>JAWNKX010000682.1:2150000-3382500 GCA_035041755.1 Cacoxenus indagator
CCACCGATGACCATTGCTTCCTAGAATGTGAATATGTCAGATACGGTGACGGTTTATTTAATTAGGTACTCCTTATTCTAGGAAAATGGTCGAAAAACTCATTAAGCAGTGCCTACACTCTTATCATTATTTAGATCCTCGAGAGTACATGTGATACCATTCTGCACTATCAGACTAGAGGTGCGTGATTCAAATCCCAATATTGTTAAAAGTGTGTTTGTCCTAAAAATAGTGTCTGCTGTATCAGTCGATTAAAGAACAAAGTTTCTTTAAAGCTAAACTTAGATGCGACTTGAGTTGAGTTGAGTTCACTAGAGTCGGTGCGTGCGATTGTGGCTCCTTGTAATCAATGCGTGTCTTGCCGCTGAAATTGAAGAAAAAGCCACACAAATACACAGCGACGCACATAGGATATAGAATGATTACACAGCAAACCACATAAATAGAGAAGCAGCGGAAAACAGAATAGGGAAACATGAGACGTGCGCTGCTTGCAAAGACAAGCATTATGAGCCACGTACAGACGACGCTTACATTGCCTGTACACCAGAGCACACCAGACCACAGCGCTTGAATACTTGCGCATGAAAGTTATCGAATTATTGGAGTTTTATTTCTTGCCATTTGCTTTTCGACCGCATACAAATCCGAGGACACATTGGCATACACAAACCCAAGACGCACGCCATGCTATCGCTTTGAAAAGGAATTGTAGCATATCTTGTGGCGTTACTTTTGTTTTTGTTGCTTCCTCTTTTTTGTACAGCAATGTGCGGACGATGGCACCAGCGACTTGTAAGTAGCCAACTTTGTCGCTGACCAGGGCATCGAACTAGGTGTGTGCTGCTTCTCCGCACTTGTTGATTAGCCTCATTTGCCAAAGTTATGAAGCGATAATAAATCCTATGGGCCTTATTTATTACTATTTAATTATTTTTTATCGTTTTCTCGTTGTCATTGCAAGCCAAAACGCTGTCAATACCAACAGCATCATTGCCACCATCATAAGCATCATCATTATTATTATATTTGTTGCATGCTTTTTTGTTACTTATATTGTGCGTATCTGTCATAAGTACAATTCAACTTATATACAAAGTAAGAGCGCTTTATGTGGCCACGCGCCAGCTACTTTTCCGTTCTCACGCATACTCCAAAAAACTCAGTGGCAACAACGAATACTACCACAAACGATAAAGCTGCAAAAGACCTGTTATGAGAATGTAACCAACCAAAATGTCATCAGGAAAGAATAAAAAAGCTTACTAACTTACGCCTATGGTGGCCGCATCCTGTAGCCTTCAACTGTGCTTTGACACCTGTCGCTACACCACAGCGCCATCGTTAAGTCTCAACGCAAAGCACCAAAGCAACAGTTGCAAGCAGAGCGACAGACAGACCTGCACACGGGCAAAAAGTGATGTGTCACAAATGTGCGATTGCTTTTCGGTGCGCCGAGTCCTATTGTTTGCCGCGCACAATTGACGCGTCCTGTTGCAGTTGGAGATAAAGCAGAAAAATTGCTCCAAAGGCAATGAAGACACATTTCTCATGGGGGTTTAAGGCATCGAACTGGAACTGAGTTCAGCTTAACGTGTACTTCAATAACCAACTTGGAGTACTGCAATGCAAAAACACTTCACTTTGGTTTATTCACACGGTTATTTATAAAGATGCGACTGCCTTTGAGGCTTTATTACTGTTTTCGACTTCGGGATAACTAACATCAATTTAGAGGACGGTGACTAGAATGGCAGCCAACTCCTCGGCACACTTAGAATCTTGCTAATTGATTGATTCTTCTTGAACTGTCCTAACTTCCACACCAAATTGTATTCTAAGCTAACTTTGTCGAACTATATAAAGAACTGAGCTTATCATACGAATTGATAATTGGCTTATCAATTGAATTTGCTGTGACTTAAAACTTAAATTTTCGAATGGAAGGCGTTTAGTGCTAACACCCAGTTAAGCAGCAAATAATACATATAGACTTTGGCTGGAAAATAAATAAATTCAAGAAATCAAATTATATCCAAAAAGAGTCCACTTTTTGTATTTCGAACAAAAAGCTTTCGTTAAGAAGCTTTTTTGTTAAAGCGACATCTCAGCAAAGGAACTAAATTTAAGGTTTCTGTCTTCACTAGGTTTAACAGTACTTTAGCTGTAATGTTAATGGTAAATAAAGTACCGTAAATAACCGCAATTAGAGTTAGATCAAATTTTACAAAACATCTTCCTCATGAATTAATTTTAGATACATCTTTTCCTATACTTCAATAACACAGACATCTGCAGCAGCATTAATGAACAGTAAATAATGTAACGAGTATATAGCATAAATAAAATTTTAGTCAATTTGTAGTTCCATAGTGCAGAGGTGATCCAGCAAATGCGTGAACTCATTGTAAAATTGTATAAATATTTTACTGCGATCCCAAGCACTCTAACAGTAATAAAAATACGAAAAAATGCTAAGTACAAGATGCGCAGTATGAGGTGGACCCATCTGGCAACACTATAACTTTGACAAGAAACATTTGCTCGACTAATGACAGTACGTGTTTGAAGCATCAATGGTTCAAGAGTTTTACTGTGGATCAGTACCCACCAATCGAACGCGCTAAAAGTGTTCGTACCGTTCTATTTCCAAAATTACTGTGGAAACAACAAGCGTAAGTCAAGAGAGTTATCCACCTGTCAGGAGGGATTTTTTTGATGCCGATTTCATGAACATTGTATAGAGCACTTCTGGTTTTAATAAGATGGTGGTCGATTGATTCAAAACATTGTTCCACCGCAAATTATAAAATACAGCCCTGCGTCAGGAATGTTGCCGGCACATTAGCCGTTACAATGTCAGCTTGACTTCTGATCCCAAAACACTTGAGTCCCTAATATTGTACTATACTTTATTATCACATGTTTACCATCCCGTGGTGTACTACTATACCATATTATTATTTTGGCCAAAAGGTATACAAGTGTGTATATTGTATTTGTGTATTAGCGTAATCATGTGTTCATAAAAATTCCTTCCTATGAAATGCTAGGTATGACTTCAATAAACAGATAATTGGCATTTGTACAAGAATTCGATTCAAATTCTTGTTAGAATTTACTTTCTTTTTAAGGACAAAAAACTTACGTACTGGTCATTTTTTTGATTACGTGGAGCTAGACAACGGAACTGATTCAATAGGAACTAAAAGTCACTATATGGCTAACAACTATATACTAATCCGATATTAGTTCGTTACCAGAACATTCATTTTAACCACACAGAGTGCGGCACTTGGCTTATCAACGCGTCTCCTAGTTCAGAGGTCTATTTAAAAATGTTAGCAGCTTTTCACCACAAGAAGAAAAACAATCTTCAGTTTTAACATTTCTTTCAAATTTATTTAAATATATATATTATTTATCCATTACTTGTAGTATTTGTAGTTCTTAATTAAAAATATCTACAAAAGATTTACTTAAATGTTTTACTCAGAAACACAGAGATTATGCCAGCATACAGTTTTCTATATACCACATTTGTTTACTTATTTCGTTATTTTTTTATTACTTTTAATTTTTCATAGGTTCATATAAATTGTTTTTATAACCTTATTCGACTTCATGCGGCACAGCTTCGGGTATGCTCTAGAAAGTATTTTTGAACAAATCTAGTTTTATTATTATTATATTAGCTTATTATTTTTTATTTATTTATTTTTTATTATTTCAATATTTTATTATAATTACAAATTTTACTACATCGCGCTGATTTTTTTTTTAATTTTTAGATTTTTTAATTTTTAGAAATCTTCGAATCTGGGTGAAAAAGAAAATGAAGTTTATAATTTAGAAATTATTTTTCCAAAATAAATTTTCGTATAAAAAAAAAACCACTTTCCACGAGTGCCACAACTGAGATCAAAATATTGAATTTCCGCTTTTATTCATTCAGATGGAAACATGGCCAAAATATAAATTATATATATAAAAATTATTATTTTAATTTGTGGCTTAGACAGTACAAGGAATTTTTTAAAGATTTTTGCTACGGTAAGTTTACTGTGTCTAAGGTGTGTTTAAGAAAGTTAAACAGAAATTTTTCTACCAAAAAATAAAAATCAAAAAAGTATTTTGTTCCATTAGAAATATTTTAATTTAATTTACTTGTTTTGAATTAATTAATTAATTTTTATATTTTGTAAATTTTTTTAAATTGTTTTATTATTATTATTTTTATTATTAATTACTTATTATTAATTTATTATTAATTTTTTTTTTGGGGGGTGGGGGGGTTAAATTCATACTCTTCACATAGCAAATAGTTTCAGAAGTTACAAAATTACGAACACATAGCACAGGACTTATAAAATGACACCGGTAATGAACAGCAATACGAAGGGCACTTACATATGTACATACACCAGAGCACATACGACAGTTCGTTCGTCTACCAATTAGGTTTAATGTAGTTTATTTCCTCTTGTCAAAAATTCTCTAAAAGGCCAATCACAGTTTATGCAGCCGTAGAGTTTTTGGTTGTTCTTCATGGGGATCTTGAAGTAGTAGCATGTCAAGAGGGGCGTAACAATTCAAGCTTTATTAACTACATTCGAATACTTCGTGAAGATTAAAATTGAAATCGATGATAGTACCGACCCCAGTAATCTCGTATTTCACTTTAATTCGCTGTATTTGAACTTTTACACCAACATTTATTTATATATGTATATATTTTTTTATTTACTCATTTCTGCTTAGCAACATTTAATTATCTAATTACGATTATACATTAATTACACATTTATAATTAACAGTAAATTTAAAAAATTACATCAAAAGTTACGTTTGAATCTTAGCAGTTTCTTTTCGTGAATCTGTTTTAATTTATTTATTTTTCATTCATTTATTTATTAAGTGTTATGAGTGTGTATAATCATTTTAAGCGTTACAAGTACTTACGTATTTTTTAACAATTTTCAATTTTTTTTTACTTATTTCTTTTAACTTAAAATTTTTTTCTTAACTGTCAAGTAATGTAAACATCACTTTTTAAATCAATTGTGCTAATTTATTTATTTGTTTTTTTACGTTTTTTCGGCTAACTTTTGTAATAATTAATTATTTAATTAGTAGTTATTAAATAAACAGTTACATTAATAGCACAATTTACGTCATACGCAATAGCTAATTTTATGTATCAATTTTTACAAAATATTTTTAAATATGTACAAATGTTTATTTATTTAGTTAGTAATTTTTAATTTCCTTCAAAGGAAAACTAATCATTTTGCCGTAGACGTCCAAATAAAGTTCACTTTAGGCTATTTGCGTACAACACATGTCCTTTTGTATAGATTTTGTCCCACTAATTTTAAACACTACTTACTAAATATGTTTCTACATGTTATGTAATTATATAAGCGACCAGATGAATCCTGAAAATAAATAAGATAAAAATCAAATTATTTAAGAGAAGCAAAGAGAAGCAAAAAATAATACAAAATTATTACGAAAATCTCTAATTCTCGCTCTAAGCCAAAATCAACACTTTTGCTTTGGTTTATGCAAATGTCCTCGCTTCATTAAATGTAAAAAAAATCAGCATGACTCCAAATGAAATTCAAATCGTCATTGAGTCACTTATACAGCGAGTGGACTTGAGACTTGATTCGATGCCACTAAACACTTCATTTCGACACTTGGCCTGCTCCGATGCCGTGGTCCACACACAGAGATAAACGGCGTCAAAATATTCATAAGCTGTAAAAGATAAGCGGCCCAATGGAAGGATGAAACGACCCAAATAAGGCCCACACAACAACAATTTTTATGCAAATGTCGACACTTTGCGACAAATCTTGCCATAGGCGTCGGTGGCGACGGCAATTTAAGTCGAAATCAGTTAGTTTCATTTGACAGCATTCGAAGAAGAAAATTACACAGTCAAAAATTATGTCGTAAAAAGAAAATCTCTCACTCACTCAAACCACCTCCCAACGAAACGTCACCACCGTCACCACCCAACCGCCCAGTAATTTTTCGCGTGACAATAACCATAAATTTTGCAAATTGTTTGCTGCCATAAAAATCAAAGTGAGGCGCTTATCTTTTTTATTAGTTATATCTTAAAATATAGTTCACGCAATTTTTATTGCCTAAGCTTAGGCGCGGAGGCGATGCGACACCGCAATGAGTTAAGTGAAACGCGAAACGACTTGTACGATTTACTCTTTTATGTGCCATTTGATACGCAACTGAGGCGGCAGCGTTACCGGAAATTATAACTGAATCTGATATACGATGACACGTGACAAATGATTGCATACTCTTAGGTGGTTTGTTGAGGGATTTTATAAAGCACTTCAAATAAATGCAATGAAAGCAAGAATTTAAGCGGCAAGAATCAAGCTAATTTAAAAATCTATTGGAAAGCTAAAAATAAAATTCCATAATCACTGTAGATCTCCCTAAAGTAAAATATCAAAAATCTTACTCTTAATCTATCTATATATATAAAATTGGAAATATATTTGTTTGTTTGTTTGTTTATTTGTCCGTTATGGACGCCGAGACCGCTGGACCGATTTTGATGCAATTTATAAATCAAATGCAAAAAATAAATCAAAAAAGTGAAGAAAATGAAATGCCACCCAAAAAGTCAAACACTGGCAGATCAACGAGAAAATCGCAGCAGTAGACAGAGCGCAAAGCTGCTGAAACATCCGAAGAGCGAGACAGCAACACGCCGGACCCCTGCTGGTTTTACAATAAAGAGTCCATTATCTATATATATAAAAATCTGTTTGTTTGTCTGTTTGTATGGGGCTGTTTGACCAAACACCATTAAAATTGGGACATGTCGTCAATGAGAAAGTTCGGTCGCGAAAGTCGGAAAATTCCATACAATTTTATTTTTTACAAAATTACTATTGCTTCATCAGTTTGCCATTGAAAAGTGTGGCAAATTCGAAAACGTCAAAGTAAAATAGTACAAAAAAAAAGTTTGACTCTCATCGATAAAATCAATTTAGTATTTGGTATGGAGAAAAATACCAGCGAGGCGGGTAATCAAAATATTGGTCGGCATAGGCGCGCAACAAGGCAAGAACAGCGTAGTCATTGGTCGGCAAACCGAATAAGAATTGACGAGAGGAATACTGATGTATGTAATTATTTGGATAATCAATCGGATTCTATAATAGGATTATATAAGTGACAAAACCAAGGACCTGATTGTTGATTATGATCTTAGTATGACTGGGCCAACACCACACAGGTACGGGCACAATGAAACTAATTTAATTAATTAAACTTAACGTCAAATGCTTTAGGTTAATGAGATTGCCAGTGTGGGTTTATATGTGTGTATGTTTAACTTAATTTTTTAATATTATTACACCCGTGGCCTCGTGCCATCCTACAACGTCGCACACGTCAACCCACGAAATACGTTAACTGCAGAAGACGTTGCACCTTGAACTGCCGCAGAGCCTCATTGAGACCCTCGCAAAAGGTTAAATCGGATTTACCGTGGGCGCATTGTAAAAACTGCTTTATTTCCCATAAACACGGCCCTTGTGGTCCATTTGTTGAAGCGCCACTGCCGTAGTTCTGTTGTTCATCCCGCGCAGCAGTGGGTGCAGCCCCGCGGCGCCCCGCTGTGGCTGCCATTCCCGCAAATATTGGAAAGTTGTTGCGGTGCTCCCAGACCGCTTGGTGGTGCGGCGACAACTGGAATCGGTGGCGGTGGTGGACTTGCAGCACATCCACGACGAATCATTTTTTTATTTAAATTTTTATATAATTGAAAAAAAATATGACAATGAATGTGAAATAAATTTATTTTTCTAGAAACGACTAGTCGAAATGTTATCGCTTAAAACAAAATGAAAACAAAGATCAATTTACCACAAGAATAAGAGTAGTAACGTTTGTATGTACTTTAATTTATCATATATCGTATATATAACGCACGAAGAAGGCGAATGAATAAACACAAAAGAAATAAACAAGAGCATGTCGGTGATGAGAAATCATAAGAATTTGCCCTACCAAAAATCGCTCTACGTGACTAAAGATGTTTTCATTTGCCATTTACATCTTGTCATCTGCTAGTCATTTATAATGAGGCTATCTCATAATACTGTCCAACCAATATCTTACGATTCTGTAGTCTGCTAAGAGATCTCTGTAGAGATCCTAATCAAGTTAGTGAGGTTGGACATACCAGCTAAAGTAACTTTGATGAAGTCATCATTGAGACATACACAGTAAGCCTGGCAATGCGTCTTCCTTGGCCAAGTATCTTCTAGCCACAGCGACCATCTGCCCCTGTTAAGACCATACAAGGACCATAACGCCATTTTATATGACGGTTACATTTGTTAGAGCGGTGAGGGAAGGTTTATTGTGGGCTGTTCGTATTCATCTTGGCGCCAAATTATTCTGTAGGAACCCCTTTTTCACACACAGGTTTCGAAACCCCTTTTCAATAATTGTTTCTCACTTAATTTGTACTCAAGCATAATATAACAAGTGTTAGAGCACAGATTTTGCAAATGTCACCTAAGCAGATGACCAACATCTTCTCTTTATTATTTGGCTATTAGATTTCCATTATTTGCTCGTATTTATCCTTTCCAAGACGATTGCTGCGCAACTCATCTTTAAGAGAAATTTCGCGAACCATGCATAAGTTTCCAAAATACATTTTGCAAGCAGAATATACTGGAAATACGAGAAAATACGTTTACAATAAGATGAATTTTATTATACACAAAGGAATCCCAGTTGAGGAACACTCGTTCAACGAACTGATCCAGAGGGTATTTGTGAAAAAACTGGGAAACTCTTATATCAAACTATAAGTCGAGGATCTATAAAAACCCATATGAAAGACACTTCATTTGCATTAATTAACTTCATCTCACAATAATCAAAAAATTTGCAAGTTATGGCAAAAAAAAAATCGCGCACAGCCAGACATACCCATGCATATAATCCACAGGATACTTGTATGGCAAATCAGCAGCGTGAATAAATTGACACGCCCTTGGCTTCTGTTGACTTAACAAAACGCAATTTTCGAAAATATTAAATTAATTTTGTGGCGTACGACGACACGACAGCCCGAAACAGGCGTCAACGAAGCAAGTCAAATGTGTACGACAGGCACACGATTAAAAGCATACGGAATACACGCACGCACGCACAGTCAGCCATTCACACAATTTACACACCTAAGGCTCAGCAATCTCTGCACTTCCAGAACCTCGTTGCGGGCGTGTGAATTTTATGGTTTGTTTGCTCAGCACCTTTGCACAGCACTGCAGAAAAGTCGTCATAATCGTCTCTTGAAACACATGTCTGACATTCTGGCATCCTTCAGCATTCAGCACTCAGCGCGCACGCCCTTATGCCCCTTGGCCCTTGTTTAGTGCTTTTTAACAACCTGTTCCCTTTGTGCGCTTTACGTATTTATTGAAAGTACTCGTACTTATTTTTTTCTTTATTTTACTACCTTCCGCACACTCAAGTAGCGGCGCTCAAGTTGTTGCCGCTTTTTGTGTCACGCTTTACGAGGAGTACGAGCAAACCGATGAAGGGTGTGTTGTCGCAAGCACCTGCAGTTGCACCCCCAGCCACTGTCATGTCATTATCCGTTGGCATAAAATCCATTCAACAAGTGGTAATCGTGCTCGACGTTGTTCCCCTTGCTTTTATTTCAACTGACACACACACACCCATGCACGCACGCACGCACGCACGCCCACACACACTCCCACAGCCACACTCAGCACGTCCTTAAGGACTTTAAGCAGCTTGTATGCTTTGCCTTACTTTGCTTGCTTACTTGCCTTATTCCCATTCTTACAAACCGTCGTTGTCTTGCCACGAGCTTAGTTCATAACTTGCCTCGACGCGATTGTTTCTCAACACTTGAACTGCTTAACAAAGCTACCAATCGTCTTTGCGTTATGCGTCCATGCCATTTGTCCTTCCAGCAACTGTCCTCCCGTCTGCCTGTCTGTTTGGCCGACCATTCTCTCCAACCACTCGAGTCAATTGGGTGTGAATGTGGTTTTTAATGTTGCAGCTCGTTCCTTCGTTCAGTCGCGCGTTCATTCAGTCCTTGTCGTTTTGTCCTTTTTAGCTTTTGCTGCCAACCAGGATTAAACGTTATTAAATTGATGACAATTTGTATTGTGTTGTTGTATTTCCTGTTCTCTTCATTGTTTGTTGTGGTGCTTGCTGTCGTTGTTGCAAATGAAGTTATTCCGGCTTCCGTTAAACGCACACAAATTGAATTTGTACGGTTGGGAAACCATTTCAGCGCGTTTTGATGCGCTTCAGTTGAAGGAAAATTTACGACGATCCAATTGTTATCAAATGTTCCATGTAATTGCATAGCCATTTGAAACTTTGATTGATTTCGATGCCAGGTGCGAGAACTTGAATGAGTCGGCTAATTTCAGAGAACTGTAAAAAGTGTCAATGCCATTAGCTGAAATTATTAACTAGCGGAGTGAATTTCGTAACTATTCAATTGTTGTGTAACTTATAGTTCACCATATCCGATAACAAAAGTACCCCGTCTACCCCGAGCTCGCCCTTATTTTATTTCTATTTTTTTAGTCTATAGTAACTTGTAATTTGTTTTGTTTGATCCAAGAAAAAAACTTCTGAATTCGCCTGAATTTCGATTTTAGACCCTTCAAATTGGATATACATATTATAATAGCACTAACTGGTACCCAGCGCGTTGCTGTCACAGAAGATAGAATTGTCGAATTATCGTTTGAAATTTGTAAGCGTAATCTTGGTTATGAATGATGGAAAGAGTTCAACTTATTGTATATCCTTGACTTTATTCTAAAGCTGTAGCGTATTTTTTGTATTTTCGTCTTCTGAATTATATTCTTCTATCGTCTTCTAATCTTCTGCAAAAATTGTTTGGAATCAGTTGAGTCGCCCTAGAGCAATGACAACAATAGATCAGGTGGTGAATGCAATTTTGGCAATTTAATTTTCCAATTTGTGCAGCACATTTCTGATGTTTCACTGTTGCACTTAAGTGGCATGCAATTCCCACACACATCTTATCCATTGTCTCGATATTTTCACTTTGATCCATTGCAATGCAAGCAACGGTATGGCAGCCTATAACATACGTACAAACAAACAAATAAATTAACAATCCGTAAACGTTGTTTTGCCTAGACACCTTGTTAATAATGCATTAATGCATTTGTTAATATTAGGATAAAGTAAACAAATTTGTGTTGTCTGTATTTATTACTGAGTGAGAAGGGAGTGGGAAATAACAGAACAACGTATTCCAATATGGTAAACAAAAAGGGCGTGTATTGCTTACAACTTGGCTCACAAAATAGAACAGACTGCCGTTACTTTGAACAATTCATAACATTCTATAAAGTTAAATAAGAACTCAATACGATATATGCCCATACCCGGTCCAAACGAAAAACCAAAAAAATCAGAAGACTTCAAACCGAACCCAAAGTAATTATTTTAGCTCAATAGCTCTCATAGATCCGGAGAACACGCGTGTCCAACAAACAAAGACACACACGATTTTATATGTACAGATATAGATTATTATTATTGCAATTTCCACACTTTTCCACAAGAGAAAGTTTTGATGAGGTTTAGTCACTTAAATATGGTCGTAAGCCATGAACTCAAGTCATGATCTCAAATTATGATCCAAAACTCGAATTCCTGAGTTGGTGTATGATTCTTAATTATAATAGCAATTTGTGTTTGTGGGCTTCTAAGCAGTTACACATATGAATATCGGCGATTCTTCTGCTTCTATTTTAGTCAACGAACTGACCATGAAAGCAAGTAGAAGTATGAGTATATTTTATTAACGCTCTTACTGACTAAGATATTCACAACAAATTACTTTATCCTCAAAGAGTATACAAGTGCGTTTAGTATTTAGCATTATAATTATACATCACTTTGCTGTAAAATCGATGTTAATACAGGAGATCTTTTCTGTCTTGGATAAAAATTACAAAATTCCAAAAAAATTCTAAGAAAGTAATGTTAGCTATATAGCTATATAGCTATATAAATAGCTTGTATAATTTTTGTGAGTGTTTATTCTCAAAGGCCATGCCTATAGTATGCCAAAAGTTACAGTTACAAGAGCTATACAGTCCTTCCTGAGTTTTCATTTCAGTAGTGACAGTACGTTGTGCACCCAAGTTACAAGCTAAAATGTGTAGCGGTACTAAGTTCAGACAGCACAATATTTACACCTAAAAAGTCTCAAAACGGCAGAAATTTCAACACCAACACTTCAGTAAAGTACAGCAAATCAAATTAGTGCAAATACCCCTGGGCACGTCGACCAAAAGTGGTCGAGCATTAAACACCGCAATCATGCAGAATTTATTAATGAGGTTAAAGCAAATTTTATCCTGTGCTATCGGTCTCGCTACCACTTTCTCTAGTACTCTCGCTGTGTGTTTGAGTATAAGAGTATGTGATATTAAAATTTAATGAAACAAGGCTAGATAAATCGACTCATGATAAGTTTCGATATACGAAATGAGTTTGTTATTGCCACCCACAATGCGCCCTGTGTGGGCGGCAGGAAAAAGGAAAAAAAAAGAAATAAAAACTTTTAAAACTGTCGCTTGGCTGTTTGGTGCTTATTACTGCCAAACGCCTGCATTACTCAACGGCAACAAAAAATAACTTTATTGAATTATTTAGTAAGTTGCAAGAAAGTTTCAACACCTCAAACCAAAACAATTTCGTTAGCACTCCCAACGACACTTGCATGGCATTAGTGAAGAGCTGCGAATTCGGTGGAGTGAACCGCAGTAAGTTAAGAACGCCGACGACGACAACAACGACAACGACGAGGAAGACAACATTAGCGACGGCAGTGACATTCAATGCCAGCCAACATGAGTCAGTGAGTCAGTGAATCGTTGAAGTGTTGTCCTCCGAATCGTGGCGTCGGCGTTATTACGCCAAAGCAAAGGCCGACTGTGTTGCCAAAGTTTCACGCTTTTCTTCTTTCTCTACTCGCGACTCTACCTTTTTTTAAATTTTTTCTTTTTTGTGACTCCTTTGTAGCAACGAAAAGTATGCTTTTTTCTTAGTTCCTTTTCGATTTCATGGCTCACAGGTTGTCAGGTCGCCGGTGTTATTGTTACCAGTGCTTGGGCAACAAAAAGGTAACTGGGACAAAGCGTCTCTCTTCACTCTGCACTCTTCTTCTTCTTTTTTTCTGCATGCTGCTAGGATTTTTTCCATTTTCCACTCTTTTCTAAAATAATAAATTGCCACAAATTCTTTTGTATTCGCGCTTTGTTCCCCCGGCGGCATGTACTTTTCGTCGCCACTGCGGTTTCGACAAATTATGCCAAGCAAAGAGAACACCCCAAGGACTGACTCTATTAGCTTAACATTCTGCGCGTTCCTACTCTACTTGCCAATCACAGCAACACGCTGTGTTAACGTAATTTTTTAGATTCCTTGCTGACTTTATAATGTGTCAATCTGTGTTTGATGACGGCGAGAACGTCTCTGAAGAAATACGTGTTGATGATGTTGGTAATGATGAAGTCAGTACAAATAGCGATTTCCTTCGTTTGTTTCCCGGAATCATTTTTTTTTATTTATTTATTTATTTTTTCTTTTAACAACTCCAGGACACAATTGACTTTCTGAGGCATTCGTGGGGCTATTGACATGTGTTGCGCAGCGTTACTTGCCAGTTTTATTAATAAGTTTAAATTTTTTTATTAAAAATACATGCGGTTGCGCATTTAAGAAGAAATCTGTGTCTACGCGCCAAAAGAAAATTAGCATAATAACAATTTAACTGTCACTCATTGAAACCATAGAAGACATCAAGAGGATACCAAAAAAAAAAAAAAAAAAAACCAAGTGCCAAGGCTTTTTTTGTTGCAAAGCAAATGACATTCGCTCAAGTGAAGAAATTACAAAGTTTTGTAGTCGACGAAATTCCCCAAACCCCCCACCGCCACACCAGCAACTGATCTGCATTTCCTTCAATTGTGCGTAGGTATTTTTTCATTTGATTAGTCAAGCATGATTTGCGCCAAACTTTTGCAACTCTTAGCGTGCCAACACCACCACCAGCCAAATGGCTGACTGATTCGCCGTCGGTCTGTCCCCGTCCGACTGTCCAGCAAACTTGTTCTAATTGTTGGCTTACAAACTTAATTTTGAATTCAATTTGACGAAGAACAGTGACGCAAAAAAAAAAAACTTTCCGTTTTCATCCTGTCGTCCTGTGAGCTGTCTTAGTTTTTTATTCTCTTCATCTTCGTCATCATCATCGCGGCGGGAAAACTTTGCTCAAAGCAAAAATTCGCCACTCACAAAAGTCGCAATGCAAGAAAAAGAATCAAAGAAACTGTTGGATGGACAACGTGGTCTGTCTTCTTCTTCCTTTTTTTTTACAGTACTAGACAACTTTCAAACTTTCCACACATAAACTGCTTCGCGCAAGAGTCTAAGTGAAAAATTGTTTGTCGCAAATTGCATAATTTTCTAATAGAGTTTCAGAATGAAGAAATGTCGATGTTTGTCGTTAGGTCAAGCGGCAACGACAGCTTTGGTAAAGAATCGAGCAAGGCATGTGGCGATTGATGCAGGATGTATAGTGCTTTTGGAAGTAAATCCATTGAAAATGATTACAATTCATTGTCTAAATTTTTGTACACTGGAAAAATATATAATATAGAAAACGATAGCAAAGGAAAAAAATAATATTACGAGTTATCAGGTAAAGTGGTAAAAAAAAACCAATTTGTCTTTCTCTAGATCACTGTAGATCACTTTAAAGTGTTTTAGCTTTATGGAAATAGTAGAGGATAGCCGAGTAATGTGTTGTATCCCTGCGCCGCGTGTTTTCGGCCTCACCGTCTTCAATTTCTTCTCTCTTTGAGTTAAACTTTTTTTAATATTTTTTTTTTTTGACAGACTTTCGATTTCGAATTTGACATACTTTTGGATACTTTGGATGAAATTTTCCGACTTCTAGTTAACGGATTTCAATGAAACTTACCCAAAAACCTTCGTCAATCTTGAAAGAATATATTTTCAAAATTTCATAACGATCGGTTAACTCAGTAAAGCGTGATACTCAAGCATAGGAACAAAGTTTGTACACCTTTGTTTTATATATATAGATAAATTTAATTGATAACTTACAGATCCATAACCAAAAAACAAACAAAACAATTCTCTAATATGTCAATAACTTTTTGGAACGATTTAGCTTAATGGAAATAAAGCATCCTGATTTGGGAAAAAATAAAATAAACATCTAAGAAAATGTCTAATACTTTGTATTGGTAAAGTCATTAGGCTTGCATTGTTTCAACCGACAGCTAGTTGTGTTAAGAACAAGCGATGATGCAAGGAGTTGCGGTGGTTCAGTAGCTCTCTGATATCATGAGGTCATTATATAGAGTAGTTTTTTTATAGATGCCTTGCTTGCAATCAATATTCGTTGAACAATTGGTTAAGTAATCAAAGCACTTTCCCAAAACACATTGTACATAAATAGTAACTACCGGGAACATTTTTAAATCTAACTTTTTGGGCTATAAATTTCTTGCACTGTATTAGAAGAACTTTAACAATTTGTCAGTATTAGCGCCTTTTTGAACGCTTGATTGACGCTTAGGTAAACTTGCGCTTAAGGACACTCACTCAAATACACACGCACCCACACACATACAAACTACACCGTAACTACCTAGAATACGGGATAAATCACCCTAAGGGCATAATTAATTTTTCATTCGTTGTTGCTGAGCTACCTAGTCCGTTGATTCCGACAATCTATACTCACTCAACTTATCCGGCGCACTTGAATTTGCCTCTGGTTGTCAAGATGGTCGGTCGAGCACCCAGGCCATTACCAAAAAACAAAAAAAAAAAATCTGCTACTTTTTGCGCGTCTCACGCCACCACTCGTCACAAATTTGCCTCGAGGGCGCTTTTCAAATAAAATTAGCTCGCCAATACATGAAGTCACCGCCGATGACAACAAGGACAATGAACGGACTATGTTGCCGTCAATTTTAAGAAGACACTCACGTCTAAGCAAACAACCAAAAATCGCCAACCAAAATTGTTGCGCGCAATTGTCCTGAGGGCTTTTGCATATTTTATGACACGAATTGAGTTAATTTCAACTAATTTTTGGCATTTAAGTGGATCCGCTTACAAGTAGCAGCGGTTGGGGGGTGGCTACTGCTCAACACCAGCATAGGTTGTTGTCAAAAAACAAGAGGCACCCCACACAAATTGATTTAAAATGTGCATGCATTTTAAAAAGCTCAAGAAAATTACTTAACAAGGTGGTAGGTAGATGAGAAGGTGGAGCAGCGATATAAGAACAAGGAATAATGCAAGTATGGCAAAATAAAAATGAAAAGCAAAATTACCCAGAAAGCAAAGGAGAACGAATGTTTTACAATAATTGATAGCGTGTAATTGCCCTACGCCAATACGCCGTAGTAGTATTGCTTCTTTCTATTACAACGCGATTGAAATGTCCTTAACAAATTGTCCTGAATGAATGCGAACGACTACACGCGCGCAGGAAGCAGCAGAATATAATACGATAAAAGATTCATTGCGCGCTGATTTCCGCTCATTTGTTCATTTTTCTGATTTTGTTGTTTTTTTTTTTTTTCTTTTTTGAATTTTTCCTTCCTCCTACCAAGTCAAGTTCTGCTGGTAAATGTCAACGCAGCAAAGTGGCAAAAGACATTTGTGTACAGAAAAACAAACCTAAGCTGGAGCAAGGACTGCCACTGGAGCTGGAGACAAAGATGCCTTCGCATAAAAGAAACGACCCTTCGATTCAAAAGAAATAAGTTCCCGCGAGAGGCGGCACATTATAATTTATGTTCACCATGACGTTGTCGTCGTCGTCGTCGTCGTCATCGTAGTCTCCATCCTTAACTTTAAGAAAAAGGACAAGGCGCAGGAGCAGAGGCTGGCGAACAATGACGATGGCAACGTTGATGTTGATAATGATGGCTGCACAATTCTTACATATTCATAAATTTTAGCTATGAAATTACGTTATTAACATAATTTATGCATAAAACGTCACAATGAATACCTTTTAAAATGAAGAAAATTAAAATGGACTCCAACTAAGCGGACATATGTGTGGGCGCTCACTTGTCAGTCGCTCTTGGCAAAACTGCTAAACTGGTTTAATGTTCAATCATTTCGAAGGCAAAGTATCTCGTCTTTTTTGTTTTTAACGAATAGAAAACTTTTATGACTTTAACAGATCATGAGAAGAAAATTGGGTGTAGTTATAAGGTGTACAAATAGAATTTGAGAGATCTAAAAAAGTTGGCATACTCTGGCAACTCTATTCAAGTTAAGACGTTCCTTCTAAAAATTAGTACACGTCGTTTCGGTGAAGTGTAAACTTTCTTTATGCTCAAACCATGCCCACCTTTGCGCCGACAAAGGGCAACATACTGAAGCGCGGCGTTTTCCATTTAATTTTTAGAAAATGGCAGCTGGTGGACATCGATTCTTGTGCAAAGCATAAAGGAACCAGGTTAGTACTACAGCATCAAGAAAAAAAGAAATCGACAAGCAGCTTTCCAAATCCATTGCTTCAATAGCATATTGTTAAAAGTACTTCGCCATCAATTTAAGGTACAAAATTTTCGTGAACATATTTTTGCAGAGTCCTGATACATCTGAGTAGTGTCATAGTGCTGCTCAACAACGTCTAGAAACTTTTAAGAAAGGAAGGCGTATCCACCCTAGATTTACCTGCTAAGCAGGTCATATCTACAAGACGCGAACTTCTATGTGTGACTTACCGACTCTGATACCAAAATGTACAGAACGACGGCCTCCTGATTGCTATGTTGCACGTTGCAACTGTGCCTTAAAAGGTAAACCATTGTCCTTAATTACCGACATATCTAATAATAACTTGTACACTCAGACAACAAAGAAGTTCTGGAAACTGAGAAATCTGAACTTGGATTGGCGGAAAAGAAAACGCTTAGACCTCAATTACATGAATGCACTAATTAATGCACAGCTTTTAAGTGGGCTAGTAACTGTATGTTATGTTATATTACTCAGTAATTCTAAACGTGAATCAGTACACTCTGTCGATGTAAAAAGAGATCGAGTAGCGTAACACCAGACACACTCGCACTACAGATTTTATTTGAAACTCCTGAGAGAGGTATTATACATTGTATCTACTCACATTGTTTCAATTATAATAGATGAAATGAACAACTTATGACAACTGGCCGAAAAGGCAATGAAAACGCGAGCTCAGTCGATTTCATAACTTCTAAACTTACTTGTCCTTAAATGTACAGATTGTAAATAAAGAAAAATTTCAAATATATATAAAAATATGCAATTATGTATATATTTTTAGTGCTGAGCCACGATAAAGCCGCAGTACGGATCTTATGCTCAGGGCCCAATTTAAAAATTCAAAAAAGTTTCGCTTGTAGTACTTACTTTGTAAGCTGTGTTGTTTTCCTTTCTATAGTTGTGATTTGTAGTTTTACTAATTGATGTTATATGTATGTGTCCTTACATAGCTGCTTCAAAGTGCACACATATATGTTAGTCTCTCTTACATGAACATATATTCTATTGTCTGTGGGGCACGATATGAGGATTCACATCGTTTTAGGTTTAAAGCGGTCCACATTAGCATTTAGAAATTACTACAAATATTTTTGAAGTTTTCCTTGTTTTTCTTTCTTATTATTCTCGTTTGTTGCCAACTAACCAATCAAAGAATCAGTAGCCGCAAACACACACACACACATACATACACACACACACACACATTTAATGCACCCAGGATGGCGGCGTCACCACGCTAGACTTTGAATATTGAACACGCGCATTCAGCTGCGTCTGCGTCTGTGCGGGCAAATCTAGGGCAGCACTCATTGCAGCAGCCGCATTATTATTGTTGACATTAAACTGCAACGAGGGCAATTGTTGTAACTGCAACTGTTGCACCTGTTGGTTGTGCTGGTGTTGATGCTGCTGATGTTGCAGGCTGGGCAGCTGTTGTTGTAATGATTGCTGTTGTTGTTGTTGTTGTTGGTGCAGCTGCTGCAATTGTGTGTGCAATTGATTTAGTTGTTGTTGCTGTTGTTGCTGGTGTTGTTGTTGATTGGCACTTGTTGCTGTTGTACTATTATTGCAAGTAATCACGTTTGTTGTTGCATTCGTGCCAACTGTCGCCAATGGTATGTTGATATCAAGCAAACCATCTATGCTCATCTCTTGCTTTATTAACTAAGCATAGGAAATATATAAAATAACATAAAAAGGGTATAGTAAGGGTATAATGTTTTTGTATGTTTTTCTTATATGCTTTGTTTTTTTTTTTTTTTTTTGGTTCTTTTATTTCACTTACCTCTTCAACATTGCACTCTAGACCGCCATGAAAATTATCCAAATTAAATTCGCAGATTGGTGTCTCATTGTTGAGCGCGCCCAGGCATTGCCCTATCAAAGTAGTTGCGCAGTTATCTAAAAAAGTATTTTTTTGTCTTGTCAAATGTCAAAGCGAAAAACTCAGAGCAAGTAAAGCCACGGTTTGGCTCTATAAATTGAATCGTTATAGTAGCTTTGACACAAACCTTCAATTTTGATGATAATATTTTCAAGTGGTTGGTGCTGCTGATGTTGTTGTTGTTGTTGCTGCTGCTGTTGTTGTTGATGTTGTTGTTGTTGCTGTATCATTAATGCCGCAGCGCAAATTTATATTAAAAAACGTATGAAATGCGTAAAAAATTTCAGTATTTTTGGCTTCTTTTCATCCACTTACCTCTTCTGCATTGCACTCTAGTCCGCCATGAAAATTATCCAAATTAAATTCGCATTGCCCTATCAAAGTGGTTGCGCAGTCATCTAAAAATGTATTTTTTGTGGAATGTCAAAGAGCAAGTGAAGCAACTGTGTGACTCAATTGAACCGATATAGCTTGGACACAAACCTTCTATTTTGATGGTATTATCAAGTGGTTGTTGTTGCTGCTGCTGCTGCTGCTGTTGTTGTTGTTGCTGCTGCTGTTGCTGTTGTTGATGTTGCTGGCGTTGCTGTTGTTGCTGGTGTTGTCGTTGATGATGTTGTTGTTGTTGTTGTTGCTGTTGTTGTACCATTAATGCCGCAGCGCCATTGTCAGTCGTTAGATTTGCAGTGCTATCTAGAACAACATTACTGTATGTGTTTAGTGAATCCGACGAGGGTTCGCTGTTTGGATACGCGGGTGACATTGTTGTAACCGAATTGGGCGATAGACCCTGTATAGGATAATAATTAATAAGAAGACCCTCGAAATAAACAACCAACTTACATCTCTTGTGCTATGGAAACAGGTGCACGTCAACGAGCGATGCAAAATGCATTGTTGTTGTTGTTGTTGTTGAGGCTGTAGTCCAAATTGAGGACCCTGTGGCACTGGTCCATTAAGGCCATAGCTCCGTGGCGGATGATAGGGTGGTGGCGGTTGTGTGGGTATGCCCGAGGCAGCGCTAAACCTACTCCAACCGTATGATCGTTTGGTCGCAGGGTGAGAGAATCAAACAGAAATTTGACTTTATAGATCGGTTTTGTGAAGCAGTATAATTGATACACAACTGGATTATACAATAAAAGAACAACATGCAAGACATATATTATGGAAAAGCACAGATACATGCTATTTATATGTTTTTGTGATATTTCTTAAATTTTTTTTTTAATATATATATATATATATATATATATATATATATATATATATATATACATTGGATCATCAAAAAATGAGTACAACACAAAAACCACAAGAAATAATGAGACGACATAATAAAAGAAAATTCTGAAGCACAAATCATAAACTGACCCTGCTGCTTGCTGTTGTAAAATATCATTTTGCAGTTTCAGATCATCTTCAATAGAACCGGCCAATAAATCCAAATCGTTCACCTGCGCCTGCGACATTGTCGTATCTTGATAATCAGCTGGAAAGCCCCAGTCGGGTTCGAGGTCCTCCAGCGCGCGTATTGGACTCAAGCGTCCGCAGGAACTGGCATTCGATGAGGCACGTTGCCGAAAGTCCGGCGACAATTGGAAACCACCACTTTTGAAAATTTTATTTAAAAAAAAAAAGATAAATAGAAGAAGGGAACACAAAGAAATTATACAAACATTAAAAAAAAAAAATTATTAAAAGAAATATAATATATTTGACAATAGGGAGTCTAAGGAGGCTAAGCAAAAATTGAATTTAATTAAAATGAAGTGCATTTTTAAGTTTATAAACTTTGAATTTCTTAAAGTGTAACAAAAGAATACGTTGACCTTTAGTTTTCGTAATGAAAGTCTTTCAAATTCTCTAAGCAGAAATCTACTGCAAGCAAAATTTTAGATATTGATTTTAATTATGTAATATAGTCGTAATAACAGTTGTATAACTGAGCAAAATTTTAACATGCTCTACAAAATTGTTTCGCTTTACTGCAATAATTTTAAGTAAACTCATAGGAACTCGTTCAAATAAAAAAAACGTGAGAATATTTAAGAAGTCACATGGTTTCAATTTTTCAATAATTTTTCTGACATAAGTGTAGGAGTTAATAGAAATCTTATGTTAAAAATAAAAATTGTCGGTATATCTGAGCACATAAGACCCGTTTTCTACAACGACCATTTTATTTATGGGCCTTGAAATTGTTCGTCAGGTCTTATAGCAACTGTGCAACAACACAAGCAGTCGTCTTTGGACCCAATGTACAACGTTGGCAGATTAGATGGTATATTGTTTCCGACTCTTATTCTGTTAAGCAGCTTTTGCAATAGTCTTATGTAGAATTGCTTTGTTATGAACTCTATTGGTAGAGGTCGATCCTAGCCGATTTTCATGGTCATGGTTCATGGATGGTGGCGCGTTGTTCCTTGGCGACGCCTCAGATTACTCCCATGATCAAGGGAGTGGTCACCAACCCCATCAAACAACAACCATTCGATTTAAGTAACAACCACAAGTCGTGGGGGTCGTATGCTCCGTTGCGGAGCGAACAAGGAAATAAAAACATGTGCGATGTTATATCCCCTGTGTTAACTTTTAAATAACGAACAGTTTTGCTAAATCCACCAGACGGTTCAGACGTGACCATAACAACCACGTGTGCGTGTATACAGACAAATTTAATGTAGAGCTGTCTAGTTATCTCGGAAAGCAGCAATGCCAAGCCAGGATCTTCAAATGTGTAATACATTCGACAGCCCTATATATTTTGTGTTGGTCACGTTAATCGAATGGTTTGTCTGATCAGGTGGGTGATATACCTATCGCTACCAATCTTTGGTGATGGGAATGCCAACTGGGAATTTCTTTTTTTTGAATTGAGGAAATTGGACTCAGCTGGCAGCCTTACATTTAAATGATAAAATCTTCAAAAAATCGTATTTTTTATCAGGAGATATAGCATTTTGGAATTATCTCATACGAGTATAGCCTATGTTCTTTAATTGAGTAACGGAGAAAAATATCATCAAAACGATACTATTTACATTGCACCTGAATGGAGCAATTTTTTAAGAAGCATTTTCAATCCAAATTAGATTTCTACTACTACTTTGCAATTGCTCATCTTAACAATAAGCTAATACATATTCTCTGAAAATAACCAAATTCAAAGTTAAAGGGCAAATTCGTTTGTTTATGGTGCTTCTAGCGCTACACTACGCACGCATACAAGAATCTAACTACTGAAGAAAGACGATTAAAACTGGAAGAAATTCTTTGGAAAACATACTTGAAATACATAAGGCGAACGAAAACGAAAACGATAACGATAACGATAACTGCACCAACAGCGCAATCAACAAGTCACATCAAATTGAAGTTGCATAGTTACCTGTGCAATGGACTCTCGGGAAAATGATCCAAACCCTCGCTGACACTGCTGCTGGGCGAAGGGGTCGCATCGTTTAGGCCGGTTACGCCCGCTTGACGCAGGGCCTCAACACGTTTCTTGGCACGGCCCCGACGCTTCTCATAGCGCGATGTCTCCATTGAGGCGGCACGACGACGCACCGATTTGCCGGGTTTCGCCTCCGGATTCAACATCCACCACGACGATTTGCCAGTGCCCTCGTTTTGTACGCGCATAAAGCGATTATGCAGCGACAGATTGTGACGTATCGAATTCTGAAAGGACAGACAGAGAAAAAAAATGTATTATGATTATGGTAGTATATTTGAAGTGCTTAAATCTCAATAATGACTTCCGGTCAAAGGCTGCGCTGCTAAAGAAATCAATTGTCTGTCCCAAAATCATTCTTTTCCTGGTAGTGTGCTAAGTTTTTCGCTGTTGATGCGATTTTCAACCCAAACCCACCCAAGCCACCAATGGGGACAACAAACTGTTACGAAGATATAGAGATAGAGGTCCTCTATTGGATTGTAGCAAGTCGCTTAAAGATTGTCTCAATTTTCGCTGATATTACATTTTGTAAGCAATTGAAACGCGCTCACGACTTCCGCAATGGAAATACTGCACGGCAGCCGCGCGTTGCCAACCATCATTCACTTGTCGATTGTCTGCCGACATTTTTATCGTGAATCGTTTTTCAGCGTAGGTTCGTCGCTTCTTGCCTGCAAGAATCCTTCGTCTTTCCGCTAATTGGATGTTGTCATCATCGCTGTCGTCGCCACCGTCTTCGTTTGGCGTTGGCGACGTTTCAACTGTCAATTCATATTTTATAACAATAGTCATAAATATCGTCTCTATACCGAGGGCAATGACAGCGAATCGTTTGCGGTAGTGGCGCAAAAAAGTGTATGTGACATCAAAAAAGAAAGACAGAAAAAGAAAACACACAACAAAAAACTATGACATTGGCAAAATCCATAAGAAAAAAAAAAAACGGATTCACGTTCAAGGTAAGTCCTCCAAGCCAAAACTAGTCGAGATTCGCACAGGATTCTCTTTCGGATTTGTCATACACACTGCAAACGCAAGCTCAGCTAGCGAAACGTCTGTCTAGCTTCTAATACTAAAACAACTCTCGACAGACGCTCCACTTTCGTCCTGCCGCCACCGTCGACAGTCTACAGCAAACGCGGCGCGACCCGACATGTTGCGGCACATTGGCGCCATTTCTCACCGTTGCAGGAATACACTGCCTGAAAGGCCGGCGAAAAGCACATTACACGAGCGTGTGCATACGTGTGCTAACGAAAAACCCACACACGCACACACACAATGACAAAATGATAACTTCATGTGGACTTTCATCTAGTTTCAGTGCTTCTTTTTTTACTTCATTTCACTCTCGCCTTGTCTCTCAAAACTTTTTCTTGGCGTCACTGTTGCTTTGCACCGACACCACCACCACCGCGCTCGCTGTCGTTGTCATCTTCGTCCTTTTTGTCGTTGTAATGACATTTTTAGTTTTGTGGGTGAATCCTTTTCGCATAAAGTTCTCATATTTATTTAAATGTTTAAGCACGCCGTCTACCGTCTACGTGGCTTTTTCTTCTCCTTGGCGATGACGACGACGATGACGACGGTGACTACGCCGTTAGGACGCGACATTAGCTAGAAAAATATTGAAACGTTTGGTTGCGTTTACTCGAAGTAAATCCTAAAACGTTTTTATTATGCTAATGTGCAATGAGAAATTGTTTGCATCGGAATGTGTATTACGCCAAGTAAATGTTTATAATATCAATTACACACACACACAAACACACACACACACATACATGTACATACAGTAAAATTGTTATTGCCATATGCAAAAAGCCAAAACATAATAAGATAATGCGCAGAAGACAGCCACATTCCAAATGACGTGCTAAATTTACGAAGCGCATGAATCCCTTCACTCACTGGTGAGTCTTTTAAATTTTCGTTTTTCAACTATTAAAATTGTATATTAATATAAATTTCAGATTGTTGACAAAATCCCGGCTCTACATAAACGCGAAGTTTTTTAAAACTTACGCCCCAAGTTGTACCCCTAACCTAGCTCAACACAACCTAACTAGAAATTAATTTGTATCCTAACACAGGAACAACTTCTAAGAACTCTTGAGAAAATTGATTTTACATTTTTAGGTCACGCTAGTATGTTTACAGGGAAACCGAATCTTAAAAGAATGGTTGAACAATCTGCGCTGCACCTTATTTTGGTCTAGGTATTCAGATTGGCGCCAAAAGAAGTATCTAATTAAAAAAAATTTTTGTGTCATTTGCTCTATAACCGATTAAAATTCAACGGGGATATCGGCTACCGGTTAACACAATTTCGATTTGACGATTAAACTCATTATAGACTACTACAGCAACTGCTTCCCTTGTTCGCCTTTAGATACAAAGTACTGTAAAATTGAATGTGAAAGCCAAGAGTATTCTACGAAGCCAACAAGTAATGTAATAAGAAAATGAATGTGTAAAATTCCTGTTGTTTAGAATAGAATGCGACGTTTACTGTCTCTAAAATATATATATTATATATATAAAATATTCTTTGCCTTTACAAGATTTAGCTGTCATATAAAATTATAATAAATTTTGATACGCTTATTTCAAGAACTTCTTTGTGTATTTCTGGAAATTACAATAAAAATAAACAAATTTCTCAATTAAAGCCACAACTCTTCATTAAGGATTGTCTCCAATAAATTGAATGGCAGCTGAAAGCCCTAGTAGCTAGTGCTCTAGTTAAGTAGTATGAGAATTTTAATCGTTCTAATTGTAAATAAAATAAAATAAATTTAATGGTTCTAGTAATTATTAATTTTTTAATATCTCTAACAATTACAGCAATATCGATTTAAAACATTTGTTTAATAATTTCAGTTTCATACAACTTTATATACGAATTGTTTATATTTTCCTAATATATTGTCTCATACTTAATTTGTATATTATTTAATCGCATCGAATGAAAATTTGAATATTTCAACGAACAACTTCATAAAAATTTGATGTGCTTTTAAATCCATTTGGATTATAAAATGTCATTAAGAAGAGGTAGCACAAATTAGATTAGCGAAATAATTAATAAAGAAAATAAATAAATAAAAATAAAATAAGTTTAGTCCTGACCATAACTGGCAAATCCAACGCATTTAATATACTTAAGCCAATAAAAATAATACGATTTTGTATACTCCATTGAATATTCATGAACTCATATCAACCAACCGCACAAATACAAGCACACTGTTATATTTAAACATAAACATATATCACTTGAATTAAAACTAATTTGTGGCGTTGAGCATAACCAAGGATATAATTCATAGTCAAGACAGTGTATATATTGCCAAGGCAATGTGGCATACAAATGTGGAAATGCCCATGTGGAGCACAGCGATTATGTGCGCAACAAGAAGGAGTCAACAACAATAAACAAGGACAGCAACCAAGCTTCGGTCCGGTCGTCCGCCCAAACACACAATCGTTAAGGCGGATACGCACGCCTGAATATGCTGTGCCTCTCTTCTTCAATATTATGATTTCAAGAAGAATTATCCTTCAACTTACTCTGAAAATCGCAACAAATGAGCAGCGATGGCGACTAATAGAAACCAATCTGGGCATAACGAATAAATTCGAATTAAATTCATTGAGCTGCGAAGCGCGTAATAAAACGACACGAAGGCCAGGCCAATCGTCGCCAAGGTTAGAGTATGGTATAACTGGCAGATACTCAGTAGTATTGTATATTATCGGCTGTTAATGTGCATTAAAGCATATGAAAAGAAAATCGTTGCCTTGACAAACACTACATGGGAATAACAAGAAGACCTAAAAAAAAAATTTGACCTGATTTTTTTAGTACCATAACAAATATCAAACTCAAATCGCAAGGAAATCTGTGCATTGAGCATCTCAAAAAGATAAGAAGAAGAAAAATACCATACCATAAATGAATCGAAATGAATATCACTTATTATTACTCATTCAAGTCAGCATGGCATGGCGCTGAGCTCAGCTGATATGTCGCTGTCTAGAGCGACGACTACGACGGCTACGACGATGACAGTTCCACGCACAAGGTTCAACTGCCTATCTATACTTAGCGTAATCGCAGCACCAAAGTTCAACGGGTGATTGCTCATCGCCCCACGCACTACAGCAACACTACACACCGCACACCCCACAATCCAGCGACCGATCAAGCCAAGCCAAGACAGCCTCATCGCAGACAATACTGATTCATTTCTTCATAATTTATATGAGTAATTGTTACAGCGAGCAAGTTCTGCTCTACTCGTGCTACTTAAATATATTAAAGCTATTTTTGCCATATCCAATCTCGTGTCTATCTGAGTTGTTCGTGTTTATCTATGCGGCGAAACTTTACGCCAAACATTCGCCTGATTCACCCTCAATCACGCATTTAGTAATGTAATACACTCAGTGATACATGTGATTGTACTCACATACGCTCACTCGCACCCGGCTGTCGTCATATCAAATATGCATACTTCATCTGTAGTAATGTAATATATTAAAGTTGGAGTATCTGCGTAGATGTCGCCTCTTTGGTCGCGGTTATACAGATATATTTGCAGCTTGCTTTAGGCCTTAGAAGCCATGGCACTTTGTTGTTTACGTGGGGTCGCGGCTTAGCTTTAAGCGATTTTTGTTGCTGATACACACGTATTTAAACATACAGATAAATACTTAGTCGAATATGGCAGTAGGAAAAAATTAATTTTTTCCACATGATTTTCCGCTGCAGTAAGTAATTACAAAATCTCATGTTTTCCATTCGTTACTGTATAGGGTGACTGCAAAATCATATACAAAAGTCACTGTAAATAGTTGAGAATTTTTTTTTTTTTTTTTTTGGCTGTGATGACTCTATCTCCGATTTAAATTATCTTATATATACACGTGTAATTATATATTGATTTTATTCATTTTTTTTAATATTTTTTTTTTTTGTTTTTTGCTAGACATGACTAGGCTAGAAACCAGACTGGACGTAAGAGAACCAGGAATTCGCAGCGCCTTAACTACGGGAGCTAATCTACGCTACGGAAGTTTTATACAAAAACGGCCACGAACAACAACCGCTAGGGTTTTGCTCTGTCTTTACCTTTAGCTTTACAAGGTAAGTAAAGAAGAATTACCTGCATTTTTATAATGATTTTGGGTATAAATCACACGTTTTTCTTAATGGGTAAATCAATATGAAAATAAACGTACTCATGGAATTGATATTGATCAGATAGAAAATCTTAACCAAAAATCATTAAAATTTAGGTTGGAGATCCCCGTTTCCCTGGCCTCAGGGAACTACCAATGAATAGTATTAATGCAATCTCCACACTTTGGGAGGACCCAAGGCAATCAACTATATTTGAACCGACGCTAACCTGACGTAGTGTGAATTTGAAAAGACTATAAAAGAACACATTCGAGGCGTGGGCAGACAATTCATAGGAGATTGGTATTGCCGCAAGGAATTTCTATGGAAGTGAGTTCTATTTGAAATCATTCAAAGTTGGCTTGTAAGAAATTCACTCATAAGCGTAAAGTTGGTATCCAAGAATTGAGGGAAAATAAGATAAAATAAAAATAAAAATAAATTAAAGAAACCGAAGTTGGAAGCGTGTCTGCAACGCTTCAAATTGTGACGACTTGCGCACATATTTGACGTGTGTGTCAGCCGCTTAACCAAACCAACTGCGCTAAATTTAAAGTGCCAAAAAACTCTTAAACCTTAACAGATTAAAAAGAAATTTAGACATATAACAACAACAAAACGAGAGAAATACGCAATACAATTTTTTTCAAAGCAAACATCAGCGAGAAGACAAACAAACCCAATTGTTTTTCGCTAAACAAAATCCGACAAAACACAGCCCACAAATTGTTTAAACAATTAATTAGCTTAAAGTAAACAAACACAAGAACACGCAACCCGGCATCGGCATCGGCATCGGAATCGGCATCGCCAAAAGAACCAGCGAAAGCAACGAAAAAAAAAAATCATATCCGAGTTTGTGATTGCGAATCCGCATTCAGCGTATCTTTCCTCAAATACTTTGTAAAATATCTGTCAAATATAAATTAATTGCGCCGAAAAGCGATTTGCGTGAGTAGTCGTCCTCCCCAAAGTTAACCTCAACCCGAAACCCGAAAAACGAAGCCAAAGCAAGCCAAGACGAGTCAACTTCAGAGCATTAGACGAATAACGTTTGAAATGAGTGCAAGCAAAATTGTATCTGAGGAATTGTTTAGTCTTCTAGCGCTCGAATGTTTACAAAAATTGGCTGCATTAAAGAAGGAAAGCGTAAAACTGGAAGAAAAAGAAATCATTAAATTAGCCAGATTTATAGATATTTTTTTCTCCATACATTTTCATAAACCAAAAACACGTTTTATATTCAATATATATATATATATATTTATTCCGCTATGTTTGTACGCCCGTAACTTCAGACACTAGATATTACTAAGTCAATTAGCAGCAGATATAATAGTATTAGTATTGTAGCATTACCGTTGGCCGTGCTCTTATTAGTGGAAAGGTAAGTGGCTGCTTAGAGTGGCACCCCTACAACACTCGCTGCAAAATTTATATCTCAATTTCACATCTAAATGCGAATAATCTTTTCTTTTTTTTTTGCCCCCTCTCTATATAATCGTCGTCATAGTCGTTTTGGTTTCGGTGAGAACAACTGCAGCTGTTTAGCGTTTGTATGCCATTTTTTTAAATATTTCCTTTTTTCTATAGATTATCTACACCTAAACTCAGGCAGACTTGTGGACAGACAAGGCTTTTTTTAATTTAGTTTTGTTTGGTTTGCACGCAGCCAACACAAAATGTTCGCATCTGCACTACGCGCTAACGCCGCGCAATGAATTCAATTTTTACATCGTGTGTAGGTTAAAAAAAAAATAACAATCTATTTTTAACAACTGCAAAAAAGGGAAAACTGAAATGCTTCGATTTGAACGCCTAGTTACCTTTTTCATGTCCAGTGGAGAAAAAATATAATAAAGTGAAATGGAATGGAATGGAAAAGTGTAAAGCTCTCATTTTGATTTTAACCACAGGTCGTGATATTGCGATTGTTACCACGAGATATGCGCCGGAATATTTTGCGAGATACACTTTTTCTAATTGCCACACGGAAATGTGTCGGTAAAATTTTGAAGTGGCTCAAATTATAGATAAAAAAAATGTGTTGAAAAGTAGAACTTTTAAATTTAAAACTGAACGAGAAATATCAAGATCATTCAATAAATTCATAGAATACACTAAAGAAAACAATGGACAACTAAGTGTGATTGACCTCGCATAGAGTGGATTCCGTACGTTAAAGCATCACTGTCTTTGAAAGTCACTTCGCAGGTCTTTCCAAATGCTCCCTAGCATGCATTGCCAGAATTGACTTAACACATATAGTTCGTAAATGTAGGTAACTGCACGTAACTTAGGTAGCTAGGAATATTGTATTTTATACCCAAACAAAATAAAAAATAAACGAAAAATAAGAAAAGCAAAAAGTAAATTCTTAAAACTAAACTAAGCCAAAGAACAACGGTTTTAAGCTAAGTCCACAAATTTCAAATAAATTTTTAAGTACATAAACTTAAATAATGGAGTCAGTACAAAATTACATGTCAATTTGAATCAAAAAGTCGTTTTAAACGAAACTCAAACAAAGACGCAGACAAATGAACTAACCAATGGCCAGACTAAGTGATTTCCAATAGGCTTAAGTGACCCGACATGCGTCGGCGTCTGAAAGGTCGTGGTCGCCGCCAATTTGATTGTGGCGATGTCAATTGTAGCTGAGAATAGCTAAAAAAATACACTGAAACTATCTAAGTAGCACAGCAAATGGTAAAGATACATAAACGAGCCAGAAAATTATCGCAATGATGATGTGATGATATGATACGAAATTGCAAAAGTTTGCGATTGTTTTTTTTTCCTATTCTCTTTTCCAAGTTTTATGCCTTTTTATTTGAATGGTAAAGTTTTCCTTTTCTTTAGTTGCCCGTTTCCTTTCAATAGTTTTTATGCGCTGGCGACGACCGCAACGACAATTTATAAGCAGCAACGCAACAACAAAATAACAGACGAATGGCCGAAAAAAATGACTAGCTGACAAAAGCAAAGCCACGGATTTAATAACTCGCAAATTGTAGAATACTTTGTGGTTGGCAAATTGTTTGGCGTAATTTTCAAATTCACTACATGCCCCACACACACAACAGGCTCATTCTAATTTAGCTTAAGGCGTTTCTTCATCGCTAACGATTAAATCGAAATGCGCAAAGACGCGTTGGCGCCCACACGCGTGCAGGAAACGGAATACAAACTCAATCTTTCACACTTCCGGAGACGAAATGTCTGCCGAAATACGCTTGCTTGGTATTTGATAACGCAACGGTGTAGCTGTCTATCTTCCACTTTGCAGGTATTCGGTGTTCACTTAAAAACACTATAAAAAATCCGATACATCCTTTTCCCGCGTGTTATGCCTGTGCAATTCTTGAAGAATTTCGATGACAGAAATTGAAATAAAAACCAACGCGTAACAAGTAAAGTTATTCTTTAAGCATATTTATCTCTATTTTATTTTACTCCTTTTTTGTTACTGCATTTTCTTCTTGCTACTTCATATTTTCATGTGACTATAATAAAAAAGGCAAACTATGTGTAGAAGAAAACGCTGACGAAACTACCAAACGACGCTGCCAGAGTTACTGGTCGTGTCAAGCCAGCGCAAATAAAATAAGGATGTGCGTACAATAAGCGTCGCATTTGTCTCAGTTGTCATTCCTTGACGTCTGCCCCCAATCGTTGCTTTGCGACAAAATGTGTCTGTTGCGCTTAGCTGCAAAATGCAATCAGCCACACAAAGCGACACAAAACCAGGCTAAAATGATCGGCAACAACATCAACAACAACCAACGGCATCAAATCGAAATCGGGCCAAATTACATTGAATAAAAATGACGCCAGTCAACGACCACCGAAGAACGACGACAATGACGTCGAAGAAAACCGTTTGCCAGGCCATTGCTCCAAAATGTATGCAATCGAAATTGAGCCAAGTTCAGTTATTATGTCGCTGCTTAGTCTCAACTTTACTCTATCTTTCTCGGCCGCGCGCCAGCACCCCTCTTACCGTTCATAATGCTGTTCGGTCTGATTGTAAGTGCAGGCGGCAACAAACTCGCTGCCGTGCGCGGTTTTGCCCAAAACCATTTCTTCACATGCCACTTGCCACTGCCACTGTCGGTTATGAAGTTTATGACATTCATTAAGTTTGCGCCAAAGGATATACTCGAGGAATAGGAAAAATGTTAGCAAACGAAAAACTCGAATACGAATGCGTGTATTTGCAAAAGTTTTCAAAGCGACAGTGGCTATTTTTATTTCTATTTCTATTTCTTAACGGCTCTAGTTTTATCGAAAATGTTTGATTATTAGTGTAATGTGTCTGTGTGGTGTATCTGTGTATCGACTCGATTGTGTGTATGAAATCCATGTCTGCTCACATCCCTTTGTAATTATAGGAATGTACTTGCGGCGTTTAGCTTCAACGAAACTATTTAATCCGTTTGTCATTTGCACAAGCTTAAGTCGGTAGATGACGTCATTTCTTAGAATTTTTATCACTGATTGATTTTGTAATTCTTTTGAACAGTTGATCCCCGACCAATTGCCACATGGCATTCTACAAGGTTCACCGCGCCATTAGTACGGTGATTGACATGGTACCTCGGAACGCCGAACTCAAAAAAATTTTCTTCACATCGAATAACATTTTTGTGAGGTGAGGTTCTTTTAGGAAACGATAGTCTAGTCTGAGGATAAATTTTGATATTATAAATGTGGATGTGCATATTTCGAAGAGTTTGCTTAGAACAACTAGATAACGCCTAGATAACATACTACTTATCAGATATCGGGGAAATCAAGCTACGATTAGGGTACATCGTACGGCATTACGCTAATCAAATTTAACCAATTTTTGGTTCCGAGGTAGGTCTCGAGGCATCATATTACGGGAGTAACTTAAATTGTGGGTAATTTATTTGTCTGCACTATCAATAATCCATCTCATAATAAAAAGATACAAGTGGCAACTCAACACTAAGTAATAAAGCCACCAAATGGAAACACATTTATCATCGCCAACGCGAAAAAATATGTAACTAAAAAAGTATTGGCAACAATCAAAATCGCATTCCGGCGTAATATATGAAGTACACTCGACCAATCAGCCAAATGTGGAGGATTCTAAATTAATTTATTAAGAACTCAACTACACATAAGGGGCAAGTTAAAAAAAGATAATTAAGCTGTAAATCTTCGACTCACTTTTGCTTAGTGTGCCTCTATATTATACTTTATGGCATTATAATTTTTTAATGCCAGAGCTATTAAAAAATTCACACGGGCGAGTCTGCATGTTTATAGTCCAGTACTCCTTTACACAATACCCAACTATGGCTTTCATTGTAGCACTGCAGTAGCAGCGACAGGTATGGAGTGCAGCAAGTATTGCAGCAAAGTGCAAGAAGGTGTGGCGTTAAATTGATGTTGCACGCGCGGCCTTTTGTTGCAAGTAATAATAGCTACACTCCACAAGCCGATGTTCTCTGCCGCTGACTCCATCGACAACTAACCAACCACAAGTCGTAAATTTTATGCACATTTAGTGTTCTCAATATATTTTTATTATCTACCTCATCGTTGCCGCTGCAAACAAACTCATTTCGCACTACAAATTTGTATCTTTCACTTCATTTTGTTTCCTCTGCGCTCGGTTACCGTGGAGTAACCGAGAGTAAGACTCACTATAAATTTAAGTACTTTATAAGTTGTTGAAGGGTCCATAAAATTGTTTATCTCACACACTTTGCTCAAAGTTTCTTAGTCCAAGTTGCTTGGACACTTACGAAACTTGTTTAGCTCTTTGACCAAGTCTGCCATTCATCCTAACCATCCTCAGTTCTCGATTGTTGGCATCATTTACGGTTTTGTTAGTTCTTGGTCAGTTTTTGGTGTGCTTAAAAATGAATTTTTATTGTTATTGTTATTTTTTACGATTATCTGCATTCAGCACTTTTTTGTGTTCACTCCAAACCCTCTGCGCATATGAATACTTTTATAGCTCATAGCCTCATTCGTTAAGCTTGGACTTAACTCGCATCTTATATGAGATAATTTCTCAATATATGTATATTTAATATATCTTCCATAATTTCATAATTCACAGTTATTAAACATAGCTTTTTCATGACATACAACAAAGCGAAACCAGTTTTTTTTTTTATTCCGCATGCATTTTTATTTTACTATATTATTTATTATTTATCTATATATTTAATAATTATTTTTTTTATTTGTTCAATAAAGCGAAATAAAAAAAATACTAAAACTTTTATACTTTGATCGCCTCTATATGTCAAAGATTGACATTAATGCCAAATGAAATGTTGAGCCACCATATTTTTTTGCGCTCTGATGTATGTTTGAGTTCATGTGTCACTTTATACTTTATTCGACGCAATAACTCAGAACTCAAAGAAAAACGTTCTATTGTCACTATAGAACAAATAAAATCGCACACCAAAGTAAAATCGAACGATTTCTGTACCACAACGCCAATCCAAATAGTTTGGTGCTGCTTTGAAATGTGAGCCTGTTTAAATTTGTACGAGTTATTTGTATGCAAACAACATATTTAGAACGTGTTGTTGAAGATTATTGAAATTGTTTTCTATACCTGCAGAGTGAGATATATAGATTTAGCAATAATTATCTCGCAAAATAAATTAAAATTAATGGTGTCGCAAATGCTGATCAAATATGGCCAATAGAAAATTTACAAAATATGAAAACAGAATCGAGAAAGACAAAGTATATAAATTTCTGGCCATCGAACTAATCAGATTATTCATTCGCTATCAAGACAAGTTATCAGAGCTAGACAGACAAGTCGTTGTGTCGCAGTTTAATCAGGTCACAAAACTACCAACTCTTAAACGTAGTCAATACAACGCAAATAACGGCAAGCAGCATTGGGAAGCTGCAAAACGAGTACTGCGTTACTTGAAAGGCACGGAAAAATTTGGCCTAGTGTACAGCAGTAGCGGTGAAGATCTAACTGGATACGCTGATGCAGACTGTGATTCTAAAATAAGAATACCTTCTTTAATGCTTCTCTTGAAAACTACAATTGTTGTACTTTCTACAGTAGCAGACTCAATAACAGTAACTCTCACTGCTTAGGCCACGTCAGTATTAAAAGGAAAGAACTCAAATTTTGGAGCCAGCAAAGTGAAACATAATAGTGACATTCAAATGGGCAATGTCAATGAGGATTAGAACATATATGTATAACAATTATATATTTGAATAACAACAATAGCTAATATACAAGTATGCAAGCACTTAATATTTACTAACAATAATAGTCATAAAACTAAAGCGAAACTATTTGTAATTATGCAGTTAATCGTTTTCAAAGAATATAGGCATTTCAGAAGCCATACAAATCGCGTATTATCAAAAAGGTAAGTCAGCAAGAAAACGTTTTCAAAAATGAATTACTCCGATACTGAAGCACAGTGAAAACACACACGGTCGAATACTCAAAGCAAGAAATTTTTCTTATTTATTTTTTTTTTTTAATATTTATTAAAACTAATGTTCGCCCATCGGTTGAAATTCAACCACAATCGTAATAATATTGAATTGAACTATGTCGCTTAGAAACAACATGCGTTAAGGTAATTATAATAACGAAATACAAGTGTGTGTCATGCAAAACCTGTGTGTGTGCAAACTTTTAACTATTTCCCGCCTATAATACCTAACTAAAACTAAGTTTATTAAAAAGTATATTGTAGAAATCTGCAAATGAAAAGCTATCGATTGGTACATTTTTGACAAAATCGGTGTAATGGTTTAGGCGTAAAAGGGTGGTAAAAAAAATACCTATTTATATACAGATAAATTTCCCTTCATATATATATATTAAAGTTAGTACTTGTTCACATATCGTCAGTTTCAATCCAATGTAAAAGAAACTGACTGAATTTGATCTAGATTTATAGTTATAGGCTAGCCTACAATTTTAGTTTTACTTCTTCTCAGCGGACATTTATGAATTTAGTGTGTCTGTTCTTCTGTTTTGTCCGTTGAGAAACAGTTCTGCTTCGGCCAAAACAGTTATGTGTGGCTAAGAATGTAATGCGAGAAAACTATAGAAGTGACTCTTGAATAGTTTTAATAGCTTTGGGTACTTGCTATCCAATACCATTCACAGTAACGATTCAAATATTATTACAAATATAACATCATACTATATCTAGCTGAGTGTAGATAGACTGAAAAAACAAAAACCTCATTCATTATAAACATTCCAGTTTGTTGTAGATAAAATTGACAGTAGTAATGTATTGCGTGCCCAATCAGAAGGCATATGATGTATTACAACGAAAACCAATCATTGAATATTATGTATTTTGATTTTGTGACTTCTTGCTCGACAGTCGTATTATATACTTATACTGACGATAGTTATTGTATACTGACAATAAATAAATACAATGACATTATCGATAGTGCAATTGATAGTTTTGCACTTCTTAGTAAGAGTACCGGTCTAAGTGGGGTTGAGTTATGTCGCGTGCGATAGCACAATATTCTGCTTAAAAGAGCTTTCCTGTTTGGTGAGTTTTCACTGTATACTATATTGAACAATATCAAATTAGAAAGAACACCCTTTATGCAAAAAAGTCGGTGGAACTTAGAACTACGCAAACCCTGCCAACGGCACACTATTCGAGAACTTTATGTGGCGGTTCAAAGTAACGAATTAAACGGGTGCGCGTGTTTGTTATTCTTTTTATTCATTTACGTTGTTGTTGTTGTTTTTTTTTTAATGTTTGTTGTTATTATTATAATTTGTTGTGTGTTGCGATATTTCTTTCCGATAGCTCAACTGCGTATTAAAGCACTCAAAATGCACTCCAGTACTTGGTGTTTTATAAGTCGCTTATATCATTGCCATTATCTACTTGGAGATACAGATTATACGTAAGGTTATAGTATACATATGCATATCGACAAATACTTGTTTGGCGCACAACAAACCGAGCTTGCAGCCGTACTACAAACAAGTGTGCGAGTGAGAGGGCAAAACGACCGAGCTTGTTCAGTGATGTTGAGTATACGTCTTGGTGACCGCGCTACAATTGCGGCGCATTTTAAATATTAGCTACAACAAGAACAACAAGCAAGTAATAGAATAGAATAAATTAATGAATTCATTCATGCGTTTTTGTTCCCCCATAGTTGTTTCTTTCACAATTTCCATTAAATCAAACTTGCAAAGACTGGTTTTATTCAATACTACATGTAAAAAAAAAAAATGCTCCAACTGAATGGCGCAAAAATTCTTAAAGACGCGAGTGTTACTCGTACTATTGCTGTTGTCGTTGTTGTTCTCGTTTTGTTCCCAGGCTGTTGTCAATCGTAGTAACCTTGCCACAGTTGCTGTTGTTATGTCGTGCCTTTCATAATGATTTCTAAATGCATTAAACATACTTTTTTCAACGCAACAATCATTGCAACGCAACTAACGGTAAGATGTGGCGCCAGAAAATTCCATTTAATCAAACAAAAAATACGACGCATTTTTTACCGCAAACGCAAAACCACAACTGTTGCGCGATTGTTGCCAAGCTTTGTACACGCCCCCCTGATAAACGAAAGCTGCTTTGTCCGGCTAGCAGCGACGTCAACAGTGACGTTGACTTGGATTTTGACGTTCTTCGAGCTCTGTCGCTGTCGCTGTCGCTGTCGCTGTCGGTGTCGCTGTCGGTGTCGCTGTCGGTATCGCTGTCGCTGCGATTGCTTGCTCACTTTGACAATATGGGGAAATATAAAATAACAAAAGCCGTAATCGCACTCGTGTGCTCGTACCCGTGCGATGCCTTACTATTCCGTAGTATAACAACTACAGCAACAACAACGTTGGGTACAAACGTGCCCACCGATATAGTTACAGCAAGAGAACGAGGGCCGCTAGCATGGTGCGCTACCGGACTCAACCAGCCCACCATTGATACGGAGCGATGAGTACGGCGACTATGAACAGCGTAGATATTTTCATAATGATTTTGCAATACGAGTATTTTACTATTGTTGTTAATGTTATTCATTGTACATCTTTATTACTTATTTTTCTATTTCTTTCTCATAACACACATGAGTGTTCATGTTTTTTTAATTTTTTTTTTTATTGTTTTTATTGTAATCAAATTTTGTTCTTCCTACAAATTGTTTTTTATGTATTTGTTTTCATTGAGCACTGTTACCATATGTTTTCGTTGCACATTCAAATTGCCAGTTGTTTTTAATTAGCCGAAAAATGCATAAAATGCAAATCACTAAATCACAACTTATTTTGCTTTGACTATGGTCAGTAGTAGGTCGTCAGCTTCATTTTAATTAATTTTAATTGCCGTTTAGCTTTTTATTATTTGCCAAAATTATAACTATATAGTAAGTAATACGTCCAAAACATATTTCCCATTGCCCGAGGTCAGCACTGTTTTCCTATTTTTTGCCCAATTTACTAGCTGCGATACTTTTTCGTGTAATTTTACTTTACAGCATGCTGCTCTAGGCTAATAGACCGCGCGAATCCGTACGCTATAGAACCGAAACATGTTTAGAAAACTCCAGACAAAAATCTTGCTCAACATATTTCACGATGTTGTCGTAAATGCAAAAGCGTGTCTTTTACATTGTTCTTCTCAGAACTGAATTTCTTTGAAATGAGTAGGTTAGTTATTCATTCTAGTTTTCTCTGCTAGTAATTGCAAAGTCTATAAAAAATTTTTTATTTGTTGCAAAAAATAGAGGAAATATGCATGGGCAATTCGAATTTAATAAGATTAAGAAAATAAATGACAGTACAGATGCATAGACACAGAAAACAAGTAATAAACAAGTATATAAGTACTCCTATATTAAGATGAAAACATGGAGATAGAGAAATAATTAAAAGGAAGGCTGAGTATAAAGAAAAATAGATGGTTCGGAGCACAATAAATAGATCAATGAATAACCAGTGTTTATGTAAATCAATAAATTGAACAAAAATTATCAACAAATAGAACATACATAAGTGAGCAATACGTAAATCAGGAGAATAATAATAGAAAAAATGATAATACAAATAATAATAAATTCATTAATATTATATAATAGTAAATAGATCAAAGAGACTACAATTATTGTAATAGTATAACAATATTGTTTATACAACAAACAATTAATAAATATATTAATAAACGAGTGAAACTTTTGTACTTGGCCTATGCGTGGTTTTACAAAAACTTAATCCCAAGAAAAACATATGTTCCTTTAAAAAATCAAATATATACGAGCCCCAACCACTATTAATTCGTATGGCATGATTTTATACGCGCATACAATGTTTAACGTACTATATTTTCAATGCTAATGCAGATATCACCTACAAATAAAATGTCATACGCCATAGTGAAAAGCAGCCAGCATATGCATACTTTATCGTCAAATAGTGGTCAGGAGACACTTGAACTTCTTTATGCGCCTAATCCAATTTCATCTAGTCTACTCCGATATGTATCGAATCGTTTAGATGCAGATAAATAAAGTAGACAAAGTAATATATATATACAACAAATATATACAATTTTTGACTGTACAAAATAATATAATATTAAATAAATAAAATATATAATAATGAAATAGACATTACAAAAGTATATGGATCCATGTGTGGGCACTGAATTTTTTGCTGTTTATTTTTATTTTTATTGTATAATATTTTTTATTATAGCATTTGATTGATGACTACTTATAATTATATAATTTATACGCTTAACAAAATATTATAAATTGTAGCACAAAATGAATGAATTCGATGCGGGCACGTTAACAAAATTATGGCCAAGAATAAAATCGCCAGAGAAATGTTTAAGCTCTTATAATGCGAAGGAAATCGCAGGCAGAAAATATATATAGTTGCGACTTTACTGAAGAGCAAAAAAAAATACTTCAAAATTAGGCATTAAAAGTATAAAAAAAAATTTAAAAATAAAAATAAAAAATAAAACTCGAAAAGTTGGCATAAGTTCAATGCCCACACTTTGAGATTTATGTATGTTAAGTAGGCGCAGGATGTACGAGCAGCAGAGAGATCGTATCAGATCGGAACGACGGTTGGCCATGATGATGATGATTCCAGCACAAACAGAAAGAGTAGATGAAAAGAAATACGTGTATAAATTTAAAATTCCACAAATAAATGTTTTTTTTTTTCTGTTTTCCTTGCAATGCGTCGGCAGTGGACAAACACAAATGTACCGGTCACACAAAATAATGACTGTCTTTACTACGTATAATGCTCATCTCGTCAATGATTTCACATCAGATTTTCTTACTTTACGTTAGATACGTTAGGTATCTACAAACAACAGCTTAGCTTAGCATTGTGAAGGAAGCAAATGTCAGCTAAAGAATGCGCGTGCAACACAACACTTTGGCTGGTGAGGAGTATATTAAGTTCAGGCGACAGACAACAGCCGGCAGGAGGCCATGTGACAACATTCAGCAACGAATGCAACGTGTTGCATAAATTAGATACAAAATTACATATTGATGAGCAGTGAGCCGACAAAAGCCAACCCTGGCGATGTTCATTCACTCCTTCACCTCACTTATTTGCTTTAGCTCACTACATGCCATTGCTATTGCGCCTGTCTCCGACAACACTTTCTCTCGTCGACCAATACTGCAGACCGGAAAACGTGCAACAAATTGCAGCGATAGACAACAAAGTATAAGCTAATAATAAGACATAGGAAAAAAACCGCATCATCGTCTTCACATCATCTACGCAGCCAACAATTTCTTCAACATTTTACTGCAGTTTTGATTTCCACACTCGAAGACGATGCAACTAACTACGCACTTTCGCACCCAGACAAAAACGGCCATGACGACGACGACGGCGAGCTAATCAGCATTAAGGAATGCTTTTTACAAGAAGTCGAATTTTGCTAGAACACACGACATGTTTCTTATAATAATAATAATAATAATTTATATAATAATAATAATAATAATAATAATTTATATAATAATAATAATAATAATAATAATAATTTATATAATAATAATAATAATTTATATAATAATAATAATTTATATAATAATAATAATAATTTAATTATTATTATTATTAATTATTATTATTATCATTATTATCATTATTATCATTATTATCATTATTATCATTATTATTAAATTATTATAAAAACACACGGACAGCAGGACCAATAAAAAAAGCATTGGTTCAGTTCTGCAGGAAAACGATTCAGCCCCGTATGATTTTGCACACGTATTGTTGATTGTACACGTATTTTTATCGCGCTCTTCTACTGCGTATTCAAAACGTAATCGACAAATTAGTGCCGACTTCCGCAGGAGTAACGCAAATATTATTCAAAGTAATATTTACGCACGACAAAATCGAGTAGAATCGAGTGCTCTCTAGTGGACGGTAGTACGACGTGGTAATTTGCTGAAATCTTATCATCGATATCATGTACTCGTATCTCGACATTAGCTACCAATGAATGTGAGCGAGTACAAGAATTGCAACGTTGCAAAATAAACAAGATATAGGAACATCAGCGTTACAGAAGATGTTTTATGACGTGAAGTCAAACGCAAACAATCATATCAAATGAGTTGTAATAAAATGACGTCAAATTAATTTTAATTAATTCAGTAATATTCCGTTTGATTAATTCAAACTTTAAGCGAATATTACGTGAAATATTTATAAATATTTCAAATGCTGAATTTGAATTTCAATAGCAAATTGCACGAGTACTCATCTCAAATAACACAAAAAAATATAATATAAATTAAATTAAAGCGATGCCATTTTCAAATCATCTCATCATCTGTTTCAGCATATTTATGATGTCATTTTTTTTTAAATTTTTTTTTATTTAGAAAATGTTTTTGTAGTACACATTTAGAATTGGTGGCTACAACCACTGCGTATAAAATCCAAATTATAATGTTTTTTGATTTTGATAACTTTTTTATACAAAATTCTATGACCTTCCTTAAAGCTCCGTACAGAGGCGTATACAATACTTAAAGTCGAAAAGAAACGACTTCTGAAGGTCGACTTCTATACATTCTCGAACAGACATTCAAGAAAATGGCAACAGTTACAGATACTTCAGAACAAAATGTTTGCGCTAACAAGTTATGAACTCCTACATCAAGGTCATCGAGTTTAGGTTGGGTAGGGTGACAGATATATTTGAGATCATACATTTTTTTGGTCATTTAAGCTTATTTTATGATGAGTTTGTAACGTTGTACCTTAAGCTTTTCGTATAAAAAAATAAAATAATTACAAAAACGTGTCTATTACGTAGAACACAACAACGTTTGTTATAATCATAATTTATAAGCCATTTATCATAAAGCCATAATAATGTCTACTACGTCCCATACACCCGTTCTTCGTAGAATTAAGATACGGAAATGGAAAATAGAAAATGAATCTTTTCACTATAATAATTACATAAAGAGCTAAAGTTATATTATTCACTAACCTATTATCATAAGATAACGGCTGCTGGTAATATCCTCTTTGATCATAGCTGGTAATAGATAAGTTCTACTGTTCATTGAATTAAAACTATTTATAGTCTATCTATCATCATGGAGAGCACATACACAACACACTATATCTAGAATTCAACCAGACTTTTTTATTATTTTTCGGCTTCACCAAGAACAGCCGAAAATATTCTGGTTAAAGGTCTACAAGATCCAAACTCATATTAACCACAAAAGTGACGATGTGCAATCGTAGAATATATCTTCCTCCTTTTGAAAATCTTCTCCCTTTCAACAATCAGTCACTACGCAACGAATTGAGAGTGAATCTCGAACAAACAAAACAACTACTAATAATAGTTCAATTCCGTTAGAAGATTAATGATCAGTGTAGCATGACTATTGTAACTAGTGTTTGGCCAGTGTTTGAAATTCAACCACTATAGCGACAATAAAAAACAGTTTAGTTGTCATATCTCTATAGAATGCAGATCATGCAAACAGCGTATAGTGTAGTGTATCGGTGTGTCATGTTAAGCGCTGGTGTGAGATTTTCTTGTTGATTTTCATAATACCTAACTAATTGTATTAAAAATTAAAATGTGCACATGTACAAATGAAAACCTGTCAAATGGTATATTTTACACCAAAATCGGTTATATAGTTTAGGCGTAAAATGATGGTAAAGAAAATGTCTTGGCCTATTTATACCTAGATAAGACAATAAAGACTTTGAATGTCTCTACTCATAGAATTATCACAGATTGTACCCTAAATAATATCTGTTCTTAGGGCTGCAAATTCTGTACCACGATCACATTGATCACCATGTTATTGCATTTCATATAAAACGTCCTCCAAAACACCACTGTGCCAACGACCACTTCAAGGCGTTGACTTGGCCAGATGAAATGTGAATGAAACTTGAAACTTATATCGGCATAGAAAACATAATAATAATACTAATCAAGCCTGGGAATATTTCGGCCACAGTTTATTTATAATAAAGATTTTTTTTTTAATTCTACGCTTTATTTATGAAGTGTCAAAGAACTTTAAAAATTGATAAACATGAAAATAAAACAAAACAAAAAAACATTTTTTTTATCAGAACGAAAAGAATACTTGTCAGCAGAAATGAAAATCGTTTTTCTGCTAACCTTTGAGAAACGAAAAACTGTTGAGAACGAATGAATGTGTAAATTGCACCCACTTCCGTTAAGTGATGTGTGCACACACACACACACACACACACACACAAAAACACATACAAATAATCTCATGCACTCATAGTGCGACGACACTCTACATTTGTATTGCTACACGTGATTTTGGCGCATTTTTGGCGCGCATTTGCGTGAAATCGACAACGTCAACGGTTCAACAAAAAGTATATGTTAGCGAGCGGGTGAACGGGTGAACGGTCGAGCGGGTGAGAGAGTAGGTGAGCGTGCAATATGAGTACACTAGCCCATCGCATGCATTGGGGTAGTTATGAGGGCGATGTGCAGATACATCAAAGTACAGCAAAGCGCAAATAATATGGTCAAAAAGCACCGAACGGCAGAGCACAAAAAATGTTTGCCACACTCGCGGGACACGTGCAAACAATGGGCAAAGATAAAAACGCATTAATTACAAATTCTTTTGCGAAGAAAAAATATTAAAGGAATTATTCAAATATTAAAAAAAAATTATATATAAAAATATCCGTTAAAATAAAGGTAAAAAGATACGACAAAAAAATGCTGCCGCTTCAAAGCCAAAACGCAACAACAACAATTTCGACCATGAACTTCTAGCGTTCAACTTGAATGAATTTGGAAATGAGCTGATAAATACAAACAAACAAAGACGAAATGTCAATGAACAAAGCAAAGTAAAATAAAATTTAAGAAAAAAAAATTGCAATCGATAAAGTAAATACTACATATATAATTTCTATATTTTTAACGACGCCAGAATTTTTTGTTTTCGTTTCTTTTTTTTTTTTACAAAGAAATTCAATTAACTTCAAAAAGATTCGTTCGGCACACAGCAAATGTTGATGAGGTAGTCTTTTATCATAATCAGATTACTCAATAAACATTACATTTTCTGCCGAAAGTTTATAAAATCTTATTACTTATGCTGTGTATGTACTGTTCACAAAATCAAATCTGGTCGTGATAAGTTCTCAGTCGTAAGTATCAATTACGATCATAGTATTCGTTCTGGTCTTAGGACAATTTCCATCAAACATTTTAACAGAACATAAAATTATGACCACTGCTATCTATTACGAGCCTAACCGATAACAGATCAAATACTTTCTAATTATAGACTATTATAATCGTCTGTTGCTCCTGCTGAGAAATTTTCGATTTTGACAACAACACTAATAACAGAATCGCATCTGTTTCTAGAACCCACTAGTGAAACTAGAAACTTTCTACTGTACTCAACCTCAACACGTGTCTCGTGAATTGCTGGTTGATCTTATTATGAACCAATGTCTGGGCTACTGTCTGACCTATGCACTAATAAGACTTAATTGTTTGGAATATGTTGCGATAGGAATATACAATGCGTCATCTGTATCTATCACTAACTAATACTACAAATTTGAGTGCATCGTACTCACCTTCCAACCAGCGCTGCTATTCGAATCACCTTTATCTTTGAAATATGGCACATTCTGCACCATCCACTCGTATATCTGACTGAGCGTTAACCTTTTGTCCGTGGCTGAGCCGATGGCGTGCGTTATGAGATCCGCATACGACAAATTGCCCCATGCATTGCGACGCGATGAGTTCTTTTTGGCCGCATTGGCATTCTGTATAGCCTGCGTTGAGTCTGTATTTTTGACAGAGAGACCATAACGTAGGGTAAGTAAACAAGCAGAAAAGGATATTATTCAATTTTATATTTGTCAACAGTAAGTAACAAGCTCAAACCCATTACTTCAGATCATCATCCGTTGCTTACTCACCTCCAGTTGCCAACTGTTGATTGCTCGCCTTTGTGCTATCCAATTCATCTACAGGCTCGACAAAATTCTCTGGCCTCGGACACGGCCAAGTATTTGATCTGGCTCTCGTTTGTGGCTCAAAGCCGCCATCAACACCATGTAATCCATCCACTAAGTGCAGGGGATTATTATCTGTGCGTGGCGGCGTTGGCCAATCATGCGCAAAGCCGTCCATAGTGCCGTATCTCCTCAGCAGTTCGTGTTCCACTTCGTCGTCGTAAAGTTGCTGCTGCAGTTTGACGAAGTTCAATTCAATTTTTGGTGTTAATTTGTACTATTTTGTATTGTAGATAAGTGAATTTTTTTATTCGCTTTGCTGGCACTCCTCTATCTGCACTTGACCACAGTTGCCGAGGTTCGAACGCACAACAGTTGCTAAAATTAAAGGGAGATTTGATGCATTTTATTTTATTTATATCATGTACTATATATTCTTTAGATTTACAACTGATAACGATTTTAACGAGCTAACAATAAAAAATTAAAATATATAGTTTTGTTTAGTCCATATAAAATTCGAGATAAGAGATGTGTTGCCAACGCTATTATTAACGCTCACGCTGCTTTAAACCAAATGATAACAGGGAATGCGAGGAGATTATTCTACTGACTACTTACGTAAGATAAAAATAAATACAAATTATAATATAATAAGAGAGATGTACTAAAATCATTAACACGCCATTTCAATGGCATTTCCCTATTGCTAAAGCACGGAAACACAAAAATTTGAAGTATCTCAATAACGTATATACATATATGATACACAATGTATCTACAACGCAAGCACAAATGTACTGCACAAAAAAAATGCAACGTCATTTTCATTTATGTTTTGAAAAGATGACTTGCTAGAATATAATTTTTCTGCCCTATTGGCATCTGCCTACATTCTTGATTTTATATGAGCGTATTTCATCGGCAATTTGACTATAAAATTGAAATTTGCGTAATTAAAATCGAAATCTTAGCTAATGGGGCTTTTTATGTATTAATCGAATACTAATCGAGATATCGAGATAAATTTTCTTTAACAAAAATCCATAAGTTATTTGAGCACTGAACCGCTGATTACGTTGTTCCTAGTGTCGCTTCCTATCTTATACCATTTGTAACAACTATCAGCAACTTCAGCTCAGAAACAGCTTACATATGGTACATAGGCGAAAATTATGAAATCGAAAACCTGACTAAGCCAGCCAAGCAGCAAAAAAAACTAGTTATCCGATCTAGAATGTAATTCGGCTTAGATCAAAAATCGAGTATTTCTGAAATCATTTTCAAAACAAACCAATGAAGAAAACTTTTTTTCTGTGAAATTGCAAGTACAACCGCACTGAGAAAAATTAGTAACGAGCACAAAATCGACAATCAGCTGCTCGCTTTGAGATACTTTCAAGCAGTTCAATGAATCTAATAAAAAAAAAAATTGCGTGCTTGGGCCGAAGCAATTTGCCTATGGGCCGGCCTAAAGATGAACGAAACTAGCGCAAATAAAGCAAACTAGCTCAAGCAAAGCTCAAATGAGAGCGGATAAAATCGACTGAAAATATATGCTTTACTACAGTTTGGAGACAGAGAGGTAATTGCATAATTCACATTGCTCCGTGAGCAATCAAGAAATAAAAAATAAAGAATAAAAATCAAGCTTTGGTCTGTATATTAACGAGAGAGTAACCAAAACCAACGAGAGGGTATAAGCCTGTGCGCTCACGTTCGTACATATGTTATGTATCTACACGTCTGTATTATGTAAATGTATCTATGAGGTTGCTTCCAGTAGTCGGCCTAACATAGATGCATACTATGCTTAAGTTGAAAAGTTGGTAACCATATGATTTGTAGGGTTTTTGTTTTTTTTTTTTTTTTTTTTTTTTTTTGTCCGACTACAACTCGGAACACACTTGCACAGTTGTACTGTTATGAGTAGACAACACTCTCCATGAACGAAGGAATGAGTGCACAGATATACTTAGGTTATGATCTTGTCATAAGAATAATAAATAAATAAAAAATACAAAAATAATTTCAACATTTTACAAAAAGCAATTGTATGTTGTTATAAAATCGTTTAAGCGAAGCTCACTTAATAAAAGTCTCTGTGACTGGCTTCCTCTTCTATATTCTAATTAATTCGATCAATCTTCTCTCGTACTCATCGCATCGTCACACACAAGCGGCCTTCACATCAACAGCAAACGCTAATCATCAAATCACCTTATCAAATCAATAAAAGACATTATGTCTAATCCGAAAAAAAATAAATAAAATCACTCAAATCTTAAAAGCGACTAGACGGAAAATACAACTGAGTGCTCCCGTAGAGGTCTATGGCACTTGCCGCGCTGTCTGCGGTGCACATTGATAAGCAACGCACGACGCACGACGCACGACGCAGGCGAGCGACACACGACCCAACGCCACACAACTCAATGCTTTGTGTGCGAGTGTGTAGCTTCCTACCTCAAACAAGTGTGTAAGTTGGTTGGCAAGCGAGACTAGTGGGCTTTCTTTCAACTCTCTTTCCCTTCAAGCGGTTTGGTTTCTCTTTCTCGTTATGTTGAAATGCCTGTGCACTGGGTTTGCTTTTTTATCACTCTCTCGTGCTGTTCCTCGACCCGCTTATAGCGCTATCTTTCTTTCAGTATCTCGATCGCCTCGTTCTAAATCCCATTTGCTCTTTGCTTTCTCCTGGCTTATGGATTTATCTTATCGCGTGCTCATTGTCTAGACACGCGCTTGCACTGATTTATTCCGAATTATATATTTTAAAGTTGCTCTGCGAGAAAGCTTTTCTAAATATTTAAATTTCGACTTAAGTGAAGCGTTAACAGTAGCAAAAAAAAAAAATTATAATAATAATAAAATTTAAATGAGCGGCATCACCGGAGTAGAAGCAGCGCCATAACATAAGTGATAGAGAGCACAATGTCAGTGCCAAAAATAAACCCATACAAAAGATAATCTTGTGATATACTCGTACATAAAAAACTGTACAAGTGTTCAAAGCATTCAAGGTCAAATTTTATTTAAATAGTCTACAGATGTCTGAGACCCAATAAATTAAAAATGTTCCTTATCACTTTAAATCGAGTTGATCTAGCCCTGCATGCTAAAGGAAGGACTGACATTTTAAAGTAGCTTTCTTTTTTCGTAATGGGTTTACTCAAATTCACATACATATATACATATATGTTCTATCTTTGATATACACAACTAAAATTTCAGATGACCTTAAAACAGAACCATCAAGTTGTAAACAATTGGACTCCAAAGCGTTAGTCTTCCTTCGAAACTGATGAAGTCAATTCGAAAGTATAATATGGTACATGCTGGAATATAAGAAACCGAAAAAAAAAACAAATCTTGGGGTTGGTGTCTTCATTTTGAAATAAATTGTTGAACTTGTACTTTTTCGATTCCATAAACGATTCCATATGTTGAGCCTTTTCAAATAGCCTTTTATCTAGTATTGCCCACAACTTCAAATTTTAATTTTTTTTAATGTAGTAATTACCATTGTTTATCGGTTAATAGTATAGAAAACGTAATTTAGAAGTCTAGCCCCATTGAACTGTAATAGATTGCAGATTTTTTTTGTTTCAAACTGAATTTGACTATAATAAAAATGGCACCGGAAATCGAAACAGTTCCGATTACCATCCCAAAACCGCACCCTAGGTGCCACTTAACTACAATACTAACCAAAACCAAATCAAAAAAGGTTCGCATGACAAAAGTTAGTTAACAAGTAAAGGAAAAAAATTAATAAAAATAGCACACTAAAAATAAAAGCTAAAAGACAGTAATTATTTTATAATTATTACGACGTCAACGTCGAAGTCGCCAGTGGCATCGGCGTCAGCGCTTTTAAATATTATCACGTGTTTTTGGGGGCTATACACGAAATATGCTATTCAAAAATACAAGATACAAAATTTTGTTTTCGTTGCTCGAAAATTTTGGGAGTTAGAACTTTATTTGGCGCGCGAATAATTAGAAAATCAGTTTGATATTCAGCCATGAATTTAAAGGCGACTTTTTCCGAGGCAATCGAACAAAAGACAAAATAAAAATTTAAATAAAAATATGAAGTAAATTAAAAATAAAAGAAAAAATGTGAAAATTATCAAAAAAAAAAATATGCGAAAACAAGAGCAAAGCAAAAAAGCGAAAAATATCACAAAAAAGCAATAATGAAGAACATAAAGTCAAAGAAAAAAGCGAAAACGAGTACTACTCGTATTTGCGCATAGCGAACTAATATGATGATAATAGCTTTGGCACGCACAGAAACGCGCGCATATAGGCACACATTTAGGCATACTCACGCACGTTCTCTCACCCGCTGATAAGACACACGCACGCACACTCACTCACTACGCATCATATAAACTTGAACTGAGTTAAACTAACGCGATTCACTCAATTAAAAAGCACTAAGCACACAACCACACAACCACACAACCAAATAAACAAACACACATACAACATCTGTAAAACGACTCAATAAAGGTTTTGCCTCGTTTTCTTTTTACGAAAGAGCGATACAAAGTGAATCGATCGAAAGAAAAAAAGCTGTGATGATCGCTCGTAAAGTATTTCATACGAACTTTTTTCGTTGTGCTGCTACATCTTTCCAACATCGTTACCAACACTGTGACAGTTACACACACAAACACATATAAACACAAATCGAAAGATACATCTTACAGCAGCGACAACGAGTTCAATGAAATAAAACAGAATACGAAACGTTGAAAAATTTTCCACATTCTTCGCTCGCTTGCCAGAAACCGAAACAGTGGCGCATTAGGTCGCCAAGCTGGTTGGTTGCTTGGCTGGTTTGTTGCTTGACTGATCGTAGTAGAAATCAGACAGAAAACTCGCTCGCTAAAATAGCGCGACTTGCGAAGGAAGCTTGTGTTAAAATAATACGAAATAAAAAAGACATCTGCTGAAGAATCCGGAAGCGTAAATCTTTGTAACAGCAGTGGTAGCAGTCACTGTAGTGTAGTGTAGTGTAGGCAGCGGAACGCGCCGCAAACAGTAGAAATTTGCAGGTAGCAATCAACCAGCTGCCTGCCTACCAGTGCCAGTTTTAGTAACAACGAAGAATGGCAAAATCCATGAGATACTTCGACTTGATGTCGTCTTTTGGATTTGCTGGTGTCGTGTTAAGGTTACAAAGGCATGATTTACCTTTTTGTGCCGCTTTAGCTTTAGTTTAATGGTCGATGACGGAGGTTGAATGAAAGCCCCAGATAATTTTAGTGAGATATCTGTATACATATGTATGTATGTACGTATGTATGTATGTATGCATTTGTAGCTGTATATATTTTGCTTTTTATGTTTTTGAAGAATTTTTAAGTTGCTGTTCAGGTATAAGACTAAAGACACAAAATAACTGATTAAAATTTCGAAAGCATGATTTGGATTTTTGTGAAAGTAGTACGTACACTCGTAACGTATTCAATTACTGTCTTCTCGAAAATGGGTATTTTTACAAGAGAGAGACAGAGCGAGAGCGACTACATATAATAGCTATCCACATATGCGGATTTTGAGCAGGTGGCATCATCGATTCATCTTTCATGTAAAATGAAAAAAGATAAATAGATATGTCTGGGGTACTTTCACGAACATTTACAATAAATTCCGAGCGTACCATTCGACAGGTACGTTCTCAAAGGCTGGAAAAACTCGTTCAATATTTGAGAAAGTTGTAGGTTGTTTGAAATTTTATTCCTCAAATACTATTTTACGAGGGCAGTTAAGTGCCACTCTACTACTGTCAACTATCATCTGTTAATAAAGTGTTTTAAGTTGTGGTTGACCGCCATTGGAAGCAAACAACCCCATGGTCCTCTGTGGTGCACGTTCAACCAGGAAAAGTCAACTACTTTAACTGTCTTGCTTGGTCTTCATTGATTGACAGGAGCAGTGTTGAATCTAAAGTTAGTGAGAGACACATCCAATAAAAAGCAAACTGCCCACGTACAAAAAGAAAGATTCTAGGTCCATATACAACTTAGAATTCTTTTTTTTACTAAACACAATATATTCCTATATGTTTGTGCATCTGTTAATATTAATGTTTGCCTTATAATCTCCTTCACCGGCGGTCTCAATACAAAATAAAAGTTATTGAATATCTTCGATTATAATTCTGCAGTATATACGTTCGATTAGGGACTTTCAAAACATTAATTAACATGATGAGGTAGTCATAAATAAGTGAAGACGTCGTGGATTATACTTTAAACCTCTCAATAGTGAACAGTATCGTTATTTAATTCTAGGTGAAGTGCCTATTTGGTACAAAAAATTAAAAATGTTCACTGTAGCGCGGTAGAACTGTACCAATAAAACAGTGCGATTTCAACGTCTATGCTCATGAAAGTGCTCACATACTAGAGATAATTTTATATGAAATCGGAAACATCGAAATAACTCCAGCCCTAATCTATATATTAATACAGAGACATGATTTTTGTAGTACCATTTTACTCTACTTAACAGATACTTTTTATGCCAATATATTTATGTTAAAGCAGGAAAAAAACAGATGAGCAAATTTAACGTTAATAACAAGTATTAAATTAAAAACCTGCTTGCTCTAGTGCGTTATCATTGTCAGTTGCGGTTTGTGATTGAACGTGTTGTATTCTGTATTCATGCGGGCGGTCGAATTTCGACCACTGGCGGATACTAGTAAAAATAAAAATAAACTCAGAAAACTCGAACCGAACCCAACATTTGAACTCGATAAGAGATCACGTGTCGCTAACAAACGCATAACCATTTTGCATATATAAATAGATAGATTGCTAGATATAAAAGAATATAAAAAGAAATCTGTTCTATTGACGAACCTCAAAATGAGATTTATTTTCTCATGTACTCGTATTTTTTAATCGCTGGCTCCTGATCTGAGTCACTACTAACAACAACTCACCCTAAAAAAATGGCAAAGAATTCGATTTAATTTCTGACAATTTTGCATACAATTTTCGACCCACTGCCGTCCAAAATAGGTCACATACATGAGAGCGATGTCACTAAATATCGTCAGGTGAAATTTTAACTGAATGAGATACATGTATCTAAATATATACGAACCGGTGGTTTGTGTGTGGTTCCGTTTCGATGCTGAAAAACAGCTATATTTAGTTATGTATGTACATATAAGATACACCAAGAAAAATTGCGTTTCAAAATTAATGAAAGTCGAGAAAAAAAGGCGAGAAGGTGCCAAACCTGTTGCGTATTTCAGCGGTGTTTGTTTTTATCATAAAAAATAGACAACAACAACAACAACAAAAACGGCGAATAAAAAATGTGAATTTCAAAATAAACACCTCACTAAAGCCATAAGAAAACAACAAACAGGCAAATCCCAATTCAACATCATCACTGAAATCATCGCCAGCATCAACACCATCATCATCATATCATAAGCGCCGTCGTAGTCTCCGTCGCAGTGGCACCACTCACAAAATACTCATTTTAATCTCTGACTAAAGTATTTTTTCTAATATATATTAAACACAACCATAACGACAGCAACGCCAAATACAAACACGCATTATCAACACTAAATGAAAAAACCGAAAAATAATAAGAAAAAAATTTAATAACAATAAATTTATTTATGTAAACAAAGTGGGCAAAAAATCTGCAAAATCGTAGCGAATCCAATAAAATCGAAACAGCTCCCGAATTCTATTCTGCTATTTTGATTTTTCATAATATTCTCATGAAAAACTTTGGGTTATTTTTCTATATGTTTTTATTTTATTTTTTTTAGACGAAGTCGTCGTTAATAGCAACCATTTTGACACTACAAGAGACTGTCGACCAAGATTTTACCGCTTGTATTTCTCACAAAGGTGCGAATGGAATTACTCTTGTTATCACTTGTAACTTCAATTAAGCTATGCTTGGTTATATGGCACACCTGAGTAGAAGTTATTATTCATAAAGTCACACTATATTGGCAGACATGCGTTGTAATAAGCACAACTGATCCAATGATAATCATCTCTGTTCTACTGACATGGGAATGAATGACTCATTAAAAATTGCATAGTGCGCATAGCTGGTATTATGAACATTAATAAATTGACTAGAAAACTCATACTATATAATACTAAAATATCATACAAATCCTTTCTAAAGTCATCACATATGAGAAAGTAGCCGCAGAACAGCTACAGGACGAGAAACCACACATACTAGGCCTTAAGAGGAATCATCTACTAGAACTATTAGAACTAAAGAACAGTACCACGAAAATATTCAAATTATATTATACTCAAATCAGTCGGATTACAAATATATTTAAAATATTATTAGTTAAAAAAGCCAATACATTCTGAGCCAAAAGAATGCACAGTCATTCACAGTCTGGCACAACTGGCAGTTCTTCACCTCCCAAATGTTATATTCACGAGAATAACCTAGGACAAGGTTCCAGTTCTTTGAAAGTTTAAGTTTAACTGAGAAATTGCATTTTTTATACGTTCAACAGCTGATACTTTCGGATGTCTTGAGCAACATATCGCACCCTAACAACAAACACAATTTTTAAGTTAGTGATGCAGCAATTTATTTAGGTATCGCAATGTCATATGTCGTCCATTTTTTTTGCAAAGTAGGAGTAAATTATAAACTTTGAGTTCTTCTCGAAATGCCCTTTTTTGTGTTATGACCCCATTGTTGTTAGGGTCGATATGTTCGGTCGGGCTATTCTGACTGGCTCCAAAGATTTGTATAATCTATCACATTATACCTACTAGGTAATTCAACAATTCCAATTCTTTGGAATTTAGTGGTCTACGATTTCCATAGGTATCACCGATGATTATGTCTTGAGTACATCACCAAAGAAAGCAGCATAACAGAAAATATGACGACATATTCAATTTAATTTAATTTCTAAAAATTATACAACATATAATATTAAGCAAGCCTCGTGCTCATTTTAAGGCCAAATGCAAGTTCCCAAACCAAACAAAAATTTTTATTTTCAATGTCAAAACAAATCAAACCAGAAAATCCTAACTAGAAGATACCCAAAAAAGAGGGGTATATAATAGACCCACATATGCCTATGTGTGTGTATGTACCTCTTGCAAGTTAACAAGTTGCACGCCTCCAATTTGAGCCAACCAGCTGCGAGTGCCAATGGCCACAAAAAAAAAAAAAAAAGAAACGAAGCCACACATCAAAAGATATTTGGTTATTAATTTTTAAATAAAAAAAATGCAAAGAGTAAGCGGGGGGAACGTCAAGAAGAATATATAAATTGGTTATAGCACGGGCAAAAACGACGATAAACGAATAAATATAAGAATCAAAAATTGTGAAAAAAATAGCAACAAATAAAAAAAATAAAAATAAAAACTTTGAGAACTTGAAATAACAACAGAATGAGAAAGAAGTCCATAAACAAAACAAGAGAAAGGAAATGAAAACAAGAACACGCTACAAAAACAAAGATGAGAACACAAAGTGAAATAATGAAAATGACAGCAACTGTATCTGTGTGTTATGCTCGTGTGTGCAGACGTGCTTGTTACGTAAGGTTTTAAATAGTTTGCTCTTAATTCTCATTCTTTCACTTTTCTTGCGGCAAGTCGACGAGCGAATAAAAAGCAGAGAGAATTTCTTCTAATGTTGTCTAATGTTAAAAAACTACGCAATAAGAGAAAGAAAAAAATTAATTATTCGAATTAACTCATTTTTCTATAATTTTTTTTTTATAAATTTTGATTTCATAAGTTGAGAAGCATTTATGCTGTCGAAAATATTAAGACAAATAAATTAAAAATAAAAATAAAATAAAATAAATTGCTTTGGATGAAAAGAAAAAACCAATGCCTCCCATTTTTCGACTCGTATCTGTGTAGAATTGTATTTCTGGAACTTCTGGGTGAACAAAGTGACCTCTTAAGTCAACTTTATATCAACAGTTTATTGCAAAAAACTTCCCATGCCATGATGTGATGAAAAATCCTAGTTTTTTTTTCAATTTATTGCCTTTACCATTTTAAGTTATTGCAGTATAGATCAATCAATCTCAAACTGGTCGAAGTTTATACTAAATGATATTCCTCCACCTACACCACAGGTAGGTGGACACAGAGCTATACCTTCCTTAACGTCCTAAGATACCAATTCCAATGTAAACGACTTCGGAATGTTCATTATAAGAATTCTAAAACGGATCTAAAGTCTTCATAATATGATTCGTGAATACACGAATATCTGGTAATAATTCAAAACCGATTCGCATATGAAAAAGTTGTCGATTAAAAACTTTCATTTATTTCATTGGCCGCCCTACAAGCGGCGATACTTAGGTACTTTGCGATTCTAAGCGATGTTAATCTTATTCACAACATCATCGTATACTTCATTAGCAAGTCGACCCCAGTGTCTTTTTCACATCGAAATTTTCAAAACGAAAACCTATAAACCAAATTATAATACTAGATATGAATATATTGTAGTACCTCCGCTATGAACAACACCGCCAAATCCTTTGCAGTGAAGTCTTCTCCTACTCTCCAACATGGAATCTGTTTGAGAATGCACAAAATATAATGTGATAATACAAGGAGTGATTAAAACAAAAAGAAAGTATGAGGTAAATATACCTGACTAAAAGTTCTAATAAATGAGCGAAGCTCACAGGTCGCAGTCTGAATTGATTATGTCGTCGTCATCGTCGTCGTTGACGACGTCTTCTCAAAACGGGCGTCATTAAAAGCATTTATGTAAGCAGGCAGTCCAACTTTGGACAGTTACTCGATCAGCCGAGCAGGAAAGATGGAGTGAGTGAATGAGCGAATGAGTGCCGTGCCAAGCCAAACCAAACCAAGAACCCGTCAAACAGGATTATTAAAAAGAAGTAAGTCAGCGTTTAATGGTGCAGTGAGTTGAGGTAAGGTGAATAAGTGGAATCCAAGCGATTCGCCGCTGCTCATTATTAACAAAAAAGAAAAAAACGCGGAGTGAGTGCCAGTCTGACTATATGCTTCTCTCTCTATCGATCGTTCTGTTGTTCGCTGGCGACGCCGCTACGCGCTGCCACTTACAACAAGCGGTGTCGACGTCGAGAAGCGATGGCTAACAACCGACGCCACGACGGCGTTGCTTCTTGAAAAAGCTTTGTCGCCATCGTCGTCGTCCGTGTCAATCGAGTGGCCCCGTGCTTAAGCATTACATACCACATGTCTCTTTATTCTTACCCACCTTTGCCACACATCGAAAGGTTGCCTGTCAGCCTTCTCTGGCTTGTCTTTTGAGCGTTTCCTCTACGCATTCCGACACTTAACCTGGGCTTTTCCTCGTTAAACTCATTTCAGCATTCATCACGAAACGCTGCGTAAAATTGACCTCAACACACACAAACATACACATTTTGGCGCTTTGACATTCCTGGTTAATTTATTTAATTTTAATTTTTTCATTGGCTTCTTTTTTCATTTCAATTATTATCTTTTTCTTCTCATAAAAATATGAAAAAATTTATTTTATTGTTCATTCTGTAGTCTCTTAAGAACTACATATGTATGTGTGAATGTACGAGCAGTATTTCATTTTATATGTGTGGAATATCTTCAAAATAATTTGAATTTTAAGCAAGTGTGTGCCTGCCAATCCCAACCTATCACAAGCGTGTTTAGGCCCCACTCTCGTCAACTCGATTCGACTTCACTCGACTCGTTTTCCATTTCAACCAAAACAATATTCAATTCAACGAAACCGTTCTTGTCCTGTCCACTCAGTTATCTATCTACTTTTTTGTCAGTGGTAACACACACATCAGACACAGCGACACACCTACACACACAACTACATTTTTCAGAAGTTGCATGGAGATACCCTTTTACATTTTCTTATCATACGGTACGCATTGAATCAGCATACATAGATAATACGTCTCATAGCATTTACAGTTACTGCGGCGTTTTCGTTGTCATCGCCCTTCTCACACTGTCAAGATTGCAGCGCGTAAACACAGATCACCAATAAACCTTAAAGTGCAATCGAACAAAAAAGAATAACAACAAAAGCGAAGCAAACATGCTTAGACTTGCAATACATTTCGTCTGTTAGTTCATCTTGCTACTGCAGCTTCTTCTTCTTCCACTCTTCTCCAGCACCTTGCCGCTTTCTTTACTATTTTCGTGCACTCAATGAAATTATAGCATTTTGTCACTCTACAACTTCATTGGTATGTTAAAAGTGCTTGTAATGATTGCAATCATTTCATTCTTTTTTCCGTTCTTTCCATCTCTCTCTCTCCCACTCTGTGTCTCTCTTTTCCACTATAAACCTTACTATTTTGCATGATTTTTGCATTATTCTTCATTAGCTGTAACGACTACAACAACGTGAATGTTGATTTTTACAAATGACGCGATCATCGCGAGCGAACAAGAGAGAGACAGCCAACGAAAGACTGAGTGATTGAATAATAGCTCATTCGTGTATGAGTGTGTTCAAGAAAGCGAAGGCTGAGTGCGTAAATGCGCGTTTTTCTCTCTTACTATTACTGTTAACATTTTTTTGTTTCCGTTTTGTTGGTCTAACTGAGTACTTGTGTGTTTGGCGTATACATATGCATGTAACAAACCACCCACCCACCCATTATTAAACGTATGTCTCTTTTAACATCGTTAACAGTTTAAGATGGCCTGGTGAATATAACAGACATCGCGTTGTAAAGAGAAGAGTTCCAATATTCTGTACATACACCAATCATTAAATTAATTTATTCCCGCCACAAATATGCGCGAAATAACCTTGACGAAAATGTATCAGAAGCAAAGCGGGAAAAAAGTGCAAAAAAGTCAATTTTTTAATAGAAATAACTAACAACGGCTCGGCTAATTTGTCGTCATCACAGAATAATTAAATTAACCCAACGTAGTGTTCTACCTATTAAAATTAAAGGTTAATCAGCTCTCAATGTAAAAAAAGGCAAAGAAATTGAAGAAATTCAGCAACATACATTCATACATCCAACAAAAAATCGAACGATGTAAGTCAACAAGTCAGGTCATCCTTTCGATTATGATGTTTTTAACGGAAAGAAGGAAGATGGATTAAGGAAAGAGTGCTACAATCTTGGTGACAGCGTCAGCTCAACGCCGACTTCGACTTTATACGCGTATCATTGCTGGGCGACGCTCGTTCAATCGCCGCCTATTAATAGCGCCCTTATCAATAATGCGTGTGTGTTTGATTGCATGCATATGTATGTGTGCATGCTCTAATTAAGAAATCTCATTGCTTTGAACCCAAGCGAAGTGTCCATGTGTTTGTGTTTGTGTGTAGAAACTAATCAGAACCAACCACTGATAAGCGAACAAACAAACTAAGGCGTAAGAAAGAGGCAAAATAGAACCGTCCTCAAATAAACGGAAAAATTATGCTTGGAATCAGCTGAAAAAAGATACCGAAATACATATGTATTTACTTTCAAAATTTAGGCTGAAATTAAAAACAAATCAAATTCGCCACTACCAAATCTTGAGAAAGAGAGTGAGGGACAAATGAGTGGAACAAGTCGCTAGAAACTAGCAAAACCCCCGGCATACGTATTCCTACCTGGTCTGTTTTGTTTATTCACCTCCGTATATATAAAATCTGATTTTAGTGTACTGTAGAACACCTTCTTTTGCTTATCATATAGAAAATACTATGGTCACGTAATTACATACCGCAGGTGTAAGCCCACTTTTCGGAGTTTTTGCAAGATGTGAGTGAGAATGTTAGAGAATGTGTGCTGAAAGGACAATCAATTATAGCGTATATTACTACTTCGAATTTGAACACATCTACACCAATTTTCCTGGCGATCAGTTGAACGGCATAGGGGTTAATGCTGCACTTTGAAGTATAGGCAAACGATACTTGAACTAGAAAAACGGAGAGACTAATCAAACAAGAGCTGTTCTCATATGAAAAGCGCCAAACTTGGAATTGAATTTTATTGGCTTTTATTTTTGAAAGGCCCAAACCAAATTGCCTATTTAGAGATGAAGTATGGGTGATTTAGGGATTGTAAAGGAGTCGCGTTTGTCTACTGTTGTCCAGCAGGTTGATTGCTAGGTATTTATTTAATGACATTAAACATATATATTTCAATTGCTATTTACCCAAGTCTCAAGTTGCAGACTGCAGATGCACACAAAGTTACAGTTGACGTTGTGTTTTGTATCTTTTGCTTTAAACAGCCGGTCGATCGCCTTGGCACATTTTTTTCAAAAACAATTTGATACAAATTATTATTAATTTATTTTAACACAAATCGGTTGGTACTAAATTTTTTTTTTTATGCTATTGAAAAATAAAATTATTAATTAAAAATCCTACTCGCACTTATTTTCACATTGCAATTATTATTGATTACTCCTTTTTTTATCGTGCGTTTTTGTTGTTGTTGTGTTTTTTCGCCAACTCTACAAAAAAAGGAAAAATATTTCAATTGCGCTCCTCGACTGTGCCACCACGCGTAACGCAAACAATTTTATGTTAAGAAATCGAAAAATAAAAATTTTTTTCACATAAATAAAATAAAAACTGACGAGAGAAAAAATTTAAATCTGCCACCGTCACGTCATCAATTCAAGCCAATTGCCAAATAAGCGGCGCGCGCAGCGTAGCCCATCAGCAGCAGCGCACCAGCAGTAGCTGGTGCAGCGTACAGTGAGCAGAGCGTAAAGAAACAAACACACAAAATAATTGAAATTTTTACTAGAATTCAATGAAAGTGCAAATCATAAGACGAACATAAAATAAAAAAAAGGGCAAAACAGCGCAGCAACGCAGCACAGGCGCAGCTGAAATTGTTTAAAGTTCATATGGAAATGAGCACAAACACGTTTTTTGTGCTATTCGACCGCACGTCAGAGTTTCTTGTTTTCTCACTAAAAAATCACATTTTTCGCCGAAAACTGTTTTTAATATTTTATTTCTATACCATTTTTCTTTATGTTTATTATTATTTTTGCACAGTGGCAATTTTTATTTTCATCTTAGGTCGCCGGTGTGTTGTACACCGCTGCGCAGATAGGTGCGTACAAACATAAAAATGTACAACAACAAGAACGCAAAATAAGCAGAAAAAACAAAGGCCAAAAATACACGAAGCGGCCGTACGATGAAGGCGGTAGCAGCAACAACAGTATTGGCGCGCTGTCGCTTGAGACTGAGACGATATACGCTGTCAGCAGCCGCAGTAGCTAAAGCAAAAGCAGCAACGACAAGATCAGTTGCCTTTTGATCGCAAGTTCGTCGATCGGTCGTTTGGTCTGCCTGTCTATCTGACAACCGCCACTGTCGCTCGTACGCTTATTACGCTTTAACTTTTTTCCATACACACACAACGCACTATTTTCTTTTTTTCTTTTTGCTTGTTTGCTCGCTTTTTGCTTTGCTTAATTTCTTTACATTTGTTGTTGTTTTCTTTACTTGCTTCATGCATTGAACAGCGTCGCACGTTTTTTTCTTTTCTCTTTTACTTATTCGTTCTATTATTATTATTATTACTTTACGCATTTATTTCACATGTAATTTTCGATTTTATTACTAATTTTCATATACCAAAATTTGCTGTTTGTTGATTTGTTATAGTTTAGTGTTGAATCGACCTCGTGGCTTTTAACCGCAAACACACAAATTACGGATTACTTTTAGTAACTGCTTTCTAGTTGGATTCTTTTTTGCGAATGATTTTCGTTTGCTTTGCTGTGAGTGGCGCAAGCAAAGCAAAGATTGACACGATGCTTCGGCGCTTGACTAAACTTGCCAATGTTTGTATGTGTGCGAGTGAGTGAGCGAGAATGGTCGAACGAGTGAGTGCGCGAGCTGATACGAACGAACTTACGAACAAAACGAGTGAAACGCACAGCACGAACGAAGCAATTGAACGAACGCTTTACGTATTATGTGTACGTATGGGTTTGTGTCAGCCCCACAAAAATTTGCCCATACAAATACAAATACAACGCACTCATTCATCGGAGAGTGTTGACTGCATTTGTGTTTGCTCCAACATTGCTTAAAATCGTCTAGTTGGTGGCGTTGGCGTTTTAATACAAACACGCGGGTTCTTGCTCTTCATTGCTTCATTGCCCAACAAGAAACTGTATGTTTCTCTTAAAGTGTAGGCTTGCATTCCACAAGTGTGTTCATTCTTATAATATAAGCGCACGCTGTTTGTGTTCATTGGCTCTCAATCAGTTGCTCTCGCCTTACCATCCACAAATGTGTTTGTCATGTTTTGTTTTTAGCTATTTTGGCGCGCTCTTTTTTGTGTTTGAAATATTTCTAGTTTTCTTTTCTTTTGGCGGATCATATTGGACAAAGCGCCATTTACCTATTTTAGATGTTTGGAATTTTAATACTGTACTTGTGTATGTTGGATGTGCGCACATACACACAGTATACATACATACATACATACATCCAAAATATGTACGCTCATACAATAAAAATGTAAAATTTATAAAAATTCTTGTTAACGATGCTGTTTTTGGGCGCATAGTAAAAATGTTCTTCAATGAGCTTTTCGCGGAAAATTCATTTTTCTCAAGGTAAAAAAAACTTGTTCCGATTGCGCATTCCCCGACGCCGCTAATTGAGTCTAGACGTTGAGAGAAGCAATTAGGCTTAAGAGACACATACATCCAATGCTCATCGATAATTGAGTATTGCAATGCCGCTGACACTGCCTTCCACCCATTTAGCACAGCCTTTAGTGTCACCCGAACCCCTCGACAGCAGTCTTCCACTCAAATCGACGACAAATTTGGAAGATCACCAAAGCCGAAATTAAAAAAAAAAATTTTTTTGTTTGGAATGACCCGTCACAAATCTCTCGACATTCTAAATGAGAGCGCTACTCGACTTGCCAATAGGAATTAAAATTCGTGACGAAAACCACGCTTAATAACACACCGGGCTGCTGACAGTGGGGGGCGCACGTCTCGGCCATATAAACATAAACAGTATTTTAACCACGGCGTGGCAATTGTGTCACCATACCCCCGGACTCGTGTGTAGGGACGTGTGAGTAACGCGAGTCGTCCGAATTCCGATCACTGTGGAACGTGTAGAATTACGTGCGCCCGCTCTTTCCAACATTTAATCGCTAGGGCTCGCGAACGCGCTCGCTTACGACGTAATTGGCATTAGATGAAGTAATGTATCTGACGGTTTATGTCGTTGGCCTTCAAAAAATTATAATTTCGCTTTTTTTTTTTTTTTTTTGTTTTGTTTTGTTTTGTTTTCTTTATCGTTTCGTTTTTGTTGCTGTTTCTGTTTTATTTTATTACCCGGCCACGCTGGTATGCGCGCCGATCACCGTTCATCCCTCTAAAATTGACACTCCCCCATCCATTACACAGCTTGATCGTCTCGCTACGTAACAAGTTTGAATTTATGAAGCTTTTTCGCTTTTTTGTTTTGGAGCTATTGACTCGCTTTTTTGACTGACAATGAGTTTTTTGCATTCTGCCGTAATCTCTACGCAGAATTTTACTGGAAGCGAAACATTATTTAATTTAGCGGAATTTCACTGGCCGAAATTGTAAGTGATATATGGAAAGATCGAAGAGAAGAAGAAACAGAAAAGAGCTTGAGATAACCTTTGGGTACACAACTCGTCAAACCAGATAAATCAGGTAGACGCAGATTCGGACTGTCTTTGACAAAGTAGGCGGCTTCTTCCCGTTGTGGTACTAGGCAGATCTTGTGCAGAAGTGCAGAAGTTCTGTAGAAACTATTCTCTGGAGTAGATGCTTCAATAGCAACCCGGTTTCACATCAATTACGAAGCAACGGTTTTCCATAAGTTCTTTTTTTCTATATGTTTTATTACATATTTGCAGACAACACAAAAAAATACGATCTGAAAGAAGGATAGCTTTAGCAAATTAAAGTCTAATGCAATGCTATGGCTTTGAGGCTACACTGTAGTATATAGGATACTTTTGTTACATATAGAATCGCACCTCGTTCATATACATAGTTGTAGTTTCTGACGTAACTAGTGCGTCTTCATGGTAACTGGCCAACACAGCTAACTGTAAATCGGTTTTGAAATAGAAATTTGCTACAAAAACGAGCCGAATACCAAAGCAAAGCGTTTCAAAGGGTATTTACATATGTATGTACATATGCATGTTGCTCAGTTAGTAAACGAGCCCCCACGAAATGGTAAAGAACAACAATCATGCAAGAGAGCAAGCAATTGAGCGAGGGAAAAGAGAACGATCTAAAAATGCTGCCCGGTAGCGTGAGCCATTGAAATGCGAAACACATTCTGTAGTCAGTTTGTATTATCTATAATTTATTTGTGATTAAGCTGAGAGATTAATTTAACGACGTAGTAATTGATGCAAACTACAGCAGGTTGTCGGTGGAAGAAGGGTCCGGCTAAGAGGTGATGTTGAAGAAATTTCGAACTGCGCATGCTTAAAATGCGACTTAAGTCGTTCGAACAGACCAGATCAAAGCGGATCCCAACCATGAACACGTTTCCGCTTACATTGTGCGAGAGGAAAAGAAAGATGCAATTGAAATGAGTGAGTGAGTGAGTGAATGAAGAAATGTGTAGAAATAAAAGAAGAAGAATATGCAAATGGCATAGAAAAAATTGCGAAGCATACAATTCAAATTCATCTTCCACAATTCATGCGTCACCGATCGACAACGGCGACGTCGAAAAACACGTGGTTTTTCAAGTTCACCAAGCGAAGCAAAACAAAAAGAAAACGAAGAAGCAGCAACAGAAATAGTAAAAATAAACATGGCAAGAGCGTTCACAAAACCACATGCTCCGCGAAAATATTTCAAGCGTAGAAGCGGCAACAGTCGCGTCAACGGCGACATGGCTGCCGCAAAACGTAATAAAAAAAAAACAAGCGACTAAACCCGAGAAAACAAGAGAAAATCAAAATGATCAAAATTTAGTTGCTCTTTGTGGGCCAGAGCAGAAAAAATAGTGTGGCAAACGTAGTTAAGAGAGCCTTTTGGGGAATGCGAGTGCGACGATCATTGCCAGCTGCGTATTTGAAATACATACATACACACATCCATATGCAGATGTGAACAAGTTGGCAGTTTCGCAGCGTAATGAAAAGGTAAACCTAACCTTACCTAATGTGGGAACAGTAAACACGCAAGAAAGAGCGTGAAGTGAAGAGTAGTATTGCGTCGTAAAAGCAAACAACAAAAATACCCACACATAAAAGAGACATAAAAAACAATGTGAATAGCAGAACAAACAACAACAAAAAACTTACGCAAGATTTTTATGACGACCTTACCTGAATAACGCGAAACGGCTTCGGCGCGCAAAAAAGAGCGGGTACCCGTGGACGCTCGCGACTACGCCAATGCGAATTAAAGTGTGACTACGCACATTAGTCGCAAAAGTAATCTTTTAGTGTGTGCGTTGGTGGGGGGCGTGAGTATTACTATGCGAATATCAGTAACTGTTTATATACATATGTATGTATGTATATAAATGAAAAAGACTACTGGGAAGGCTGTGTACGACTCAAAAGTGTTTACTTATATTTTTATGTTTTTTTCTTCTGTCATGTGGACTGCGTTTAAGCATTTATTTCTCACAATTTGCGCGCTCTCTTCGCAGGCGCTCTTACAATTTCTCAATTTCTCTTTCAATGCGAACAGCCACTTGTATGATTCGGGATTCCTGTTGCAGCGCACCTATAAAACACAATACACACACACAGTCATACACGACATGCTTTCATTGCGCTAAAGTATGAGTTTTCTTATTGTTAACTTTTGCCGCTGCTGCCTCCTACTAACGGCATGCAATACGCACACAAGCCACTCAATCGCTCTCTTTCTCTCTCCTTCATTCCTTAACGCAACGCAACGCTTTCACTCATGCGAACGAATTAAAAGTTAAACTCAACATGCGCCCCCTACTACACTAAGGTTAGAACGGGCAGACAATAATAATTCGTGCATCCTTGTCGCAGGACATGGATTTTCTTTCTTTTCAGGTGCTTCGTTTCGGTTTTCTTCGTCGTTGGCACAGTTTTCACGCCGATTACTTCACCGGGTCGGGGTGGCCTCGTGACGTTTGCGGTCGCCTTTAACCGTTATTTAATGCCGTTTACTCTTGTGGTGGGTGTGCCTAAAAGCATGCTGCGTTTTTCGTTCGTCGAATGGATTCTGCGCAGCTCTGCTCATCTTTCATAGGTCGTCTGTCCAATTTAATTGTTGAATTTCGTTCAATTGGCAACGAGCAATCCAACCCGGCGGGCCGGCATTTGCAGCCGTTCGCAGAGCTCCTTGCTGTAGGCGCTCGCTGGCCGTCGGCTTTGCGGTGCCATTTTCGGTAGGATGTGTCCCCATGTCAAGTCGGTGTGGTGTAGCGTGTCCTTGAGAGCTCACCGCCTTGTATGTCATAAAGTTTGCTAACCGAATGAGTTCGTTGCATTAATAATTTATTCAGGCCGAACTTTGTAGACTTTTTGTTTGGTTTTGTTTTGCTATAAGTCGTCGCCTATAAAAGCACTTGAAGTCAAGTTTGGGGTCAAGAGGTTAAATCAGGCTACAAAGTTATTGAAGCGTTTTGTATTCATTGAATCGAGTGTAGGTGGCCTAACACATTATCCGAGATAAGTACTAGAAAAAGTAAAAGGTGGCATAGGAAGGTATAGTATAACAGTATAAAGAAAAATAGCGCTTGCTTCGATTTATTAATTCACTCTCATTCGTCGACATCGAAAACGAAATGAAATGTTCTTTCAAATATAAAACTTTGTGTGCTCCAAAAGTTGTCATTTGAAACTCTGAATTATACAATATTTGAAAATCTTCTGCGAAAAGTTTTTGAAATCAGATGGACCACCCGATGGTGGTGGATGCAATGTCGGCAATTAAACTTTGCCACTCGGACAGCACATTCCCTGTGTTTCAAAGATAAATTTAAGTGCATAGCAATTCCTACACACCTTATCAATTTTCGATATGTTCACCTTGATGGTATTGAAATGAAGCAAGATTGAAATCAACATTTACTATTCGTCGGATTGAGAAGCACGTCACCGTACTTTCGATTCTTGCGCCTTGTTGATCTTCTGATTCTGATGCACGTGAAAAAGCCATTCGTAAACGATGTGCTTCATTGTTCGCTTGTAGTTTCTCCTTCTTCTGTTTAGCTCACATTCGCTCATTTGTACGTTCTGCGCTGATAGATCTACTAAGCGATGAATCCATTGGAGGTATATTTTTTGACGAAGTAAACAACATGATATATGTAGATTTGAAAACATTGTTCTTTAAAGGTACGACATGCTTATTATCCTCTTTCAAGTGCCAGCAATAAGTTGAAAACTTCTTATGGTAATGATCTATACATATATAAAAATAATACAGCCAAGTGCGTGTTGACCTCGCGTAGAAGGGGTTTCCGTACGTTGAATATGTTACCATGTTTTTTTTAAATCTGAGCCAAATTTGTTTGTGGCAACTAAAATATGTATTTATTTATATTTTTGGAACGAAATTTCTTAGGCGATAATTGAGAGTCAAACATTTTATATGCATAGCAAAGATCGCAGAAAAGAAATGAAGAAGCAGCGACAAGCTTTGCTATGTGCCCATAGCAGTGTTTGCGATTTTCAAATCTGGTTTATTACCAGTGATTTGCGATCGCAGTTTCTGATCACTTAAAACACCGAAGTCAACGAAATCACTGAAAACGCTAAAATCAGTGAAAATACTAAAATCACTGCTACTTTTTAAAACCGTTAGCAGTGGATATTTGCGATTTTTAATTCATAGTGAAAAGATCACAACAACAAACAGCTAACGTGATTGTCATTGGCAAGACGTACGTTGCTTCCATTTACAAAACCACATGCATTAAGCCAATTCTGACAATACTTACTAGGGAACATTTAAAAAGACCTCTAGCGATTTTCAAAGGCAGTGATATCTTTGCAAAATTATAAAATTGTAAAAACGCGACGAATGAAAAGGCTACACCCCCTACATCTCCCATTCCATATCCTTGATGAGATTTTTAAAATATCATAGAATTCGCTAGACATTGTCTAACGATAGTAGCAAATAAAGTCTATAGACAAAAACAAAATGACTTTCTTATAACGCAAAGCACATTTATAGCTTCTATTCCTTTCTAGAGTCGTGATTAAAAATTTCGTGGAGTCAATGGAAACGAGAATTGAGGTTTCTTTCTTTCGAGAATTGCTTTCGTATACGGTTTAAGTTAATATTTTGAATAGAATACATCAGCATAACAAAATGCCTATGAAGCTATGACAATAAATATTGCGATATTTATTATTGATTTAGATACTATGTATCTACTATCATTTTTGTGTCTATAAATGGCTTTGGTATATATATTATTAAATTTGCAGAAAATATAAGCTTTCAGTCATCAAACCCTTTTTTTCTGGGACAAACACTTCTTCATGCTTAAAAAGTAACATAAGTTTAAGTAGTACAATGAGTTCCACTATGGAACGGTCACTTCTCTTAACCATAAGAGAACAGCGTTTTTTTAGTGAAATTATAAAAAAAAATACACCACTTGACAGGAGAATCTACTCAGAGGCGTAATAATAAAAGAATGAGACAAAAAAAAAAAAAAATTAAAGAAATAATGTCCTTGACTAAGAATCTTAAGGATACATACAACCTGAATTAAAAGTGAACACCTTTTTCGTTCGTCAGTTGCGGTCAGTTGAATATTATATGTAATCGCTTTATCTTCTTCTATATATACAAAAAACGATGTTTGTTTGTCTGTCTGTCTGCCTGTTTGATACCTATGGAATCCGACACCGTTTGACCGAGCACCATGAAAATTGGTACATTTGGTATATGTCGTCATGAAGCATATTTGTGGCTAAGTTTTCTGCGAAAAAATAGTCGACTTCGCTAAATATTAAGACCAACTCAATTTTCAGATGCTTCTCAAACTGTACAGAAACAAATAAAATACACAAACAAAGTAGCTTGTGCGAATTTCGTTTGCTGGCAGTGCTGCTCAAACTGTACAAAGTCGAAATGTTCAAATATTCGAATGAAAAAAAAAAATCAAAAAAATTAAGAGTACGAAATGCCACCCAAACAAACACTGGAAGATCAAAGAGAAAATCGCATCAGTAGACAGAGCGCAAAGGGCAGCAACGCGCCGAGGCCCTGCTATTGTATAGATACATTCGAGTATGTAGAGAGTGGTTACAGAACGGTTCAACTTTGAAGCAACTTTCATTTCATCGCTGCATGTCTACACCCCCAAAACACAATTTTCATTAATATCACGCCATGCTATAAAACAAGGCGACACCGACACCGAAGAGCACCACATTTAATCAAGGAGCGTTCACAGATAGCAAACGCTCAATACGAGTAATCAATGCAATAAAAATAATCGCGCGCAATGCAATTCTATAAATGCATGTCTCTATTTCTCTCTTTCTCATTTTATTTGATCTATAATTAAAACAAAGGAATTTACATTTCCGCGTTTTCACACATTTACAAGAAGGGAAAAGTGGAGGCAAAAAAATGGAGAAATAAGTGCTGCCCAGCAACAAAGCCGAAAGCTGAGTGCAGCTCTGAGCTCAGCTGGGCTTGGTTAATCAGCAAGGCCGTGATATGCACAATGAGAGAGCGAGCAACCGAATGATTGCGAGCGGGTGTGAGTTTGAATAACAAAGAGTGGGGCAGGCAAAGCAATCATTACGAGACTATTACAGCGATAATAAATATTTGCAAAAATTTTCCAATGGCAAGCAGCAATTGCCGATTGACGAAGACGACGCCGACGACGACAACGACGACAAATCGCTTTTATTTTGATTTCATTTCGCGCACTCTCAAACAGGTTCAATGTAACAAACACCGATGGAGAGAAGTGCAGCCACGTGTGTTCGTGCGTTTGCTGATCAATGCGTTCGTGCGTTCGTGCGTTCGTTCGTTTGTACGTCTGGTCATTCAGTTGTTCGGCAGCAGCAGCGCAACCCAATTCTGATTAGCAAACACTCACACGTACAATGACGACGATGACAGCGGTAAAGGTCAGTTTGGGGCCTCTACTCGCTGTTGGCATAGCAGTGGCAGCAGTTGGCTGGCTGAACGTAGAACTGATAACGAATGCGCTTTGATAAGATTGATAACAGGCCTTTTGCTTGTGCTCTCTATGAATGTCTGTGCTTGTCTGTTTGCATATGTGTGGGCAGTTGAAAAAAAATCAATTATTTGTATTAATTTTCTTAGTTGGTATGTGACGAAAGCACTCAAGTCAAATTGAGGAAGCAACGTTGTTGCCGCTGCTATGCGGCTGGGCATACTTGAAAACATTTCTTAGCTCGCTCGTCCATGCGACGTCATTCGTTCAATGCATTAAACTAATTGAGTGTACGCACTACACTAACGTCAGAAGCGACATTGTTGTATTGTATCTCATCAAAGCATCATCGAATTGAATTCACCGACTTCTGACGTCAACGTCAACGACGCTGCTCTCGATGCCCCATTTTCGGTTTGGTTCATTTCTGTTATTTGAGCTGCTAATTTGGCACAGCGCGAGGGCAAGCAAAACGGCGCAAAAACAACAAAAAGAGGAAGTAGCACATTTTCTTTTCTTTACATTGTACGTTTGTATACATGTATCTGTGTATCTGTGTAGCACATGCATTCATTTAAGTATTGCATAAATAGTATAGCATGACTAAAATGCTTAATTAACAGGTACACTTTCTAATCATATCAGTTCATTACATTATGCTTTTCGCAGTCGCCCCACTCACGAATGACTTAAATGGGTCAACTAAATGGGCAGCATTACAAGGGCCATTGGCTACTGCTCATTTTCCTAATGGCTTGCTCCTCATCAACACTTGTTGATTGTTGTTATAACAGCGTATCATTTTCCTAATGTCACTGATAATGATGTTAATAATGATGATGTTGGCGTTGCTTTTGACGTTGATGTTGATCTGAGTATGTCGGTCGAATTATTCTGTCTTGCTGCTAGTCTTGACTTTGACTGTAAAACAAAACAAGACCGATTAGCCGACTGTATCTTATATTGTACGAGTTTTGGTTATTGCCTCGATTGAAAATGCCGCTTAAAGGACACCGATTCGACGACAAGAAGACTGTTGAAACCAATGCGACGAATGCACTAAGGGCGATTCCAATAACTGACTTGCAAGACTGCTTTAGGAAGCGGAAGCATCGATATGCGCGTGTTGTTCAATCAAATGGGGTCTACTTTGAAGGATACTATCAACGGAATGACGAAGAATAAGTCTAGCACTCGTACAAGAAAGAACATGCCACATTCACTTGTACTACTTAGTAAAGCGTACCATTCAATTGGCTCATGGGTGCCAAACCACTGAGCCACCACAAAGAAGATCTAATAAAACTAGTCAGGTTATAATTATTTTTATTATCAATATTATCTTTTAGTTGTAGCAACTGGCAACTTCTCGAATTCAATAAGAGAGCTGCAGCTTTGTGGCAAGCAGAAGAGTTGTACTAATTGAAATCGTAATTCACCTGTTGCGCGATTGTCCAATTTTTCAGCAAGTTTGCTTCGGTAAATGTAAAGCAAGACTTTGTTGAGCCGGATGTTGGCTTTTTCAAGCCAACATTGGCCCTTCAAGCCAGATATCATAATTGTCTTCTGAATGCTATATTGTACGTAAACTGACAACGGACTTCAGTAGATTTTTAGATTTTATTTTCCTGTAATTGCCTCAATAAATAATATTCATTGCAAAGTATCTCATAATTAACTTAATTTAAATGCATATGTCGGCACACAAATCTTATGGTGAAAAGCAGCCCTACCAACTCACCCACGCCCAAAATTAACACGCACACAATTACAACGCCGCTCAAAACGCCGTTGACCTACGCTGCGTTCGTTGCAAGCCTCAAATCTGGTACCAAAAGCTGGCAACCATGGCAGCCAGAGCCGCTAAAAGCTTAGATAATCCATTAGTGTCGTCGAGCAGAAGGCATGGCGCGGCACGGCAACGTTGAACATCGAAAGGTATGAACATGAATGAATGAATGAGTTGCCACAGCAGCAGGCTGTGTGTGTGTGTGTGTGTATGTATGTGTGTATCTAAACGTATGCGTAAGTGCGTCGGTGTCGATGTCGATGTCGATGTCGATGGCGGCGTCAGCCATTTGTACAAGTCAAAATCGTTGGCGCCAAACATCTTCTATGCCAACAAAGAAACAAAACAAAAAAAATAAAAAAGTATTCTATGTTGCAGGGCAGGGCGCAAAAAAACCAAGCCTCACTGAATCCGCTTAAAAAAGCAGCGACGCCAGCGCGAAGGCAAAGGCAAAGGCAAAGCCAACGACGACGAGTGCAGTGTGCCAAAGGTATCTCGAGCACAAACGATAATTTATATCCTCAAAAGTTTGCGTAGAACTTTTCATTTTGCGTTGCTATGCTCAACGATTTTCTTATTTTATTTTACTTTATTATTTCTTTTTTTTTTCCAGCTCTATTCTACACGTCTGCCCCAACAGCCACTACACACGCGCCCATTCGAGTAGTTCTTCTTGTGCGTCGTTTTGCTGCCGTTTGCAATTTTTAATTCTTCTGCTGCTAAAATTGTTTAAAAATGTTTTAGAAGAATCTGAAAACCGAAAACTTTTTGCGCACCACCACGCTGTAGCCCCTTGCCGGCAACACACGCCACTATATCTTCCGCTGCTGCTGATGCTGTTATCCTTTCTCGCAGCGAATTTTTCAAATGCTTCGAATTAAGCGCGACGCTTTGGCGTCAAACGATTTTTTTACTTCGTTAAAAGGCAAATCCTGTGGTCGTGGGTGTAGCGACTAGAGTCTTAGGTGGTGGGTTGGCGTTCGCATGACGCCCGTGTTGACCACTTTGTCGCTTCATTGCGTTAAAGTTGGCAAAGCGCTACATTTCTCGCTTGCCTTGGTTCCAGGAACGCTAAAAAAAGATGAAGAACAAAATAAAATAAAAAAGCGAGAAGCCAAGTTTTTCAATTTTTTGTTGTAGTTTGTTTTTTTTATTGCAAATTTTCGACTTCCGCTTTGTTGTCGTTGCAAGCGGAACTTTGCTTGCTGCAGAGTTTTGCAATTTTTGAGCATCCACGCACAAAGTAACGCATCATTAAATTAAAGTAAATCTAGCAACAATGAGAGCCTTCTTTTTTTTTTTAAAATTCCAATACAGCAATTATCAATTATCTCGCACTTCCTTAGTTTTAAGCGAGTTCGCATACATAAACACGCATAACCCCACTGGGCCGTCATAAAAGCCATGCCAACTCAGCGCCAGTCAGCGCTTTGGATCTCAACTTGACTTCGTCAATTTTATGGAGCTGCCTGTGCGCTTAGTCGACTACTTTATGTTCGACATTTAGTGCCGAATTCGAAAAATTCGTCGTCGTCTTCGTCATGTGTTGACGCACGCTCGTAAAATCGCCTTTAAGCCCGTACATTTAAAGTTTCTGCGGGTAGTCGATACGCGTGTTTATGCGCTTTTAAACCTGATAGTGCCGACGTCTGTCCAACCAACCAACCAGCGGAACTCCGTTCCCTCGTAAACTTCAAACTAAGCGTGCGTCACTGTTATCGTCAATTTACTTTTGGCGCTTCTTTTCCGGGCCCCTTCTTGAGAATATGGTCCCTCAAAGTGCGCCATCATCATTCTGCATCCGAATTTTACAACTGCTTCTATGGATCACAGTTTAAAGTCAGACTCGTAAAGGTTGATTCGAGTTTCAAGCAATAAAAATACTGTAATGAAATGAAAAGTTTGAACTCGTCGTTTTGGAAATGGCATAAACGAAAAACGATGACCATGGAGCAGTTGCCGGTCCTAAATTTTATACTAACCTGGAACAAAACAATGACATCAGATCGTTTGCGTATTGAAGTGTGGGTAATGTTATTGAATTCGAGTTTGAGCAGGAGTAGAAGTAGTAGCAGACTGTACGGGCGTTTAGACACTCCTAAGTGACATTCTTCTTGGACGAAGCGAGTATTGTTTTATAGTTTTTCAGCACAACTTAGCGCATCTAAGGCGGACACAACATTTAACCAGATATCTAGAGCGGCTTCCTCTTTCTCTTGGTAGGACATGTTCGGCTGGATAAAATATTCTGGCGTCTTCTTTTTAATTGCTTGATTTCGATGCAAATGAAACTCTCCTGGATGAATATTCCTCTTGAACATAGACAGGACATTTTTAATAATTAATCCACCCTCTTGGCTGGATGCGAATCTCTCAGCAAAGCTCAAAATAGTATGTATAACTAAAACAAAAACTAATACAAAAAATATGCGTTAGTTAGAAATTGAGTTTTTCCAGATTGTGGGCTCGACATAAATTCCAGTCAACTTTGAAATTTTTAATGGTAAATTAAACAGTCTTTATGCGTCTAAAATTATGTTCAATGGAATTTCAGCTGTGTAAAGAGGTTATCCTCAAATTTCGTGGAATATACTTACTCATCACGTTGAGTTATGTTTTAAGATGCATTGAAACATAATTCGATTCCTGATTAAAATTGAACACTTAAAAATTCGTATTAGTGGGCCGCGGTATATAAATTATGATTCTTGTGGTCAAACATTTTGGCGACCGCTGCTCATGAGCACTTGACTGGAGCTCTGTGTAACCCAGCAATCGTAGCAAATAAAAAAATGCTTTTCCCGGGTACATTTCAGTTCAAACCTAGATTACAAAGCTATTGCATAATACTAACTCAGAATAAAAGAGAACCACTCAGTTCTTTTAGAGCATCAACGAAAGTCAGACAGGTCCAAATCCAAGCCTTGAGTAATTTCCTTTTTTTACTTTTTTTGTGTAACAACCAGTCAATGTGTGTGAAACCACCAGGCCTGCATAATAAACACGGTGATGACTGAAAAAACGCCTGTAAAGACATTTCAATTGCTACTGAATTATTATTATTATTTTTAATTAATTTGCTGACCCTGCGCTAAGGTTAAATAACATTAACTGTTATAAACTCCAACGATTTTCAGCAGCTGGGCCGCAAATAAGAAAAACATTAATTGCGACGTTGTGAAGGATATGGTCGAAGATTATATCTAGAATTCAAACGCGGCCTATGATCGCCTACTTCAGCGGTGTCTCCACCTCTGTATTTCGTAGTGGTAGCCGCTGCCACTTCATACGAAGCTGGTGCTTCTAATTCCTGTGCATCAGTGGATTGCAAATTATCTACAGCACACTCTGGCGCTGCGGTGCGAAATTGTTCAGCTACAATACCACTGCTGGTACACAGTGGTAGACCGCATTGTGGAGTATTGCTGTCGGTAGTTTGCCACGCTATGCCCGCGTTCTTTGTTCCGTATTCAAACGATTCGATACCATTCCGTTTCGCATTCGAATTTTGCTTTACTCCACTGGAAGATACAGTTCCCTTAGAACGACTTCTATACTCTCTATTGCATCTGCACACTCTGCATAACATCTCTGTAGGGCGCTTGGGAATACGTGTAGCCATCAACTTATGCTGCAATGACGACAAATCATATTCGTGGTTTAACCTGTTCGTAATTCTAAAAATTAACTTACCTGGTATCTGGTAATATCTGTGTTGTCTTTAGTATTGTTTAATGCGTAAAATCTGCGTGTACCTCTTGTCAAAAGCCCCATGCGGACTAAAAGACCTATGATATGCAATACAAGAGGAACTGAATTGTCCTGTCCTTCCTTTCGCAATTGATACTCGACCCGACGGGTTATTTCTTGTGAGTGTATAAACCGGTCATCCAATAGGCTGCTTAAATGAAATATTGCTTTTATGACGTGGTGCGAGATTTTTTTCGTTGTCGCGTCCATTTAAGACAGACAGCAGACAGACAAGTAAAAGTAATTTCAAAGCCTCCTTTGACATGAAATATTTCCCATCAGCTCATAAACATAGGCTATTCAGTTGTTGGAATCGGTAGGATACGTTCATTAGGACGGATCCTTCCCATATAAACCACATATTCCAACTGAAGTTCATATTCGAAAAACTTCTTTGTAAGTGAACCAATTGGACATATACATGCCTTTAAAGGTCCATTCATGTAAACCCTGAAAATGTCAATACTCTAGATTTACAAGATCATTTTGAAAGTTGGGAGCATCATCTGGTCCTCGCATGGTTCTTCCGTCTTATTCTGTTCTATGCTGTTTTTCTTGCACCTACGTTGGATATCCGAGGCTTGTTGCATAAATCACACAAGTTGTCTGAAGGAGTGGGTAATTAGTCTGCCACTATCAGTCAACTGGAGTTGAAGAGAATCGTCTGCGGGTGGGTTTTATTTTTCTATGTCTTTTTTCCATACTTGAGATCGAATTTCGATCTCTGGGACGACAGGCCTAAGCTACCGAGCCGAAAGGGTTGCTCTTGTGATATCGAATTCTGAGTTAGCAGCTTTATTTACCTGAACCATTTGAAAAATAGATAGTCAAAAATATATATACTCGTACAATATTTAAAACAAGAGTTAGTCTGCTACTTAACACTATAATACCAGTAGTTCATATAGAAACCGGTTAGGAAACCTACAAAACACGAGAAAAATGATTTATTCAGACCATAAGAACTTTATAATTATGACATCGTAATTACTGCAAATAAAATGGGAAATGTGACATGAGATACGATTAAACTGGATTAAAGAATTTTAATTAAGTTTGGCAATGTCAAAAAGTTCCGTGAGTTTCAATCACACATGCATTAAGAGCAATGCTGAGTACTACTAGCCCTTGTCTCGTACACCATTACGTCAAAATTAGACTGGGAGTGCTTACAGCTCCTCAACGTAGATGCTAACTCCTGAAACACAGCGAAAGGCAGCTGCCATGGCAGGTATATGCTATCGACTTGGTAGCCTGGTGTAAGTATACTAATAATTCCTAGAGGTCGAAGGTTTAAACCCCACGGTGCGCGGGTAAAATGTTCAGTTTTTCAATTCAAGTGCCGAGAAATCGTCACGTCACGACCATCACACGACCCTCTAACTTCGGTGGAGGCGTTGATTCTCGGCGGCGCGAGCGCACACTCTCAACATCAAGGACTGTTAGCGGTGGGCTAATCAGCCACCATATAAGACAAACAATCGAAACGAAAGCAAGCCTCGGATATGCCACAAGATGAAAGAGCCATGTGCTGGTCCTATGCTCCCAAGAAGAGAGAATAAGTATAAAAAAAATATTTTGTATATGCTAGATTAGGCTTATATATAATTAGAGAGACCAGTATCAAATCGAATAGATAATTATATATTATAGATAGATGGCTTGTAGAGGTAGGCTGGTAAGGAGCGGCTGTTAATTTTTAGTGTTCCTTGATTCAATCTGTCATAACCACCAGCTCAAATCCTTGAACATAAATTGTAACTGCATATTGAAATATTAAAATTGGTAACAGCTTTAGCCTCACCATTTGCCACAATTGACTTTTTGGCCGAGAGGCGAAATCATATTTCAATATTTCATATTTGCCTCTTCCTTACTCCAACCGATAACGACGACTAACGGTAAAACAGAGTGCTCAAGGCTGAAGTACTGTGATGCCACACCCTGCAACAGCAACTTACCCCAATTGGCAATAATGCCAAAAGTACTCGCATTGATGAAAGCAAACTAAGAACAAAAGGCAGAAGAAGAGAAGAAATAAAAGCATAGTTTCCGGCGCCCAACCCTCCATAGTAAAATCAAAGCTTGTGCAACTGAAACAAAATGCAAAAATTCATGCTCAAAAAAGAAGAAGCAAAATGAATTGGATTGAATTGAATTGTAGGCGATAAAAATAAATCTTTCGTGTCGCAGGACTCTCTACAACGAAATACTTGAAACATTTCGCTGCGACACTTTGCCACCGCTCCTGCTGAGAACTGAGAAGGCGCAGAGGAGAGCAGCGCTAAGTGAAGCTGAGCTAAGTTGAGATACTGTATCTGCATCTGTGTTTGTCGTAATGCGCACATGTTTGACATTTGACATTTGGCAAGCGTATGCAAATTTTGCGCTGCAGACGCCATCGGCAACGCTAAAGCTGCGCCACATAATGAGCCATAAGTCATCTAATGAGTTATATGGAAATCTGAGAGTTCGTCGAATCCGAATTGCAGAATTTAAAGCGTAAAACCAGCGCGTACTTAAAGCCGTGCATACTCGTATCTCACACTTTTTATAATATTCTTTGCTATGCATTTTCCTCATTCATATTCAGTTCTGCGTACTATTCCGTTTTATGCACCACTGGCGAGCATTACTTTTTCCTCTGCTTATATTATAACTCACAGCTCGCTTTTTTAATGGAGATACTCGTATTTTTCAACTTCATCATGTGTGTTGCACACAGCGACCAATAAAACTTTACAAGCTATTTTCACTAAAGCCGTAAATATTCGACTTGTATGCAATTCAGTTGCATACTCGATTATACTGACATAGCGATACATGAGTAGCGTAGATACATAGCGATTTGTCGCACATAAAGCATCCAGTAGCATGCGGTACTCGGCGCTAACTTGAATGAGCTGGCGTTGACAATGACTTGATGACTTGATAACGGTAAAAGATTTGCGTTCTTGCGGCCAAATTGAATTGTGTATAGAAAATATGGGAATTTTATAACTCGAACTCGAGTCTTATGTATGACAAGCGAAAATTATTTTCGGTTTGATGACAGTTCAATTATCAAGGCGGCGGCAACGCGTGTGGTGCTCACATTAAATGCTGAATTCAATTTGGATTTTTATGGTGAAATACACATATATGTATATAAATTTATATTTTTATTTTATGTTATTTTATTTTGTTTGTTTTTATTAAAAAATCTTTTTTTATTTATTCACAAAAATTTGTTTTTTACTCGTGCGTGATTCGACCTCAAATTATAATTAGAAGTTTAGATTGCGTGGCCTATGCGGCCAAAATATATATAAAACTAATAAATAAATAATTTTTAACATAATTTTGTGTCTTTGAGATGATTTGCCAGATAACCAAACACTTTTTAAACGACTTTTGCTTAGTAATAAACCTAATAAATGTGGCATTGTTTAATCTCATCTCATCAACCGCTGAGAGTTAGGGGGCTTTGCTACTAACATCAGATATCACATGTACAATAATCAGTTTGTAGACTTAATTAATCTAGTGCGTGCGTGTAGCCTTTTCAGGCGTCGCATTTTGCCTGCTTTTGTCCAGCAGATAGATTTCTAGACGCTACACATGGTCCTTAAACCTAATGAGGTCTCTGTTGCTCGGCTTGACGATTTCTGCTTTGTTTGCTGAAATCTTCAGGTCTCGATGGTTAAGAGAGTTGCAGACTTTGTACCTCAGATTCTCCGTGACAGAGTGAACCGAAACATCTGAAGAATTTTCAGGTTTGAATTGGCTGCAGTGCCTCAAAGTTGTATATCGTAACTCCATAGCGGTTTCAGCCTTGTACAGTAAAAGTTTGTTTCGTAGGTTCAGCTTGAGAATTTTATCTAATGTCACCGTTGAAAAAAAACGGCACGGTATGTCAGGTTCAGGATGTAGGTGAGTTGTGCGGATTTCTCTGCATTGACGCAGTTGTTCCACCTCTTCAGCAACGGCTCAATGTGTGCCAACCAGTCCTGCAAAATAGCTGGTTTAGCTCTGTGAAGTCCTTTTTTTTACGTACAACTGATTTAATGACTTTAGAGAAAAATTTCGCAATTCTTAAGATACGGTATCACCGAACCGTATAACCCCATGTGTGAAATTCCACTTGTTATATGATGAACTTTTTTGTTTTTTATTGTGTCGAGCCGAAATTATTGCAACTTATTTATTCTAAGTCCCTAGACATAAATTCATATATTTTTTTGATACGAGTATGGTTCCATTTTAAGCTCTTCTGTATGTACATGTATGATTTTAAGCAGCGGCGGAGCTCATTGGCAGAGTGCTCGCTTTGTATAAGCGAAACCCCGGGTTTGAGTCCCAACGTCTCCATCTCATTACATAAACAATTCTAATCAAAATAAAGAGTCGATGGCTTTACTCCAGTTTACCTAGTAATAATAACCATAATTTGTTTGACAGATGATACTTGCTGGGCACACTCCAACAATTTGAGGTATCAGAGCGAGGTCAACGTCATTCACTTTGAATTTCTTTCGACATTGCAGCAGCCAGTTTCAGTTGGAACTCCCATCACAAAGGACTGGTAGTAGCAAGCTAATCATTCATCCGATCACACAAGCAATTCGATTAACCTGACCAACACAAGTCTCGAATATTGCAAAGATGAGTGAGATTTTTTGCGACCCTATGCCCCCCGTAGATGTGACCAAGGAAAATAAATCTATCTACAGCTTCTCTAACAAGTATAGCTCAGAATATGTACACGTATCAATAAGACTACGGACCTTAAAAATTTTGAATTTTAATATTTCTAATATAATACTGTAATGTAGGTCTTGTATAAAGGATAAATTGATCATCTATATATATAAAATTCGATGTATGTTTGTCCGCTATGCACGCCTAAACCGCTATACCGATTTTGATGAAATTTTCAGGAATTCTCTATAATAGCCTATAAATGGTTACTGTAAATTATGGTGTGAAAAAAGCATCGAATTCGCTAAATATTAAGACCAACTCAATTTTCGCATGCTTCTCAAACTGTACAGCTAAAATGAAACACAATAACAAAGTAGCATCAGAGAATGGAGTTTGTCGGCGGTGCTGCTCAAACTGTACAAAGTCGAAATGTTAAAATATTAGAATGAAAAAAAGAGGCAAAAATGTGACGAACACGAAATACCACCAAAAAAAGTCGAACACTGGAAGCTCAATGAGAAAACCGCAACAGTATACAGAGCGCAGAGCTGCTGAAACATCCGAAGATAAGATTGGGATCCTTTATAAAAAGTGATTTCTTTGCTTTACGGTGCTGGATCGCAGTGATTGCAACCCCGGATCGATTCGACTATAAACTCTATTGAATTAAATTACAACCAAGCCAACATAATAATTGCTGAATGTTGCATGCCACGTGATTGTGAGCTGCTTGGACCATAATGCTGCCTACTGCCAAATATGTCCTTGTGCACTCAATGCCAATTCTTTTGCACCGTACCGCAGCGGAATACCCGCTTGTCGACAGTTGAATATGTCTGGTTTGTACTGCGGCCAATAAATAAATTAGCATATCAAATAAATTAAGAAGCAAATGCAATTTTCAAGAGCTGAACCATCTGAAACACGTCATCAATGCAACTGTTGCAAGGATACATATATCAATGAATGCCAATATGTATATTAATTTGTATGTGTTTGTGTGTTTGTGTGTGCACAATCAATTCCAATTGACTGCGTGCGTAGCCAACCAATGAAATGAAATCGCATCGAAATCGTACGCTGTACGTGCATAATTCAAGGACAACATTGAAGTCGTGAGAAATTAAATTAAAGCTGAATGTGAAAGCTCAGGCAGCTGAAAGCGACCTCGAATTTAACTGACGCCCTCTGCTTACGGCTCAATTGCGCTAATAACACTTAAACAAGGCTAATCTTCATGATTGCCGATTGGCAACTTTCAGTTTGGGTTAACACAGTTGCCGAAACACAAATCGAAAGCGGATATAAAAAAGTTTTCATTCAGGCAAACACAAACGTAAACGTAAAAGGACAACGCCAGTTGAAGGCAAAAGGATACGCAGCCACTTGAATGTGTCGAGTGGTCAACGTCGACAACAAAGTCAACACCGACGACAACGACGACTTTGTTGTAGCTTTGTTGTAGACCCATTGACGACCTTTATCGCCTTGGCCGATAGCATTCCTTGGCGTTGTGTTCATAAACCATAATCGCTATTGCCAAGTGCCGAACTCGAAGTCAACGTCGAAGTCGAAGTCGAAGTCGCAGTCAAACTCGCTCGCATGAACTGCGCCATCGAAGGCTACTCAAAGCGGAAACGCTTGGCCATCCATTTAAAAGTTGTCTACAACTTGCCAAGTGCTTGCCTGTCCGGTGCGGTCCGATTCTCGTTTCACTCGTGCCTACGTGCACCTACGGGTGCAACTGTATCTTTAAGTCATCTTCGTCGTCAAGTTTGGGGGCGTCAAGGTTGGCGTATGCATTCGACTACGTTCGACAGCCGCCAACTGCCTTCAACCACATCCTTTTGTGCACTCTTGTTGGCTTGACATTTTTTTGTTTTTATTTACTTTATGCACATCCTTTTTTCGCATCCTTTTCATGATTTCTTTTCTTTTTGAAAACTTCTGCGTTTAACAATTTCGCTTCCTTCGTAAACGGCGCCAGGTTGTCGTGGAAATTCGTTTTAATCGTCATCTCTGCTATCTTTGTAAGTTGCTACCGAAAGTTTCACTGGCCCTGCCTGTCACATTTCCGGGTTTGAGGGTTTGAGGTTTCAGTTTAGTGCGTCGGCCTTAGCTGTAGCTTTATCTCTGCGAACCGATGACTGTTCAATATTTTATTAGTGTCGTTTGCGCTCTTGCAACAACTACCTCCGCCATCGAGACTCTGTGAACTTGCCACATTTGACTTTGATTTCTTACTTTTGCGCATGATAAACTTTTATTCAGCGCGTTTAGCATTTGGCGTGCAAATCGTTTAGTGGGGCTTGCTTTGGGGTAATCGTAAATCAAAAGGTAAAACATTGAGCACAATTACCTGCAGTTCCAGCCCATGGCCTCGAAGACCCTAAAGAAATATTTTCTCTTTTAGATTCTCTCATCACTTATTTCATTTTCACCAAAGTACAACCGCCTTGTGACGTGTGTCCCAAGAGTATCGGACCTGCGTTCATTATTCTGCGCTGGCATTGTTGTTCGTCAACCGAGATTCCCGTTCTACTGAACATGCTTAAGCAGTTCAGAATGTCAGTTTCGGAATGCGTTTGAGTGCACTCATTTCAGTCGGCTTTATTTCATCGAACCGGGGCCCCTTGAGCGGAATTTTCAATCTCGGAAATTTTTATAATTGTCCTGAGCGACTTCTAAGCTATGATTTATCTACTATACCGTGAGTAATTTGTAATGAATTTTGCACACCCGCGAAATATTTCCAAATTCTCGGTGCTCTCACTTTCTCGTTCGTTGCACTCGTCGATATTTTCAGACATTTTTTTTTCACGAAAGTCGACTCTTGATTACTCTAATAATAGTTTCCTCACATCTCCCGGTATTTGCAGTGTTATCAAAAGCCGAAGAACGAAAAAACCAATACACAAAGCCTCGGGCCTCGATTACCACGTCCTGTTGTCCCTGATTACTATCGTACCCCTCGAAAGTTGCGCGAATGTTTAGTCGCGTCGTTATCAACTCAGATGAGATAATTTTGGTACACGCCCCGTAAAAAGTTCTATTAGCGTTGAAACTATTAGTTGATAAATTTGTTGTCTTTATAGACAAGAAAATTTGTTTTTCAGTTTCTCCGAAATGTGTAAAAACGAGAGACTACACAATAGATCAAGCCTTAAAATGACTATTCCATATAATAACATTGCTTAGGTTCAGTCGGGCGGATGCCGACTATTCTAGACTCTTAATATTTACCACGTTTATATGACAGTTAAAACCTACTTAACTCAAATCGGTTTGACTTACTACACTTATTTTTTAGGTGCTTATATGTGCGTCTTCATTTCTATTTCTTACTCTTCTTCATTCTACTTACACTTCCTTTTATTCATCTTCTTCTTCTTATACAAATTTTATGTTTGTTTCCTAGGTAGTGACTCGTTTTACTTGTTCGGCCGCACAGTTCAGAGTAAGTGTTTTCTAGTGAGTTATCTAACAGCGCTAATCCTAATGATAATTCGTGAGAGAGCGAAAGTCTTACAAGCGTCATTGCACGACTGTCCTCTGTCCTCATCCAACAATGAAAATAAAGCAAAATAATTGTAAATATATAGCAACTCTCCACGACACTCAACTGATTCTGTAAGCGATCTAAATAGTAACGGGTTTTAAGAGTGTGTCTCGTTAAATCGCTTTGTGCGTTAGAGCGCTTTAAAAAAGTGTTTACATACGCGTTCCAACTCAAATCGTTTTAAGTTAAATCGTTGAAGCTGTCATGTAAACGGTGTAATTGTGTCACTAATGAAACTGCTTATTCTTTGCTAGAGAATTTTTTAAATTTATTTCCCTTGCAGAGAAGTTTTTGTTAGCCCAAGAAGCAAATTTTTTACAATTTGACGAAAATAGCCTGTCCTCATGAGGGTTAGAGGAGACTCAGCTCAATTGGGGTTCAATTAGTTGATTATAAGGGCTTTCACTGTATTTGCATTCATGGTGTGGTCAAGGTGGTTAAAGATTTGCTTTTGTTGTTAAAGAGTCGAGCGTTTCAGCTGCTTTCCTTCGAATATACTTGCATTCAATAAAGCATACGCCTTGTGGCACGAGCTCGCTTGCCTCCTACCGAATTCAGACAATACACGTGGCTCGTTGGTGCTAACCTTGACTGTCTGGCACCTGCCTGGCATTGTGCTACAACCTACTCACTGACAGATTGAATAGCTGGCTCTGACTGAATGACTGACCGATTGAGTGTCCGCCCACGTGATTGAATAATCGTACACATCATGCCTAATAGTCTGATTAATAATACGAGATTCGAAGCCAACGACTTTTTGCATTCGCTGGTTCGGTCATCGTTTGCTCGTTCAACGTTGTTGCTGTCCGCGTGTAACACGATTCAAGTGGATTAAGTGCGCTTAAATTGATTGATTGTTAAAATGATGTATAGTCATTAGAATCGGTTTCTCTTTCTTTTTTTCCCCAGCTCAACCATCGCCACCTTCAAGTGTGTTCTACGTTCTACAGTTTTTTTTATTTTATTTTTATTTTTCTCACTCCACAGCGTCTCTGACGACAGCGCTCTGCCGTTTGAGCTGGAATTTGCGCTGTGTTGTGTGATGAACGTGAGTCGTGAAGTGTGCAGCAGTTGGCAAGCAACCTTGTGTGCTATCTAAGCTTCTGCTATAATTAGTTTCATCGAAGCATGCAATTAATAACGTTGGCCAGAATTCTTTTCAACTTCACAAGTTGCGATGCCAAAACGAAGCGTAGTAAAATAAAATGAAAAGAAATAAGAATAAAAATAATAAATCGCGTAAAAACAAGCGAATTCCAACTCTTTTTTTTTTAACTGTTGAAAACCGCAAAGAAAAAATCATAAATAACATGATATATTAACGGATATCCGCAAGTGTGTGTGTCGGTCTAGCTGTCCGCGAGTATCTTCATGTGATTTACTTACTTCTTTTATGCGTTTGACAATGTTGCGAGCGTGACGCCATAAACACAATAATTTTTTGTGCAAAAGAAAAAGACACACACACACACACACAAGCGCAGAACCAAGCACACGCACAAAAGTATGCTATGCAAGCTTGTTTAAAGCGCGCCTTATTTATGATCCACACTATCATCATTGAAGTTTTACAGTTACGCACACCTTAAGTGCCAACGGAAATAGTCGTCGACGTTTTTATCTTCTTCTTCTTCTTCTATTCTTCTTCTTCTTCTTCTTCTCTATCCGCTACTGCTTCTTCGTTTTCAGCGGTTATAAAAGAGAAATATTACACATTACTCGAAATCGTGGAGACTTGCAGGCGACGAAAATAACGTTTAAGCCAAACTCTTATGGGCAGAGGCATTAGTGTGGGTATTTTAGTGTAGTAGTTGTAAAGCATTAGCGTGAAATGGCTTAAGTAGTTTGTGCACTGGCCGAATGTGTGTGTGTGTAAGTGTTTGTGTGTGTGTGTTCTTGATTTAGCTTCGATAAGGCATCAAATTGATGCTCTTGTCGATGTGCAAAGTTGCAAACAAATTACAATAGTTTTTTCGCCTGAAGTTCGTTTTTGTGCAGATATTTCCAAGTTGAGTGCATTCTGGTACACTATGCACATTAAGTGATAGGAGCTCTGGAAAGGTGAAAAATGTTGTTTAGATAGCTGAAACAAATTTCTTTCTACTCGTACAAAATAGGAATTCAATTAACATTGGGCACATTCGCAGGCCTGCGAAACGTCGCTCTCTGCTGTAAAAATACATGACTTAGCCTAGCCCAATATTTCTTTTATTTTATCAGTAAACAAATCCAAAAAAGCTCGACTAGAAAACAATATAGAAATACGGCCATAATGAAGAGCTGATCGCCGAAACTATAAGTTAGGCTGAGAAGTATTGGAATGACTGCGTTGATGAATAAAGTCGAATTTTGTCTAAAAGTCATTCATACTTTTTGCAACTGCAGTCGTTCTCTAAGTACGCCTAGCCCTCGCTTAACACGCGATTGCATTCCTAGAAAACCTCGTGTTAAGCGAGAGCTGGACTTAATACAAAATATGGGACTACGCTCCTAGATTGCAACAAATTAACGCTGTTTTTATTAGAGTTTGAATATGTAACAAAGTTTTACTTCAAGTGTTAAATATTAGCAGACCTATAGCAAGGGCCCCGGCGCTGCTCGGGATTTGTGTAGAATAAATATGTAAACTGCAATTGAAAGTTTCTTTGGTCGTGATGAGCTATTTATCTTAAAGCAAAGGTCACTTCGGCTCAACGCTTGAATGCTACACGAAGAACGATAATGCGATGACGCGATGACGCGATGACACTATGACGCGTCATAATGGTGAACATCACATACAAAAAGAAAACAACGGAGAGCGTGATACTTATGTGCGTGCTCAAGAGAGAGTAAAGTTTGTACATTTTCAAGCAACACACAAATACAAACACAAAATATGTACACCTGCGGTGTATTCCTTCTCTGTTTCTCTTACCAATGCGCCCTTAGAAGTTCCACTTCAAATAAGTTTAACTCACAAGCGGCTTTATTTGTTTCTGCGCCTAATAACGAAACAAAGAATGTCGTATGATGCTTCAGTGCAAAGAATCAACCCATGCAGCAAAATACATGGCTTCAATAAAGCAATTTTCTTGTTTCTTTTATTGAATTTTTATTTTCTTCGCTAATAACGGAAAGAGCAGCACACTAGTTTTTATATAAAATTTGATATGCATTTGGTGGAGCTAATTATATAATATTATATATAATAATAATAATATTGTTTGGTGGCTTTTGAAGCTTCTCTGTAGCACTCCTTATAAGATAAACGTATTTTTTCCAACTCTCTCTTAAACTTTAGTCGTCTTTCAATGAGCGGTTCACAATTCACAAAGCACAATTTCAAGCTGCTAACATAGGCAGATGCCTTCTTGAGGTTTTGCTAGGGTTAAACCATTTATAGGTTCGGTTTCTTCAGAGCTGCTGATTTATCTGATTTTGAATTGCTTGCTGCATTCACAGCAACTTCAAAACAATAATTCGTCAACGAGGCTTTTCGCTTTAAACAACTAATGCACATCAGCGATAGTCATGTCTTCGAATCCTGCACCCTCAATTAAATGAACAAATTCTAATATTTCCGGCGTTCACATTGTGGCAATCGCACATCGAGCTTTTTAACAACCGCTGGCCATAATTTCTTACAACATCCGTTCAATGTTGACTCCTTAAGCTATTTAAAGATAAAATAACCAATTCAAGGCGATATTTCGTGCTGGGGTCAACTCTGTAGGCTGGTCGTATGACGATGTTAAGACGATTGTTAGAAAATCAGAGAACAAGTCCACGCTACTTTTTTCTCGAAGCTCTAGTGCATCGATTTTACGCTTAACCATTTACGATTACGCCATTCGCATAATCGGAGCTGAATATGCTCCCAGATTTTCAATCAAAATTTTTAGGGAATAGGGAATGATCAGACTATGCGAGGAAATCATTCAGTTTAGTCTTAAGTATAGCATGAAATGACAAGGTAGCATTATTATCCAGAGTTATAGAGTTAAGGAAAAATATCTTTAACTTCAAAGTAGTACAAGCCAATGCAATAAATCTCAATTACGTACGAAATTTCGATGGCTCTGGTCGGAGGAGAAAGAACTTATTGTGTGAACTGAGACACTCGCAGACTCACAGACTCACAGACTTGTAGCAGGCGAAGGAAAAAACTCCCGGAAACAACTCAACGCATGCAATTTAATTGAGTTTGGCAGAGCCAAACACACACATTGGAGTGAGTTTTTGCAAGGAGCGAGTCCTTGCGCTTTGTGTGGCTCTGTGTGTGTGTGTGTGTGTGTTTGTGGCAAATTTATTTTTGGGGTTAACCACATACACACATCAAGGCACTGAAAATTGCTGGTTTTATTTATGGCTAAAACTCCTGGCCCAAAAAACAATAAAAAAGAAATTCCTTTGGCAAAGAAAGAGCGCCGTAATGAGCACGCAATAAATGCGGTTTTAATTCAATTTTAAAGTGCGCGAGTACGAGAAAAAAATGAATTAAACGCTGGCGGTCTAATTAAGGTTCATTGAAACCAGCGGATAACATTTTTTACTGCGCCCAAAAATGACACGCCACGCCTACAAATTGTTGCAGTGAACAATTGCAATCAGCCGTGTTTTTTTACTATAGTACATTAGATCGCTGTTTATATGCCTTTTGCATACGAATTGGCCAAACTGTGAGGTTCTTATGGCAGGAGCGCTTGAAATCCAATTATGCGAATTCCGAATTATTATTGAAATGTGCGTGCGATTAGAAACCGCGTTGCCCTTTCAGTCTATTTAAAACTTACATGTTCTTTTCTTTACCCTCTCTCTAACCTAATCGTTGCCACAATAGAACAGAGCCATCTTCCGTAGCTGGACACTTTAAACTATTTTTCAAAAAAAAATTTCTTTTTTCAAAAACACGTCGTTTAGGTTTATATGATACAGAAAATCTAGGATATTGATACTTTCAGTGATTAGTGGCTAGACCAAAAAAAAAAATCCAGCTCAGCATGAGCGATCTGCAAACAAGTAAGTGCACCTAATAACTAATAATATGAGACACTCCTACTTAGTAGTTGCACGTGCCTTAATATGTGCATTCTGACAGCTTTCTTGTAGACGTAGTTGTAGTTATCAAGAAGCCATGGAGCAACGCTGGCGTTTTTGAGACGCCAAATTCCGGGCCAAACTTCTTCCTTCGCGGCTTTTTGAAATTTCGCGTTTACCAAAATAAACCACAAACCTTGCAGCTCTTGTAAGCGAACATTGAAGAGGAAACTCTCAATTTAGCTTTAACTGTCTGACACCCAGACCTGGAGAGCGGTATTTTCAGCCCTGAAACAAATGCTTATCCCGAGGTCCACTGCAAATACCATACTATAATACTCATAGTAGCACCCAAGAAATTTCAGAATCCTTGTAGAAATTGTATTCAATTAAATGGGGTCTGCCTTTCTCTATAAAAATCACAGCCTTATTGATCCAAACTCCTGCCAATACCACACGGCAAGCCTCACGCCCACTTGCTACCAATCACCCAACCAAATGATGTTAACCACCCATGGCCACGATGCTAATTAATCTTGATTTTCGTGCATATTGCGCAGCCAGCCATACCACGGATGAGTGAGCCAGCCGAGTAAACCCAACCGAGGAACTGTCATTAAAGACAAGCAGCAAAGATGGCGTTACGTCAAAGTGACAATTAAATTAATCATGTCCGACGATTATATCCAATTGACTAGCACACATGCCGAGCGACAGCGCAGAACGAAAAAAAAAAGGATGAAGGACTTTGGCACTTTATTTTAGACTTACATTATGCGCTATATTTCACAGACACACAAGCTTAAAGTGCACATTGAATGCTGCAGAAGTAAAGTTATATTCTAATTTAAATCTGGACACCGCAACAAATGGCAAAGCAACAAAAGAAGAAGAAAGAGAATAAAAATCCCCTTTGACAGTGTCAAAAAAAAGATAATAATAATAATAATAATAATAAAAAAAAGAGTTTGTTTAAAATTGTATGCTTGCGACTTTTCTAATTAGTTTTGCGGTCTGAAAAAGAAACAAAATAGAAATAAAAAATAATTTGAAAAAACAAAAAAGTAAACTCGCCGCCTCAGCCACAAATGGAAAAGAGCAACAAGTGTGAAATTCTTTTTTGCAGAGTTTTTTTTTCTCCTCTTTTCTCGCTTTTCATGACAACATGTGTAGCTCGCACACCTCCTGAAACACACCATGACAACGACAACATTCCAAACCCGTAAAACGGAACGTCGTCACGCAGCTGCGACACGCACAGCACGCCATAAGTTGACCTTAAGTAATTTGTACAAATCAACGGCGAAACATAATGAAATGAAATTATGCACCGTACAATGGATTTTTTTTTTTATTTATTTATTTATTTTTTTGTTTCGTTTCAAATCTCAGTTGAGCAATCAATCAACTGAGAACGCTCAAGCTCACACCACTGCAAATGGTTAACTTTGGCAACTTTGGCCTTGACGTAACATTGCCAAGGAAAACCCGACACTTTGTTGTATTTGCTTCTATTACTACAATGAACCACATTCTGAATTCAACATGGAACCAGAATTCTGTACCAGTTACCAAAGGAGAAAATTGTCGGTTATGTCGAAGTTGTAATAGTCATAGGGAACCACCCGAAAATGTTTCATTTGTCTTATGTTTAAGGAATGGTCACTATAAAAACTGCAGTTCAACACTGTGATTTGTTTGGGAGGAGTTAAGAGTGCCCTTACCCATGATGGTATCCTTTCAGGCAGACTTTGGTGAAAATTTCAGCTCTCTAACCCAAAAAGTGAGTAGTTTGCATACACAGACACGGACAGGCAAACATTCATAGCTGAATAAACTTCAACAAGCAACTTTTGTTGCTTCAAATTAAGTTAGCAGGGGCTATGTTCATATTTATCTTTACCACTTCAAATTTAAAAAAACCCGTTATGGCGGTTCATTCATTTTAAAACACTTGGCAGCACTTTCGATAAACTGAATAGCAATACTGCATTACTCACTTTGACGATTTGAACGGCATTATCATTATAATTATTGACCACTTTCGTAAGGCACTTTACATGCTATATTATTAATATTTAGCTGTATAGTTTTCTACGCACTTTTTCAAACAAAATTATTGTGCCAGCGACACACCATTTATACAACATATTTCATTTTAATGAGAAGATTCATGAACCGCCTTTACCAAACTTTTGTTTAAGCAAAAACTTAACAATCATTGTGAACAACAACCGCAAAGAAGAAGAGGAAAGCACTCGCTTGCCTTTGATACCGGCGACGCAAAATTTAAGTTTTGAGTAGAAGAACAATTATTTTAAAGAATATAGGGAAACAAATAAAGCGTAAAATATGTTGCGACGTTTAGCTAGACAACTTGGTCAAAAACTGGAACTGCAAACTGCCGTGTCACGCGCATTTGGCACAACAAGAGCGCTGCGAAAAGGTGTGTGTGACATAATTTTATGCATTTGAGATTTAACAATTTAACAAATATTTTCAACGCCTCAATAGAAAAGCCAAATCCGGAACAACCCAAAGAACCGCCCGCAGTCATTGTCTGCAAAGACAAGAATATTACGCTTATCGGCATCAATAGACCGCAGCAACGCAACGCCATCGGCTCCGAGACCGCCGCCCAGCTGTGCGATGTCTTCAGTCATTTCGAAGCCGATGACACTTCACCGGTGGCTGTGCTCTACGGAGTCGGTGGCTCGTTTTGCGCTGGTTTCGATATACTCGAAATAAGTAGCGATGAAAAGGAGGAAATCAGCGTTGACATTCTAATGCGGTCGGAGGGTTCAGTAGGTCCGACACGTCGCCTAATTAAAAAGCCCGTTGTTTGTAGCATCAATGGTTATTGCATTGCTAACGGCCTGGAGCTGGCGCTGATGTGCGATTTGCGAGTGATGGAGGAGTCAGCGGTATTGGGTTTCTTTAATCGTCGGTTTGGGGTGCCTGTGCTTGACGGTGGCACTGTGCGTTTGCCGGCAATGATTGGGTTGTCGCGTGCATTGGATTTGATACTGACCGGTCGACCAGTCTGCGCTCAAGAGGCGCACGATATAGGCTTAGTAAATCGCATTGTACCAACTGGCATGGCTTTGGACAATGCCATTGAATTGGCCAGCAGCTTGGCTAAGTTTCCACAGCGTGCATTAAATCACGATCGGAATTCGCTGTACTCAGGGGCATTCGAGTCGAGCAGTTTTCATCAGTCAGTGCAGAATGAAGTGATGTACACATCACGGGAGATTATCGACGAGATGCAGAACGGCATCAAGTGGTTCAATCAGAGTGAGTTGGAATATTTTCACAAGAGATTACGAATAAGACGAATTATTTGCAGCATTCAAATCTGACACAACACAATCCTGGCTGAAACGTGACAGATCCATGGCCGATTGGGATGACGAAGATGTTGCAGCGGCTGCTGCAAAGATCGAGGAGAAAAAACAAGCCGAGGAAGCAGCGCGTATTGAAGCTGAGAAAAAGAAGCAAGCAGAAAAAGAAAAGAAAATAGAAGCCGCACCGGCAGCACAGCCCAAAGCTGAAGATAAACCAGTAGAGCCAAAAACAGACACTAAACCCGAAGATCAAGCAAAAAAAACTTAAGTGCTTCGACGGTAAAAGGGTTGCGTTCTGTAAATAGCGTCGATGTGTGACACACGCGCGTTTGTTCGACTTTGTATTTATATAATATATTTGAAGGGAACTATGAGTTCCACAGAACATGTCACGCAACGTTTATTTCGAAAGGGAAACATTTAAATCATATTCAGTAAGACTTTCTTTGTCAGAATCATGTTGGTCCTGCGCATTGACGGCATCCCTTTCGGAAGCAGCTTTATTGATTTTCATCTGTTGCCGCTCAGCTGTTTGGCCACGTTTTGCATTTACTTTGGCCATGACACGCGGGATGGTAAGAGAAATTATTCGGTGACGGATTTTCAGATGTAGAACTTTTTCTATTCAATAATTGTGAATTCTGGCGTCCGTGGTAATTCCTATTGCCAATAGTACGAGTTTTTGAAAGGCGAACGGGATCCCCAAACATACTCACTTATGCTTCTGTTGGAGGCGGTTTTATCTGCGTTGCGTCTCCTCCCGTGGAAATAAATGTTTGATGACGGGTTTATGAGTCTCTCGGATTCAACTGGCGGTAATCCGATTCATGGAGCGAGTAAAAACGACTACTTATTTATGGAATGGCTACACTCTTACATTCGTTATGGCGGTCCTCGAATGTATTGCCAATTCATATGCCCAATTAATCGGTATTTTCCTTTGGGACACTAATTGGCGATTCCCTCCCTTGCGTAGTATTAGTTAAAGAGAGTCCTAATGATTATACCTAGACAGTCAGCATCGATGTGCTTAAGTGATACCTCAACCAACCCCAGGAATGACAAGTTAACCCAACCACAGTATTGTTTGTATTGTTAAATTGATGTTATATAGAGTAGCTCAACGGGTCATTTGACAATAATTATCTCTCAATCCGTGAGTGGATGGATATCCGACTTGAATAATAGCTGCACTGACATCCATAAGAAACACATCAGCGCAGAGAATAAAAGAAATTATATTTTTAAGTCTGGTAGGCTGGACTAGACTCCATATCTATATAAGCCAAACTTTTCCTCCTTGGTCCAAACTTTTGAAAACTTGGTACAAATATTTAACCAGGTAACCAGGTGTTGTGTGGATGTACCTAGGCCCACAACGTTGCTACTACAAAAGTGCACATACACCTTCAAATCTAGTCATTACAAAGGGTGGTGGACTAGGCGATGTTAATATGCATCTTTATATATAAATATCCGCTGTACGGACTATATTCCTTTGTGACTATGTTCCTCTTAACTGGCTGGACCAGATTTGATGAAATTCTGTGCTTTCAGTAAATAAATATTGTGGTAGAAATATATCTAATATATCGAAAGCGAGTATGCACTTGGTGCTTTTGAACGTAAGATTCTGCGGCAAATTTTCGGTCCGGTATTCTGTACGAAGGGGTAGACCACGCATCCGGTGGAAGGATGGCGACAAGCTGACCCGAAACTGGAGAGCAGCAACGGTGGACGGAACAAGATGGCAAGCTCTTATTAAGGAGGCCTTACTGCCCTGAGTCAGAGTCGCAGCATCAACATCATCAGGTTTGTGCAGAAAGTTCATCTTCCATTGCGAACTCCTAGTGTTTTTAACTCACAGAAAGTTCTATAAGTTCTTTGTCATGCAGTTTGTAATATAATGGCCACATCGGCAGACCCCATAAACTAAATGTACATAAATGTATGCTTGATCAGCTCGACGATATAGCCATGTATAGGTATAGGTATGAGACACATATGAAAATTGAAGTTCTTATCATAAACATTATTGTTTGTGGACCTATCGAATGCTGATGCATTCACATAAAGTAACATATATAATATGTATTCATTTTCGTTTTAGTGGCTATTTACTGCCAATCCACTCACAACCAGCGAGTTTGGAATAGTCAAATGTCGAATGTACACCTACACAAAAACAAAAATCGATGCAGCCTTTTAGGCGGTCGCATGTTTGTGTGCTTTTATTCAACAAGTGTCTGGCGCAGAATCTAATGATCTTCTCCTTGATCGTCGGAAGTTGTATAACTCGCTTAATGGCAGAGTTCGAGACAGCAATTTGGACTCAAACCTTCGAACAATTTCCAGATTTAAAATGACTGCAGTGCCCCAGCGCCGTATACCCAACTTTCATACCGACCAAGCTTTCAGATCAGTCTCATTTTCTCACGCAATTCACGATATAAGAATGTAGCCGAGCCGTCTATCCATCTTCAGTGCAGTCTGCTTTCACAAGACATTGCCTGACCTGGCATACTGAATTATCTTATAATTTTAGTTAAAACACAAGGTTTGTTTTTTTTTTTTGGATTTGTTTTAACAGTGATGAATTCAATATATGGTATATTTTTTCTTGATATTAAAATTAACATTTATTATATCGTATATATATAATGATTTTTTGATTCGTTTTTTATTTTTTATTTTATATATAAATACTAATTATCTCCCATTTTAATGTTTAACATATTTCGAAGAAAATTAGTGATTTTGGAATGTTTTGTTTGTTCTCCATTTCCCGTTGTGTTTTCTTCATATTCTGCGACATAATTTGCCACTTAATCAAACGGGAGCTAAGTTAAAGTTACAATATATCATATAATAATAATAATAATAAAAATTAAGGAGAAATCTGCACAAACTGATGAGTTCTCAGGAATGCCCTTTTTTTGATTTGTTAGGTTTTGTTTTTGGTTTCACTAGGCGTACTTTCTTTCGAAGAAAATCGTTGATTCTGTTAAAGGCGCATAGGTATTTTCGTTTTGTGTTTTTTCTTCTTTTTTGTAGCATTTCACTATTTGTTTTAGCTCGATTTATTGGCCCGTTGTATTTGTGTTTTTGTTGCAAAATGATTTTTAAGTATATAAAAGTTGAAACAGCGCTTGTTTGCTAGATTTTGTTTTGCTTTAAGTTAAATTTCTGATTATGAGAAAAACAATCATAAAATTCCAGAGCTCATTTAACACAGACAGGATACACGTTTTACACACAACATGGTTCGCACATTAATTAGCCTTTTGATGCATACGACATTCTTTTATAATGGCGTATATAGTTAGTTGTGCTTTGTAGACTTTCGGACACACAGAAAATGTGATTTTTTGATTGTTTGATTTGTTGTTGTTTTTCTTTCTTTTTTTTCGAATTGCTTTCAATTAATTAAAAAAAAAAAAAAAAAACTGCACTCAAAAATGCCAAATTTGCTGCTTCTAAGTCCATTTCAGTAGGACCTCCCTCCGATTTTGGCTTGGTTAAAATTGCTGATGTCGATGTTGGCGTTGCGTTGCGTTTATTCGCTCTTTCTGTGCATAATGAGCGCATTCTCGATTTCCTCTTTCGGCTGATCTTTATCGCCCCAGCCCCAAGTGGCATGTGTGCCGTCACCAGTGCGTTTGACGCGCTTCTTGATTATGTCCGTCGACACGGTCTTCAGATCGTAGGCCCAACCGATTTTGGCGAAGAAATCGATGAATGCAGTTGTCAAATTCATGGAGTATTTGCCAAATTCAGCTGTCTTGTAGTCCCAGGGGAAAACGTGATGATAGTTATGCCAACCCTCGCCGAAAGCCAGCACGGCAACTGAGATATTTTCCGAAGGATTGATGAATCTGTATACGGACGGAAGGAAAGTATGTATGATGAATTGTGTCCGTCTAAAAACGTGTACTTTGCTTCGTTCAGCTTACCTATCATAAGGACGACCACCGAATTTGTGTGCAGCACTGTTCACCAGCCAGGTCACATTCAAAATGAAGCACCAACGGAACATGGTAGCCACAAACCACGAATTCAAGAAACTCTCATTCCAGAAGTACATCGGCACAGTTGTAGGTATAATGAAGCAAGCGATCGGCATCAATAGCAAGTAATATCTAAAAGTTGGATAACAAAAGTTGGTTAATTACAACTATATAACATTTGAACTCTACGATCTAGTAATGCCTTAGTATCTCTGGAGACCCTGGCTGACTCATGAACCTGTTTTAGGTATCACGCTTAAAGCCACTCACTTCTTTTGGAACATCAGTACACGATCAGTGCGCAAGTCAGACAGATCGACGCCCTTGCCTTTGGCCTTGACCTCGGGATGTTTCTTGCAGAGCAGCCAGCCAATGTGCGAGAAGAAGAAGCCGCGCGTTGCATTATGCGGATCGGCATCAGTTTCCGAGTACTTGTGATGAACACGATGATCGCGCGCCCAATGGTAGGCGGCATCCTGAAAGGCGACAGTGTTGAAAATCACCAAAATAACACGCAGCGGCCATTTGGCTTTGTACGAGCGATGCGCCCACAAACGATGTGCACCCGCGGTGATGCCCAGGCCGGAGATGACGTACAGCGAAAAGGCTACAAAGAAAGGTAGCAATTAAATAATTGCACTATTTTGTTGATCGTGACTATTGTGAATGGTTAAATTAGAATTTGAGTGAAACCCCCTCCTAGAACCAATTTGTCGCCCTCACAAAGCTCAACTACATATTTATAGGGCAACCCAGCCAAATCTAACAAGCTGTCGACTTAATTACAATAGAGTTGCAGACATCTAAGACTAGAGAGAGGAGCATGTTCACATCAGATGAAGGATGGTGTCATCCTTCTCTTCGTCTCTACAAGTGGTGTGTGTACAACGTCTTTCATGGTCGCTCATATCGCTTAGCGGAACACTAAAGTAGCGGCGTACTAAACCAATTTCATGGGACATTTATGATTTATTTTCTTATTATTTAATTTCTAATGTATATCAAGTCTAGCTTGTCCACAACCTTCTTCGCTTTGCAAACACTTTGTCTGTTCATAACTATAACGTCTTAATCTTAGCAGTAGCTTATTGATCTCTCTGGGATTATTTGGTATGGATTATTAAATAAACGAAATAAAACCATTCGCTCTAAGATGTTCACCTACGCAACAGAACACTCTTAATGGTGCACAACGCCATGATGCAATCAGCCACAAAGTGAGTGTTGTCTGGAGTGTAGAGTGAAATCAGCTGAAAACTGAAAGCTGAACCCACGACAATCTCGGGGTCAGACACTTGTGAGATAGTAAAATAAAAAACGCGCCAGCAACAACCTAATACAATTGTGTCTAAAATATCTCTAAAATATAACAAACTTAATTTGGAGGATTTTTTTTGTTTTTTTTTTTTTTTTGATTTTTTTTGTTGGATTTTTTGAATTCTTTTAAAGTACTACACTTACCAAAAACAATTGTCTGCCACTTGGCCGAGGTACACATTAGCCAGGCACCGTAGAGCGCCGCCAGATGCAAGTAACCAAAGGCGATAATATTGCGCCAGACAAGCTTCAATTTCCGCTTATCGGCTTTCTTCATCGCAACGATGTCCTTGACAAGCCCCCCATCGATGGTCTCAGCATCGCATTCGAAGAGCACACCCGTCGACTCCTGCTGCAATTTGTTAGCGTTTGGCTCCGCAGAGGAGGCGGTAGCGGATATCAATGAATCCGTCACGGATTGCGGCACTGCTGCGGCGTTTGGTGGCATGTTGCTGTTCGTACAGAGCAAGAAACAGACAAAGAGTGCGTGAGAGAAAGAGAGAGAGAGAGAGAGAGAGAGAGACAAGTCAAATTATTATATTAGTTGGGGTAGGCAGCAGATAAAGTACAAAGACCAGAGTAATGTAAAAATACAAAAAAGACATAAATTATTTAACCACACTCATCCGTCCGTCATATGTCGCTGCTTTCGTGAACTTGACACTCTTTTCGACGCGAATGACACGAGTTGTGAATTACGTATGATCTTAGATCTTCTTCGCTCACAATTACTTCATTTATCTTGCTAATTACGTTAATTAATTTAAACATGAGTTTTCTTTTGTACAATTTTCTTACAACTTGTTGGGCTAGCTAATCATCTAGTGTAGTGAAATCTTGTGTTGTTTTCAGACTGCTCACTCAGCCCCCACGAAAAAGGGTGACCACTCAGCTTTCTACGCCACCCCGAATTCGAGTGAATTCCTCTCGAAAGTTCGCCAAAAGGCAGCGAAAAATCAATAAGTTCGCGTGTCCTTGCTGAAGGATTCCAACTTCTAACGCATGCCGCGACCTATGACAGTCACAGTTACCAAAAAACCGGCACGATGCCAATGAACTTTTTTTATATGTGTCTGTGTGTTTGTGTCAGTGTATATTTCTTTTTGGCCTGCGCTTTTAGGTAGCTAATACAATTTGTATGGCATATGGGTCAATGGAAAAAACTTTGGTTTTTGCCAAGGCGTCTTTGTGTCTGCGTGCCCGTTATTAGTTGTGAAATAATTAGTTAATTATTTCTTTATGGCACTCAAAAGTTTAGTCATTTCTTTGATTTCTTTATGATTATTACCATAATAACAGCCTAGACGTTGAACAGTTGTTACGACTCATGTTGAAATAGGAAAATGTATCTGCGATACTATGCAGAACTTAAGAGGTTTTGGGACTACAAAACAACCGTTACCAATTTTTAACATGTGCTATACTACATATAGTATCGCAAAGGATTGGATCAATATCCTACATTGAAAAAGAATTTATCTAAAATGACGCAACATAGCATATTAAAATGTTATAGTCCTAGTCTTCTGACGTCTAAGCAACAAGTCAACAATTTTAAACTTTTTATAGATATGCCAAAAATATTTTCAACTAGCATATTCCCGGTGTCCTCCTTTAATTAAGTGAATTGAATGATTAGTTTATGTTATAGTGATGAGATTTAAGTGACTCACAGCTGGACCAATTAGTTAATGCTGAAGAGGTCCTCTCTTTAAAATGAACGCTTAATAAACAATCCTACCAGAAGGGTGTCAAGTCTATGTCAAGCCGTAGATCGCCCTCCTGTTGACCAGTCCCGTCTAAATAATTTTCGCGTCTGCTGAACTGCTAATCACTTAAAACTTATTGATATAACAACTTTTTTAACTGTCAGATATTGCCGATTGATTGTTTAAACATATTTTTGTTCAACTTCATTAAAAAAGAAGCCGATTTTAAAAAAACTTGCAAAAACGACCTGTGAGAACACATTTTTCTTGATTACGCAGAAATAATGTAAACACTTCTTGTTGTTCTTCTGAAACTTGCTAAATACATTTGCGGCAGCACAAAAATATGTAAATAAATAATAAAATTAAATAAAATTAAATTGAAATTGAAATTGAGTATCGTTTATTAAACTCACTGGCAAGAACTTTACAAATTTACATGATGCCAGGGTGTGCAAGTGGCTGCTCACAACACCTGCTCGGATTCGAAGAGAAAACACATGAATACTAAATGTTGATGATATGTGTAATCGACTCTGGGTTATTGTGAAAGCGCATTTTGTGAATAGAAATAGAGCACACTATAAACTAAGCAAAGTGTCAAACGTCAAAGTTCACAAGATGTCAAACTGAATTATTAAATAAAACTATTTTAGTTAAATTAATCAGCAAAAAAAAAAAAACACACACAAACAAACCTCCTTTTTATAAATTAACAATTATATGGAAAAAAGAAAATAAATTTCACTGCACAAACTGAGTTGTTTGGCGCACACTTTCAGTGGAAAATTTCTTTCCAACTATCTCTGATTGTGTGTGTGAAACTGTGCTTTTCGAAGAAGAAGAGCAGACCAGCCAGCTGTGAACGAGAAGAGCGCAAGAGACAACAGCAGCAACAAAACCAGAGCAAGTATTGCTTTTTTTGCCAATACGGCAAGATATGGAACGATATCGTGTAATTCTGATAAGAAAAAGCGAACGATAACTACAAAAACAGCTGTTTCCTATGCAGGATATGATTATTAATTAATGCAACTGTTTGCTTCTTTAAAAAAACACTGAACAGATAATTTGATTTCAATAAAACATCGAAAAATACAAAACTAAAAATATGAATAATAACGTAAGCAATAACAAACACAAGCAGGACTCATAAACTCCTATTTACGTTGTTTTTTTTTTTCATATTCTTTAACCACACGACTCAACAAAAATCATAACGCGCGTTTTGAATCTGATTGTGTGTATGTTGATACGCAAAGTTCTGATTTCAGCACACAATTTTGCCCATTGCACCTCTCTATCTTCTTTGCTGTTTCGCGTTTTTTAAGAGGCTGTTTCACAAAAACGCGTCAGGCGCATGAACGAATAAACGTTGAGGTAAAAAATCATGCGATGGGCGCGTGTGAGCACACACAACGAAGAAAAATATGGTGAGAGATAGTGAGGGACTGAATGAGAGATCAAAGCGACATCATGAACTAACCTGCGACAAACATTAGAATAGTAAGAATAAGAAGCATGTGAAAAGAAACGATGTCGATTCATTGAGCATTAAGTAAAAGCAAAGCGAAAGATAAAAGAAAAAGAGGCTTACATACAGTATAATCAGCGCGCATGAAGTGAAAACAGATTAATGCACACGTGCAAACGCACGAACGCATATAAACAGCTGATATGATAAGACGCAAGCAATGAGAGCAGAGAGAGCACCCGCAAAACCAAAAACCGGCATGTTTCATTTTTTCTTTGTAACGAACCAATGTAAGCAAGCATACGCACACCCACTCTTAAATACATGCCCATTTCCAGCACGCCGTCGAAACAGAGAGAGAGCGTAGCAAGGTAATAAACTTTTACATTATAATGCCTTGATATTGAACTTGAATTACAATTTGTTTAGCTAGGTGGCAACACTTAAGACGCGCATATCAATTTCACGACATCGTTGTAAAATGTTCCACAAAATCAGTAAATTTGAAAGAAAATAATCATCACAACGGCAGCAGACATCACGTTGCAAAACCATGATAAAGACAACTAAATACAATATGTATGAATTTATAGATATTACAATAGCAAACAAAACACACAGACACAAAGTTACAAATGCGTTGCTATTTATTTGGCTGCTGTCGTGGTTTGGCGGCAATGTTAGGGGTCAGGGCTCGCAAAAATCATATCTGCTTATGGCACACTTCCGTTCCCGCGCTCAAACAAACAGCAATAAATCAGACATCCCGTCATCTGATGATACGAATGTTCATTACATTGCTCGCACTTGTTAGCTTCTTCGCATTCTCTCTCACTCTCTCTGCCTGTCAACCGCTGAAACTTGTGTCTTCCTTCTTCGCTTCGACGCTTTTATTAACTTAATGGTTGAAAGGTTGTCTGTTTGTCTGATAAAATGTTGATTAAATTTATGACTCAAATTTGATGCAAACTTGTTGATTGACTGTTGACTGCGTGGTAGATATTCTTTTGGACTTTTCAGGCTAATAAATCAATCATGTCACATCTAATATATAATGCATAGTATATGCACTATAACCTAAAATTAGACCCTTCCGAAATTCTATAGATCGTGTGGTGTTTCTATGGCAAAATGCGTCTACCTAGTTTAAAGGTGCTACAGTATTAGAAACCATGAAAAGAACCGTAAATAGCTTAAGTCCAAATGATAGCGCGTACCCATTAAAAGTCACTTAATTCGTCTGATTAAGGAAACAAAAATGTGGAACTTAAACTTCTTCACGATATTAAAAAAACACAACAAATCAAAATAGTAAATCCCCTACATCACCCGAATCGTTTTCTCGCGCAAAAAACCCCTATTTTAATTCAAATCCACAGCAAAGCGCCAAATAGAATATAGAAATAAAACAATAAATAAAATGTTATTCTATAAAGAAATGTATCGTAGGACTGAGCTTTAAACTATCAAACCCAATTGGAAATAGAACATCCAAAACAAAAATAAAAAACATCAATGAACTATTAATTTATGTATGGGCGGAATGCATGAGAAACAAAAGAAAGCAAACACTAAGGAATTACGAATCGTTCATAAATAATTCAAAGGGCACACAAATCGATTGTTCCGAATATATCGGGGTGAAAAAAAATAGGTGCTTACGCTTTAAGCAAATACAATCTCAAAATCGCACATGAGGAATAATCAAAGTAAAGAAAAGCACAGAACGCACAAATTACGGAAACGATGCTCATTCTTAGGTCAGACCGATCAGAGATTGAAGCTGTGCAGGTGCGTTGACAAACTTTGAATTATTAATGTTTAGTAAAACAATAAAATAAAAATTAATAAATAACCAATTTGCAAGATAATAAAACCCAAGCATCCTCTTCGGCCAACACATCTTGGCAAAGTCGAATTGGCCTAACCTTGAAAATATTAATTTGCCAAATAAACGCAACAAGCGGCAATGGCGATGACGATGACAACGACAGCGAAGTCGTGGTGAAGGCTACAGCGACAGCGGTGATGCTAAGAGGCGGGAGGCTGCACCAGCGTAATAATCTAAACATTTTGTCATACAGTGGAACTAAAGAGCAACACGCAAGTAGCAAATAGCTAAGCCAACAAAAGCAAGAATGGATGCTGACGATGGCAATGACGAACATGATGCCAAGCAAAATCAGATAAAACTAGAGAGAACGAAAGGAGAGAAATCGGCTATGCTGCCCATTTGATGCACTTCATGCAGTCGATCAGCCAAGAGTAGTGATAAGAAATGTTGTACTTTTAACTGCGATGGAGTAAAATGGGTGGCCTCAATGGTAATCAAATATATATTTCTGTAATTTAAACTATATTATTATTCAATTAGCATATTGGATAATAAAATTACAAAAAGAATGTTCATCGATGCGTTATACGATTATAGCGTGCCATCAGGGTATTTAAATGAAATATTAAGCAATAATTATAATTATAAAAAATTATATGGACTACGCTAAAGAGCCTAAAGTTAAATCGATATCTCATTTATACTAATATAAAATTTGTTATTCCTCACTTGGTATGGTTCCTGAGAAAAACAAAAAGGATATCTTGAAATTATATTCTCCGGTTACCGAGGCTCCGTAACAAATGCAGCAAGTAGCAGAATCCGTATTAATGTAAAAATTGGCTAAACATTTATTTCTTGTTTCACATTAAAAGATAGACTTTTTGAAGTTTTAGAGATTTTTGGAACTCCACTTGGGCCCATTCGTATTCCTGTTCCTGTTTTATGCGTATCTACTCTTATAATGAGTGTCAAAATTTGAAGGACTAAAAAGCAAAAAATTAAAAATCATAATGGTTGTGCCTAGTAAGTTACAAAAATAAAATAAATAAATTAAAATTAAAAGAAAAATGACCGTATAAATCTGGCCTTGCTAAACACATTAAAATTTATTTTTAACAACAAACGTATAAACATACGTAATTGGTCGTCGGTACTTCAGCGCTGCGTAGATTTACAAAACTCATGTCAAAGTGAATATGCTATTCGGTGCGAGAAGTGCAAAGTATGCCAAAGAGGTCAACCAATCACGCAGGCAATGTGTGATTCTGTGATGTTTGTTTTTGGCTGTGAATGTTTAAAAGTTTCCTTCTTTTTTAATTACATTTAATTTTTTTCTTTCAGTCACTTTAGTCAGTCAAATCCGTTACTAAGTACTGGTATCAATTACACAACTTAAGAAGGGAACAGAGGGGGAGAAAAAACTAACCTATTTTAGTTATGCCGGACGTCAGTAAAATAAATAGGATTTGTTTCAAGCAAACAGTTGAAACAAATCCGCAAAAGATCACCACAATGTACGAGTATACTGTGCACTGAACACAATATTTTTAATTGTTAATGCACTTTAAAATTATTTTTCTTAAAAACTTGTAAAAAATAACAACGCGCTTTAACCGTCACACACGCCCAACCAACTCACGAATTAAACTCGGAATGAGAGTAGCGATGTTACAACGTGACGAAGTTAACTCGGCTCGATTGACTTTGCTACAACGGCAACAACAACTTAACACAAGAACCACACAATTCAACTCACACAAGTGTAGAAAATTTGCAAAGTAAACTTTTTGCTTTCGTTGTGTATGTGTGAATATATGAGAGCACGCGTAGGAGACACAAGAGAGCAAACATGTGAAATGACCGACGACGCCAATCGCATGTAGTTCTTTCCATAATATATGTATGTATTTATTTATTTAGAATAAATACCTTTTGCATACAACGAACGTTTTTAATCCAACACTTTTTCTTTTCTTTTCTTTACTTAAATTTCCAATATAGCATACATCAACTTATACTTTTCAAGAGCCGGTTTTCCCGTCAGTTCTACAATTTTTTTAGTGCCGGTCACAAGAGTCAAACGTACCGGCTATTCGCGCACGTATGCCAAATGTGCGTTCTCACTCAGGTGTTTTACTTTTTTTGTTGCTTTTTTGCTGACGCTTGCGCTCTCTTTTGAGCTTTGGTCAAACACACATGCTTTTCCTCACTGTTTTATTAGCTATCTCTTTCGAACCGTCTTTATTTTCCTGTTCACCAACTAAACACAGGCGCAAAACAGCAGCGGTTTTTTATGTGTCTCTCCTTTTTGGCACACTTATTGCGTCTGTCTAATTGAAATTAAAACTGTTCATTAATAATTCAATTAAATTACAGCAAAAACAATTGTTTTTGAATCTTAAATGGATTTATGCAATAGGACAGACAAAACTATTTAGAATAAACGAGCACCAAAATTAGCAAAGTTAATAACAAAAGCGCATTCAATTTTATGGCTTGAAAAAAACGTATTGTTGCCGTGTTGTCATTTGCCTTCGCAGAAGCAACAACAGCAAAAATAGTTGGTGACGTCTTCGTCGACGTGCGACCTTTGATTGTTGCCTTCGGTACACGATTTACAATCCCCCGTTATTAATACATAAAACTTTAATGCAAACCATGCCGGGGCCTTGATCTTCAAAAACTGGTTTACCATCAAACTATGTTTGATTTATGCATATGCTACAGATCTAAGACCCACAAATACAAATACAAAGTACATTTACAACGCAAGCTTTGTATACAAGTCGAACAGCATATATTATTATGAATAGAGCCCATGAAAGCATGAGACTCTTTTCGTACTCTTTTAAGATAGTCACTTCGAAAGATTTTGGTCTTCTATGAGCTAAACAAATACAATTAAATACAAGACAGCCCTTTTGTTCTACAAGGGTAAAAGATTCATATTTCGTGGAGATCGGCGGTATTATTCGAATGAATTCAATATTCTTCTAAGAATTTGCTTGAAAAACTATTCAAATTGACTCATTCTAATTGAGTCTAACAGTAATCATTCCGAAAATCATCCAAAAAACTTAATTTTTAGAATATCTCTGTAAACTTTTCAAGGGCAAAGAGTGATTACTGTGGCATGAGTACTTAAAATCTGTATATTTAAGTGTAAAGGTAAGCATCTTTCAGTCAGTTTTTCTTTTCCCAAAATGGTAAGGTAAACAATCAAGCAATCGCAACCGGTAACAATTCTCCCAACAATCTATGAGTCTTCTAACAATTCGCTTTAACAGAATTCCCGAAAAATTCTGAAAACTTTTCACAACGTTCAATCTACAACGACAATATAAACAAATTAACTGTAAAACAATTTTCCCATCAATCATCCCAATTTTCAAAATTGTACATAAATGAATTCACCGAATTAGGGAGTAATCAAAATTCAGTTAAGGCTCTAAAATTATCCATTGCGTGCTCACGTGCGCACAAATACCCTTCAGTATTTTCGAATACTTTACACTTCATGTTTTGAATTTGAAAAGTACTTAATAAATATGAATAGACGTCAGGTCACCAGAGAACTTGAATTTTTTTTTTCTAGTTAAATGCACCTATAGCGCAGAAACTGCCGCAATCCCATGAAACTTTTAAGGGGCAAAGGTAATTGAGAAGGTGGCCATGGACTCTGGTAATCCACGAACCCAGTTTTTGGGTTTAAAAAAAAAAAACCCAATAAATTGAATACTGATCTTTATGCAGTCGAAACGAGTCTGGTCAGACAAGTTTGATTTCAACGATGTGACTGAACTAGTTGGCTCAGATTTCCGGTTCATAATGACGATGATTATGATGATTATGAGGAGTTAAAATGTGTATGTTGAAATATAGATTATTTATAAGAGATTTGTATGTTTAAAGAATCGGCAAACTGGCAGACTTCTCAAGAAACTCAAAGCAAATTCTGGAGTAATTCATAGCCACTAGCTAAAGGGATAGATCGTATTTAGCGGTAAATAGCGGTAATACCATAAATTCCGCATAATGTAACTAATGCGCAATGGATCCCGGCATCGTGGAAAGTTCCTGTTGCGCGAAATTCGAAACGAACTGAGTCACTGCGCCATTTGACGATTGCAAGCTAAATAAACAAAAGATTACGGTAAACAACACTCCTATAGCACTGGCAATGTTGTAAATGAGTCATTTTGACCGATTAGTTGGTTTTCGACCAATTGACATGTGGTTGGCTGCGTTTCACGAATGCAATTTCAGAGCAAACGATCTTTGGGGTAGCTGTGCTCCCTTCGTAGAAAACACGTGATTCCGTTCAAAAATGCTATGCGGTCTTAGTGCGACAGCACTAAGCATTTGAACCCAAATTGATTGGACGCGATTTGACGTCATAAGATTTATAGCTGATTAGCGCTTTAAGAATTGTCTAATCGCATCTGTAATAAAAACAATAACTATATATTGCCACAACACAAACAGGCAGCTTTGACGTGCGACATCAATATTCTTTGTTTTGGACTGCTTAATCAGTTCTATTATTTGATTCGGTCTTCTTTAAGGTGCTGGTGTTAAATATATCCCAGCAAACCATTAGTGTGCCTCGAAATGAGTCGGAGAATATGGGCATTAGACGGTCGAACACATACTTCTCAGTAGCGGAGAAGGAGCGTGATAAAAGAACAAAGACATAAAACAACCAATAAAATACATGTTAGCCCGTTCAATACAGTTTCCATCGTGATTGCATTTAAAATCTTGAGAATCAACATCCTTTTTGCTGACGCTACTTGGGTAACCCCACCTATGACATAACATAGCCGAGAGCTTTTGTTACAAGTACGACAAATTCGTGAAATTTATAGATCCAAAAACTGCCCAAGTATTGTAAAAAGTCAAAACCTTTCTTTTAAGGAACGTCAAAAATATACTACGATTCAAACCATGATATCAACCAGGAAACGATTTAAATAACACATTATATTATATATATATTATTGAGCTAACCTTTTGCTCCAAAACGATTTTTTTTTTTTTTTGCTTTAGCAAATAATAATAATAAACAAATAATTAATCTTAGAACTTATTCCTCAACTTTTGCCTCTTGAAGTATAGCGCAGATTCGGTGGCTGTTTTGCATCCCCTCGACCCTATAGGGTTTTTCTCCGCAGATGGCACCTGCTTGGTGACCACCCACTTGGTATTAGCAAAACGGCGACGTCTGCCAGCAACACCTGGACCAGCAGGGCGAAGAGCAGGCTGCGGAGAGGCTGGCTCTTCACAAAAATCCCTATTAAGTGGTGAGCCCGGTTCCACGCGCATTATCCCTGTGCCCATTTTAAATATCTCCAGGTATCGCGGCTGCGGGGGCGATAATGGCTGCTCCAACACAAATCCTGCACTTGTTTTAATTATATGTGTATCAGTTGCAACCGCTTTGCGGCGGCCACCGGACTTCTGCGGTGGCTGTGGCTGTGGCCCTGCCATTTCTCTCAACTAAGTGGAAATAAAGCATATTATAATCGTGATAATCATAAGCTGGCTTTTGAAGATTTATGTACCTCTGTTACTTTTTTCTTTCGGGAAACATCTTTTTTATTTTTAGCATGTGCATTTTCTTTGATTGCTGACTTTTGTTTGCCCAAACGTTTAAGCTGCTTCTTGATGTTGACAGCTGCATTAAGTGTTGGCTGAATCTCATCTTCGACAATAGTTTGTTGACGTACGATCTTATGGCGCTTCACTGTTTCCTTGTTCTGAAAAATCTCAAATTACTTGGTACTCATTCCCTATATTATTTTACTTACCTTTTTCTCCTTAAGCTTCTGTTGCAAAACGGCCTCATTTGCCGACTGCAAGATATCTTCACGGTGCTGCAAGGTTTTATACATATAATTATTGCTGTTTTTACCAATCTCCTTTACTACTTTTACCATCACCGGACTCCTCATTTTAGTGGAATTCACTTGCTTTTGCTCATCGTCTTCCAAATCCGTCATATCCAGCTCCTCATCACTGTACACTTCAACTGTCTTGGACTTCTTGCGCACGTGTTGTTTCTCTAGGGCTTGAGCCAAGCTATCAGATGCCCCACAGAAGCTCTTCGAGCGCCTTTTACGTTTACTGGGCAAACGGTTTTGTTCTTCGAGAGGTTGGGATTTTGTTTCTATAAAGGACTGTGATGGATTAAATTCGTTCCTGTCCAACAGTCCGAGACTCCTGCGACCTTTCTGTTTGGTATCACGCTCCAATTCTTTGTCGTCGGTATTTGGCGTATACAAAGACTGTCTCTTGCTCTTCTGCAAGGGATTGAATAACACATTCAGGTGACTCAGCTTCTCCAGCTTATCTTTCTCATCGACGTCAAAGCGTTCATGTTCATTCTGTTCCTCTGCGTCCACTTCGCGAATATTAACCGAAGACTCTCCAATCGCTTCTTTATCCAAATCAACGGCAGCGTCATTGTTCAAAATTTTCTCCATATCATTACTAATGACCACGTTCTTATCCGCGGCGGAAAACGAGTTAATCTGGCGTGTTGTATATCGTTTGTCCTTTCTAATACCATCAAATGAGTAACTCAATGCTTTATAATAAATGCTTGCTTCATAATCAGAATCGTCCGGAGAAGATACAACTAGTTTGCGCGGACGTTCAGTTGAATTCGACTGTTCAACTTCATCCGATGAAATATTTTTGTCGTCGAGCCAATCCTGTCTCATAGTTTCCTTGTTATCATCATCCAAGATTTCATCGCTACTCTTTGAATTTGTTGATTTATTCAATTTAAACTTGTTTTCTTTTCCTGGTGACTCATCTGTGCCATCAACATCCACTTCGTGTACTGTTTTGTTGAAACGATCTGATTTGTTCAAACTACGTAGAATATTTGTACGTGAAGCACTGAGTTTTTGTGCAGCAATTTCATCCTCTGAGCTCGTTGAACTTTCTTGTTTATGTTTGAGTTTGTTAGCGCTATCGCTCAACTTACTGGCCTCTGTACAATTAGTAGTATCGAGGTGAAATTCGTGTAATGAAAGTTCTTCTGCATCGGTCTTCTCTTTGATTACTTCATCACGTTTTTCGTCATCATCACTTGATGGTTCTATAATACGCTTGCGAATTTTCTTTTGTGGCACTAGAGAACTCTCAGCTTCATCAATCGGGCTTAATTCGCCGTGACTATCATCAGATACAACGAATGAATTCCTTTCATAGCTTTCGTCGCTTCCTTCTGTATCACCATCGGATAAATCTGTACTGTTTATAGATTCTCCGTGGTCTATTATTAAATTCTCTTCTATCTCACGGCGTTCTTCGGAGTCCATTGAATCGCCACTTTCGTAATTATTTACCTCCTCGGCTTCATAATCCACCATATCACGATCGGACATTTTCTCAGATTTCAACGATTCGTCTGCTTCATCAAAGTTTTCCTGTTCATAACCCACAGTCTCCATGCGATCCTTTTGTTCATTGTATTCGTCTTGTTCATCTACTTTGTCACTGCTTGATTCGGTAATTTTCTCAGCTGGCGGTGGATGTGTTTCAACATCTCCAATTGAATTGCCACTTTCGTAATTATTTACCTCCTCGGCTTCATAATCCACCATATCACGATCGAACATTTTCTCAGATTTCGACGATTCGTCTGCTTTATCAACGGTTTCCTGTTCATTACCCACAGTCTCCATGCGATCCTTTTGTTCATTGTATTCGTCTTGTTCATCTACTTTGTTACTGCTTGATTCGGTAATTTTCTCAGCTGGCGGTGGATGTATTTCAACATCTCCAATTGAATCGCCACTTTCGTAATTATTTACCTCCTCGGCTTCATAATCCACCATATCACGATCGAACATTTTCTTAGATTTCGACGATTCGTCTGCTTTATCAACGGTTTCCTGTTCATTACCCACAGTCTCCATGCGATCCTTTTGTTCATTGTATTCGTCTTGTTCATCTACTTTGTCACTGCTTGATTCGGTAATTTTCTCAGCTGGCGGTGGATGTATTTCAACATCTCCAATTGAATCGCCACTTTCGTAATTATTTACCTCCTCGGCTTCATAATCCACCATATCACGATCGAACATTTTCTCAGATTTCGACGATTCGTCTGCTTTATCAACGGTTTCCTGTTCATTACCCACAGTCTCCATGCGATCCTTTTGTTCATTGTATTCGTCTTGTTCATCTACTTTGTCACTGCTTGATTCGGTAATTTTCTCAGCTGGCGGTGGATGCATTTCAACATCTCCAATTGAATCAATCTTTTTGCTCGACTTTACAGAGCCGTGTACATTCTGATTCCAAGATCTATTAAAAACGTACTCCTCAGTGTGCTCCGTAGCTACAGTTGAAGGCAATGAGCTCTCGCCCACAGAGGAACTCACGAAGGAATCTTTGGCTTTTGAAATTGGCGTCGAACTCAGGACTACCTCGTCGATGAACTTTGGCGGTTTGTGTGGTTGTGGTGTCTTCGTTTCATCCGACGCTTTTTCAATGTTTTCTTCTTTAATTAATTTAATGTCTTGTTGCTTCAAACTTTCCATGGCACATTCGACACCATACAATTTAGAATTCGATAAATTCTTTTGTAATTTGGGCCTGGTTTTGTGTGGCGCTGGCGTTTTTGGATATGAAATCTTCGACTTTTGTACAACTTGTTCCTCGTCAAACACAACTGATTTTACTTTCTCATCGGATGCTGTCGGCTGATTAATGGGTTTTTCACATCGATTTTCAATAGTATTCTGTGGCAATTTGCTCAGGTAGATTACTTCAGTAACTAATGCCGATGTAATATCTTCTTGTGTTTTTAATTTATTTTCAAGATCCGTTTCTTCTGAATTTTCATCGTCTGAATTTATAAAAAGGCCAGGCATGTTCTCATCGACATCCAACGCATCCTTTTTGCCTGTACCTGCTTGCCCTGAGTCAACATCGGTTAAACTTATGCAGCCGTAGTTGAAGAATGGCCGATTTGCCTGTGATTCATCCGCAACGTCAAGAGTGGTGTCTGTGATCTTCTTGAAATGTTGATCTTGGCATGTGGGTGGTTCAGAAACTGAACGAGTAATGCGTTTTGTTTGTTTCAGTACTGGGCTATTTACCCAGGAGTCGGGAATCTTATTAAAAGCGATGTTCTCAGCAGATCTTGCCAGTGATCCACCTGCAACGACATGAGAGATGCCTGTGGTCTTCTCTGGTGCTTTATCTTGTTTCTCAGAATTTTGATTTACAGACTTAGGTAGTTCGGATGATTTTGTTCCCTTCATTTTTGGGCTATTAGCCACAGCCACGGGACTCTTTTCACAATAGTTGGGCTCAGCAGTTCTTGCTTTCTGTGTAGTTTTTTCAGATTTCAATTCTTCTGCTATGTTAAATTTTAAATTTTCTGTTGATGCTTCCTTTGTGTTTGGCTGGAGCGGTTCGGGTGTTTTTAATAATTTAACACGTACCGTAGTTCGTTTCTCTGAGATATTATGTGGAGTCTTCTGCTCAGTTGATGATGGCGTCGTATTGCTACAAGACAGGAGCTCTATTTCAGGTGTTTGTAAATTATGGCGACGAGTTTTTTCTTTTAATGATTTGTCTTGAGGCTCAGCGTCCTCTTCAAGCAATGTATCGCGTTCCATTCCCTTGCGTACAGACTTCTTAAATGATTCCGATTCATAATCACTCGAAAAACTTCTTTTTCGCGCAATGCGCCTTAGTGGTGTTTTAGGATCCGGAGTACCACTGCGTAGCGCAGCTCCTCTTGTAATTCTGATTGATGTGTCACCGGTGGGGGTGTTTGTCGAATTGCAACGCGAGGAACGACGTGGTGAGTCTACTACTACATTAAAAGAGATAGGATTAAAAATCATATTCCTTTTGAATGTGTGTATCTATACATACCACTTTCTACCACAGTAGGCAATTTAGAACCACCCGAAGGGGTTGATGGTCGGCTGTTCGGAATACTGTCGTTCGAAGTTAAACGTTTCCGTAGAGAACGTGTTACTTACAGGTGTAAAAAAAATAATTATGAGAAAAAGTTTTAAATTAATAAATAAAGATAAAAGTCAAAACCAAAATCTCTTAATAATTAGAAAAGCATTTGCAGGTATGCGCCATCTAATGAGCCATATGTACTTTGATGGTGATAAAATAAATTTTCCTGAAACGTTCGAAAACATCACATACGGGAGCCATGCGATTACATAAAGCTAGAAAAACTTCAGTCCAATTTTTAGTTCCACAAGGAAAATGTTTTTTGATAAGAATTTGAGCTCGGTTATTTATTAAATGTTAATATTTGTGTAATTTAATGCACCTTTGTATTAAGAGAAAAGTAATTTATGAAAGAAAAAAAAACACGCTTGACGCATTTTCAATTAGCTCAATTTTACGACGCACATAAATAAATGCCCGTTTTACACGTAGCAACAATTCGTGCAATTCTTCTCTCGCAACACTTGTTTGTCACGAGATGTACGAGGCTTACGGAGTAGCTTGTATTGCTTGTACCTTGTGCTGCGGGCAATTGTTTTGCGTTTTTCTTTGTGTTCCTTCGGTTTTTTTTATTTCGTTCGTTTTTTGTAGAGTAAGTATGGGCGAAAATTACGGAAGGTATGTAGTTGAAACAAGCAACGAGTTACAGTGTATCAAAGCGAACAGACACACAAAAGTAGAATGAAATAGTGTTGCAAGCAACAGCTTGCTGCGTTAAAACAGGTCTTTGCGGCAAGTTCCTTCACGCCCAAACCGGTGACGGAGTACAAGGCACAGGGAACGAGGTAATCAGAGAGCATCCTGAGCAATCTTTCTCCGATATTTTCGCACATTTTCAACGACTAGCTTCGATGAAAGGACACTGGACTAACCGCCTTAACCCAAACCTAAAACGTGCAGATTGGCAGGAAGCATGGAAGCGTCAGTCTCTAACTAAAAGACTTTCTATGTGGCCATGGTTGCTTCAGAAGCTATCTCCACGTGTTTCACCACGACTCTTCATCCGAGAGCACATGGACGCTGAACTTGTACTACAACACTGGCCGAACTTTAGAACTTTTAGAGGTTGAACTGGAGCCGTTCTACCAGATACCATAGTCGGCTTTATGCTGTTTAAAGAAAAGACACTGTGACGCGATGTGTCGGTTTGCGGAACGAGGGATAAAGGAGCTACGGCGATTTTCATTAGAGAGGGCCCAGATGCTCTTGGTAAATTGCCGAATTTTAATTTTCGTCTTAAAATTATGAATTAAAAAAAAATCATGCGCGCCGGCAGACAGGCTCACACCCACACACACACACACCCATATAAAAATCCATATATAACATGGCGTCTATTTGAAAATAACGGTTCCAGCGCACGAATTTCACCAGAAGCAAGCCATGCACGGGTGAGGGGTTATATGCCGCAGTGTGGCATGTTTTCAAAACTTATATGTATGTTCTACTTACAACGTCCTGTAGTACCAATGTCTGGTTCAGATTGCATTGTTCGCGAGCAACTAATACAAATAACAAATAGGAACTTAAATATTTTCACAAAAAAGACGCCCGTCAGTTTTCGCCGACGACTTCCACGAAAATAAAATGGGGAGCGAAAGCGTCGATAATGTATCGCAAATTCAGAGTTGTTTAAGTAAAAACTATTTTTTTAAAATTTGTTTTCTATTTAGAAATGCACTAATTTACATCTGACGTGTTCAAGTGAATACTATACTTGATAAATAAGGCTACTTCGGTTGATTTTATTTATTTTATTTTATTATTATTAAAAAGATGATTTATCGTTTATAGTAGACCGATTAAAATCGTTCCTATAATTGAGTACACATCGATCAGCTGACTTTGGTGTAGTGTCTTAATTAAATACTTCCACAGAGAGTTTAAAGTGAACAATAAACAAAATTGGTACCCAATTCAGATGTAAGCACGCTTATCGAACTTAGACTTTTTATATATATTTTGTTTCCAGTTAAAGAACTAATTATATGCAGCAAAATAACTTGATTTTAGGTCATATTTTGTTTAGCAAGTTCCGGGTTAAATTGACTGTTGTATTTTTGAACAATGCGCGGTGTATTCGCCACACTTGTGGGAATTTTCGCTGACTCGGGCAGCTTAGGCGTAAGAAGCTTCTCTTGTCTCGCTCGCTCAGCTGCTTCACGACGTACACGCTCCACGCGTAGCAATTGCAATTTTTCACGTTTTTTACGCTCAAACTCCCAGTCCGAGTGCTCGTCATATGATGTAGTCCGTTCACGTTTATGCTTTTTATGCCGCCTGCTCTTTATTTCCTTCTCTCCTTTTTTTTTCTTTTTGCGCTTCCTATCCTTACTAGGTTTTGGCCTCTCTGATATTACTTGGCTTACAGGAAGTTCAGGAAAGGTTTTTATATGTGGCGGATTTGGCTTGCACTTCTTTTGATCCTCTCGCTTTTCAGCCGGCAGTAGCGCATTTATAAGTGTCATTGGATCCTGTTCATGTTTATTTTTGATGTCATTTTCAATGGCAAAAATGTCACCAACTTGTGCACGCTTCGGTGCCACTTCATACCAACTTCTAAGCTTCAATGCTTCATTTGTATCTTGACCAAGGTAAGTTAGATAACCAATTTGCTTCTCGTACTTTTCCTGTTCTTCCTTCTTCTCTTTTTCGAGTTCTTTGTTTGTTGATTTAACATGTGTTCTATAATCAGCAAAGAGATCCACACCAGCAACCGAAGTTGTAGTCGTGTTGTTAGCGCTTATCTCGGTGGCCGGGTGAGCGGCAGAGCAGTGCTTTTCCGCTAGCCCAGATTGCTTGCGTAAGAAGTTAATACGTGCCTCGCTTTCCTGTAAACAAACACTTTTTAGTGGTGGATCTTTGAAGACCTTAAAACGTTATTTGCTTACCGCTAAGTCCAGCTTCTGTTGGCGCTTCTTTTCCTCCTCTAAAGCCGCAGCTTCGTCTCTGCGCACACGCGCAATGTTGTCCTTGGTACGCACATGCCATCTGTGTAAGCGAATATGTTAAAAAAGTGTCTCTACTTGATATAGTACAAGGAAATAATGTATAACCTTTTCTTTGGCAAAATATTCATTGTTATTGTGTTTCAGCCTTTGCCGCCTTCACTCTTTCATTAGAAGTTCCAATTTCCTGATAATCTCACCAAAACATATTTTCTTAGAGGATTCAGTAATTCAAAGTTTACTTGTCATTTGTAGAACACTTGAAATGTGTACAGTAATTTTTCCAAAATTTAAAATGTGTGAAGTTGAAAATTAAGAACGCTGTTCGACAAAGCGAAATTCCAAGTAAATTTCACGCGAAGTCCACTAAAAAAGTATTTGCTAAATTTCTTTCATTACTTGAAGATAATCAAATTAACGTATAGAGAACAAATTTTTTGGTATGTTTTCATTTTTAAATATCGAGAGATCTATAAAAAAAAAAATCGTGGGCTGTGTATACTCATCAGCTGAGATACGCTGCTTGCCTTCCAATATAATCAGTGTTGGAACACGCATATTTTGTTTGTGTTTGTCGAACGGAAATTGTACTGACTTCTCACATACCCCATTTATAGCCTATTTACAGTGCAGCTGGATAAATGAATCGAATATTGGTGTTCACACTGCCGATTCCAAATCATGAACAGTTGTTCATTGGTTATACGCACATTGACAAATTGTGAGAAGTGAAAAAAATTTGAAAAATTGCGATTTGTGGAAAAAATAGATATATTATAATCATTTATAATGTGTACAAACGTGTTTTCGGACTTAACTGGACTTATTTTTATAAAACAAAATAAAAAAATTTTTAAAAATTTAAATTTTAATTACCTTTCTTTTGTGCCATGATCAGCTGTGTATTGTTTTGGGGCACAAAAAACAAGAAGATTGTTGAGAATGGCAATTTCCGACCAAAAACTTTGCAACACTCAGAAATTGGCAGCTCTGTTTGGATTCGCAACGATTCGGATCGCATTCTACAACAACAACCCCTAAATGACGTCACTTTTCCTTGTGGTTGTTGTAGAAAGTGATACGAATCACCGTCGCATCACCAGCGATTCGAATCCTAGCCCACTGTAAATAGGAAATTATATAGCAGATAAAAGCAGTTTAGCTAAAATCACTTCGACTTAAAACGCACATGTAAACACTTTTCCAGAGCGCTTTATCGCAGTAAGTGCATTAAGCGTAGGTCGCTTCTTAAACCCGACGCTAATCAAGTCCCTATTTACAGTCAGCTGAATGTTTCGAGCAGAGTTGCTATGTGGTGTACTTATTTTGCTTTACTATTTTTTAAAAGATTTTGCGAATTCAATACCGAAAAATCATTGTAAAACGTTATTAAAAATCAAGATAAGCCTTATACATTTATATTTTATTTTTTACAATGTGTTTTTTTAATATAACTTATTCTATAACCAATGGGTGAAGCACATAACATTTTATGCGCATGGAAACTGAAGAAGAAAAATAAGAACGCAATGAAGACCCACATATAAACACACAAATAAAGTGTTCTAAGGCAATCCGATTTTAGCTAAACTGCTTGTAACTACCATATAAACGTAGTAACAAGCGACGAATTCCAATTGAATTTCACCAATTAGTGAACCAATCATTTACATATATATTCTTTTACCAAATTTTCTACAACAACATAAGTTAAAGCTTTCGTTCTTTTGAAATTTTAAAATATCGCACATCTCTAGAGCTGTCAGTGGTTTTCAGTCAAGTATTTTTTAGTATTTGTGTAGACAATTCTTAGTATTTTTTCGCACAGCACATAATTTATAATTGATTTGTGGTCAGCAGCGCAACATCTATTTTTTGCAAAGAAAAGTGACGGGAGCGTTGTTTTTTGTGCCCAGCGCATGTGAATTGACAAGAAAAATGGCCACGGAAAAGCGAATATTAAAACAAGATGGATATTTGGATGTAGCGGATGATAGCGGAGGTGGTAACGTCGGCGTTGGGAGCGGCAGCAGCAGTAATGCTCTTATGCCTAGACGAGCGCCAGTGGAAATGCGAAACCTTGTATACCATCCGCAGTTAAACGTGATACTCATCTTTGATACGAATAATCAAGTGAAAGTTCTGGATGTCAATTCGGGAGTTATTCTACAGACGTATCATTTGGGTAACAATGGTAAGTTCAAAGATTTGCTCCCTTTTGTTTGTTGTATTGCAAAAAAAATATACACGTAGGGGCACCAGTTTGCGTGCATATAGTCGCATGTATGTGTGTATTCAGAAGAAAAAAGGCACTAGTGCTCCTCGGCTTTCATGTGAAATGACACCGCCGCGCGTGCATTCTGCATTGCTGTGAATTTCACAGTAAAGCTCAATGTCTATACGCACTTTACCCCTCGCGCGTTGCCTTATACAGTTTGTGCTCAAAGCGATAATTATTTGTTTTGTGCCGTTATTGCTGCGTTGCTTTTATTACGCAGTTTTTTTTATCGGCGCTTTTAAACGAATTTTCTCTCGCATCACGCCTCTTCGTTTCGTTTTGTTTTGGTTAAACATTTTTTTAATATACTTTTTTTTTTGGTTTTTCTTTGAATGTGTTGGGAATTAATTTGCCTGACCAATTGCCGGTATTCCGAATAACGGTTGTTTTCTTCTCTTCACACCCTTTTATTAACAGAAAACTTTGTAAATGGACGTTATATGCTACTACAAGACAAAATCCTATTCTGGGATGGCCGAAATTTGGGTTTACGCGGCGACTACAATGGTGTTCTGTTGCTCGATACAATTCTGCAAACGCCTATTATGCAGAATGACGAGCATATTGAATTGGAGATGTTGTTATCTGAAGCGGTGATATTTCACAACTGCATCACAGAACTAGAGAGCGACGGTCTCGAATGTCCGCGCGATGTAACCAATGAATTGCTACAAAAGATCACACAAGCGCAGGCTAATGCCAAAAAGGGCATTAAGGCTCAACGGGTGTGTTTGCACAATAGACTTTTTTACCTCACAAAGGTTGTTTACAAATAACATACGATTAATTATCTTTTTATAGTGGAACACAATCTGCTTGAAAGTGCCCTATTCAAGTCTAAAGCTTTTGGCTAACAATGTTGTAATTATGCTCAAACGTTTGGAACGCCACATACCTGTTATGGCCATTGCGTCGGCGATAAATGAGCGTCTAACCGATTTGCTTGTAGGTGCACGTATGCCGGATTTTACATGGAACTTCTGTAATTTTCAGCGTGTACTTATGCACTCGGAGGCAGTGCGGCGGCAGACATTTGAGAAATGGCCACACATGGACTACAAATGGGCATTACCCGATCAGATGGCGCAGGCGGGCTTCTATCACCAGCCTTCGGCTACCGGCGAGGATCGCGCTATGTGTTTTACATGCAGCGTTTGCCTGGTCTGTTGGGAGAAAACTGATGAGCCGTGGAGTGAGCATGAACGCCATTCACCAATGTGCCCATTCGTCAAAGGAGAATACACACAGAATGTGCCTTTGTCAATAACATATGCAACGAATCCGGCGATTTCGGCTCCCGGCATCGGTTTCGATGTGATCTCTAATAGTGATTATGCCAATGTGCTTTGTACCAGTTGCTCACAGACAGGCGATTTGACTGTTTGGAGTATTGAACGACATTTGAAGAAGATGCACACATTGAACATTTTGACATTGCTGAAAGATACATTCGACGAAACCTTCGATTGGGCACGAATTTCTGCGATTTGTGTGCTACCAAATGGACGCGCCAGAAGTAAAATAAACCTTATGTTCGCATCACAAAGTGGCGGCGGCGCCAGTGCCGTCGTCGTCAACAACTCCAATACGGCAAATCTGCCACAAATCACATCAACATCAACGTTGCGTGCTGGAGTAGTTGGCTCAAAGATCGTGCTCGGTGTTACCGTGCGTCAGAGCAGCGGGGAATATTCTTTGCGCTTAGTTGTGCTCAATGTTATCGAGGTTGATCGCCCCGTTGAGACGAACACCGCTACTGGCATGGAGGCACTCAGCATAGTTAGCAGTGCCGAAATTAAGAAATCACATACTGGTGAGTAACCTACTAAATATTACTAGTTGTTTACACTGCATTAAAGTATTTTCTCTAATTGAAAAAATGAATAAACAAACAGATGCCACCGATGCTTTCTTTAGCACGCATGCTTTACTGAACACACATGCTTTGATGAACTCACATTCAACAAATATCGAGCCAAAGGACGATGAAAAATCACTGTCGTCTGTTTACGAGAAATACGTTGAGGGTTTCGAAAGCAATAACTTTGTCGCGAATTTAATGGACATGAAGAAGGGAGTGAATGGTACTCCTGGCGATAGTGAATTTCTCTATAACTTCGATATGCCCCAGTATCTGGAGCCACAAGACGACTCAACAATTATTAATGTGAATAGTTTGCCCAGTATTGATTCAGATACGATAACTACCACAATTGCCGTAATGGATTCAGCAATGGAAAAAATGTTAGAGGCGTCCGTCTCTGCACAAAATAACAACAACGATAGCAACAACGGAAACGGCAACAGCAACAATAATAATCCGAATAATGCGGTAGCCAAGATTACTATAAGTGAGGAGATAGATTGTGTCGTTGAGAGTTGGACAACGGTGAAGCGCATGAATTCACTCTCGAGCAATACTGGCTGGAACTATAGCTCTGTCGGTGTGGACGAAGTTATAGAAATATCGGAGATAGCCCCAACAAGTACCAAATGTAATCAGCTTTTGGTTAAGTTGCAAAAGGCCAAGGTGCCACATCCAGAAATTAGCAAAATGATTATGGCCAGTGTGGAACAAAAAATTGAAAACGAATGTATGGATTGTGGTAAGTGAAATCGCAGTAAAAGTTCCCATTAAAAAAAAAAAAAAAAGAATAAATAAATAAATAAATTGTTGTCTTCTTCGCAGATGATGATAACAACGCAGACGCTATGGCAGCACAGCTTTTGGTATTCGACTATGACGACTCGCAAATATCCAATGATTACACGTTGGCGCGAACTTTTTGTCGCGCAAAATGTCCAAAGCAATTGGTTATTTTGCCAGGATACAATAACAGCGAAAGGCGCAATTCGCTGCAGTGCCATCCTCCCGAGCATGGCGAGAATAGTGCTATTTGTGTGGTTTGTGCGGACGGCACCATCGAGATTTATTCAATGGGCGATTTCGAACTGACGACTATAATCGAAGAGGAGGGAGAACACTTTGTGTCTGTAGCCTATTGTCGCAGTCTGGATCGCCTCTGCGCTTGCACACGACAGGGTTCACTAATGTTCTACTCCTTGAACGACGGCGACAATGAGTCTGGAGATGAAATGCTTGAAAATGAAGACGAATGCAATGCAACGTTCACACAGAATGCTGTCAATATTTCAGGGCCAGATGTGTCAGTCACTGATGGCAGCGGCATTAATGACACCGCCAATGCACAGCCAAAAGAAGTATGTCCCAATACTTCACTGGAAGCTCTAGCCTCACCGAGCTCATCAATTGTATTCGTAACCCCCCCTAATACGACAACTGTTGACTGTGGCATGGCGGCAAGTAGTGGAAATGCTGCCTCCCCGCCATCGAACACTGGGGCCATAAACACGGCAAATTTGCTTGCTTATAAACAAGGCGATTTGTCGTTAGAGGATCTACGCACATTCTACGAGCTAATACAATTCGATGATAAATTAACCAACTACTCGGCTGAGGTGCCGAGCTGTTGGAACGATTTGGGGCAGGCACAAAAACAACGAAAGCAGTCCCAGAATCTACGGCATGGCGATGAAGTACAATGCGTCAAGACCTGGCGTTTGCATAATGATACGTAAGTTAACTATGGTTTGTTGTTATTTTTTTCTGTTCTTTTGATTTGTTATCTGTTAAACGTATTTATTTTGTAGAACCACCTGGGATGAACACATCATCGAATTGAATCTCGCACAACCGGTTTCGTTGGGGCATATCGATTTTAAATTTATACTTTTCCAGCTGTCTCTTAATCCAGCTGCCATACAAGTGACTCTGCTCAAACAGAATTCCACAAGTTTCGGTTATCGCATGAAGGGTCCGCCAGCGAGTTACAAGACCGACGATATAGATGATAATATTGATATGGCTTACAGTAAGTTAACCATATGTGCCCAAAAAATAAACCGAGTACATTTCTCATTCCCACCCCCACTTGTTCTTTAGTTGCCAATGAGAATCCTGTACTCTGCGAAGAGTATCTACAGACACACAATGCCGAAGTACTTGCTGGGCCCATTGAATTATCGTCTTGTATTGACCTATGCGATCAAGGCGGCACCGCGACACTTACATCGCCTAAGCTGTTCAAGACTCGTACACGTAATTTTCTACTACACATCAAGAACGTACCGGGTCCTCTTCAGGATGGTCAAAACAAAATATGTGGTAAGGCCAATGCATCATTCAAGTAGTTAGTAGTACTGTACACAATTGCATGTTCTATTTTTATTCAAACATTCACATTATTATCATTTACTTAATTATTATTTTTCGGTTTTTTATTTTGTTTTTTATTGGTTTTCATTAAAAAATTGATGCAAAATTTATTCAGAATCACCTTCACCTGCACCTGAAAGTCCTGAGTTACCAATCTGTCCTTCAAGCTTTGATTCAATTTGGCAAAGATTTTTACAAATTCACACAAATATCACTGCTGGTGCGAACTGTATTAAGAACTCACCCATAAAGAAAAAATGTCCTCCGTTTCCTAATAATTCCATAGGTAATGCATTCTCATCAATTCACATTTTTAATCATTTGGTTTAGCGCTAACCAAACTTTTACACATGGTCTGAGTAACTAAAACTTGTTGTCCTTCCTGTTCTCACTCTCAATATTTCAAGGTTGCGATTGGTTGCATGAGATTTCCATCTCAGTTCGTGGTGTCAAGACCCAGAATAGCATAGCAAATGGTCGCTTGCAGCGCATCGGCATGTTGGAGAGTAACGTGCTCATCGAAAATCTATTCAAAATTGTCAGCACCGCCGATACCTCAATTTTGGAGAAGAATTTGGCGTTAGACATACTCATATGGATTTGCTTTATACGCTTGAGCCGGTTCCGCTCGCCAAAGTCTGAGCGTATAAAGGATCAGATTAACAAAGAGACCGCCGCGAATATCAACGATTTGCTGGCGCAACAATTCGAGTGCATTTGCCTCGCTGAAAAATTTATTGAGGGCACAATACGCTATTGCATAATACACAGCGAACGCTCGATGGCACATAAGTGTGTTAAATTGTTATTAATCTTGACCCAGTGAGTAACAAAATTTCAGTCGGTTGGGACTATTAATATGTATAAAAAAATCTTTGCAGAGGCACTTCAAATTTACCAGCCGAGCTAAAAAATCATTCCACACTGGATGGCACCATAAAGAAAGCTATGGAGAATACATTCAACGAAATCTCGCTTGCCAAATCTGGTGGCGTTGTGCGTTGGTATGCGATGTTGGTCAGTGCCACTGCCACAGCTGAGTCACACAATAATATCTCAGAGCTTTGCATTAAGTTGCTTACCGATATCTCCAAAGAAATGGTCAATAGAAGTGATCCTTATTGTGCCTTATTGGGCACTAGATTTGGCCTTTATGGGTTTCCATTTGAGCCTGAAATTTTCGATTACGAATTCCCGAACATCAATAGAAACGGTTTGAATAGTCCAGCGGCTCTGACTAATATTGTTCGTAATAGCGCAGTTATTGCGCCGGTGACCGGTTTAGACATCAAGCGTCTGAGCTCAGTTGGTATGTGTAATTAGTTAATTTATTATTAAATTTCCAAAGTGTCAGATATACATTTTATATAATGTCTATTCAGATGGTGTTGATTTTCGCACATTCCCTCACCTTATACGTGGCAAAAGTGTTAGTAATCAGCTGCGTGGTCTGCTTGAAGTTGTTCCACTGCACTTCACATGCGTACAGTCATCGGAGGCGACTCGTCTGGACAACATGGACAACGTTGCAATCAATGGCACATCGAATATACTCATAGATGACATAATGACAATACATCCAAATTCTGTTGAACTGCCGAAGGACAAGGACGATGAATTGGTAACAAATTTGAGATATGCAATTTTCTTAATGTCATTTTGAATTATTTGTTTAGACGATTTGTGCAAATTTTCAGATAAGCGATATTGTAAGTGGTGTACAAAATATTGTTGATCAAATTCACACAAAGGGCAGCATCAACAAGTTGGGCAATGAGACATTCAGTGGATTCAAGCCAAATGGTTTACCAAGTAAGAAGTTGCATTCTGTGGTGAGTAGGATTACTAATATTAAAAAATCAATAGAGAAACAACTTGAGATGAAGGAGAAGGCCATAACAAAGGAGTTCTGCAAACTGAATGATTTGCTTAGTAAAATTGCCGACCCATCTAATAACGTCAATTGCTGTGAACAGTTAATGGGCTATGACGTTGATGGCGATTTACCGCCGCGTAAAATTCATAAAGTGACCAGTGATAGTAAAGAGCAGGAGAACGAGCAGGAGAAGCGCTTCATTGAGGCCATGGATAGCATCAACAATGCCACAAATAATTCATTTGCTTGGCACAAACTTCTGGCTCCACCTCCAAAACAAATCATTGTCATCGATCGCATGCATTCGGGAGCACGTCGTCACGTTGTACTCGACTTTGGTTCGCCCATATTGCTCACGGATTTGGTGATACCGGCCTGTGATGATCTGACGTCATTGTACATTGATATCTGGTGCTTCGAGGAGGATACCGATGGGGTGCGTTTACTGGCAACCACGGACATTGGCTCGAAGACACTCGTGCTGAGTGATTTGCAACCACCGCCAATTTGTCGCTACTTGAAGATTACTATCATTGGACGCATTGGCATGTCATCGACGAAATGTAAGATTCCACTTGGCTCATTTTTCGGACATCCGATTTTATTGGAAAACGATGGATATGGGGATCCCGTTATGCGCGGCATTAATCACAAGCCTAAGAATATACAAACACAAATCAAAGCGCTCAATTCGCTATACGAAGACGTTCATTGCCGCTACAGTTTGTCCAGTTGTAAACTCATGGAACTCTTGACGCCTATACTCAATTGTGAGCTCTCGAACGTGGCACACATGCAAGCTTTCATTAACAAACAGCGTGACGAAGAGACCAGCGGTCTGGATAGCAATAAAATCGTATCGATCTACGACGAGTGCATAGTGCTGCAATACCAGATCAATGTGATTAGAAATGTAATCTACCGTCTGGAAAGCTCGTTGGAGCCAACAATGCGTATTTGCATCGTGCCACCGAACAAGGCACTGCAGTTGGCGTCACGCGACAAACTGCGCGTGCTTAGCCTCAGTATGGTCGAAATTTTGCTTCATTTCTCCATTGAGTATGGCATAAAGAATATTTTGCCGGTGCACACACTCTTTACCGTAGATGTGGCCAATATGCTTTTCGATTCGATTGTCGTGCATGGCGAAGCGCACATTCAACTGGCCACTTGCTCTTTGCTGGTGCGCATGTGTTGCTTCCAGCCCTGGTGGGGCGACTTTCTCGCTGACATCTTTTGCAATTTATTCTCGTCACAAAATTGTAAGGTGTTCCCACAAGATCGGTGAGTCAGAATATGTTGTTAATGGTAAATTTCAGCGGATAAAAATTCAAATTTGTTTTTTCGTTGCTATTTTTTCAGTATTTTTTTCCTGCTCACTTATCTCGGCCGTCGTAGTATTGCTATGGGTACATGTCGCTCCATTGTCATTGATGCCATATTGAAGACTTTAGTGCGAAATCTTTCACCGATTTCAACGCGTTATCAAGGCAATGCCGAAAATCTAAATATTGCAGCAAAAATGAGCACTACATTTGGAAATTCAACGGACTTGCAATTGATCACTTGGTTGCTGATGTTCTTATCTGTCTGTCTGGACGACAGCAGTAACCGTAAGGAGAAATGTATGTAAAAAAATTTATATATTTCAAATTATTTTTTTTAAATCTTTTTTTAATATATTAAAAAAAATTTTATTTTATTTTTTTAGCTGGAAATCGCTGGGACTTTATGAGTTGTGAAAGCGATTTCACCAAATCACGTCCGAGTGGTACGCAGTCTGGCAAGCAGTTGCGTTGTTTTAAGAAACGAATTATCCAACAGAACAAATACTCCATGCAGCCGTATGCGGATTGGGGAAAGAAAATCTACATGCTCCAAAATGAGGTATATGAGTTTTGGCAATTTTGGCAATTTACATCTACATATCCTTAATGTGTGTTTGTATCTTTCAAAGCATCCGGGAATATTTATGGAGATGTCTGGAAAGCCAAAACCATGTGCCGCAAAAGTGCAATCGGCCAAACCAAGCAGTTCGACCCAAACACCAAAGCCGAACAAGGATCCGTCACCAGGATCGGAAAACAATTTCGACAAGGGCTTAAAGACACTACGACTAAACAATATTTTGATTGTCATACGGAGTCTAATCGCACTACTCTTGGAAATGGACTTCACTTGCAATATGGACCAGTTTTTGCTTACATGCAAAGTAATTGCACGCCTTGTGGCCGCTTGTCGACCGGCAGTGCAATTGTCCAAAGTGATCACAACAGTGCAACTCGAACAGTTGATACGCTTGGCTGTGTGGAATGATCAGCAACAGCCGTGGGCAGTGCACGCCATCACATGCCTGCTAGAGGTGCGTGGAAATTATTTGGCTTATCTCGTCTTCATCATTCAGTCTTTTTATATTAAAACTTGTATTACTTGTCACCTGCAGGACCTGCTGGATGCCGATAGGCAATTCAAGGATAGCGATGCCACACCAACAAATGACGCCGCACGTCCCGTGGAGACTGTGCAGGAAGTTAAGGATTTCATCACAGAGTATTCAAGTGAGTTGAATTTAAAGAACGACGGCGTAGCTTCTGCAAATTTTCTCGAAATTGTTTTTCTATGTTTTGCTAATTTTGCGTTGGATAAACAGATGCAATTGGGGCGCCTTTATTTTTTATTTTAGTGCTTGTTTTTTGAACTCAAAATGAGTTTATTCTATTTTACTTCTAGCCTACATTGCTCAGTCCATACCTTCAATGCAGACATCCAATAGTGAACTATATCAGGATGGTAAAAAGAAACATTTACATATTTACGTATTACGCGGTTTTTTTTTTGTTTTTGTTTTTTTTTTTTTTGCTAAAAAAGAAAAATATATAAAGTAATAAAAACTTAAAAACTTTTAAATTGTTATACTTTGTCAATTTACAGCTGTGAAATACAATTATCTGCCATCGCTTATCGAGTGCGAGGACATTGAGTTCGATGACATACTAAACGACATCGACATGATCGAGCGCACGAAGCCACCAACAAAGAAGGAGACTAACGCGCTCAGCAAGAACACTTTCAATTTCTTTTGCAAATCGATATCATTGGCCATGGATGCCCGTTTGGACATTGGTCTGGAGTTGAACATCGAAGCCCATCTCCGTCGTCTGACCAATTCTACGTCACTGGACTTGTATTCGTCACTGCCTCAGATACTCACAAACGAATTCGTCACTACGCCGCCGGAGTCTGCAGCTTGGCCAGAATACATTACAACAATTTGGTCAGGACCGGAATACATGTCTGGCCTTAACACTTACAAAATGTTCAAGAACGTTTTCGATTCGATTTTCGGAGATTTGCATTTCGAAGACACCTGGGTGCATCTCGAACAGGTACTCCACATGTGGCTAACACTGAATGGTGAATTGTCTGAGAAATCATTAAATGCGGGCGTAACTCAAAACGATGTGCCAAAGATACCCTTCGGCGCGAATGCAGTGCAAGGTCTCCTCTTGGCCTTGGCCTGGCATAATGAAATAAAACTGCGCACTTGGTGTTTAGGCTTCCAATGTCTGTTCTTGGCCTGCAATTCGCAGGCGCTTGGTGATGATGAGTCCGATTGCGCTTCGCGTATCGATGAGGTCATTATCAATGATGAGAACTTTGAAAAAATGCTGTTGCGTTTCTTCTCCGGCTATGGCATGAGCTCATCGATCATCAGCAACCGTTGTGTAAGCGAAATGTTAAATTTATAATATTGCTTATGACCATTTATCTTTCAAAAGCCCAATTTGCAGGCTGGCCCGACCATTTGCAGGCATTTGCATGATCTTTTATACTGGCTGCATAAGAAAGGCGAATCCACCGATGGCGTTATATCGTGCAAACGCAAGCTGAAGGATATTTTGTTGCATGTCATATTGCAATTGGTACAACCTGGTGGAGCTATAAGTAATCAGCAAGGGCCAATTGATGCACAAAGCCAATTGGTCCGCGATTTGCTTTTAATGCCCAATGACAAAAACGACTTCAATGTTTCGCTAAATATCATTGAGAGTGTCTGTAAGTAGAAGCAAGTTGTATGTTCCATTACTATGTTGCACTTTAATTTGGTATTTCCCTTGGTATTTAGCTTTTCTGGTATATAACCACATCTCAAATGGCGATAAATTGCAATGCCAACGCACTTCTGAGGCGGCAAACACATCGAATGCCTTCAGTACGCTGTTCGCCAATGTAATTGGATCTGAGAATGCCAAACAAACAACAACAATATCGGACAATTCGCTAATCATAAATCTACTGAAGTTGTCCTCTTCGCTGTTGCAAACCGAGCTGCCAAGGCAACCAAGTGTAAGGTTTATATTATAATGTGGCTTAATTCTCTCGCTCAATTAATGAACGCATTGCAGGAAGTACCTATACCCGAGGAAGAGGAACTATCAAGCCAAAGTCAAACCGATGAAACCAAAGCCGAGCAACAAAACACTGAAGTACATCGCGCTAAGGTGCCTTGCATTGCCGATACTGGTGCGATTATTAATTTATTTATTTCAATGATCTTGTATTAACCGATAAAAATCAATTCATTTATAACTTTCATAGTGTTGCGACATTTTCCTACCATGAAACGTTTACTCGGTACGCTGTCGCAGTGTTCGAGTTGCTCGTTCACCATGCTGACATCGGCAAGTTTCGGTCAGATGAAATCGAGCGAGACCACCGCCATGCTGGACGAACCACAAACCACCGCCGATGCTGTGTTCAATTTGCTAATCACACTATGCGAGAGAGTTTCAAATCCCCGCTTGATTGTTGCGCCCATCTGTCAGTATTTGGAAACTAGTTAGTATTACCTTTTTCAAGTGCGTTAAAAAGTGCATCATATAAGTAAATCTCCTTTCTGAATAAAACATCAGGTACCATACAGCGTAACATGCTGCCACGTTTGCAGCTTTCGGAGCCATTCTTATGGTACATGTCCAAAGTTCTAGAGACGACGCCAGCCGTGCAGATCTTTACACAGCTGGGTGGCATAAAGATCATATGCCAGAATGTTGTTAAACTCAATAAGATACTTCTTAATGTGCAGCCGGGTTTGGTGAGTGAATTGCAATGGCTATTTATAACGCAATGATTAATTTTCAACGTTCTTTCTAATTGTCGTAGATCTCAATGATCATGCAGCACATGACAAAGAACACGAAGCTTAAGGTCAATGCGCCTAGTAATGGCAACGGTAACGGCTGTAAAAATAAGACGGCAACTGCACCCACTGCGCCACCGCCCCGCACTCAACACGATGGTATGATAAATTTTGCTCCATTTTGCAGTATAAGCTCCGAAAACGACACCGCACAACCCGCAGAAATATTAATATCAAACCCGAACGCCACCCATCGTCGACCGCGTTCGCCAGCTTGGAGTTATATGTTTTATTCGAATGAATCACATGTTGATTTAACCATCACTCTGCCTACCGCGGTGCTGCTCAGAGAGGTACAATTGCAACCACATGGTCCGAGTCTGGCATCGTGCCCCTCAGCTGTGGCTTTAGAGATATCGCGTGACTATGGCCTCTGTGCAATACCAGTTGGGCCGCCCTTGACGACAACTGGCATGACGTGCATACGTCTAAAATTGGATAAACCCGAAATAGCCACTAGCATTGTGCTACGTCTTTATAGGTGGGACATTAAACATTAGTTATATATTATTTTTGCTTTAATTATTATTATAAATGCTTTCGACAGACCGAAAGATTGCTCCAACATTGGCTTGACACAAATTGCCGTGCTCGGTCAGACAATATTCTCGAATAAAACACAAACGCTCGCCTCGCACGGCGGTCAAATGTTGTCCAGTGGAGTTGCTGCAAATCATCCGGGCAGCGATCTGATACACGATGATGACACATTCGCCAAGACTAGCATTGGTTGGGTGCGCATACTGTCGCGTTGTTTCAACGCAGCCGCATCACAGACAGAACCAAAACTAGCAGCTGACGTTATTGGTGCATCGGCTGCATATCCCGGCTTTCTCGAAGCCTGCTGCTCACTTATGAACATAATGCCGATGATACCGAATTCGGCGCAACAGCATCTGGAGACAGTATTGCTCAAGTTGGGAGCCTACAGTCGCGATCTCAGCCTTCAGTTGCTGCGCATAATGCTTTGGAACACAACACCGCAGAGTAAGTGTTCCAAATAAGAATATTATTTGCCTTAAATTAAAAATTAATAAACTGTTTTTTTGTTATTTAGTCTTCAAACTCTCAAACGAGGCTATTTGCGACATGATTTTCGAGCTGTCTGTTAGCGACGATGGTTACGTGATGGATAAACTGCAGGTGCTGTTGGAATGGATAACAAAATTGCATGACAACTACAGCAAACAAGCGCGTTGTAATAACCCGCAGAGTGGCTTTGTTAAAGTTATTGCGTCTATACTCTGGCACGTGGATAACAACAATCAATTGTTGGATCTGGACGAACTAATAACATTGGAGCTTTTTGAGCAATGCATCCTTTGGATAGATACATTGGAAATTGATGAACCATTGAAAATCGCATTTGATTCCCTGCTCTGCTCTTTATGCTACATAAAGCCGGGATTGTTCCCACTTCTCCTGCAAAAGGTCAACGTACATCTTCAAGAGTCTTCGCCGTCATCAGATAATTGGCTAACCGACGACAACAAAGAGCAGAGCGGCAGTGAGTGGTTTGCCAATGTGGCAACCGACAATTTGACCACTTTGCTGCAGCATCCAAATTATCTGCCAACACTGGCAATGGCCAGTCAATCATCCTCAACTGTGTGTCAACTAATCGATTCAGGTCTGCCGAAACTCCTGGCTCATGCGCTATACGAGTATTGTCACTCATTGCTACCAGGTGAACATGAACCTGAGGTCGAACCGGATGCTAATACATCGGTTGGTCCTGGACGGTCAGATAGTCTGGCTGATGGTGAGGAAGACCGACGAACTGAAGGCCTAACGGATGCTGACAAGGCCACACACACCGGTGAATCCAGCAACTCGAATCTGCCACTACTCAATTGTATTCATGTGCCGAAGATACTCGACTTCTTCTCGGAATGTTGCACCGAAGGAGCCATGCGCAATTGGTTGGGCACTAAACAGGGTTCGATATTTTGGAAACCATTACTCGAGCTATTGTGCAACATACGGCCCATTGAAATTGCTGGCTCAGAGCCTTTGCAACGCACTTTTATACGCATGGAGCGTTCGACAATTAATTTCTTTTCGCGCATCACCGCATGCCATCCGAAGAATCAGGACTCTATGACGACACTTTTAATTGCGGTTATACGTAATCCATTACCAAATGCGGGCAAACTAACCATATCCGGCTTTACACGCCAAATTGTGCTACAGTTGCTGCTTGATAACGAGCGTATGCTTGTATCGGTGCGAAGCAAGGAATCGCTACAGAAAAGGGATACTTCGCCGACGGCCATAAATGCGGCGGCCTTGTCAACTGTCACATCGAGCAGCAGCAGCAGCAGCATTTCTATAGCGCTGGCCAATCATCATCCCTCGAAACGCATCAGTGCTCACCATCTGCTCTTCATGGTGTCGACAAACACAAAGTGCCAGGATATTTTGCAAAATTGTGTTTCCGGTAATGATTGATTTGAACTTTGCATATTATTTATTTATTTATTTCTTATTATTTTTATTATTTTTCCTTTTGCATTGATTTGCTTCTTGTATCCAATAAATACATAAGCTTATTGTAATGTCACCGAATGTCCATCGAAAACAGAATCGACACGTCCCACTGAGCCTGCACCGGTGGCGAGTGCACCCAGCGCGATACCAGCCAATAAGAACGGCGATCTAATGATGGACGACAAGGGCTGCGTTGTGTGGTACGGCATGGAATGTTTGAGCGTTGCTGCCGGTGTGACCGCAAAGGACAAACGCATTAAGGATGTGAAAAATCAAGCGGCTGCAAATAAAGATAAGGAGATTTTCTCATACATACCAAGTGAGAATATTTTCTAGTTGACATAAAAATCAAAATCGTAGGAGTACTTTTAAATAACGAATATATCTTTTTCGAACTAGGATTGTTCAGTCTAGAGGACTTCTTAACGCAATCGAGCGCCAACGTGACGCGTCATGCACAGCTCGTGCATCCTGATTGCCCTGAAATGGTGTTGACAAGTGATGCCACCATATCGCAAGTGCTTGCCACGTTGCGCAGGGCAGGGCATTCATTGGCGGCGCCTTGTCTCACGCTCGACTTGATTCACGTGTCCAATACGAATGCGAATGCGAATGCGAATGCGAATGAGAGTGGCAACAGCAGCAGCGGCAACCAAATCTTGAAGGCAGCCTGCAGGGAACCATTACCTTCGCCGCTGCAGCGTTTCTCGAGTCGTGGCGGACTCTCACTTTTGGCACACTATTTGCCAACTGTTTATCCAGAGCCTGGTGTACGCAACAAGCCCGCAACGACGATGGAAAAGGAGAAGACTCCACCGTTGAATGATTGGGTTAAACTGGATCCGAACGACGACATCTATGAAGATCTCGAAGACCATATGTCTGAACCCGGTTCGAAGCATACCACCTTCAGTTCCGTGCCACAGCATTCGTTGGCTGCATTTGGCCTCTTCCTACGGCTGCCTTCATACTCGGATGTGCTGCTTAGAGACAAGTTACGCGCCCAGTGTTTGCTTCGCTTGGTGATGGGCGTTACAGGTGACGGCGAAGGCAGTAAGTCTCAGCTGTGGTTGTAATTTTGTCAAATTTGCATGTAACAATTCTTTTTTTTTTTTTTTAAATTCTTTTCGGACAGATGACATCTACAGTCTTTCGCTAGCGCCAAGTTTGCCCACATTGCCATTTGATGTATTCCGTCAACTGCTCGACAGCTCGCCGCTAAGTACGGATGACGGCATGCTATTAAGACGTGTAGTCATCGATGTCGGCGCAATGCATTTGGTGCTCAACTGTTTGGGTATATTTACACATCAGTCGCAGAGCTACCAGATTGCCAGTCCTCAGAACGATGTGAGTTGTACTGAGAGGCGGGTGCCCTTTTTGTGTAAAGAACTTTAAACATATGTATTTTCCCATTTGCAGTTGCCCAGTGGTGGGGGCGTCAAAACGGGTATAGAAGATCCATCGACCCTGACATCGTCCGACGACAAAGGGCATATGTACTGGGCGAAAGGTACGGGCTTCGGCACCGGATCGACTACACAATCTTGGAATGTTGAACAAGCTCTCTTGAGGCAAAAAAGCGAGGAGGAGCATGTGACGGTTTTGTTACAAGTACTTTCCAGTTATATAAATCCCGGCGATCGCATACCAGCTGCATTGCAAACCGATGAAATACTGGCCTATCATGAAGTCAATGATGTCAATGGCGAGTTGCCGGCCGCTTTCCAGAATCTCTTGATGCAATCTTGCCTCATATCGGCGCTCAGTTCCTATTTGCGTAATGATTCCGTGCTTGATATAACCAGACACATTCCGCTCTATCGTGCCATTCTTCAGTTGTTGCGCGCCTTAACGTTGTCGCAGCAATTGGTCTCATTACTTCAGCCTGCAACTGGTGCAAGTGAGAATTCGCCATCTATTACAGAATTGCTGAGCAACATGAAAACCTGTGTCGACACATACGCAAGGCGTCTGAAGTAAGTGACGTGACGTGCCTTACGCACTGTGTGTGTGTGTGTGTGTTACGCTATATGAATCGAACAACACAACATTTTACTATACTTCATTTTCAGGCTCAACAAAAAGTCGAATATCAAAGGTCAAACGCAACAGGTTACGGTGAATATCGACGATGGCGACGACGAGGGTCTCGCATTGCTCATACCCGACATAGAGGAGACCGCATTGTTGGTGCAGAAGACCAACAGCATTGAATTGAAAAACGGCGGGGACGGCATGGCACTTGTGCGATTCGACCACCACGCTCAGCCAGTGAAGTCTATCGAGCAACGCTATCTGGAAGTGATGAAGAAAAAGCAATTCGACACTTTCGACATGATTGTCGAATCTGACAACAACGGCTTCCGTTTTGTGGTGTCGCATCATTTCGAGAAAATGGTACGGATTTCCGCCGATCGCTATCACCCATCGCGAGTCAAGCGTCTGGCACAGGAGGCGGTCACACTGTCGACAAGCCTGCCCTTGTCCTACAGTAGTTCCGTTTTTGTGCGCTGTGATACCGACAGATTGGACATAATGAAAGTGAGTATGATTTGTTTTGTCATATCCATCTGTGTATGTTCTCAAATTACTTCCTCAGTTTTTGAGTTATGGACCGGACCTGAAAACTTCCACAATATTATTTGCTTTGACATTTTCATCACTTGTCTTATTCCTTTTGCATTGTAGGTACTAATTACAGGCCCCGCTGATACACCCTATGCCAATGGCTGCTTCGAGTTTGATGTCTTCTTTCCGCCAGACTATCCAAATTTGCCAATGTTGATCAATTTGGAAACAACTGGACGTCATTCGGTGCGCTTCAATCCGAATTTGTATAACGATGGTAAGGTATGCTTATCCGTACTGAACACCTGGCACGGTCGTCCTGAGGAGAAATGGAACGCACAAACGTCGAGTTTTCTGCAAGTTCTGGTCTCCATACAGTCGCTAATACTCGTGCCAGAGCCGTATTTCAATGAGCCGGGCTTCGAGCGCAGCCGCGGCACGCCGAGTGGCACGCATTCCTCGCGCGAGTACAACAGCAATATTTATCAGGCCTGTGTACGTTGGGCCATGCTCGAGCAGATACGTAATCCGAGTCCGTGCTTTAAAGATGTAAGTAGGCAGAAGTTTGTTCCTCGGTTAAATAGCATAGCATAGCATTTAATTTACTTGCAATAATGTAGGTAATACACACACACTTTTGGCTGAAGCGCAACGAGATTTGCGCACAAATTGAGAGCTGGATTGAGGAGCTGAGCAAGCCGCAGTACAGCGAGCGCAACAGTCGCACCATATCTTTCAATTCGATGGTCTTGCGTCGCCATTATCGACACCTACGGGAGGAATTGTCCAAACTCAAAGTGCCGGAGGGCATGGAGGATCTCGAGACGCCTTTCAATCCGGTAGCTACATTGCCAGCTATAAACGATGTTGCCACAAATACAACAAACACACTGGCAACAACCACTGTGGCTAACACCAAGGAGGAAGCTTATATGGCTAAAGCAAGTTGCAGCAGCATAGACAGTAGTGCCGAAATGCCACCAATCGTGCAGTCAATGAAGAGGCATTATCCCGTTTCGGCTTCGGCTCCGATGCTAGTGGCACCAACCTATGCGCCCTTGGCAACATCGCCTGCCGTTACAACAACCCAACCGACAGTTGTCATTGGCGGCGAACAGGACAACAACACCTACGACGATGGATGTACAACGCCGGTCTCTGTGATGGTCGATGTCTTCAATAATTATTCGCCGACATCGCCAGCAACATCACTAGACCCGCCGCCCAATGATACTTCGGGATCAATGGACGACTATGATATGGTGGTGCTTCAAGACACGGAAACTGTGATCCCGCTGGTTAACGATGATAACAATGAGAACGGCATCGAGTGGTCGGAGAACACCTGAATGCGCACACTCAGATATACCCAACATACATACAGAGGAGGCGTAAGCTGATGAGATCCGAGAGACTGCTAAGGACTGGTGACTTTATTGTGTGCTTTACTTAAAATTGGTAGAAAGAAATCGTGTATTGAAAAAGAGGAATAAAAGTAATAAATATCTCATCGAACACGTTTGGCGGTAAAAGATATAAACATTCACTTCATATAAGCTAATATTGGCAACACTAAACAAGAAACACACACACACTCAAACTACATAAACACACACACACACACACACACACAACAAAAAACAAGCGACAAACCATAAAATTATTAATTATTTATTAAGTTTTATTTTAATGAGAACAGATCAGAACAGAACAGAACAATTGGTGGAAATAGTGTAGCGCGAACATTTTTTAAAGATTCTATTCCAACCACGATGATAAATAACCTAACGATTTCAGTACCGCCACCACCACGACAACTTATCTTTTACTGTTTGAATAATAAACTATATAAAAATAAAAAGGATTATATAAAAAGGAACGGTAATCTAAATGGCTTTTACTTTTGTGCAGCGTAACTAAAACAACTCAGCGATTGTAAAAAGCGAGTGAAACCAAGTTCAAGAGAGGTCGTAGTCCCAGTCGTCTACACTATTTGCCAAATAGTGCCGTAAATTCTTTATCAGATTTTTAGATAGTCTTTTTATTTACTTCTTTTTCTTTTCATTAATGATAATCTTTATTAGTAGGAATTATTTTATAAATTTTTATCAGTGGATATGTGCGTGTTTTTTACTCTCGCTTCGCTCATACTGAGATCATAAAAGTCAACACTATTGTGAGTTTACTCAGAGGCATTGTGTGAAGAAATTGCTAACTTTTTAACTTTTGCTCCCGCAACTCATGCAAATATGTACCTGAAATGCTAGCGTAACTTTTGCTCATACAACTTGTATTCTTATTGGACTAAGACAGCTCACAAGTATGGCGTTATGGCTTTATGTCTACAGTGTTGTATTGCAACGTGCGTTCATCAGATAGTCAATCTTACGAAGGATTATCTTTTTTAATTCGCAAGATAATTCTGTAATTGTAATTCTGCCATCTTGCATTTGGTTTGTTAGCTCAGTAGGAGATTGCACGAAGAGCCGACTCGGTTGCTGTACGAGGGGTTTAATCTGGTTTTAAAATGTTAAAAGCAAACTTTCGTAGTCTGGCATTTAGGATCTATAAGACACTTGCTGACCTAGCTTAACATTTTTAAATAAGTAGTCCAATGCTGCACACATTTTATTTTCTATAATTGGAGCGCCCATCTTACATAGCTGGCCGCACACGACGAACATGCTCGTGTGATTCGCTCGTGTTTGAGGGCATGCTTTAGGAATGAGCTTTACAGCTACTCAAAAGCGCTAAATATTAACATTTCTGGCTAGTACAATTAAATGACTTGTATGTATTTTTTATAATAAATTTCTAGACCTCAAAAAATAAACTAAAGTAATGCCAAGTAACAAGATTTGTGAGATCATTCACCACTCTTCATTCTTACTCGCTTGCACAAAGATCGAATCACGGGCCTGGGCAACACATTCGTCTTTCTGTTCATTGAATCATGTCAACACATATAGAAAATCGCTCAATTGTTGGGACTCTCTTAAATGTCTTTCAATTAATGTGGCAAGCATAGCAATAAACGATCGGAATTTTTTTTCAATATATGTATGTATATATAGTAAATACAGTGTACATATAAAACAACAACGGAACACAAACTTCGGCAATGCTGAACATTTGATACACGTTAATGCGCACATTAAGACTAACAAGCGTTGTGCGGAAGGTGCTAGAATGGTATGTAAATGGGTCTGGAAATATAGTATAGTTTACTATTATTGGTAGTAAACTGAATGGCCACTCCAAGAGCTACAGACTCAATAGAAATACACACTATTTAATTTTTATAATTTAGTTTTTCATGGATCGGTATTCGAAAATTATTTAAATCTGATTAACTGAATTATCTCCATCCCAAAGCTCATCTACCCAGTCCAAATAAACAAAAAACCTCAGAAGACTTCAAACCGAACCCAATTTTAGCTCGATAGCTGTGATGGATACTAAGAACATATATATACTATATATATATATATATATATATATATGTTTATATATATAGACTAGCGTAACCCGCCATACGTTGTTCTGTCCTTTTCGGTATTAGTAAAAAAAAATAAAAATTCAATAAAAGCAGAAAAATCAAATATTTCAATGGCGTTACAGCAAGCTTTATTTGCTTTATTGAAGCTATATATTTTGCTGCATGGGTTGATTCTGTGCAGTGAAGCACTTTGTGATATACGCCAATTTTCGTTTCGTTATCAGGCTCAAGCACATAACGTTTTGTGCGTTAGACTCTTTTATTATTTAACTTTGACAGACTTTCGATTTCGATGTTGACATACATTTCAACGATAACTGATGGAGCAATATAGATTTCATAGACATAAACAAATTTATTTATTCTTTTCCGCCGACTTTCGCGGTATACTAACGCACAAGACTTCACAGGATTATTCGACAGGCTATTCCATAAGTTTTTTGAAGATTTCCTTAAAATCTGTTCAGCGGTTTCGGCGTATGTAGCGGACACACAAATAGACATGCCATCCAATTTTATATATTGTATATACATATACCTAGCAAGTACATATATAAACTACATTTCAATTCTATAATATACTGCATGCATTTGGGCAATATCCACTGAACAGTCTTCATCATTTATATTTACTCCGATGAGAGTTGCTTGGTGTGACGAACTTCATCTCCAAGTTATAACACCATCTATCGTACTGTATGAAAACAAAAACAACAACAACAAACAAAAACAAACAGCACTAAAGTGCAGCATTCAATTGCACTACGGCAACCGCACTGAGCGACACTTACACTGCCAAACACCCACATACACAATGCGGAAAGCAGAGAGACGCCAATCTGCTCAATTGGCAAAGGAAGCTGCTCAGCTGTTGAGCTATCGACTGCGCCAAGCTAAAGATAACCGTTTGTGATGATAATTGACATTGAAAATTGAAGGCGCAACGATTTGGAGTGAAAATCATTCGGTCGCGAGAGTTTGGCGTGTGCGGTGGCCTGCCTAAAAGCGTGCGAACAGCGTTGTCGATAACAGAGAAGGCAGAGAGCCACAAGCAATGTGCTAACATATAAGTGTGAAGACACGAGGATACAATTAATGCCGTTATAACGGTTGCCTCGCCAAAGGGCGATTATTAAATATTGCGTTATAAAAAAGTGCAAACAAATTAATGCATAATTAAAAGAAAAATTAAAAAAAAAAAATTAATAAAATAAATAAAAATCGTCACTCGATAAAAATGGAGTTGAAAAGTATTACAGTACTGGATGGTTCTTCTGTAAGAAAACATTCGCTCTATTTCATTAATTTTTTTATCGTTTTATATAAGCACACTTAGTATAGCGACGGCAATGATTTTATAACCATTCTCCAGTTCAATTAGTCTAACTATCATTCGTGGTGAAAGATTATTTTTTTATATAATTGAGTGTTTTTGGGTGCCAACTGTGCTTGATTGTTGTTGTGTTCTGTGGCGCGGGATTTTCAAATATTTGGTTTTCCTTCGATTCTCTATTAATTGTCAAAGTGGTGTAAGTTCGCGTGCTAATTAGGTGACTTGTAATTTCTCTCACTTCCCGAAGCCTCTTCGTGCAAGCGCACTTCGCAGCGCTAATCCAAGTTTGAGCCAGTTTGACATGGAGGCTCTTTTTGTTTCAAGCGATTTTCCACTGCTTAGCCGTTGCCAATTGTTTGAAGGAATTTTTATGTTTGAATTAGGGTGTTTCGTATGACATTGTAATAGATCAGACCCACTAGTATTCAGGCCTTTGAAGCGTATTATTATACACCACTCAGGAGTTAAAGCATCGAAACTGTACACTTTGAGCTTAGCTGTGACAGTTCTGAAATCTACAGAACTCCAAGCTTTAATACCCATTACCAGGTACCAGGAACCTCGCGGAAAACCCTAGCGTTAAGGGTATTCGTGTAAAACGTTAGGTATTGGACTGCTTCTCCTAAAAATTATGTCGTCAACATATTGTCGTGTGGTTTGGTGTTTGGTAGTCTGCTCACGCAGTGTAGGCATGTGAAGACAAGTAAGTTGCGTGCATGCATTTATAGGAAATCAAATTTAAAACTTTGGGGAATTACCAGAGCTGTGTCAGTCCACACAGGCTCCTTGAGAATCGCTTTGTAAAGAAGCAGGCACAATTGTGACTTTGATCAACTCACTCGATGTAGCTTAAGACCGAGCTGCTTATTTATTTACCGACAGCTGTGTAGTGTAGAGCCCTCTGTTTTCAATGCAGTGCCTCGCCTCGCTTCTGTAAACAAAACAGTATAGTGCCCAAGGCTTTGTTTGCATTTGAGTTGAGATTTCGTTTCGCCAGAAAATGTTAAGTGTTACAATAGAGCAATGAATTGCTGTGAAATTTCACACGAAACTTGGAAAAACGCTTCTGAAACTGAAGAGCCTGACAGTGGAAGACTTCCAACATTGTTACGAATATTGGAAGATTCGCAAGGAGCGTTGTAGGCATAGAGAAGATGCGTATATTGAAGGTGATAATAAGTAAATATGTATGAAATCAAAATGAAATGTTTAACAGTGTCAGTCGCGTTATTTAATAGCCAAACTCCATTCGTATTCTTGAGCCGCTTGACGAGTTGATTTAGCCTTGTTCGCTTATCCGTCTGCAAAGAGGTACGTACGGCCGTTGTGGTCGATGGTGGTGCAGAGGAGAGGTACTAATCCATATTTATTATTGGCATCACTTTTTTCTCTTATGTTGTATTGAACACAAATTTGAATCTTATTACTGGATCGCAGAGCTAGCATACAAATCCATAGGCCTCATTGTTGAACCGTACTATGTACAGTGAATATTTCTTAAACATAAGCCAAATTAATATTGTAACATGGTTGTATTGTTAAGCACAGGAGCGTTTTCACTATTTTTTTGGCGGGTGTGCGTAGAGCATTAAAATCTCGGCTTAGCTGAAGTGAGAGTAGCTTCTTCTATTTTGTATTTTTCACGCTCTTTTGTGCTCTTTTTCAATTAAGCATTTTTCGCACCATTCAATTATGTCGCATAAATTTGTACCAGGGGCATCAATCAAAACACCAAGGAACAATAGACATTGTCTTTGCTGTAATTTGTCACATTCTTCCAGTGCGAACAGAACGGAACGGAACCTTCAACAATTGAAGCGACACCAGATTTATTGACTATCGAGCTGAGCTGTCTACACTATAACTCGCACATCTCATTTCGCTAATCACATATAATTTATTGCTTTATTAATATTACAAATTCAGAAACGAGAATTCCAATAAGAATTCGTATCCAAGCGATTTTGTTTAACGGCAGCCGCAGCAACCAACATCACGAATACAGCGAATTGAAGCAGATTTTTTAGTATGGGGCGAGAACAAGTTGAACAGAAAAGGAGAAATCGAAAATAAAGACACTAAAAATATTTATTAATGTTAATTAATGCTAGTTTAATTATAATAAGCAAGCAAATAATGAAAATATAAACAAAAAACACGAACTCACAATTAATAGCATAGCAGAGTTAGTTGTGGCTGCAGCGCTCCCCGCACATATTGTAAAACTAATGAAGTCAGCGCATTTTTTGTTCTAATAATTCAAATTTGCAATCATTAATTTTCGATGCATATCTCAAGTAAACAGAAAGCTGGCGGCGTTTGGTGTCGTTTAATTAACTGCAGCCACCAGTTAGCACTGCCTTAGCCTTAGCTAATCGGCTTGTTGTGAAAGCGGCGATGTGCTAAGCATTTGAAAAGCAGTTTGTTTACGATTTCAGGAAAGCGTTGATGGCAGCCGACAGCAGCCAACCAATGATGCCACGCCCATACAGGCAGCAAATAAGCCGGCGAAATCAAAGCCGAATCTGTTGTACGCCATCAATGATAATCCGCCGTGGTACCTGAGCATATTTTTGGCCTTCCAGCACTATTTGACGATGATCGGTGCCATTGTGTCGATACCGTTTATATTGACGCCAGCGCTTTGCATGTCCGATGAGGATCCAAATCGTGGCATTATCATTTCGACGATGATCTTTGTGACGGGCATAGTCACGTACTTCCAGGCGACGTGGGGTGTACGCTTGCCCATAGTACAGGGTGGCACGATTTCGTTTCTGGTGCCGACACTCGCTATACTGTCGTTGCCGCAGTGGAAGTGTCCACGTCAGGCCGATATGGACGCCATGGACGCGGAGTCACGGCAGCAGTTGTGGCAGCTACGCATGCGTGAGTTGTCTGGCGCTATAGCCGTCTCCGCCATGGTGCAAGTGGTGCTCGGCTATACCGGTCTGGTTGGCAAGATTCTACGTTATGTGACGCCGCTGACAATTGTGCCCACTGTGTCGCTGGTGGGCTTGACTCTCTTCGAGCATGCCGCCGAAACGGCCTCCAAGCACTGGGGTATTGCCGTGGGGTGAGCTTTTTAGAGCGTGGTAGCGGAGTGCCATGGGTCGTCAGTTCATATGGTTTTTTATTCCAGCACGACGGCCATGTTAACGCTCTTCTCGCAGATTATGTCAAATGTGTCGGTGCCTGTGCTGGCCTATCGCAAAGGCCACGGCATTGAGGTGCATAAATTTCAGCTGTTTCGCCTCTTCCCCGTACTGCTGACTATAGTCATAATGTGGGGCTTGTGCGGCATACTAACCGCGACGAACGTTTTCGGGCCTGGTCATCCATCGCGTACTGATGTGCGCCTCAATGTTCTGACCAATGCCAAGTGGTTCTACGTACCGTATCCACTGCAGTTTGGCGTGCCTTCGGTGACACTTTCGGGCGTGTTGGGCATGTTGGCCGGTGTTTTGGCCTGCACGGTCGAGTCGCTTAGTTATTATCCCACGGTCTCACAAATGTCCGGTGCTCATTCACCGCCGCTGCATGCCATCAATCGTGGCATTGGCACTGAGGGTCTCGGCACAGTACTTGCCGGCTTGTGGGGTTGCGGCAATGGCACGAACACCTTTGGCGAGAATGTCGGTGCCATTGGTGTGACAAAGGTCTGTTCGTCGTTTTAACCCTTGCCCAACTCTACCACGACGTCACTTTTGTTTCAGATTGGCTCGCGTCGCGTTATTCAGTGGGCTGCATTGATTATGCTACTACAGGGTGTCATTGGTAAATTCGGCGCTGTCTTCATCCTCATACCCGACTCTGTAGTGGGCGGCATCTTCTGTGTTATGTTTGGCATGATCATCGCTTTTGGTCTGTCCACTCTGCAATATGTCGATCTGCGTTCGGCGCGTAATCTCTATATACTCGGCTTGTCAATTTTCTTTCCCATGGTGCTCTGTAAGTGGATGCAGGAACATCCTGGCGCCATAAATACGGGCAATGAGACTGTGGATTCAACGCTTTCCGTGTTGCTGGGCACAACAATATTGGTTGGCGGTCTGCTTGGTTGCCTACTGGATAACATCATACCCGGTTAGCAGAAGCAGTCCTTGAAAAATTTCACTTTATATAGTTCTTCTTGTAATATTACAGGCACGCCCGAGGAACGTGGTCTTATCGAGTGGGCAAACGAGATGCCGTTGGGCGATGATAACATAAACGATGGCACTGCCACAGATTACGACTTCCCATGGGGCATGGATGCTATACGAAGGTGTGTATTTAAACAACTTCACAATGTGTTTCTTTTCTAAGAAGTTAGCAGTCTTTCAAGGAGGTAGCCATCTCTCAAGAGGGTAGCCTTCTCCTCTCCTAAGAAAGTACCAAGAATGTGGCTTTCATTTAAGTAAGTAGCCCATCTTAAGAAGACTGCCATCTTTTAAGAAGGTAGCCTTCTTCTAGTAAGGTAGCCTAGGAATTACAATACAAAGCGAAGCTGAGAAACCAAAAAAACCAAAACCAATAAAATACGAAGCTGCCCAAAAAAGAAAGACAATAAAACGAACGACGACTCTATTCTTTTATTATAGTTAGACCCGGCAGTACGATTTAATGCTCACACTGTATTCATAAGCGAGCTGTCTTCGAAAATATCCGCTCACGTTCTTTTTGCAAATAACTTACAAACACAAACACAAAAATGAAGAAGAAGCATAGCAGAAACAATGAAAAAAACTAAGAGTCTGGCAGTGGTTCCTAAGAACCACTATATTTAAAAAAAAATCAAAATATATATAAAGCCCATGACACTTAGTGACTATGTAGCATGCCACTGGCGAAAGAATTTGAAAAATCGGTTAAGTACTTTTGCAGATTACCTATAACATCCAAACAAAATGTACCTTTTTATAATATTAGTATAGAAGTATAGATATAGATACATTGGGGGTAGGAATAGAAATATATCTATAAACTCGGATAATAGAATTCACCGGCTAATTGCAACAAAAGCCTTACATATTCGCTGTCTCAATTAAGCGGGAATTACTCAAACTACAATGTCACCATTAAAACGGGGTTGCCTTTTAATCAGCTCAAATTAATTTATCCCCAATTGATATTGTAATTACGAGTAATATGCCAAATTTGACTGGTTCTGTTAAAATGTGTTTTTTTTTTTTTTAAATCTTTCAGATGGAAGTGGACTTACTATGTGCCGTTCATGCCTACATACAAATTGCAGAAGCAGAGCTAAGAACAAACAGAGCACCAGTGTCCAACATTGTGTAATTAGTATTTTAATTTAATTTGTTTTAAAACAAACAGAACCAACTTTTAATAATTGTGACTCTTTCGTCAATTAAAATTGCTTTTTATTGTTTCTTTTGCTTCTTTTAAACGGTAACAAGAGCTGTTATTTTTGTTGCTGTTGTTGTTATTTTTAAGTCTATAAATTCAATAAAATTACTAAAAATTAAATCAATTCGCTTTCGTTATTTTCAAGTGTAATAATCCGTGTATACTACACGCATCTAAAATATGCTCAGACTACAAAACGCCATTACGCTAAATTTTTTTGTTTGGTTTTTGTGTTCTTCAATTGTTTAAACTTTTATGCGCTGCAGCTACATGGTAAAATTTTATTAATGTGCCGAATTTGAATTTTTTTAAAATGAATTTTCGCTAATTATTCTTTTGAATGAACTTTTTTTATTAATAATTTTATTTTAGTTAAATTGTTTTCGTTGCCAAATTTTGCTTCTAAATTCGATTGAATTCTTTTCTCGCATCTATTATTTCGCAATAACATCAATACCCACGCTACTACAATACAGCAATGTGATCAGAAATGTGTTTGTTTAAACAATCAGTGCTGCTGCTTTAATCCTAGAAATATTTGTTAAAAAGGAATTCATTATTAACAAGTTCGTTTGCATGAAACATTTGTAAAAAAATTAAATGAGAGTTTTATAAACACAACGTTTATACTAAAAAAGAAGTCCAACGTTCAGGCACCTTAGTAATAGTTTTAAATAAATTATTTAAAATCTATAATTAATCTATAATTAATTAATTCATTCATATTCGTCACTAGCTTAAGGAACCAAGGCACAATCATTTGTTGTTATTGTGGTTATTAAGCTCCTTAGTTTATAGGCCGCAGAGCGTAACAATAACAAAACCACTTAACTATGTGTTAACCATTACAAGGCCTAATCTCTAACAGATGTGTGTCTATATAAAAATATCAAAAATTATATATCGTATGTGGTGTGTATGTGTATGTGTGTATGTGTAATGCACGAACATTTTCCGCAGTGAAATAGGCAGATGAATACACGAGTTACGAGTAGCTGCCCATACGAGAGTTTTGGGCGAGCCCAGTAAAAACTAACAATTAAAGACTACCGTAATAAAACCTAAGTGTCGTTGAACGCATTCTATTGTGGTATTGCTAATTAGAACTTATTGTTCGACTGCATTTTGGGGCATTGTTGTAGTTTTTTGGCGCCGCTGCTGCTTGCGCGCGACGATGCCGCAGAAGCGGTCGAGGAGGAGGCGGTCGCACTGGCTGGAGTCGAGTTGGCATGTCCACTGCCACTGCCACCGCTACCGCCAGGGCGATCGCCGCGTTTGCGCTTCGAGTAGTAGCAGAAGATGCAGAAACCGTTCTGTGGTGTTGTACATCAAATGTTCGTGGGACTGCGCGTGGCCGACGAGGTGCGATAGCGCGAGTTGGATCTGCCAAACGATCAAACAAAGCGGTTAAGATAAAAGTGAATGGCGACTAGAGAGACGAGAGCTCACCTGGAAATGGTCGATGTGTAGTCACGCACTGGTGTGCGCGCATCACGCCGATGATAACTGCCGCTGCCGGAACTGGCGCTAGTCGGTGGCTCTAGCAGCGACATGGTGCGCTGGTCGTAAGTGCGTACGGCACGTCGTCCGACCGTAGCATAACCATCGACACCAAGGCCGCTGCTGCCCGCGACACCACTAGCACCACTGCCGCTGGTTAGCGGGACGCCACCATTGAGTGCGTACGAGGAGCGTCGTTTGGGATTGTAAGTGCTGTAGTAGCCGCTTGCACCACCACCAGCCATGGAGACGCCAGTGCTTTCGTACGGATTGGTCGTTGGTTTGTAGCGCATTGGCACGGTCGTGTGACTCAGCGTGCTGTAGTCGTTGTCCATTGTGGTGCTGCCATAGCGTTTCGTTAGGAACGATGGCGATGTCGTTGTGCGTATGTCGTTGAGGCTTTTGCGTGGCTTGCCTGCAGCACCGGCGTAATCGAGCGGCAAACGATAGACGGGCGGCTTGAGTTCCGTGCCAACGGGACTCAGTTTAAGGGGTCGGAAGAATTGCTGTGTGATATCTGGTGAAGGTGCACGCTCCTCATTGCTGCTGGCTTTGTTAACGCCGCGGCTCTTGACGGCCGCTTGCTGTTCGCGATAATAATCACGCACGGCTGAAGGGCCCACGATGCTACTCGTGCGTTTCGGCTTCTTCTCATTGAAACGGCAATAGAAGCTGCGCCGTTTGATGCGATCGATGACGCTCTCGTTCGGGTCCGAGCTTTCGGAGCATCGCGTCGGTGAGGAGAGCTGCGAGGTACGCGACAACCGGGAGACCGTGGGCGACGGCGTTGCGTGCAGCATGTAGTTATCTTCGGAGCAGATGGACCAATTGTCGAAGTACAGTTCCGGTTCATCGGTTGGCGAGAGAAAGGTCGACGTTGAGGCGCAGTCGTCCTGGTAACTACGCGAATCGGACGAGTAGTTGGCAATGTTCTCGAAGGATGGCGTCAGCAAGTTGTTGCGATTGATCTCGTGCGCTGAAGCGGTGCGATAACCCGACGTCTGGGACGTCTGCATTGATGTGGAATTGTTGTTGGTCAAGGTCGAGTTGTTGTTAGTCACATTGTCCATGGATTGTTGACTGGAGCTGTTGTTGGAGGCGCTCTTCACAGCACCCGGATAAGGTGGCAGGTTTGAGTAGAGCCCATTGCCATTGAGCAGAGATGAAGCAGTTTTGGCGCTGCGATATGTGCTGACGCTACCACTGCCACCACTTCCGCTGTTCGCGTTATCCATACGCTCCAACTTGCCAAGGTCCAACATGAGGCCCTTGCGTTTCTCCCTATTACTCTGCATAGTGTGCTCTTTGGTAGTTAGCTCGTTATTTGCTTTGGTAAGCACCTCCTCCCTCCTCTTCGCGCCAGTTCGATTTTGTATGCAGTCCGGACAGGCGCTTTCACAATTGCAATTCTCCTCGCTGGCACCGGACGCTCCAACATCCGCTTTGCTACTGTTTGGCTTTGTCGAAGCAACGGCCTTGGCACTGGCAATGGCTGCCGCATTCACATAGATGGGTGATGGCGTGCCCTCGCGCAGCCGGCGTTCAATGTTGCTGGTGGACCGTGTGCTGCGCACCTTCCGTTCATTGACATCCTTCTCAAGACGCTTGAACAGGCCCCAAACTCTATTCACCGCATTCTTATTGACTGTGCCGGGCAAATCCTCCACACTAACCGCACGTTTAATATAGTTCGACTCGGAGGCGGCCGTCTGGCTACGTGGCACGGAGCGCTCACGCAGTGTACGGATCATGGAATCGATGCGCGAGCGTTTGTCGCTCTTCGCTGCTTTCTCCAAATGCGGCTCATTTTGTGTGCTCAGCTTCGTGTTTTTCGCTGCGACTTCGAGAGACTTCTCAGCCTCATCCAAGGGCTTCTTTTTATTAAGTAACGTTTTCTCTTTGATTTTCTCCGGTGAGGAATTCTCCGGTGAGGATTTCTTGGATGCCATCGTAAACGCTCCGGCATTGGCAGCAATCATCGTATACTTCTTTTCTTTGCTGAGCGCGGAGTCGCGTAATTTCTCGAATTTCTGCCCTATGGCATAGAGTAGTCCTTTGCCGGGCTTCTTATCAGGCGACTTTTCCTTTGATTTTATAATAGTCACTGGGCTCGACTCCTTAGAGCTGTCAGCCGGTGTTGTTGTTGTTGTTGTTGTGGGCGTAGTTGGCGTCAACGGCGTGGGTGGTACCAACTTCGACTTCTTACTCACCTTAATGATTTTCTTTATGGATACGGGTCGTGTTTCGCCGGATGAGGAGGTCTCACGTTCGGGTAGCCCATTACTAGTGGGCGTCACCGAGTTAGATTTATCCTCCGCTGTAAATTGGCGTGACGTCTTAATGGGCACTGTTATCGTGGCTTCAGCAATGCTGCTGGGTATGGCAGCGCCACTGCGTATCACCTTCTTGAGATCCTTAGCTGGTGCTAGCTTGCTAGTAGGGTAGCTTTTTGGGCGTATAAGCCGACTTTCACGTGGCATGGCTGCTGCGCACTCGGCAGTCTCCGGCATGAGTGTAGTGTTAGGCGGTGTTGCTTTGCATGGCAATTTGCTCATTGGCGCCACAGCGTTGGCACTCAACTCGTTAGTCGCTTTGCTAGCACACACCGAGAGCGCCGACTCCTTCATGGGATAGGACTTCGGACGCTTCAATTTAGTTTCCTTCAACGATTGCTGTGGCTCAGCGCTAGATGCGCCTTCACCATTTGCAGGCAAAGTGGGCGCTGCGTCCGATGTCGGTGTTTTCGCGTACTCCGATTTCTTAGCCGTTTTCTTGACCTTTTTCACTGCGGTGCTAGTAGTGAGCTTACCATCCATATCAGCACTGGCTTCCGCTGATTTCTCTTTAGGTTTCACTTTCTTGATACGCTTAATTGTAGCGGTTTTCTCGCTGTACGATTCTTCAGTCCTCACACCATCGGTTTTCAGGGTCTCTGCTGATTCCTCACGCATCTCACGTGGCACCGATAAACGCTTCTCGTGCTGCGTGCGTACCGCCGACAAAAGCTGCAACTCCTGCAGAATCTTATCGGCCAATTCGTGCTTGTCCAGCTCAGACTCCAATTCACGTGGACGCGACAAACTGCGACGTTTGTGCTTCTGGCTGGACTCCTGGGATGTCGAACGCCGTTCCTCCGCATCGGTGTACATTTCCATGCTTTTGTTTCTCACATGGCGTGACGAGGACGTCGACGTCGTCGTCGTTGTCGTCGTCGTCGTCATTGTTGGCAACAAACTCTCTGCCTCTGCCAATGTTGCCTCCACATTGGGTAAACTGTGCTTGCGGCGCACAAGCTCGGTGCCAGGCACGGTGAGTCGATCGCACGACTTCTCGCGTATCTCACGCAGCACGCTTTGTGTCTCTCGCTCACGTTGACGCTTCTCGCGCTGATATGGCGTCTCTTCAGCCGTTTGCGACGGTGGCTCATCAAAGAAATCTGGCCGCAAAAAGCGTGAAATGCGACGTTGCGAGGAACGTCTACGCAAGGAGTTGCTGCCGGCGCCAGCGCCGACTTCCACGGGTGGCGGCGGCGGCGACAGACAACCACTTGGTGGACGGCCCAAACCAACGCTGTAGCGCTTCTGTGGAGAGTGGCTGCCATCGTTAGCATTGCTCTCCCTATTGCACGTCGCTTTGTTCAGATACGGCGAATAATATTTATATTTATCATTGATGTCGCTGGTGAAGGTTCCACTAAGCGCGCACTTGCCATAGTCATCGCGACAGACGCTGTTACTGCGGCTTTTGGCTGAACTTGTGGCTGACGACTCTGTCGATGGTGTCGGTATACCCGATTCATAATCGTAACGCGTACGACTCATGCTACGCCGGTAGATGGCAGTGCTGGCAGCGGTTGTAGTCGGCGAATCCATCAACGGCGGCTTGGTGGCGTCTTCAACTGTGACACGCCGTTCCTCCGGCTTTAATTCGTGCATTGGCTCTGGTATGCAGCCACGTCCTCCGCTCTGACTGCGCTTGTACACTTTGCTGGCAGCGCCAGCAGATTGTGCTGGTGTGCTACTCTGCATGCTCAGCGTGCGCGATAACTTCCGTGCCTGTGTTGGCGGCAATTTGGCCAACAGCTGCTCCTGAAAACACTTCGGCAGGCCGGGCGTAATGCTGGACAACGTTTCGAGGTCTTGTTTGCTCAAGCGCAAACGTGACAAGTCCAAGTCAGCCAAATCGAGTGGTTCATCGGCGCCATCGGGTTCAGGTCCTGTTGCCGACATGGGTGTAGCTACCGCGGCCGCTGCCGTTGCCGTTGCCGTTGCCGCTGCCGTTGCTTTGCCATCAGGCCGGTCTACGCCAGCGACGGCAGTGCTGTTGCTGCTTGTGATTGTTGCTGTTGTAGTGCGCTTGCCGCTTGCCTTTGCTCCTGGAATTTATGGGAAAACAAGTGAAGATTTTAATGTCCGCAATTAACATCCTCTGCCACGCATCAGCTAAATGTGGTTTAAACTTCTGATATCTAGCTTTATTCGTACATACCTTATGCTTCGGTTATCTCTATTGTGCTTGGATTAGGAGTCATGCCATTTTCTTTGCGGTTAATGTGTGTTTTTGTGTTTTGTGTACTTATCCTGGTGTGTTGCTGCTTGCCCTCCAGCTTACCTTGAACTGCTGCTACTGCGCTACACGTGTCGCTCCTAACTAAAGCAACAAAAAAATGCATATTTTGCAACCAAAAGAAGTGAATTTCTTTTTTGTTGTATGTTGGCATCACGACATTGGCAACATTGAACATTTATAACATAAAAATTAACGTTCAAGCAAAAAAGAGTGGCAACAGCGGAAAAAATGTTGGTTAAATGTTTTAGAAAACGTCGATTCTAAACATGCTGGGGGTAAAAGAACAAAGTGTTTATTGCAAATTGTAGAGCGTACGTTTTTGCAACGCTATCCAAAAGTACATTGTTTAAAACAAAACTTTTTTTTTAAAATCCTTAAAAATCAATCAATAACTTGTTAAATTATTTTTTTTTAGTTTTTCTTTAAAAATTATTTATATGTTTTCAAGTTTTTTAAAAAACCAATAATAATGTTTTTAATACTTTAAAATTGTATTATATTTTTTAATGAATTTTTTTCTTTAATAAATTAATTTTTTTCTATAACTTTTCATTATTGTCTGAATTTATACGGCGACTTTCTTCACGCTTTGAAATCAATCAATAACTTGTTAATTTTTTTTTTTAAGATTTCTTTAAAATTTATTTTTATGTTTCCAAGTCTTTTAAAAAACCAATAATAATGTTTTTAATACTTTAAAATTGTATTATATTTTTTAATGAATTTAATTTCTTTAATAAATTAATTTTTTTCTATAATTTTTCATTATTGTCTGAATTTATACGGCGACTTTCTTTACGCTTTGAGTGTCATAATTTCAGAGTTATAAGCAAATTGCTTACCCTTTATTACTTTTTTTTTTAACTTTTCATTTAACTATTTTTTTTTATTTTTTTTTAAGCAAACTATGTACGTAAAATAAATGGTAAGATGCACCTATTTTGTTATGAAATCCCTGTAAACCAAGGACTTGATCAAAAAGAAGCGAAAAATCACTGTGTAAATCTGGCAGTTTCAGTAAACTTTTTATAAATTTTTTAAACAAAAGAAAAACGTTTACTCAAAAATTCATTATTTTTAATATCAAAGTCAGCGATTTTTTTTTTACAAAATTAATAACAACTCTATAAAAACAATAATTCAATGGAAAATAATCACAATTATTTTCATATATTTTTTTATAATTTTTATTTTTTTTTCATAAAATGTGTGTTTTTTACGTTGGTTGAACGATAGCTAAATGAATTATTTCGCAACTAACTAAAATTAAATGTTAACAAGCGTAAATTTTGTTAATTTTTTAGGTTTTTTTTTAGTAGAAAAATATATATTAATTATTATCCGGTTATAAAAAATATTATATAATATTAGGCTTTGCTCATCCTTTTGCTTTTGAGGTTATGACTTGATTTGGGCATACTCGTAGAATACTTCTTTTGTGTTTACGGTTGTATTAATAAAGAATTAATGTTAAACTAAATGTCATAAATCAGTATTGCGTAATTCGATTTTCGGTGTGGTTTTTGTTGTTGTTGTAGTACTGGTTGTGGTTACGGTTACGATTGTTGGTTTGGTGGTAGTAGTAGTAGTGGTTTGCAGTCCGGCGGCGGCAGCGACAGCGTTGCGGGTCGTGGCCGCTATGGACGCAACCGCGGCATTTGAAATGACATTGGCGGGATTCATGGTAGTGAAACGACTGTTGTTAATGGTTAAAACATGCTTTGTGGGCCTAAATGACAAACCAACTGGAAAAGCATAAACGAATTATTAAATAAATGAGTAGGAACACGATTTTAAAAAGTTATAACAAAAATAAATCAAAAAAATCAAATGAATATATAAAGCAGCAGCAAATTTTCCTTTTTAACAAGTAATTGAACATAATTTAGCTTACGGCTAAGCGCACAACAACTGATAAATAAAAATTAGTATTGAAAACTTTTTACATTTTATCGTATTCAAAGTTTTGGACATTTTTTTCACCGATTTTTTTAAATAATTTTCATGTATAATTTTATTTAAAAAAATGTTTAACATTGTATTTTTATACTTTTAGACTTGCTAGTAGGAAAACAATGTTTTAAAAAAATAAAAATAAAATAATAATAATTTAATTGATTTCTTTGCATTTGTTCAAAAAAAGCCCAGAACTCAGAAATTTGTCTTTTTTAACATTTTTCAGATATTTTCATTTCGTTTAGTCATAAAAAATTAGTTGTTTTCGTACAAAAAGATTTGATGTATGTGTGTGTGTTTGTATGTTTATATGTGATAATTTTGTATTTAATAATTTGTTATTAAACACAACAGTTTGTTAATAAATTAATAAATAAATTGTTAGCTGTCGAAATTAAATAAAAAAAATTATATATATATTAAAGAAAATAAAACAAATTTAAGGTAGCGGGGCCCATTTGCAAATTTGTACAATAAATTTTCTCTGATATTTTACAATTCTTTTGGTTGCGATTGTTTGAACAAATAGACAAGGATGTGATCCAAATAACAAAACAGCATTTTTCGGTTTGGTTTAAACTAAAACAAATGTTTTCTCTTTATTGTCCATAATAAAAGTTTATATTTCATTAAAAATTGGGTTTTTGACTATTCCGCAAACATGCTTCAGTTTTCTCTTGCCTTCTGGCATTTCCGTAATAAACTAATTGTATATGTTTGCTTGTGTGTCGCGCTTAACAAAACTATTTTTTTTTATATACAATAGTTTTCATTTTTTAATATTACAATCGAAATAAGAATCCAGTTTGTATTTGAAGAGCTAACCACGCATGAGTCTGAGTTTTGAAATGTGTCTGCTTGAATATAGTTATTCTATTTTTTAGACATGTTTTTATGAAAACTTATTTTATTTTTATTTTAAGCAACAGATTTTTTTTATATATATATTTTTTTTTTTTCTTTTTAAGCAAAAACTTTGAATACGATTCTTTCATATAAATAAATTTATTTTTTACTGCTTCACATGGCTAAAGTCTAATTTAATAAATAAATCATAACGATAATTGTACAAAGAAATTTAAATAAAAAATGCGTACATAAATAATGAGAATAATAATAATAATAATAATAATAATAAAAAAATTGAAAATAAAATCATACTATTCATCAAATAAACATTTGCAAATGTTAAAAACATTTCATTGCAAAAAAACAACGAATTATTTGAAACTGTGTAAAAAGTTATAAAATAAAAATTAAATAAAAATTTTCAAATATATATGTATATTTTTAAAAAGCATCAAGTGGTTAATAACATTTGTTTAAACAAATAGTGAGCGAAGTACAACAGGCGCGCGCCTTGTTGAACTAATAACCGTTTTGTTGTTGTCGTATTAAGACATTTTTTGTTGTAATAAACAAAGAAACTTGTTTTTAACTTTTTCTTAACATTCTGTCATTCATTAATTATTCATTATTGGCTTTTCCACTCTTGCTAGTTTTTGTATTAAGTTTTTCGTGTTTCTGGGTTTTTGTCTTGTTTTAGCGCAAACATCAAACTACTAAAAAACACATTTAAATAAATTTGAATTTGAATTTGAGTTTTTGTTTTTCTTTTTGTTTGTGGAGATTTTCCGTATTTTCACGTTGCCCTTTAGTGTTCTAGAAATTTACTCTTTAATCTGTGATATTCACCTCTTGGCAGTGTGGCGCCCGTACGTGAGAACATCGACTCCATATCACTGCCCAGATCGCGTGACATGCTGTGACGCCAGGGCGCACCTAAGCCGCTGCCAGCGGTGTTGCTGCCGGCACTGTTGCCCACGCCGCTCGCGCTGTTGAGACGACTGCAAATGAGCCAGGAAATAAAATAAAAAAAGAAGTAAAAATTATTTTGCTATCTATTTTTAAAGCAGAGTTCGAGAGAAGCAATCTTTGAGAGTACTATTGACGGCATGCATTGGCACAAGGACAAATAAAACGAAGAAGCAGACAGAGACGAGTACGTGTACGTCTACGTTTATGACAAGATTCTGGTTGGCCAAACTTACAAGCAACAATTGGGCCGCAGTTGATAGAACAGATTTAGCCAATTAAAGTGCCATCGTTGCTTGCAGCGCAACCAGAACCTATAAAAAGTTATAGCAGAACTATCAGCAATAAGTGGGTGAAATAAAAGCAATAGGAATAAGACAGTACTTCGGATATGCGAAAGATTTTATACATTTCACGCAGAGCTTAAAAAAATATCAGTTAATATAATTAGATAACTTCAGTACACAATTTGGTTGATTTGATTGATTTGATTGATTGTGAAGCAGCGGTACTTGGATAGATGAGGACTGAAAAATTCTACGTATTCGAACTGCTGTGAAGCTGATCCTTTCTTTCTTTTTTGAACATCCGGATTTACAGACGAGCTATATAATTATAGGAATTTTATATGAGTGCGACCTAATCGGCATATTAACGTTAATTGCAAGAACATTCAAAAGTGTCGCCAATCTTTCAATGAGATGGCTAAACATTAAATTGCTGTAGTCCTGTAATCTCTAATTTAGTAGTAGACCTGCCTGGTTCTGAGGCCACAAGCTTGTAGAAGCATAATATGCTTGCACATTATGGTTAAGCTGATTTGAGTGAGAGAAATTGTAGTGAGTGGTTTCCAAAGTTTAAGAACGGCGAGTTTGACGTCGAAGGAATGCAGCCGAAAGACGCGGAATTGGCACCATTATGGACATTTTGCACTTTAGCAATTTCACTCCTAAAAGTTATCAAAAACCAAAGTACAAGTACAGGCCGTTATCGACCTAAGTGACACTGTAACACCTTGCATCAGCCATCCACCGCCTAACCTTGTTTTCGTACACGGGGAGAGTAGAATTGACGCCATCTACTCAAATTATTCAGTTTGGTATTACAGGCGACGCTCGATAGTGTGAACTGAACGCTCTATAGTGTCAGCACTCGAAAGTGTGAACAAATTTTGAAAGCGCTATAGTGTGACCAAAAAAAAAAAAAAATGTTTTTCCTTTGTTTTCTTTATTTAATTTTATCTAAGAAACGTAAAAATGCGCCACAGACATTCATTTTACATATTGCGCTTTGTTTTCTTTGATATGTATATACTGTCTTTTGCATATCGGCGCGGAAAAGTCATGCATGCTCAACTTAAAGAAACTGATAGTCAGTTCGTTGTGAGCGATGGTCGGCTGCAGAACTTAAAGAAGAGGTATGGCATTACAGGGAAGAAATAGTCAGCTCGCCTGCATTAATAGAGCCACTTAATAAAGAATTGCAAGACAAAATAGCTGAAAATAGCTGGGATTGGTGCCATTTGCAATGTCATAAAAAATAAAAATTACAAATTTTTTATGAAATAAAATTTAAAAAAATTTTATATTTTCTCTGAAGAAAATTTTAATGTATCGAGAAATATACAACATTCGATAGTGTCGAACAGGGTCGGATTTAATTAGTTCACACTGTCGAGCGTCGACTGTATTTGATTTGCTTCAAAAATACGTGCATCGGATCGGAACATAAGTCTCGGTGAAGAAGCCAAACGTGTAGATATAAGTCAGATTTAAATGATTTAGTAGTTTTGCAGTTCGGAGGCCGATACATATTTTTAGGTATATAATGTTTGCCAATACTAGAGTTGAGAGACGATATATTCCTAGACGAACTCGCATTTCAACCTTAGCAAATTAGTATTAGACGCCGGACTCTTTAAATTCTCTCAAAACTATAAACGTTAGATTGGAGTATGTACCTTGATGGCAAAACAACGTTTGCAGGGTCTAGCTAGTAATTTATATATATAAAACTATAATTTATGAGTTCTCAAGTCGCTTTTTGCCGAAGTAACAAAGTCTCATAGTGAAGGGTATAAAAATCTTCAAGCTGTAGTTAGGAATTGCGAGAGGAAAGTAGCTTTCTAAGAGGTTAACATGGTTGTGTGGTACTTACACTTGTTTCTTCTCAACGGTTTCGCTATATGTGTAACTCACTTGAGATCTTTTATTGGATTTATTTTGAATAAGCAACAAATTAGGTGCGTTATTGTTAATATTATTTTTATCGAAAAAAAAAAGGAAAAGTTTTTAGGAAGCGAACGCAGCATGTAACAAGAGATACAAATGGTTTCAAAAAAGGGGGCGTAGTAAATTTGGGCTAAAAAAGCCTTTCGGCACACGTTGGAGCCAAGTTTCTCACCTGCCAAATGAACTCTGTTGTTTCCAGAAAGGACTCTGTGTTTGTCGCATATTGCTGAGCAGGCGACTGGAGCTGGGAAAATCATTGTTCACATTCAAGCGATTGGTGAGAGCGCGCACCTGCAACGAGCGGAGCGGAAATGATGTGCTTAAATGATGCCCCTGCAGGTAAAGGTAAAACTCACTGAAGAAACTTACCCGCTGTAATAGTGTGGAGAATAGATTCTCTGCCGTAAGAATTTCAAAGCCATCGTCGTCGTCCTCTTCGCCGGAACTTTGCGAATCGTTGTCTTGACTAATTTTCTTGACAGGTCGTGAGCTTCTGCAGTGACAGGAAATTGATTCAGTAAATTGGAAATTGATTAAGAAAAATGAGGTAAAGCAGAGAAAAAATGCGTAAGCAAGAATCAGCGCGGACTACCTTAGCCTGTGTAGCGTGAAGCGCCCGTCCTCATCGCCGTCACGTGTAATAGAAGCTGTGCGCATTTTCTGGAATGGCGAACCCTCATCAATACCAGTATCGCTGAGCAGTGAACTGCAATACGGAAAATAAATATTATATATATATATATAGATATAGTTTGTATATTGTATAGTTTGTTTAGTGACCCATTGACGTTTCATTCAGTGACTTACCCAATGCGTCGTGTTTGTCGCAAACGACTTAACGTCGGCCGGTTCGAGCCGGTTGTATGACTCGAATCGGATGGCTCGATGCTGCCCTCGCGTGGCGTAATGAAACCGCCGCCTTCAACTGCAATCGGTATAATGAATTCGCGTGGGCTCTTCTTGATGGGCTGCGATGAACCAGTGACGTTGGATTGCGAGATATTCGTTGCAGTGGTCGTATCCGACTCGGAATCAAGGGTGGACTGGCGTGAAAGCGAACCGGAACTATGCGGACATTTAAATGGCATTTATTGATAGATCTTATATTGCGAAGTGAAATCTCATTTGACGCTGCCGTTGTGCACTTACCGCGTTGTCGTGTTGGAAGTGGTGCGCGTGTACGCACTCTGCGGCGGCCGCTGTATGGGTATGATGTGCTCCTTGGGCTCGAGGCTGGTGGCACGTGCGTTCAACGCCGTCTTTATTGGACTGTACGGCACAGGACCTTCGCGTGGTGGCGCGCTACGCAAATCGGAGACGGGATGCTGCATTTCGGTGGTGAAGCGCATCGCTGGCTGTTCAACAATGCGCGGTTGAATGTCCAATTGAATTTCACTCTTAGCGGTGGTCTTTCGTCTGGGCAACGTGGCTGACTTCAGTGTTATGGATGCCGTTGATGTCTTAACAGCACTCGGAGAGCTTGGATCACCACCAGGTGAAGCTAGCGGAACAAAAGCATAAGTACAATTTTTTACGTTAGGTGGTTATTATGATGGAAGTGTTTCAAATAAAATAAAATAAATATATATGTATATAATATATGTATGTAAATATATAACAAAATAGAAGAAAACAAAATGAAACAATAAAAATAACAAATAAGAAACAAAAAAATTGTTGTGTATCTGCGCTTTAATGAGCGTCAATGAGTGCTGATTGAGGTTTGGATGTATGGTTGGTTGGTTGGTTGATTGGTAGCTGAGTTGATACGAGAAACGAGAAGCTGGTTTTTGGGGTTAAACGGTTAAAGCACAAAGCAGCGCACTACGAGTGTAAGCCAAATACCAAAAACACTACAGTGCTTCTTGGAGGTGTCCCGTCCCAGTATAGGTTCGTCAATCCAATTGAAGTATTAGTTGGTTCGATTAACTTGAGTGGTGTCGATTAATATGCAAGTCAAATTAAATGCCGTTTAAATCTATAAACTTCTTCTTTATTTCACATAAAGACAAACTTCATATAGAAAGAACTCTCTGTCAATGAGGAAGATATATATGAAGATATAATTTTGAAGAACGCTGACAGTGCCGAAGTGGTCGCTCATCAAACGAAGTCATAGTCGAGATGTGCAAAGTCTAGTGTAGACCGTTTCGTGAAAGATTCTTTCGAAAATCCAATAACTTTCAAGATCGTTAACAGAAATGAAGACAGACAGATCTTAAGCTCTAGTTGGCCTGCTTTCAGCAAAAATATTTTGTGCTAGGCATAGTCTAAATAGATTCATTTTTCATCATCTGTAATGAACCCCTTTATTTTATTTTATTTTATGTTGTTGCGCTGAAAATACAGTTTCCAATTGTTTTGTCGATGTTCAGTGTGTGTTTAAAGCTGTTACAGTTTAAACAGTTGACCACAAAAGTAACTACACATTTGCACTTAATCCAAGAATATATAGGTGTGATAGAGAAAGTTACTTTATCCCATAGATTTATAGACTTGAAATCGCTAGATGCTCACTTTGCACACCATCATCAGGTGGTTTATTCCACCGTAGACTACTGCTAAACAAAATCGATGTATGATCGTTGTTGGCTTCTTCTACTTTGCATAAGAGTCGTTCGAAACCTTTTATTAAACGACTTTCAGTCAGCGATTGACTTCTAGAAATACACAAGCGGCCCTGCAAACATTGTTTTGAGCTTTCCAGTATATGGTGAGATGAGCTTGCTCTACAGTTTTTTGTTTTTCGCTGAGCATAAACAGCATAAAATTTGCACGCATGTGTGTATGCAGTTTTTGATTTTTTTTTCCTATTACATTTGTACCGTCATTATCCACTTAAAAGAAAAAAGCAACAAAATTAGTTGAAAACTACTGGCAGCACTTTGTCACTTTGTTGTATATGTGTTATATAGATTGACGACTTGGGCAAAACATCATATATGGTATACTGCTTGCCAACTATTTAGTTGAGATTGAAGAAGAAATTTACACAAATCAAATCGAATCACCCAATAGATATTTGCAGAAGTTGTTTATATCAAAAGCACAACTACAACTAAGAAGTAAGTAAGAACATTTTCAAATATCCGAGTGACAGACAGAGTCACGGCAAGCACTACGTGAGAAAGAGAGTAGGAACTACTAACAATAGAAACAACAAGAACAACAAATAGCAAGAACGCAAACGAGCTGACGAGAACGAATGAACGCAACGTACGAGCGAAGGAATACACACGATCACACTACAATAGGAGATTATCACAAACAAAATAATTTAAATTAATTAAAAAACGAAATGTAAACTACAAACGGGCGCACTGAACATACTTCTGGTTTTAAGCAAGACGACAGGACGAACGAAGAACTAGCGAAAGAACGAACGAACGAGCGAACGAGCGAACGAGCGAACGACAGCTAAACACTTACATTTCAGCCACATCGCCGCAGCAGGCAAGGCAGAGTCTTGAGCAAGGTGAAATGGTCTTCGCGAGTAGTTATTGGAGGAATTGGCATTGGTCGCATACGCTTTGGCATTCAACATGGCGGCGGATTGGGTGGTTGTGGCACTGGCACTGGCGTTGCCGTTGGCGTTGGGGCTTGCAACGTGTAACGCAACAAGTGGTGCATTCAATGGCGATGGCGGCGGTGTGAACATGTTACTACTATGCACTGGATGATATGGCACATGCTTGAACTGGCCGGCTGTAGTTTGAGGTGGTGTTTGTTGCGCTTGCTTCGCCATTTGGCATTTTTGTTGTAATTGTTGTTGCAACATACGAAACGGACTTGCATTGAAGGGAGTGGTCATATTATTGATGTTTGGATAGAATAAACTATTGCCATGTTGATGGTGGGCTTGATGATGATATGATGGTGGAGGTGTTAGCGGCAGCGAATGCCACTGGTTCGATGGTTGCTGCAGTTGTTGTTCTTCTTGTTGTTGTTGTTGCTGCTGCGCTTGGTTATATTTTAGATGTGCTTGATCTTTTTGTTGTTGTTGTTGTTGTTGGGTTTTTTGTTGTTGTGCTTGAACTTGTGTCTGAGGTAGACCACGCGTAAACAAACGCTCCTGTATGGTTTTCTTTGCTGCGGCGAGTGCCAGATGTGAGCTTGGCATTAGTAAAAGTGGCGGCGCACTTGCCGGTGGCGCCACTGGTGCTGATTGTGACATTGGCTCACTTGTTATATGACCACTGTCGCTTGGGTTGCCAATAAAACTGCCAATGGTCGCACACATTTGACCATAGCCAACGCCAAAGCCACTGCCATTATTACCGCCCACACCGACGCCGCTACCACTACCACCGCCGCCGCCGCCGCTGATGCCAAATAACGGTGTTGGCCTTCGTATAACTAAAATTAAGATGATGAATCAATGAATGAGTGATGCGAGAGAGACAGACAAAGAAGTGTAGGTGTATGTTTATGTGAGTGTGAGTGTGAGTGTATGTGTATTTTTTGTTTCTGTGAGAGAGATAGATCGAAAATGAAATTCAGAACACAGAGAGCTTGGACAGACACAATGCATCGATGATATCGATGACGGGCATAATAATGACGACGATGATAATGACGTTGTGACGATGTGATAATGTATGCTGTATGTATGCTAATGTGTGTGTGTGTGTGGGTGGTATTTTGGCACAGAAATTATATTGAATAACCGAAAGCAATATAATCCATGCATCCTCGACACTTGCAAATTTACACACAAAATCGAAAGAAACATAGAGAAGACGAGCACTGAAGCTGAACGAAGCTAGGCTTGGCACGACTTACCGGGCTGTATGGCATTTCCGATGATGGCGCGTGCATTCTTCAACTTACGCTCACGTTCCTGATCCTGATCCACAACGGTGGCCGCTGAGGACGCTGCTGACGCTGGTGGTTGCTGATCATTAACACCGATGCTCTCGGTTTTGGCACACAACTGATCAACTTCCTTCGAGGACTCATTCTGCGCTTGGCGCAATAGCGCAATCGAGTTCTCCATGGAACGACGCGCCTCATCGAGCGATATAGATGAAACCGAATTTTTCGAATCGCTGCCTTCGAGCGTCTCCGTTGCGTTTGCTGTGCTGCCTGTTGCCACCACGTTTGTTGGTGAGGCTGGTGGCGATGGCATGGATTCGATATCTTGTGCTACTGCTGTAGCCGCAGCCACTTGCTCCAGTGCGCGTCGTTCGCCCGCTGTGGGTCCTTGCGCTGGGCCCGTGGTCGATGCTTTGCGTTCGAACTCCTTCTTGAAGCTACCCACACTGACGCCGGGTATGACAAACTTCTTAGGCTTCTCAGCACCACCGGCGCCAGCGTTCATCGCCTGGAATTTCTCGGCCGTTTCCAGTATGCGTGACTTGCGGCGTTCGGCGTTGAATTTATTCAGCGGCGTCTCGTCTTGCAGACTGCATTTGCGCACAAATGGTGGAGGTCCTGCTTTGGCGTGGTTCACCTGTTGCGGTTCATTGCTGGTGGTTGGTGTTGCGGCTGAGGCTGGCGCTGCTTGTGTTATAGCATTGACCAAGTCAGTGGTTTTATGCTTGTTCACAAATTTCTTAATCACTTTGGTGGCATCCTTCTCTTCGGGCGTCTCTTCGACGGCGTCTAGTTTGGCTGCGGTTTTCTGGCGTTGCACTTGCTGTGCACTGTACTGATCGCCCTGAGATTGAGATTGAGTTGTGTCGCTTGTGTTGTTGTTGTCGTAGATCAGTTGCTCGCACAGATCACTGACGGCAGCCATGTCCTTTTGTGAGAAATTCGGTGCTATGTTGTTTTGTGCGAGCGCCGGCGCTGGCGTTTGTGGCTCCTCGACGATGGCGCCTTCCGTTTCCATGGGTGTGTCCTTGCAGATTGGCCCTGTGGTTTCGCTGATTATAAAGGAAGCATTATTCGCGGGTTTCTCCTTCTTCTTTGCCGTCGTGCCCATCGCATTCTCCGTTGACACTGTCGGCTGTAGCTTGCGTTTCGTTTGGACGGGACTTTGAGCGGGCGTAATTGTGCGTGTGGGTGAGGGCATGAGCGCTTCTTCACCACCGGCTAGCGTTGCGTCATCATATAAAAAAGAAGAAACGAAAAAGAAAAAAATGGGCGGGTACGGTTTAATGTTGTTGGTTAAATGATGGTCTACAAGTTTAGTTCACTTGTGTGTAGTTCTAGAAGAGAGCACGTATTCTATTGATTTTCGTTGGCGATGTTTAAGGTGGGTAGTAGGGGCAGGAATGAATGTGCGGCGCGCGCAATTAGTGGGGGCGTCGGACATGACAAGTTAGACAAATATTTACATATATATATATATACACTTTTCTAGGTGTGTGTGTGTCTGTGTAATGAGTTTCTTTTGGGGCCCTTCACTCACCTGCAACCATATCAAGAATTTTTCGTTCGGCTTCCGTATTCGCGGGCGCCATATCACGTATGGAGCCAACCGAATGACTTCGCGGCACACGTTCGTTGCCTTTACCCGCTGCGCCACCATCCGCAGAGGGCACCACCAACTGATCAGCCGTAATAGCAGTCGGCGTTAGTGATAGCAACACATCTAGACGCACCGGTGTTTGATTGGCCAAATCCTCAGCCAGATCCAAACATGAGACATTATCGTGTTCGTTCACCCACCAATGCGCACAGATTTGCTCGATGCTTGCACGCTTACGTGGACACACCGTCAGCATGTCGCGTATGAGTGTGGAGGCACGCGAAGGCTTCTTCGGCTCGTAGTAATCGCCTTGGCTAATTTGTTTGACAAGTCTTTTAAAATTGGAGCCATCGAATGGCATAGATCCATAGACTAGAGTATAGAGTAGTACACCGAGTGACCAGCAGTCGACCTCTGGTCCTTGGTAAGGCGTGCCTTCGACAATCTCCGGCGAAGCGTAGAGCGGTGAGCCGCAGAATGTGGCCAATAGTCGTTGATCGTCAAAGACGTTCGATAGACCAAAGTCGGCAATCTTAATAAAAAGGGAAATCGGAATCAATATGGATGGCTGCCTTTATAAATTGTTGTACTATGTCAGTCAGTCGCACCTTCGCGTTGCCTTGCTCATCCAGCAATATGTTCTCCAACTTCAGATCGCGATGGCATATTTTGTGTTTGTGACAATAGTAGACGGCGGTGGCAACCTGCCGAAAAATGCGACGCGCCTCTTCTTCCGAGAGCACCTTGCGTTCTGACAAATAGTCGTAGAGCTCACCACCAGCGGCAAATTCCATGACTAGCACCATTTTTTCACGGTTCTCGAATACTATTCATTTTATTCAAATTATTAATACGAGTAATCAGTAAGCTGACGACGCCCAACATTTACCTTCATAGATGTGTATAATGTTCGGATGTTGCACCGAACTCATGATCTGCACCTCGCGTCGTATGCGCACCAAATCCGCCTCAGCTTCGATTTTACACTTTTTAATAGTTTTAATAGCAACCTCCTGACCAGTCTCCTTATTAATGCCCAACTGCACTTTGCCATAGGTACCCTGCCCAAGCTTCTTTATAATATCGAATCTGTAAGCCAGAAAAATGCAAGTCATTCATTATATCAGACTGCCTTACTGCAGATGAGCCTCACCTTTGCCGCAATTTCTTGCGATGATTATTCATTTTGACATCGCCCGTATTCGCAATGCCGCTCATAATATTGTCTATTTGATCTTGAGGTATGCCGGAGGGATGTGCCATGCCAACGCCACTGCCGCCAGCGGCTGCGGCTGCAACTGTGTCTGGATTACTTATCACCATTTTTGTGGTTGGTTGCTGGTGGCGGATGTGTATGGGGGTGTGCGTGTGAGTTTTGCTGTTTACGTGCTACTTTACGGCCTTCCAAAAATTCTGAAACAGAGAAAAAAAAAGTGGTTCATGAAAAATTTGTGTAATTTGCTTTAATCATTCACAATTCTACGCTGCTAACTGTATCTATCTTTGCACATGTGTAACTATGCTATGCTAGTCAAACGATCAATCAATCAATGGGCCATTCAATTAATTATTGCAAAGCAGAGCTCGGAGCTCCGAGTCCGTACATCGTACTCTGTGTTGCCAGTGCCATGGCATTCGGTGACTGATGCTATTTGCGTTGATGTCTAGCTACAGCTTTTGGTCAAAATACACATGCGACCCAGTTTTTAATTATGCCCAAGCCGCCAAGTGAGCAAGGGCCCCTGCAATGGCAGGCAGGCATCAAGTGCTGTGTTGGTCTGCTTGACTCGGTTTTACAAGTCGCTCGGTTCAGAACGCAGCTTCAGCTTAACGTTTGGCTAGTGCAAAAGTTTAAAGGACATTTATGCAATTTTAATGTCGTTGCCAGATTGCGATTGCCATCGAGTAAAGGCAACGAGCAGCCGCCACATAGCAGAAGTGAGCAACGCCTTCCACTCGCCTTTATCGCATTCAGTCACTCGTTCGCTCGTTCATTCTATCGCACACTCGATGTTCCACTTTCCCACTGTTTGACTGTCGTACGACGTACTTAAAGAGTCCTGAGTGCCACGATGAGGTTGGGGCTGACGCTGAGGAGGATGACGCCGATGATGACGACTGACAGAGTGGCTGTTGCGCAACACACTTGATTGCGCTCTAAGTGAAAGTGAAGTGGTCACTTGTGACGCAGCGTGGCGCATCTCAACTCATGCTGTCAACCACAATTACTGACATGGTAGCCGGGTAAGCTTATGTTATCCAAAAGTGAGGTACTAATAGTAGCGATGTTCTGAACACACATATCTGTATCTTTATATTGTATCTGTTGTGCTCGATTATGTTACACCAATTAGTGGCGCGCACTTTATTATGTAATCATGACAACAGTGGACGGGTTTCGTTTACGAAGCGGTGAAAACATTAAATTTTCTTTGGAAGTAGATTTTTTCTGAAATCGACGATGCATAATATGGGACTCCAATTTGAAGAGTAAAAATTTGTAGTTTCCTCCTCAGAAGTCCTATGGAATGAAATGGACAGCAATGACATTTTCGCAAGTTGCTAAGCGTCAAGTATACTTTGAAGTGCCCCAAAACATCCATAAAGGAGTCAAGTAATTGTGGGAATGTGTACCAGTCATATTGAGGTTGCGGCTAGATGCTTGTCATGAGTTCTCAGTAAAATCAACATTATTCAAGAAAGCAAGGTTCAAGGGTTAAACTCTCTCCTAGCGACAACGACTGTCACGATTTATTGTGACAAAAAAACACTCTTATGCTTCAACTAGATGCGGTGGATATATATGAAAGTGTTCGCAGAAGTAGAGGGTCTAACATAGATGCACAATATTTTTAGCTAATTTTTGTTTTCTAGTGTTGAAAATGAAGTCTCAAAAGCTTGAGTTGAAAAATTGGTCTCTATATGATTTGTAGTTTTTTAGGTTTTTTAATTTAAGTACTGTCTAAGCCCAAGCTATCAATTACAATAAGACGGCGGATGCTGATGGCCTTCCTGTTGAATTGTTTAAAACCGGTGGCAATAAGCTCATCACCAAAATATGGTTAGCTGAAAATATTTCTGACGCTTGGAGACTCAGTATTATTATATATGTCCTGTACTGAAGAAGGAAGATGCAAACATTCGCACCAACTATCGTGGATTTAGCCTTCTTCCCATTGTACACAAGGTCATATCAAGCGGAGTTTGTGAAAAGCTCAAAGCATTTGCGGAAGCGCCAATTGGTCCCGATGAATGCGGCTTCAGACCTGCCAAAGCAACAACTGACCACATATTCACACTACGTCAAATTCTTGAAAAAACCTACGAAAGCCAAGTGGACACACACAACCCCTTTATTGACTATAAGGCAGTATTTGACAGCCCCAAACGAGGTGAAAGTAGGTTTATTAGTGAATGAGTGCAAAACAAAATTCATGGTTTGCTCTAGTAGAAAGTCGCGGCGTTTTGACTGTCAGCGGACGGCAGGTACCTATAATTTCGAGGTAGGCAATGACTTCATATACAATAAATAGAAGAATCAGAAGATGCTACTTTGGGCTCAATAGGCAACTGAGTAGTAGGGCCCTCTCTCGACAGACAAAGACAACCCCGTATAAGACACTCATCCCGCTATCCCTATTGCATGGTGCAGAATCGTGGACTGTGTCTCAAATCGATGAAGCAGCTCTGGGGTATTCGGGAAAAAGATTCTTCGAAGAATATTTGACGCCATTCTTATTGACGAGCTGTATGAGCTATCCGCTGGCTTGGACATGTGCTTCGTATGGCTGAAGATCCTCCACCCCATCGTGCACTTGACGCAGTAGTCGCTGGGCAAAGAAGACCTCGACCCCGGTGGATGGATGGACCAAGTGACGCAGGTTCTGTCGAACGTAAGAATACACAACATAAGAAGGTTGGCGCAAGACAGGAATGCGTGGAGGTACATTTTACCTGAGGTCAAGACCCGGTAATCAGGTTACCAGGACCAGTTATGTATGTAATTGCAACGGATATTAAAGCTGAATTCAAATGTGACTTCAGCAGCTGCGAAGATGAGCAAGGCAGCGGTCGCTGGAAATGGTGAGAAAGATTCATAAAATTGTGGTGGAAGTTAACGCAGATAGCTGAGGTTTTGGACATTTCATTACAGCGTTTGAATGATGAAATGAAGGCGATGAAGCGTTTGAATGATGTGGCGAAAATAAAAGTTTTGTTTTACCACGACAATGCGGCTGCTCATACTTTAGTTGTTGCGATGGCAAAATATCAATAAACTAAAGTTCGAATTGCTTCCTTATCCACCCTTGAGTTTCAGTCTATAAGCAAGGTATAGAAGCCATTTACAATCGTTGGAAAGTTATAAAAAAATTGTTCCTCTTGGCAGATAATTACGAGAAAATTTAGAAGAAAACTACAAACAAAATATTCTCATTAGCAACGAATTAAATTGAAATTGGGGATTCTTCGTATGTTAGTAAATAAATGTACTTTTTTTCATTCGGACTACCCTCTATCAATTTCAATTGAATATTGAAAGTTAATTTAAAATTAAAACCCAGTGAAGAAATGTTCTGCTTAATCAATACGCCTTTAATCAACTAACTCATTTGGGTGAACATCCCTTGTCTAATTATGAGTGTCCGCCCAAAATTGGTTTCACTGTAAAACAGCATAAAAAGCATAAAAATCTCACTAACCAAATCTGTACACACTACATTAATCTCAACGTAGTAAGTTTTCAAAAATTTCATACACAAAATAAACAAGAACAAAAGACACGAGTAGCTGCTTCACAACTCCAATAACGCCTACCGCATGTTGTAAAATAATGCCGTATGTCACGGCACATGGCGATGTGCAGTTGATTGTGGTTGACGTATTAAGGCACAGATACTGCATTCTATCTGAGACAAAAACACGCACGTAAATAACGGCAGCGCTCAGCTGAAACTGTCTGCCGCGATCATCGCGGCATGTGCCGCTTTGGCTGCGGTCTACAGTTGTGGTTTGGGGTTGTTAGTCTTTTCCCCTGAGGAAAGAGCGAACGCTCCAGCTACAAACAAAACGCTACTGTCACGAGCCAAGCGCACAGCACAGACATAAAAATAAATTCGATGCTTGTCTACTCTTCCCTCTCGTTGAGGCAAACGCACTGCCTAACTTAATGCGGCAGCAGTGCGGAAATTAATCTTAGCACACGCAACTCAAATGCATTTTCGGTGAAATGTATCTGTTCAAAATCATTCTTTTTTTAAAGCTAAAGTATTCCGTTTACTTTAAACAAGCCAAAAAAAAAAAAAAGATTGAAGAAAAAGGAAGATCAAAATCAACGCAGAGGCGGCAGTAATAGCAGCAGCAGCAGCAGCAGCGGGAAAAGCCAAATAAATAGACACGAAAAATGTTTAAAGTGCGCTGAACTCGATTTTCACTCTGTTTGTCTGTTTCTCTGTCTGTCCATACATCTGTCTGCTCTTGTTACTGATGCCTGTCGTTGTTCTTCTGCAGCGTTTGCTTAAAGTAAATTCCATCTACAATTGGCCCCCAAGCAGTAACAACAGCAGCAATATATATTTGTATATTTGTATCTTATACTATCTCATATGGGCAAGTGTGTTTCTAGTTGGCTTTACTCCATTGTCTGTCTGTCTGCCTTTCTTGCGTGCCTCACTTTTACTTGTGTTACTAGCCGGACCCGGACATGGATATTGACAGCAGTAGACACACATCAGCGCCAGCAGCAGCAGCAACAAAAAGAAGAAAAATAAAAAAAGTTGTTGAAATGAAAATTTTCGCACTGACATTTTGGAATTTTTCGTTTTCACTGAATACGCAAATATTTTTTTATACATTCCTTTTTGATTTCTTGTCTTTTATTCTTTTTTATTTTATTTCTTCCTTAAATTTTATCTGTTATAAAAATATGCGAATGAAATATGTACTTTTCTGGGTCAAGTCAGGCAACAGTTGATGTTGTTTTTCTTCTTGTTCTTGTTGTGGTTGTATTTATGATGACTTCTTTGTTTGCCTGTTTGCAGATCAAAAGATATTCTTTTGACTTTGGGCATGAACTTTTTACATTGTATGGGTGCGAAAAAATGTGACAGATATGCCAATTATCAAAATAAAATTGTTTATTTTATTGAAATACTTCTGAAAGTCTTTGTAATTAATGAAAGCAACTACAACACTCATATCATAAACAATAAGAAGAAAGAATGTAACTTCGGCTGAGCGGAGGTGGTAAAGCTCTGCGCGGTCGAAGCACTTGAAATATAAGCAACGCTTCTTTCCATATGACCAAATAAAAAGGATTTAAGAACTTGAATTCGAGCCATATCTTTATTTGAGCGCTGTACGACTTAGTACTTATAGTATAGAAGATTTACTTGCATCAATTTTGATTAGTCATTAATAAAAATATAAAAATAAAAACAAATAAATTAAAAAAAAATTATATAAAAAATCCTTTTTCGGCATACTTTTTATTTTGTATGCTATGTAAAAATATTACTTTATTTAATTCGTTTGCTCTACAATTGCAGAAGTAATTTCCACTCTGTAAGGTCATGGCTGTATAACAATCAGCAAGTGACTTTCCGAATAGCCTGCATTGTAACTTCAATCTATCGATCTATCTACAATCTATCAGAAAAGTTAAGTTCCATAGGAATTAACATCATAATTTTGCTATTTATTCGAATTTTATTGTAGTCGAGTTCTCAAAGTTTAAATTGCATTTAAAAATTTATTACAAAAAAGTACCATCCAAGGTTTTGACCAATTAGAGATTACATAGAAGAGTGCGATATTGTAGACACATAGGCGTACCAATGACGTTTTTTCATGATCAGTTCGGAATGATATGACAATACTCAAAATTAGTGTTGCATTGGCTTTAAACACAAACGTGTGTCTGCCGTTATTCAGTTGCAATCCGACTTTTTTCAACGTTCCATAACCCTGTGAGAAAGGGCTATTCGTCACAAAATATCAGATATTAAGTAGTAGTCAAAGCAGTTGGCAGATTCTACAACGATATGAACTGGAAAATTACATTTCGACAAGAAAACTGATTATTCGTTAGGACAATGGACAATGTTTGCTGTTTGCACATCTAAAAAAAAAGCTCAGGAGAAAGAAATTTTGCTGGCATCACTGAAAGAAGTATATATTTATCGGATCTGGGCAACTATTATTTTTCTCTTTAGTCTTCACGTCTAGGGAATTTTAAAAAATTATGTTCTAAAATCACGTATTATCTATCTTCTAGCTATATATGTATGTCTGTCTGTCTGTCTGTCCGCTACAGACCCCGAAACCGCTGGGCCGATATTGATGAACTTTTTAGGTAAACTGTAAAATAGCCTGTCGAGTAATCCTGTAAACTTTGATGCGTTGGTATATCGCAAAAGTCGGGAAAAAATAAATAAAGAAAGTGATAATAAAAGTGATGATCAATGTGGTTTATGCGACGATACATAAAGGAAAATTCAAAGGTGACGAAGTTCTCATTCTCATAGCTTCAATGAAGCAAATTTCTTGCTAACACAGCATTCAAGCTCTTGATTTTTGTATTCATATTGGATTTTTATTTTCATTGCAAATACCCGAAAGGGCATAACAACGGCTGGCAGGCTACGCTAGTTGTACACAAATAAGTACGCTCCAAACGTAGTGTTTAAAAAAAAAATTTATTTTTTCTTATATATTTTTTGTAATAAACAGCTTTTACATAATTTACTGACTTATTAACCCACCCTCGTAAGTTCAAGGTTATAAATGCAAACGGAAATTAAATAAAAGCCGAAAATATAATAATAAGAAATAATTACGATCTTAAATGGCCGCCTAACAAGAGAAACAAATTTGATTTATTAAAATGCCAGCGACCATTACGACGACGTAATGGCGACGTTTTCTAGACAACGAAACGAAGAAAAGCACAAACAAAATCTACTATTGGTATGTGCGCGCTCGTGTGTGTGTGTGTGTGCATATAAGCGCGAACATGTTTAGCATTTCCTTTGCCAAACAATCTAACACTAACATCAACCTAAAGTACAAACAAACACTCCCACACGCATCAAGTCGTGCAATCGCAACAGTACCGGTGCTTACAAGTTTTGTAAGTGTTGTTGATGTTGTTGTTGCTGTTGTTGCTAGCATATTCAGCAGCGCTGCCGTGTTTAAATTTTGCGCTGCGTTGCGCTGTTTACCGGTAAAACCAAAGAGTATGGTAAAACGCTCTGAGCAGAAACCTGCCTTTATTTTATATTTTTCTTCTTGCTGCTCTTACTGCTTCGACTATTCGCAAATGTGAATCCTTGAATCGTTTTCTGTAACACAGCTGATTGTGAGTGCCTACGTTCACAACGTTAACTTATATATGTATGTATATATACATACATGTCGCTCGTGGCGTCGCTACGATGAATTTGTTGTATTTGACTTCTCACGTAATTCGTTTGTTTCACCACATAATTTCGCCTAATTTCTGGTTATTTCATGCAATTGGTTTTTGCCTTTTTGTTTGTCACTTAATTTTTTATTTATTTTTTTTTTTTCGCCTAGTTTTCTGAATGGGCGTGTTGTTATTTATTTGTCCATCTCTCTGCCCCACCGAGCGTTCGTTAGACGCATTCATATTGACCACATTCATTCATTTGGCTTCGTCTTTGGTCTGTCTATTTTCACGGATATTGCATTTGACATTAGTCAAGTCAACGCAAATGTCACGCTTGATTGTCACTCACAAACTCAAGCATATTTTTTCGACTTTTTCTGAATTATAATCTATTTTTTTCTTTGTTGTTGTTGTTGTTTCTTTTTCGTTGTTGTTGTTTTATTTTATTTATTTATTTATTTATATTTTTTTGGCCGGAATTTTCTTTGGAAAGAAATGCCAGAGAGTTGTCAAAACATTTCAGTTGTCAAAATTGAATTGTATTCCAATGAGTGACTTTGATGTGCCATATTTGCTCATGAAATGCCATACAGAAGCTGCAAAACGATCTCAAAAATTCATTATTTAGACTTTCAATGGTTGAAAGTATATTTTTTGAATTGGTTGAATAGAACCCATTTTGAGCTGTAGAAAATAACTCGTTTGGATGGATGTGACATATTAATTAATGAATACAATAGTAGAAAGTAGTTATACAACAACCAATGAAATAGCTGCTAAGAAAACACTAAGTTGAAATTGATGATGCTGATGATGATCACAAAATGTAACGTTATTTATATACGTTACGTTATATTTATAGACGTTACTTCTCATTTAAACTGAATATTTGATCAATAGTCCCTGTGACTGGTCAACAATCTGGTGTTAAATGCAATCAGAATGCGAATCAAACCTAATGTCTGGGCATGCTGATGTCTCAGCTGGTTAGATTTATATGGTCAAAAACTAAGATTCGATTTGGACTTCAAATGAATTTCCAACGAAAGTGTATAGCTCCCACAAGCGGATACTTGTGTATTCATTGAATTTTATGGTGACACGTTTTTGGTAGAATTTTGAACTGTATATATAAAAAGCAACCTAGTAAAATATTGCTATAGCATCGTACAAAACTATTTTTTCGTTTTGAATGCACCAAAGAGATGATCATCATCACTTGCAGATTTTCGAATTCGACATGCATATCAACGGCAAACTGTTGAAACATACAAAAAAAAACATATTGATTTCATAGAAAAAAATTGGACGGAATTTACCGAATTTCCCGTCAGACTATTGCATCAAACTTAACACATTCTCAATGATGACATCCATATACATATGTACTAATTTATATGGTGTTCGGTAAAACGGTAGTAGTCTATAGGCTTCGGACAGCCAAAAAAAAAAATTTATTTTTATCTATATAGATTCTCATTTTACTATCTCTTTTAATGAATCTTATAAAAATCCCATCGAAGCACATTATAAAATGAGGGCATATCATAGCATAGAGTTACTTTTTCCCAATTGGTAATGAGAATGTAATTTGAGGAAAAACGAACAGAAAATTGTTGCAGCTAATAGGAATTTAAAATATTTGCTAATTACCTAGTTAGATTTCGCGTTAAGTTTGCATGCATATATCTTTAATCCACATTTGCTTCCGCTGTTGCTGGCATGGTTGAGGTTGCTCTTCCCTAAAATTATTCAACGATCAGATCCACGCAACTTCGTCGCTTCAGCTGCCGCTGCTGCTGCTGCTGCTGCACTAACACAAACAAAGTGTAGCCGTTGCTGATGCTCTTTTGCTATCGGTGCTGCCGCCCACACACAGATATGGAAAATTCAACTCATGACGGAAGTGTGCGAAAGTTTTCAAATATTTTTCGTTTGTGCTTTTCACTTTTATTCTCCCTATCTCTTTCGCACTGTCACGCTTTAACACTGTCACGGTTACTTTCTTTTCTCAAAATGTGCCTTTCTTAGTTGTTGCTCTGTTTCATCAGATTTTCTTTTCAATCTATGCTTTTCTCAAGAAGAAAAAAAATGCTGCTGTGATAAATTTTCAATTAATTGAGTTTTCACTTGGTCATGGCGACGATGACGACAATGGGTATGACGACGACGACGACGACTACAAAAAGGAGATGGCAGCAATGGCCAGATTTTCAACCGCATGCAATTGGAAATAATTTGACTTCATTACGAAGATTTTCTCGATTTTCCCGATTTTCACGACGAGGAAATACAGTTTTAACGCGACACGGAAATTTCGTTTTAATGCCCGCGCAGTGGCTGTCCTCGAAACTAGAATGATTGGGTGAGAGCGTGTGGGGTCAGGGAAAATATCGTCGAAAACGAATTGAACGAACACAGCGCATAGAGAAGGAACAACAACAATAATCAAAGAAGTAGAATAAATTTAAAAATCTATGGTAAATGAGGAACAATTTAGAGATATTTTTAAAAATAACTTTTAGCTAACACACAAGAGGAATTTTCATTAGAAAATCTCTCGCTCGTTCGTCTGCTCTTTTCGCGAGCGCGCAATCACATCTCTCTCTCTCTCTCTCTCTGCGAGATTTGGAAGATAAAAGCAATAATATAAAAAAGATAGAAAAATAAAAGAAGCTGCTATTATAGATACACAATATGTAAGAAGACGACGACGAGGACGACGACGACGACTAATACGTCAACTTGACGAACAAGGCGACTCGAGACGAGAACCGATGGTTTTCCTTACCGCACACGCCAGCGTAAGTTAATGGTCGTTCAACAGCTCGTTATAGGATCGTTTTCTTATATTATATATTTTTTCCGTCGTTATTTAATGCATTATTTGGTCTATGAAATGCGCCATTAGATGACAGGTTTTCACAAACTTTTTGTTTTCATCACATTTCACTTTTCTTCTCGCTTGATCTCACACTTTATTCGATACAGTTCCGAGACGAATTCAACATAAAAATGTTAAAAAAACATTCTTCGTTCTTCTTTGATTCGTCTGCTTGACTATGCATATAAATACATATATATGTACACTTATATTTTTATATATATATAAATTTTGGCCACATCCTAATTGAAAATGTCTCAGTTTTTCCTGCGCGTTTTCACTTTGCGGTTGTTGTGCTCGCTTCGAAGCGCTCGTGCCTTCTGCTATTCGCTCTACTCGCCATCGTTGAAAATCTTTTTCGGAAAATTCAGCTGAATATATTTTCGAAAATCTTTTCTGGCGCGTTCTACGTTAGTCAGCGTACGCATTGGGAGAGCGAGAGAGTGAGAGTCTGTGAATGCGCAAATGCCGGCGTACTTTGTAGCGAGCGTGGGCAGCGAGAGAGTCGGGCTTCTTTCAATACCTACATATGGACTAAAAATAATGTATTTAAAGCTAATTTTCTTGAGAGATCATTACGTCTCGATATTGGAGCTGTGCACGTGAGCACGATCGTGTTCGATAGTGTGAAATATGGGCGCGTGCCATGGCACCAGGAGCGGACTTAGGTAACACATCAGAACGGACGCGTATCTCAGTGTTGGAGTGCTAGATTCGCATTCGGGAAGACCTGGGTTTCGGCTTTCCTACCTCATAAGACACATATGTATAACAATTATAATAAATCTCTAAGGCCTTAGTTGCCTTTAGTAGTAACATTAGGTACATTATTGTTTAAATTACCTAACGATAATAATATAATAATAATAATCAGTCATTTTTGAACACGATTTTCGGGGACTTATTGGCTTGAAGTTGAAATATTTAGGATTCCGCGTCTTTAGACTAATTTGTTTATTTTATTTTATTCGAAATTTTAGCAAGATAAAATTAATTTACAAAAACCGAGGATACTTTCAAACCTGAAACCGAAGAGGTAAAAAAAAATTTACTATAATATATTATGTAAAGTAGCATAGAATAAATTGCAGAAGCACTAGAAAGAAGAAACTCGCTTGAACTGTAAAAAAAGGTAGGGCAAAAATACAAATTATGGAAACTTGTAGGGGGGCTAGGCTAGACTGACTCGTGCAAAATTTCATCTTTATACCTCAAAAAGAGGCTACTTTGCATACACGCAGACGGACGGACAAACCGACGAGTAAGGCTAAATTAACGTGTTTCGTCAAGCCGATCAATATTATACATATGTATATGTTATACATGAATGTATAACCATATTAGGTGTACAAATAGGATTCGGCGGTTTTCGTTTTTCGACATTTTCTGTGAAAGAATGGTAACACATTATATATTGTTAGGTATTTTTGATTGAAATTGCAAGTTGTTGTTGTCCTTCGTTTGGCACGAATCTTCCTCCAATAATGAGTTAAATTCCGCGTCGTCGTATATTGTGTGCTTTCCGCTACTTTCTTTGTCTCGATATCAAACCTTTCGTTCTTGAACTTTTATAACCACTCACGACAACTAATGCATCTACAAGCCTTTGTCGGGCCTTAGCTGCAGATTTCTTCAAATCACTTAAATTTCTTCTTCAAATATTATTTCTGAAAAAAGCCTTTTTGTCAAAATTTTTGTTGTCATTGTTCCTATTACAATGTCGCCTACACAGTTATAATTCTATTCACTTCCTGGAGAGTATAAACGTAGGCACCTTGTCATGTTCTAATAGCTAAACCGAAGAATTCAGTGCATATAGAGAAAGGCAGATGAACTGCATCTCCCCCGCCAAATTACTCGCTTCTCGGCCTAAAGGCTTAGATCAAATATATTGTTAATTTATGTATCTGTTCTTATCAGCTTAACATCTGATAGTTCCCGCATCGGGGACACAAATGTTGAACTGATTTTAGGAATCAGATGGAGATTTAGGAGCTTGCTCCACTTACGGCTTAAGTGTTACAGCAGGTTGGTGCCATCGGCTTCCTTATATAACCTAACCATTCATTCTGTAGAATAAAACTAACATCTAAAAAGGCTCCTCGATTAACACTCTGATTACTTACACCTATATTATATTATATTATATTATATTCATTTATTCATTAATTGTTTAAATACAGATACCATTGTTTCATTTAAGAAAAGCACATACTTTATCCGTCGTTATTTTTCATACTCATTAATTTAATTTTTGTTCGTTTGTTTGTCATTTCACTGCCACGCAGATGGTTGCAACTTAATTAACTCGCATAATTTGTAATGGCGTTGCTGCCACAGATGCCACGCCCACTCTATCAGACATTTTCCCCACACGGAGCAGAAGGTGTTAAAATGATTCCCTTACATCAATAAATAAACATTTTTCAGTATAATTTTAACGGTTTCAACGGCCAAATTAAACGCTTTCAACCACAAAGCAAAAACTCATTTGACCAATGGAAAAAATTAATATTTTATACAATTCAATTTGCAAATTAAGTGCAAATAGCGAAAAAAAGGCGCTTGACACAGGAAACATAAAATGGAGTAAAGAAAATTGTGTAAAAAAAATTAAATTTCACAATAAAAATTAACTCAATACGCGCATTAAAGTTTAAACGAAATCGCAGAAAAACCTAACAAATTCGTGGAAATTCTGATCAAAAACATCTACATTATTCAACATTCTGCTATCTGCTGTATTGTTTTTGTTTATGTGCATCAGACTTTTGTTTGTTTTCAGGCAATATTGAAAATAACAGCAACAAAAAAGTTTTCCTAAAAAATATGAAACAATTTGCATGCATAGATGATATGCGTACGAGAGTATATCTCAACGAAAATTTATCTGCAAAGTGTATCATGCACAAATAGACACTGTTCCATGTTCGTTTCGGTTTTCGTTTATTGCCAACGAGAGCTGATATTAATTTGCATAAAAATTTGTTGCTGTTTTTCTGCTAGCCACGTTACGAGTATGAGAACAACAAACAATGAAGAAGAAAAAGAAAAAAAAAACAGAATGCATAAATACTGAAAATCATGCATAAAAACCAATGAATATGAAAATTCATTAAAAATGTTGTTTCAATTTCATGCTGCATTTACCAACAATTTACGTCAATATAAGAGTGTAAACCTTGTGAGATTTGAATGTGGCAAGTGAAGCGGAAAATAAAATAAAAGAGAATATTTTAATTAATTATGTACTACCAAAAATATTATGTACTTGGGAAAGACAAGAAGCAAGAAGCCAAGCACTGTTCAAAGTAGCAATATAGAGAAGTATGCATAGCCGTTCCTACTCGCACATATTTGATCATAACAGACAAAAGTTGGCAATCTTTCATGAGCATATAAAGCTTAAAGTAGGCACCTCAAAAGATAATTTCGGTGAAGGTATGTATAGTATATGTATGTATATATAAGATAGTCGAAGTTGCGTTGAAGAAGATCAAGTAGAAAGTGGTGGAGTTGTATTGAAGAAAAAAAAAGAAGATAATAGAATAGCTCGGGGCAAAGTGAATACATGGAGTTCTTTTAAGTACGTAGATGTTAACCTTACAAAAAGTTTCACAGTTGAATTACTCTACGGTCGAAATCTCCAAATGTTTTTGTGAATTAATCTGAATCTCGGGGCAAACTATTTTTCCGGTACCCAAGAAATAAGTACACGAAAATCGATTTATAATATTAGCGCCCAATCTAATGAATTATTTGTTATTTTTTATTTTATAAGTACTTGCAGCTGGTTTTATAATTCTTATATAATTTTGTTTACAGCTTTAATAGGATAAGTTACGTAAGTAGTTATAGTATGTTTCGGTTACTTGTTTTAAGAGGAAGTCATTAAATGTCTTCCCTATCAGAGAAAAACCATTCGATTAAATTAACCACCCCAAGTCTTAGAAAATGGAAAAGGCTTTTGGAGGCCCGATGTACCCAATAGGAGCGAATAAGGAATATATATAAATTCACACTATATTTTGGAATCAGTAGACATTTGCCATAGTGTAAATATATTCGAATTGCGACAATTCGTACCCCGATAAATCGAAAACCTCAATAATTTGTAACAAACTACCGTTCCCTTGAAAAATTCGTTCGTTAATTCGTAATAATTCCACACATTTTCGTCCTCTCGTTAATTCTCATTTTTGTTTGCAATGAATATTATCGGAATTCTTGTGAAACCTCTTACAATTCGTGATGCAAAGCGGAATTCGTTGTCAGTTTAACTCTATTAACTTTTGAACACAATTTTATTGCCTTCATTTCGATTTATATTCTTAATTTTTTTCTTAGTTTATTGATTTATACCAAAGTGTTAAAGTGTGCCTCGAAAATATCAAACAAAAGTAGACTCTTTTAACAATCACAAAGGCCTCTACTCTTGTGGCTTGACACAATGCCGACAAACTGAAACCGACAACTGAAATGTAAAAGCAACGTTAATTCATATTTTTCTTTTTAACCTGGTTAAATCGAAGTTTTGGCCAATCGAACACCCCCCCTTTTTTGTAAGGAATGCTGTTTTCTTTGGCCATTTTTAATTATTGGCAGTCGATTGTACTTCCAAATTAAAAGGAGAATTTTTCTTTTGTTTTTTATTCGGTGGAGAAATATAAGCACTATATTTTTAAAACTTTGCAATATCATTTTTAATTTAAAATTTTTTAATTAAAAAAGTTTCTTCTCTATGTCTATATAAATGCCGTTTTATTTTTTCACACTCATTCGTTTTAAGCCGTCTTGAGCATAGTTAGCTTTTAGTGCATAGAAACCGCCACATCATTAAGTTCCTTTGTTTGAAAGAAATTGCAGTGAAAAAATTAAATAATAATAAATGAAATAAAACACTGAGTGCCATCGAAAATACAAATGCATCAAATTCATTGCGTTACGCTTGGGAAGATGCATTTTTTTTATACGTTTTTGTTTGCCTCTTTGCCTTTTTGTACAAATGAGTTTTTAATAATTTAAATTAAAAAATACACTGCAATACAAATGAGAAACACAAGCCAAAACACAACATATTTGCGTGATTTGCGTCAGAAATCGTGTAGATACTTTTTGCTCGGCATTTATTATTTCTAGGAATACGAGACACGAAAATGAAAAATTACGAAATTTTGCATTTCATGCGAGACGCGTGCATTTTGCTACACTCAACGCACAAGCAGCAAATAAAAAACGAAATTAAGACAAAAACAAAGAACAAAAAATAAGAAGATGCGAAAAAAATTCGCGCGTTGCACTTTGCACAAAGTGATGATTTTAATGAGCGCTAATTTTGACAAACTGACAAGCGCGGTTGACGCCGACGTTAACGTTGACGCTAACGATGGTGACGCTGATGCTGTTGCCGAAACGCTTTGAGGCGTATTGTCTACTGTTGTGGCAGAGGCCCTGCCCTGACAGCGCTAACGAGCCGCTTTGGCGAGTAACAGCAGAAGTGAACGACGGACAATCGTACGCAAGAATGCATGAACTTAATCATGACCTATTTTCGTTCATATTTTTAAATAAATTAATATTTTGCGTTACTGTTGTTGTTATTGTTGTGGTCGTGTTCTGCTTGGCAAAAATAATATTTTTAATGCAATAGTGGAAAGTCATAAAACTACAACATTAAAAAAAATGTATATAAAAAATAAATAAAAATATTTGAAAAAGAGAAAAAATGTGTTCTTCGGCTATGCTGAAGTTGTAGTGCTCTTCACACAGTTTGAGCACATTGTAATATGACATTATTAATTTGATATATGCTTAAATAATGGTCACTATTTAAACTGCTCCGTGGATTTATATTGGGCTGTCAGTCAGCCCAATATATGTAGTGGTAATATTCCAGACATACCAATGACCGAGTATAAAACAACATCTGTGGAAGGAAAGCCGTAAGTCCTCCTTAATTGCGAAGAGCATAACATTTTTAAAGGGAGCAGAGCTATACAAACCTGTAATCCTAAGCTTTTTATGAATACAGACTTGGCACGACTATGTACGTACACACAGAGAGACGAACGGACAGAGGAATATGGAAAAATTAATTCGATGAGCTGATCAAGAGCATATATGGGTCCAAGAAGTCTCCTGTATTGTGTTACAAGCTTCATAACAAAGTTATAATACTGTTCATGGGGTGAAAATAATAGCAAACCTAACGAGATTTTTTGTCAACGAAGCGTAAAACATTGAAATGTGTAGAGTACAGTTAGAAACAGCAGCGTTCAGGAAAAACTTTTAGCCACTTCGAACCACTTTTAGCACAAATATACATAAACGCTTCGAAGGTTAAACTTTGTTTTTGTTATTTTATTTTTATTATTATTATTCTTTCTAAATATAAACATAACAGTTGAGAGGTTAAGTGAAGTCGATTTTTGTACCGGAAAGTTGAGGCAGTAAAAAGTTGGACTACATATGTAGTTTTCAGCGTTGGTGACGGTAGTTGTTGAGCTTTGTTTTGGACAAATTATCGATTTGTATTACTAATATTTATTTTTGGAAAAAGAATTAAAGAAATATTGGATATTTCTCAAAGCTATAAACACCATATCTTAAGAAAAATACATAAGCTTTAGGGTATTGATACCTTCTTTCAGTAGAAATTCGAAAATATAAAATAAAATTGAATTGTAAGGCAAACCGCGAATAAAATAGTTAAGCAGTTTATTATCCTAGTTGTTTTGTCAGTTTATATAGATAGCTTTTTAGGAAAACTTCAAAATTTGTTGCTCACAAGAATATTAATGGCAATTAAAATACCATTAAGTAAGAAGTATCTAGATATATAAAAATCACGTGTCACTATTTGTGTTCGCGCTAATCTCCGAAAGCAGCTAACCGATTTTAATGAAATGTCTACAGTTGGTTCCAGCTTGAAAAATAGAACGGAATCAATCTAAACCGATTTTATTTTATTTTTTTTTTCAACATGGCTTAGTGAGCGAGACATTTTGGTTTGACTGGCAAATGCCGAGAATCGATGTGATTTAATTCGTTCGATACTGTGACAGATATAAACGAGGTCTGGACTAATCTGTGCTTTAAAATTTTTAATCAATCATTTTACTTCAACATTCAAATTCGCTTAAACTGTGCAATATTGAATGGAAAAAATCAGGAGATAATGTATTACTGCCACGCATTTTGAGCTACATTTAGGCACAACAATTCAGCGTAAGCGTTTACAATCTAAAGTAAAGTTGCCCTATTCATTTGGCCTTTGAAATAACCATGAATAAGATGCAAGGACAAACATTGGCCATATGTGAATTGAGTGGGAAAAATCCATGTTTCGGACAACTTTACGAAGGGTGACAGAACGACGTTTGCCTACCAACACCACTAGTAGTGTGTAAGTTTGACGGATTTCTATCTCGAATTCGGAAGTACCGCATTTTATTAGACATGCCGTCTCAAATATTATTGGCTCTCAATTGCCACATTATCACTTTCAGTACTGCCTGTGAAAACATTCATTCGAATATCGGTTATTAATATCACTAGTTTCACATATTTTGATGCGATTAAAAGTAGCCCAATTTACTCGCCGTACTCGCAATTATCTCTGCGTTGATTCGTTTGAAGTGGAGTAATAACAGACTATTAATTTGTATTAGTTCAGGTAAACCACTGGTATTTTCAATGTACAAATTTGTATTGTAAATGTATTTCAAATTAAATTACTAATAAAATAAGGTTTATGAAGCAGATTAAGTGTTTTTTTTTACCGCTTCCCTTAGTTGCTGTAAAAGCAATCAATTTATGAAAAAACAATATTAATTTTAATCGACTAGTGAAAATTGCACATGAAACTCATTTTCAGTGTTTGCCAAAATTCTCAAATGGCCACCATTAAATTACAAAATATATCTCAATATTCACAAATAAATAAAATAGATTTTTATATAAATAAATAATTGAAAACATTTTTACAATAAAACTCGTTATTAATGTTTGGCACTGCTTTCGATGTGCTGCAGGCGCCATTTTCGACATTTGGCTGTTGCCTCATGTTTTATATAATTGTAGTATTGCAAAATCAAAGTGCAAAACGGATTTATAAAATAAATTTATGCTATAAATTGAAATAAATTAGGGTGTACAATTGCGAAATAATCCTGGGTAGAAAGCATTTCAAAGCAATGCAAGCTGAAAGCGATGATAGTGGCAGCGATGCATCGCGCTGGCAGCACCAAAGAAAATCTCAAAAGCCGAAATCAAAAAGTAGAAAAAAAAATTAACGAGTAAATCAAAAGTGAAAAAGTCAAATGAAATCGTTTTTTCTTATTGTTTTAAATTGATTAAGTTGCCAACAACAATTTGTAGCTTAATGTGTGTATATGTATGGATAACGAAAAGTGCAGTGAAGCGAGTAAGTGATTTGAATGCCACAGTGTTTAACGACTGTCACAGTCAGATAAACGAAAAGAACTTCAAAAATAACCACACAACCATAGGCGATAATTACAAGCTTAAATTATGCACAAACAGATCAATCAGCCAGCCAGCCAACCAAAAAACAAATAACAACGGCCAACATACAGTTGTAGTCAAAACGATAGGACTGTAGTCCCATTACTTTTGCTTATATTTTCATAATAACATTATTTGTATGGTCCTTTGCAAGCTATGAACATAAAAACCCTCTTTGGTTTTTTATGTGGATTGGGTTTTAACTTTACTGCGAAACACACCAACAACCAGACTAGAAATTTTGGAAACTATTCCGATATAATATAACATGGCTAAGGGAAAGTAGGAAGACAAAAACCTTAATTATTAATGAGATATAACTTACAACTACTAACTAAAAACTAGGGTTGGCATACTAACCCTTAGACATCGGCTTAATCAAAATGTGGAGTTGTTATTATGAATCTTTGGAACGCCATTAATTACGAAGGCTTTGTTTTTTTGCGAGCGAAATTCAATGCAAAACTAGTTTTAAATAAACAGCAATTCTATTAAATTATGAAAAGAGATCAAATTGAAAGGCTAATCAATCTAATGATGCTATTATTTTGAACACAACTGTGCATATGCATTGCCAGCATTGCTAAGCACGGCATACCAGTAAACAACAGCAAATAGGCATGTTTTGTCGACATTAACAAATACTTAAAGTAAACTAGCAGAGAAGTCATTCTAATGACTCAATGTTATCAAGGCGACTGACTCAATTAAGCAAAGCGAGAGAGAAAGAGAGGAAGCGAAATAGCGTAATTAAATTACATGTGAACGACAATTAGCAATGTTAAAAAAATTATTGCATACTTCTCTGTGAATACAATTGTGACTAAACGCTGTATTCACACACACACATACATGAACATAATTAACAGCATAAAAGCCGGCAAAAACCCAGCAACGTTGGCAACATCACCATCTTCATCATGGTCATTATGTAAAGTCAATTACGCAAAAAGTAGCAACTGTATAAAAGAAGGAAAGGACGAAAAAATATAACCAACAACGTGCAAAGTGTGATCAAATGGTGTGAATTGTTTCACACACACCGACATACACACACGTAAACACACACACACACGTTCGAACTTGGTCGTCACTTTGCATCCGCACACGTGAAAATGCATATTGAAACTATTCACGTGTAAATGGCAAATGATGGCGATGACGATGACGACGAGTTCGTTGAATGAATGAAGCCGTGAATGAGCACCATGAATATGCGCCATGCAGTTGCATGCGTGCGTGCACAGCGGAAATAGCGGAAGCGACAAAGAGCTCCTAAGTCGAGTGGCATGCGCCACAAGAGGGAAAACTTTACACAATTCACAAAACGCATTTAATAAACGTGCGCCCAAAGCCAAACAAGCGCGAAGAGGTTGAGGAAAATTTAAAAAAAAAAAAAAAAAAAACATACATAAGAAGAGCTAGAAAAAAGAGGACTAGAAGGAACAAAAAAAAAAAATTCAGTCAAGTTGAAGCACATACAACACGAGCAACAGCTACCTTATACAGCTGTACGCCTATCTCCCTATGCAACATGCCCATCGGCTGGCTGTCCGTGGCTCTCTGACTCAACCACTCACTCACTCACTGATGCACTCATGCATCCATACACACCCACCCATACACCCAGCCAGCTAGTCAATGTCATTTCCGTTCGCGATGCCAACAAGCACGCGTGTGATTTATGAAGCTACCGAGCAGCGTTTATTTTCGGCAGTCGCTTTGCGGCATTGGCAGCGACGTCAACTCGACGTGTCTCGAAAGTGAGTCAAAGTTTGAGTTTTTGAAGACTCACTTTTGCTGTTCGCTTTGCTTACGCGCAGCTACATACTAGTATATGTACTCGTACATATTTTCATACTCTCATCTATTTACGAATACCCACAACACTCAAACAGTAAATGCATTGGAGTGCACGCAGAAAGTGCACAAATTTGACACTTGACAAAAAGTCAAAAGTCACGACTACGACACCGTTGTCTATGCGCGACCTACTACCGTGAATTGGGTCGTGTCGTTTCGATCGACACGCTTAGGGCTAAGTGGCGTCAAATTATTGCATGGGCGGCAAACGTTTTATGTATGCCTCATAGTCCCCTTTTAGCTCAATACATTTCATACAACCCTCTACTACACATTCTTATCAATTCAAAGCAATACGATTTTTCGTGCTCTTCAAAGAAGGTTTTTGTTTTAGTCATGATCTCATCGTTGGAGCTAAATGCGAGCCAATTCTTTCGGTTAGAAAACTACAATTAGTCACTACTGGTGGCTTAATTTTAAGATAAGCTAGACGTGGTAACAATTCGTAAGCCAATCCGAGCCAATCGTGGCCGTAACATTTTTCAGCGCTGATATGCCCAAAGAAACTGTTTGCGCACTGTCCACTGTCCACTGTTTTGAATTCTGATTGGTTTCTAGTATCCATATTTTCTACACGGTTGTGAAACGGCACAAAAACTTGTTCGACCTAAGGTTGAACACCGTAAAAGTCGTTGAAGTTGTAAATGCAAATAGTTTTCACATAGTCTTATCTAACAATCGTAAGATAAGAGCCAATAATATACAAAGTCTATACAAACTGCGTACTTTTAATTTCCAATCGGTCAAAACTCGGTATTGTAACAGTTTTCAAGTAATTTTAAAATTCAACACAAATTTGTAACTCAAAAATGTCATGTAAAAATTGGGTAGTAAAAGACCGTTCAGTCTCAATGGTACTTGCACGACCATGACGGAGTTCAGTGAACCACTTCTTTACCAACGAATGGTGTGAGTCCTCATCGTTTTTACATTTAGTTTGGATGATGGTTATTTTTTCACGCAGATAATTTTTTTCCCCCTTTTCGCAAAATTTATGAGGTGGCATGATTTCAATGTGCGCCAAATAAAAACTGAATGGTGCAAGTTCAATAAAAAAAATTTGACGTAGTTTTTCGATAAATTGCAATTAACTGAAGCAGCGTACAGTTACAATGCGGAAAGTTCATAAAGTCACTGAATTGATTCGGCCCAGTAAACGTGTAATTTATGCCCTATGTGTTAAGTACAAGCTATTCAGAGTTCAAGCTTTAAAAACGGCGTAGTTCATCCTTTTTCAAACTTTTATTTAGTGGTTTTTGGTACATAGGGTAAACATCAACCTTACCCGGGTACTCCCTTCCGCCATGTGTTGCCCGAAAATGTACGCTGTACGGGAAACCTTTCTTTCATTCGATGAGCGTCATTGCCCATCTGGCTTGTTAAACAAAGCCAACTCGAGCTGAGTTCCTTGGTTCGTTCTTCCGTTCGTTGGTCGTCATCAGTTTCTCGAGCTGTGCAAATATTTACTTTGGCCTTACTCGCCAAAGCTGATGATTAATGTTAGTTTAGTGCAATAATTTAAGTCATTCAGTTATTTAAAGGTTATGCAATGCCATCACGCTATGCGAGTTGGCGTTACTACGTTCGCATGCCTGGTATATGATAACCTTTTAAGCAAGAATGCTGTCTAAGCATATGCAAATAATGCCATTTATTTCTGCGTTCTTAATAGGCTCAAAGTGTTGTGATAAAGTCGTCTTTTTTCGATTTGTAAATATGATAAATGGTTTGTTTGGTGGCATGAAAAGTAACAGATACGCGTGAAAAAGAGAGCAAAGCTATATCGTTGTCTGTAGTTTGTCAGGGCTTGTTTATAATAACACAAATACGTAGACAAATAAAAACACTAAATAAACTAAAAAGATAAAAGAGGGCAACGATTGAAAAAAAAAAGACTAGAACAATATTTTTATTTTAATTCATCAAACTTACTGAACAGGATAATAACATGTGACAGATGAAATCTGCATTAAAAGCTACGAGAGATTGAGACCGTTGAAGCTGTGAAATAGCTGACAGTTGAAGACTTCCAACACGGTTTCGAACAATGGAAGATTCGCATGGAGCATTGTAGTGATAGAGGAGGGGTGTATGTTTTAGGTGATAATAAGTAAATGTGTATAAAATCAAAATAAAATGTCGATATCAAACATCTATTGTGCAAACAAAGCCCGCATATAATAGTAGTTTCTTTCAGAAGATAACATAAAAAATAAATATCAATGTACCTTGTACTGCATTAAGTGAAAATCTGCTCCCAAATAAGGGCAGACATCTTTTGCTTCCTTTGTGTTGTATATGCTTGAACAAATTCCTAAGCAAAGCAGAATATTTCCAACAGCAAAGCAAACGAAGAGAAAATGCTTAAACAGGTCATTTGCAATCGAATCGAAGACTCAAAGCAAACCACCTATCAGCAAAAATGCGTTGCCAATCTCGGAAGCGCCATTACAAATCACAAGAGTAAGGCAAAAACAAATGCAAAAATTAACAAAAACAAGTAAAAACTTAGAAGTCAAAAGTTGGCCTAAATCAGCTTTGTGTTTCTTTGCTTGCGCTTTACTCTGCCAAAATTGAAAGTCGAAATCAAAAGAGAAAAATATTTCAAATGAAAATGTGTGTGTGTTAATTGCCCAAAGAATGTCGACGACCCCCCAATGCTAGAAAGAAAGGCGACACATTTAACTCTTAATTTATCTGAAAACACAAGAAGGAAAAAATGGCGACAATGAAAACTACAAGAAAAGTACAAACCGATTTGAATAAGGAAGCACAAAATAAGGGCCAAAAAAAAAGGGGGAGAATAAGACCGCAGAACAGCAGGGAGAGAACTTTCGACAAAATGAGCATGAAAAGCGAACAGAAAAAGCGAGAGCAAAAAAGATGTGAAAGAAAGAAAAGCAATTTTCACATTTTCGTGGCAATCAAGTCGAGCAAGTCAGTCAAAAAATCAGTTGGCGGCCGACATTGAGAGGCGTCAACAGCTGGGTGAGAAATGGGTTGAGTTAAGCGAGCGACGCAGAACGCTGCTGATTATCGTCATCAAAATCAGCAACATCACAAACATTATTAGCAGCGGCGTGAAGCTGTGACGCTTTCGTTTTTTATTTTTATTTTTTATTTGCGCTCAGCCGACTTTCAAGCAGCTCGAGTAAAGGGGTTTTCCAGCTGTCAAACATTTAAAATAATTTTGACGCTAATTTTAAAACGGCAGCAATGCGAAATGCAATCATTCTTGCAGTAAATGCGACAAAAGCGACAACCTTTTGACGACGTCTGACGACTATGAGCAGCAACGAACAATCAAAAATCAGTTGTCCTCGACTGGGGTAATGCATGGTTGCTTGAGTAGAAAACCCACTCTAAACAACGTTTACCGAAATGAAGAAGAAGACATGAAAGCAACTAGGTCAGTCCGAAAATAAATTTTGAACAAACTAAAGTAAATAAAATAAAGCAATTTTGTGTTGTTGTCGCTGTTGAACAACAATGTCGAAAACGAAGAACTTCATCGTCTTCATCGACATCTTACATCTTGGGCAGGAGTACGTACAGTAAAAAAGAGGCATTGCCATTGCCAACCGTTGAAATGAAAATAGTAAAACTGACAATAAGAAGACCAAGTTTTATTGCTTGGGCGTCGTCGAAATGGGCGAACGACTGGCGACATGCATTTGGTAGGGCGTGGCGGATTGTAGCACTAAATGGATTAAAGTAGTACAAAAAAAAAGAAGAAGAAGAAGAAGAATGTTAACTTTGGCTGCCACGAAATTATTATACCCTTTAGACTTGGAGGACTTGAAAGTTAATCAAGCATTTATCTGGTAGACGATTCAAGACCCAAGTCAACAGAATGGTAAAATCTCTTAGCGCTAGAATAGTCAAACTGGGCTATCGGTTTGCGATAATTGCACCTACATGGCGTATTGTCATAGCTTCTTAAGAGTCCTTCATGCGAAAATCCTCGGCAAACTCTTTGGCGCCGCTTGGTATATGCAAACAGAGAACCTTGAATGTGACTTGAATGTCCCACAAAATAGGGGGTGTCGTAAACTAATAAGCAGCAGCGTATTTAGAGCAGCTCAATCAACATCTGTATCCTTGTCGACCTTGCGAGCAGATCCTTCTAATTCTGTTGTAAATTACTAATCACACTTAGATAAGTTAATTTCACTCTTCACTAAGTTGTTACGTATTTGTTCTTTTCTATTCTTTTAAATTTAATTTAATTTAATAAATAAAAAAGTGGTCATCCAAGGTCTTTGAATTTTCAGAGCTTTGATACGGCAGTAAGCAAAATATTAAAAGTAGGTTTTAGATATTACCAGGACTCATATTTATGATTCCGAAAAAGAATGTATTTAAATTTCAAGTCTATTCGTGAACATGTTTTCCATATAAGAGTCCTAGAATCTATAAATTATCTTATTTCTTTACAAATAGGCGTTGGGTGTAGGCTTAGTCTTTCAATAATTGATTCCGGCCGGTTCCGCCGTCAAATTAAAAACGTATGCAATAAAAAGCTTCTCTAGCTCAAAAACTGAGAAACCACTTTATATACATACATCCGGATATAGCTAGACCAACAGACCAACTCAGTTCGTCAAGAATTGATGTCACTCATTATATATTTTATAGAGCCTTCGATGTCAATGTATCACAAATGCCATGCCATACTGTGTGAAGGGTATAAAAATAAAAGGGTGAAAATATCACGAACAACGTACACTAAAACGACACACAGAAATAACAAAAAACAACAACAACAAAAATCAAGTTAACGAAGAAGCACAGGAAGCAAGTCAGCCGAGCGATCGTCTTCGTCTTCCTTTTTGCACGCGTCCTTTTAACGCGGCGTCTACGGAAGTGCGGCTGACTTGGATTACCGATGCTAAGGAGTTTATAAACAAGTGTTGATAGCGATATTTAGCGTCATACAGACACACAGAGACGTGGATGAACAGACGTACATACGACGAATAAGGATATCTGCAGCATGCAGAAAAATGAATCCTTTTTCAGGAACTTACTTAAAATGTCATTACAAATTGGATTTTGCATTTGTCGTGCTCATACTTATACCCTCACTATTTTTCCCATTCCTTAACTCTTTATGAGAAAACTAGGTTGGTTTGAGTGCGAGCCAAGATAATAGTTGATAGTTGATGCTACAATTGATAGCATTGTATAAACTACATAAGAGACGAGCGACATAGACATAGCGTAAATCGCAAACAAGGAACGGAACAGAACGGAACGCTTTGAAAAGGGCGACATGCGAAAGCGTAAGCAAAGTTTGGTGACTATGAGAACCACGACGACGACTTCAATGCCATAATAGCGGGTTCCTTGCTTTACACAGTTTATGTGGCACGTTTTGCTGATTGTTGCATGCACTCAAAGCAAGAGAGTGTGGCGGAATAAGAAAAAAATAAAAAAAGAAGAGAACGGCAACACGCGAGCATTTTTTGGCAACTTGCTACTGACAACCAACAGATACTTTTCAATGCCCTTTTCCCTCCCTAGTGCTATATGACATTTTCACTCTGCTATTTCCCATAAAATAGTTCGGCGGCTTTACTAGTCCCTTCCCGCTCTTCCATCGTGCACGTACCGAGCGAACGCTTTGCGAGGATTTATGTGCGGCTGGATTTGACTGTTGGCGCTAATTAAATTCCCACTAAGCAGGTTTTTCTATGCGGTGCGCGTTGTGGTTTTTTTTCCTGGTTATTTTTCACTTTTAATGAAATAAAACTCAAACTTGGCGCTTTGGCGGTTGGCGTTTAGCTGAGTGGAAACGTTGCAACACGCGGCGTATGAGTAATTTCATTATGACATTAATTAAGGTAGCGGGCTGAAGGAAAAAACATCGTTAGGTTAGACGAAGCAGAAGTAGTAGTACAAAAAATAGAAATAGAAATAAAATAAAATAAAACATATAATAAAAAAACGTTTGTGGTTAATTAATTTTGTAGCAAAATTATGAAATATAACGCTTTGGCAATTAATCACTGCGAAGCGTTGTCGTAGCTGAAAGCCGAGTCGGGCTTAACACGTTGGGTGGCAAGCAGCCACCAAGAATTTGTGTCAATTTGCACGAGTTGAGTGAGAAGTTCAACAAATTAGATTAAACTTTAAGATCACAGAAATTTAATACTAAAAGTTTTGCAAAAAAAAAATATCTCAGCTGGGATGGGGTGTATTGGCAAAGCTCAGACAATTTGTAGATGGAATTTAATAAGTGTGGTGAAACTTGGAAGAAAGCTGTTAACACCATGATGCCTAACATATAGAAAAAGTTTTGGAATAAAACTTGGTTAATTTAACAAAGTTTTGAATTTACATTCGGATGATGTTGCATAGCCTGCACAAAAATACTCAAATAACTAGCTAAGGGCCATGTTGCTTCAACTAAACATATTGTAATTAAGGTTTATTGTTTACATTAAATTCAAAAAAAAACCAAAAAAATCAAATATTATCAAGTAGAGAGAGGTGTAGGGAGTCTGTCTGCCACTAGTTTGTAGAATCGATGAACTTAAGTTTTCCAAAGACACAATAAGTTAAGTCCTTTAGTTAGGATGATGAATACATTAGACTAGCACAATTCAAATACCTCTTTTGCCATTTCTCTCTTGAGGATCAGTAGCAGAATAACTGCAAACTCCGAACTCAATATTGCAAAGTTTCATGTCCCCAAATATTTGCTCTTTTTCGCTTCATCGCTGGTCGTCAACTCTCTTATGTTGGTTCCGCGTGAGACTTAGGGTGGGATTTGCCAAATTTTTTTGTACAGAAGTTAAAGAGTGTGTTTGATGAGGTCCCGCATTCGTAATAGGGTATAATTTGTATGATGTATGAAAGATGACGCTGATGTCGCGAACTAGACATGTTTTAGTTTGTGTACCGATTTTAAGAATGCCTTTTTTAAGGGGATTTCTGTGCATTTCTACTAAATGAGACAATATATTTTTTTTATTTATTAATTGGGCGTTGTTTTTATATTTACATATTTCACTTTAATTATGCTGTGTAAAATGTTGTTTAAGATGGAAATTATCACACGGACAACTTGACTTTCTGAGGCAGAACAACGTCTGTCTAGTGCATCCACTGGTGCGCTTATCTAATATAATATCATGTGCCACGGAGTTGCTCGGAAAAGTTGTGTAGAATGAACATGTAAACGGTAAAAAGTTCTTTAGTCGCATCGTTAGATTTTCGGTAGGATAAAATCTTATGATTTGTTGGCTTACTTACTTAGCTTTTTTACTGTTTCGTTCTTGGAACTATAATTCAGACAAAATAACGAATTTCTCTAACTTACAACGCTTTGCTTGAAACATAAGCTGATGTAATTCGATTAAATTTTCCGACTTTCCCGTTAGACTTTCGCAACAAACTTCACTCAATTACTCTACAGAATTTCTCTGAAAATTTCATCAAAATCGGTCCAGCAGTTGCTATCCCTATAGGGACCATACATACCCACATACACACACATCGATTTTTATACATATTGAAGAAAGATTATTACTGGAGCATCTCGGAGAAAGAAAATATAAACAGAGCTCTATCCAAGGGATCAAATCGACTTCAAACACATTTGATAAAAACTGAGTTAAAAGTCACTTGGTTAAACTGCCAAGGGTTATGTACGAATGAGTAGTAAAAACAAAAACTTCGTTATATTAGCACATTTCCAAGAAACTTGCAAACTAATACTAATAATGAAATGTCAACTAAAATGAAGTCATGACATTGACAAAGAAACTTTGCACATTCACTTGGTTAATCATTAGCAAGCAAACAAAGTTACTGAGTAATCACAGTGATCACAGCAAAAGCATCGCGTTGACAGTGTGAAACCACACCAAAAGACCCCGGTCAACCCGCTGGACTACAGCTAAGCTAAGCCAATGAGTTGCGATTACATTTTGTTGGTTGGCTTTGGTTAGTTGGCTGGCTGCTTGGTTGCTTAGTAAGTAGAAGTCCTTGGCCTTATTTGTGGCATGAGACATTGTCGCAACAACGATGATAGGGAGCCTGCCGCGAGCGCGAACATCCGTATAATTTCTATGTTGAATCGGCGGCAAAAGAATGGTTACCCTACCAACCACGTACCTGGCAACAGGGTGACACTCCCGAAAAGCAAACTCTGTGTGTGTAACCAACAAATTGTTGACACAGTAGCGTATTTAAATGCATATTGCTACTTGATGCAGTAGCAACGGCAGCAGTAACGGCAATGGCAGACAACGTCGAAAGCGCATCCTTGACCGATATTTGGTTGCTGCAACGAAGTGAGCGCAGTGACAAACACACACCTACACCCTCATACACACACACATACCCATACGCATACACACACCCTGGCATTGAAAGAGTGCATCGGCAGAGTTAAAGCTTCTTCGTAAAACTAATGCTTTGCCATCATCTCGCAGCAATAGTAGCTGAGCCACTTCAACTTCGCTTTTGCAAAACTTATCCTTAAAAATAGCGCCCTTGGGTAGCATTGCTTCTCTCGCCAGATGCTATTAGTATAAATAATGCTTTATTTCAATTCAATTCATTTCAAAATGCTGGTAAACGTATTGCGGAAAATGAATTCCAAACCAAATTGAATTCACTTCATTGAGCAGAGCAGCATTGGAATGTTGCGCATACGCCAGCATGGCAGCATTGCTCCACCACCCAAAAATTATTGCACACTTAGTGCTCAGCTGAAGCACATGTTTGTGGCTTCCAACCTGAGTGACTTCATTTCATATGTGCTTGTTGTTGGTCAGACACTCGACTGGCAATTGATTGAATTTGCTCATATTTGATTTATAAAAAGCTTTTTACAAACGAAAATGGTACTTTTCGCTACGAAACTAAAGTAAACTAAAAAAATAATAATATTAAAATTTTAAAGTAGTTTCTGCTATTTAAGAAATAATAAGTTGAGATTATACTTGAGTGTATAGAGTTTTAATATTTAGTCTCGGCGGACTTCTTTTTGTGCTTAAAATCAAAAACTCAGTTATTCCAAGATGGCTGAAAACTTTTTGCAGAACTATCTGCGAAACGAATACATTCCTTCAAATACCAGTCAACACTACAGCAAAGCACTTCGCTCTGTACATAACATACAGTGTGTGCCATAATAGATGAAGCCTTTGGTTGCTCTATTGAGAGATCACGTAATTTGGTTTAAGCAGAATGGTCACCCTAAGCTCGAATGGCGTATTCAAACGTGGTCTGCCGTGCGAGGTGGCTACGCCAGAAATGGTGATTTAGTTTAATAAAATTATTATGGATAATCGCCGAATAAAGTTGACGCCGGTAGTAGAGATTGTGGGCAGCACATGGCATATAGGCTCAAGAGTTGGATATCATAAAGTTCTGCGCCAGGTGGCTATTACAATTACAATCCTAACGAGTTTTTGCACCAATACTCCAGAAACAAGGGAACAGTCAAAACAGTCCTCAAACACCTATTTTGAGGAATTTCCGAAATCCTTATTTTTGGACGGTGTAATAAATTTGATAGAAAGATTGGAATAGTGTATCGGAATAGTGTTTAAAAATAAAATAATAACAGTTTTGCCAAATTTAAGTTATGCCAATTAGGAATACGGAACTTATTACCGCATAAACCGTAAAAATTAATTAAACTTTAATGTACAAATGGTACATTTATTTCGAGCACACTGCGATTTTTAGGGATTAAAATGAAAAGGAAGCCAAATAATTTGAAGCCAGATCAACAGAAGGTGGCTCCTATAAGCAGATTCCACTGTAAGGAACAAACAGCAAATAAGTTCAATGGAATATGAATGATTCTGTGAAGAAATTCAGGAGCTGACTATTGTCGAAGAAAATCACATAAATAGTGAAGTGGTAAAAATTAAAACAAAGCGTCTGCTTCCGCTGATACCGGCAAGGATTAAATACCCACCGTTTCAACAAGTTAATAACAAATCCGCTGAAAAAGAAAAGATTACATTAATGCGAAAACAAACTGAGGTGCAACAAGAAAGCAGCAATCATTTGTAGTTCATTAAGGGGATATTTTGATAGGTCAATAACCCAATGGAAGAATGGTCCACATCATTTCAAGTTTTCATATTGCCAATTTTATAGTGTTAAAAAAAATCCTACACCTATACGAGGCCCATTTCTTCATCGGTAGATGTTATTAAAAAAACTCTATAAACTCAATCTCTCATGCCAAAATCAAATCTCTCGTGACACCAAATAGTCTTCATATGTGAACTTGCAGTAGGGATGCTCCATTGAGCCCTATATATAATTATGCTTAATTATATATACTTTTCTTAACGCTAGAAGAAAAGTAGTTTCAAACGCTAAAGCTCTTGAAATTCGACATACATTACAGTATGGCCAAAATAACACGTACAATATAATCAGAAGTGAGCCATGAAATTTCTTTGTATTATGCTATAAAACAAGGTCCTATGGAATCTTCGTTCCAACACCAAGAAATTCAAGGTCAAGAATTTGCAACTAACCCACTGTTGTTTTGATACTTTCAGAATATCAATCACATACATAACTTACAAACGTCATAGTTAGGAATTCCACTACAAAGCAACAATCTGATAATTGCCTGAGTTTGAGTGACACACCCTGTATAAATGTGAACCGCGCTCAAACCAAAGTAGCATCATATGGAACTTCTATTTTTTTCCTTTTTATTTTTTTGTTAGCTGCTTTTCACGATTCTCAACATAAGTCTCAGTGACTCCTTTTGACGTGTAGCATTTACAAACTGACAGCGCACATTGAGCAAAACAAAGTAAAGCAAAGTCATGCAAAGTGAAAATATGCCAAGCAGGATGATAACTGCACAAACGACGTAGCTGCTACATAAATATACACGTGCAAGTATGGCTGTGTGTGTTTATGTACCTATGTGCGTATTTTTGTTTCTTTGTTTGTAATTGTTTAATGCATTTCATAATATTTAACGCAACCAAGCAAGCTTTTAGCCAAGTACCAGCAACAGCAGCTACTCAAGCACAGAGCCAGTTTATCACCACAGCACAACTCCTCTCCCCTCATCATTTACAGTGAAGTTTGTTGCAGCTTTCAAGGGATTTACACATACCAAGCAAATTTTCCACTATCCCACCTGCTCAACTCACTACAGTTAGCTGCTGTCAGTTAGAATCATAAAACTCAGCCAACGTGCAAGGGAGCTAGTCAGGTAAAAAAAAGTGCTCTTTGTTGTAATTTTATTTTATTTTATTTTATTTTTTTGAGTAGCGCCACACATACACATGCATAAACATATACAAAAGTTCTATATAAGATATGAATACCGCTCTGCTTATTCTACGTTTTCCATTATTTTCAATTTATGCATGTGTGTGTGTGTGTGTATATGCTTGTGTATATTTGGGTACAGGTGCTATTGGTGTGGGCGGTCGCTATTTAGGTCAGCAACACTCGAAAATCCAATTTACTTTACTATTTGTTTAGCATAATAATTCATTAGAAAAAATGCTAAACGAGCAGTAAACAAATAAACTTTAAAAATTTCAATTAAAAATTCTTTTTTTGCTGTCACCTTTTTTATTTATTTATTTTCTTATTTGGTAATAACAGTTAAGGTGACATTTGGATTCCATTCATGCTCAAGCCCTGAGTCGTCTTCACTGTACATATTTTATTTTTTATTGTTTTTTATATTGCAGGTCATAAAGTTAATCAGTGTATGTGCGACAAGGAGAATAAAGAATAAAGAGTTGAAGAGAGCGTGCTTAGTGCCTGTTTTAAGTGATAAGTGTTCAGTGAAATGCATCTGGATGTATTTCGTTGTGTGTGTGCATTTGCCAACTTAAAATAAGAAAAAAAAAATCGAAAATAAACCGTAAAGCTAATAAAGTGGAGAAAAAATACAAATATGTATATATATGCTGTATATAATTTTCACCTTATCACACGATGTCAGTGTGTTGATTGACCGAGAGTGAGAGAGAGTGGGCATGAATGCACTGATACTTGAATTACTTTGCTTTCATGTACGTTATTTCGCCGCTGTCCGTTTGTTTGTTAGTTAGTCTGTTGGTTTGTTGAGTCAGCGCGGCGTGTTAACAACCCAACGAACATCATTCTTGTTTATAACGCCTCCGTGCTGAGCGTCGATCAACGAACGAAATATAAACACTCAAACACACACACACTCACATAAAATCTCTTAAAGCAAAGGTGCGATAAAGTTTGTGTCATTGTTGTTGCTCTCTTATCATTGCATGCTCTCTTCAATTATCATGTACATATATTCATATAGACAAACACATGTACGTACATATGTATATGTATCAATAAACGCACATGATTGAGCGAGTTTGTTTGATATTTGAATTTTTTTTAATTAATTGTTCTAAATGAATTAATTGATTAATTTAAGTGATGTTTGTTTTTTCAAATTGATTAAATTGACAATTGTTTATTTTTGTTTGAAATGCTTTATGCAATTAATCAAAAAATAACTAATTAACATTATTAAAAATCTTAAGTGATATTGGGCACCTAGAAAGTAGATATGTACATACATATAAATATTTTTCTCTTGCTTATTACTCCTCAATCTTCGTCAATCAGCGTAGGATAAGATGGTGGTTACTTATACAAAGTTTTAAAAAAATAATAATTATTTAATTTTTTCGATAAAATCGAGTAAAGTTCATATCAATTCATTCAATACACTCTCCCACAGACACATTCGAAGATTTTGCCATCATGCAAAATGAGTTTCTCTCTCTCTCTCTCTTCTGCGTTCTTTGTTTGTTTGTTTTTTATGCAAAATTCAAATGCCAACATTACAAAAACAAATTGACTACAACAAACCAAAATTAGAGAAACAATGATAGAAACAACAAGAACAAAAATAAAGTGAAGAATGTTTTCATTTCTACTTCACCTCAAATTAAATTCAATGGTTTTTTAATCGCACACGTAGTGGGGAGAGAGGAGTCATACAGCAATTGCAATTGTGAGCACGTCGTATACTATTAGAAGAGCGTTCTGGCATCAATTTAACTTACCGTTTTGCTTTGAGCGGCTGACTGCCTGCTTTGCTTTCTCCCTTTAACTGGTTTCATCCTTTCTTGCGCAGTTCATTTATTGCGTGTGAAATGTTAATATAGCTGTGAGAAATAGATACGGGAGGCAGGTGGCGTTGCATATACACAAATCGCGTTTCACTCAAGTGGCAGCGAGACAATGAGACAGCCATCAGGAACATTTGGTGGAAAAGATGCAACGTGATGAGGTGGGCTGGAGAGTGGGGCCTTCAAGCCCCCCTTCAATATAGCGTTCGATCGCAGGCAAAAAATGTGTTGAGAAAAACAAAAGCAACAAATTGAAAAAAAGTTTGAAATTTTATTGGCACAAGGTTAGGCAGCATGGCAAGGCAGTGAACCTCGCAACTCACACACTCTCTCACTAACTTTCGACTATAGACATAACAACTGGCAAAGTTTATGCTGCTGCTGGTGCTGCTAATTTGTCTACCCAGCCGACACAGAAATCAATGCTCGTTAAAAGGTAAAATTTTCCAAATTAAATTGTGCGGCAATTGCTTAAAAATTGTTCACTAATAGAGAATTTTCGCATTACGATTGGAATGTATTTAATGTTTAAAATATTGTTCTTTTATTCGAGTAGAATTCTCTGTATGGTGGATAATCTAGTTAGCGGTCGTTTTTTCGATTCCCAAATTAAAAATAAATCACTTAAACCAAACTCCAACAGTGGCCACATTCTACCACACTTTTCCAGTGCGCTTTAACGCAGTAAGTGCATTAGGCATAGGTCGCTTTTTAAACCCGATGCTATCGAAGTTGCTATTCACAGTCAGCTGAATATTTCATGCAGAGTTGCTATGTGGTGTAGTTAATGGCCTATTTACAGTGGGCTAGGATTCGAATCGCTGGTGATTCGATGGTGATTCGTATCATTTTTTACAACAACCACAAGGAAGGCACATAGGCAAAGGCACAAAGGCACATAACATTTTATGCGGATGGAAACTCTAAAAAAGAGAAATAAGAACGCAATGAAGACCCACATATAAACACTTACAAATAAAGTGTTCTAAGGAATCCGATTTTAGCTAAACCGCTTTTAGCTGCCATATAAACGTAGTAAATGACTAAGTAATACCTCTGTCAAATGGACAACAAGAAACAGTGCTGTCTGTCTACTTTGGATAGGTTTCAGTGTACTTATGAGAAGAAAATTCCAATTTTCTGAGTAGCAGCAATGTGGGTGTATTAATGAAATGCAAAAAAAAGGGTTGCTAATAATATCAGTAGACACAGTAGTGTACCCAATATTAAATTCTAACTTTTTGTGCGTTGGGCAGAAACTGCTAGCGAACGGAGGCGGCCGCGGCAGCTGTTGCTTGTCTTCTTCATGTTTTTTTTCTGTGCAATCACTAGTTTTCAAGTGACAATTCGACAATGACAGTGTCGACGACAATGTGTGTTGCACGAAGCGTTCTCTCCCTCTTCTCCACACTCGCAATAATACACTCTGCCATTCACATTTGATCGTTCTTACGTTTAGCGTACGCGCAACGTAGGTGGCGTCCGCCTTATTCCGCACCGAAAGAGCAATGAAATTAATATGAAATTGATTTTTTATTACTTTGTCGAAATTGGAAATGAGTTGTACCAGCAGAAGCAAGAGCACGTCGCGCACTACGATTACTCCTAGTACCAACGATAATTTTAACAAATGTCGGCTTACATTTGTGTGACTAACGCAGCTAGCAAAGTCGAATTCAAATGAAGAGCAAAAAATATTGTAGGCTAAATAAGGAAAAAGAATGTGCTACTTGTTAACTTATACGCTAAACGTTAAATGTTTAACACGTAAGCAGTTTGTGTAGCGTCACTTACACACACAAACGTCGTTGTCGTCGCTAATGAGCGGAAAAACGGTACAAATTATGACATCACGGTCTGACTACCGGCTTGCCTGCATGCTGTGCACTTTGTAGGGAAATTGTGTGCAAACCATAATGAATGAGTGAGCAGCATGAATGAATGAATTGAATGTTTGTATGTATGATTGTGTTTGTGTATGAGTGACGATCGTTATACAGGGGCGAAAAAATGAGCGAGCGAGCGAGTATAAATGCAAAGCTCAGTATAAAGAATATTGTTTACACTCTTTGGCTCTACTCAGCTAAGCTCAATTCAACTTAACTCGCTTGCTGAGTGCAGATGAAGTTGCGCAGTGCATAAACCACACAGCACAAAGAATCAAGCACAAAATGAATGAACATCAACATAAAAACGCAAACTACGAGTACGTGTGGGTGGGAAAGCCTCATTACACTCAATTTTTGTGTTGCTGTCGTCATCGTTCTGCTTTGATTTAAATTTTTTTTTTTTTTTATAATTTGAGTGCGTTGGTTTTTTCTCAAATTATTATTGCTGTTGCTATTGTTAGCGCCTTTTTAAAGAATTCTGGTTTCACGCAATAAAACGCGTTTTTAGTGTTTTGTTGTTGCAGTCTCGAACTACAAAAGTAGAATTAACAAAAGATCGCGCGCTTGTGGTGTATGAGTGTAAGCGAGAGTGTGGGCGGGCGCCACATTGGACAAGTTTCTTGCAGTGCTTGCACACATTCAAACATCCATTAAACATAAACACAACAAACAACTACAATAAAAAGAACAACAGCTGCTGGTGTCATTGTGTTTGTTGACGCGCATGTTTTTCATCTGCTTTTTTGCTTCTGTTGGTGCTTCTTGTTGTTATTTCTGTGTTCGTTGCTGTTGCTGCTGCTATGCCAAACCGACAATTGTCATACGCGTGGGCAGCAAAATAAAAGTGAGGGAAGTGGGAACCTGAACTAAAAAAAGGCAAAAACCCGCAGCTGTAAACAACAAAAACGTGTCCTTTCTCCCATGCATAAACTTTGGTGAACAAAATGCACTTTTTGTTGTTATAGTGGAGGCGAGTGGGTGGGTGATAGTTACGTCGCATTTGTCGTTTCACTTTAATTTTCGCGTTTGCTGTGACAACCTTGCAAAAGGGCAGGGAGAGAGAGAGAGAGAGAGAAAGAGGTACATATGTTTTGTAACTGGCTCTCTGGATGTATGTTTGTGTAATGAGTGTACAAGAACAACTCAAAATGTAAGCAAAGAAAGTGCTGCAAGCGAAATGCGACAAACACAACAATAACAATAAATTAAATAACTACAGCAAAAAAACAACAATAATAATATACGCGTTATGACACTGTAAGATGCTTACTTAATAAACTTAATAAATTATCGTATCGAGACTACTAACGAAATATAAAAATTGAGTCCATTAAAAGAAAACCAAGACGAAAATCTAAGGAAAATGAGACGATAAGTACTCCACCTGATTTAAACCTCATTAATTTATTTCATTACAACTAATGCTATTAGCCAATGCCGCCGACTTGATTTTGGCCTAAGCTTAAACATTCATGAAAATATGACGCGCAATAAGCAAATACGCTTAACAATTGAAGGAGAGTAATGGCGAGGGAGAGAAAATAAAACGCACACCAAAAAGCACTCCAGTTAGTCGAATTGTATTAACAAAAAGAAACAAAAAAAAAGAAGGAGACGCATTGAGCGAGTTGCCACCTGCTTAAAAAATGAGTGTGAGTGTGGGTGGTATGTAGAAGGAAAGATAGTATGTGATGAATTCGCAGTATTGTTCTTAGTAACAATAATATAGAAGAAAATTATAGATTTGTTACAATAATAAACAACGAAGATCTCCTCTCACTATACTACGTGCATGTTACGCACTACAACTGATTGGGAGAGTGAAAATGAAAAATTTTTAGTTAATTTTATAAATTTCAATTAGCAACAAGAGGAATGAAAACCCACCCATGGAAACACAAAGTCGGCATGGGAGAAAAAGATACGCACACAAAAGAAGCTTACTTAAGGTACTTTTGCTTGTGTATTTGGAAGAATTCAAAGTTTTAGTAAACAAAGCCTGAAATAAATTATAGAATTTTCTTATAATTGTTATATCAAATAGAATAACAATTCGATTATAGGATGCATATCGAGCCATGCTATCCGGTTCAAAATGAGCCTGATCGCATTTGCGGTCTTTGCTGTTGTTGCCGTTTATTGCTTGCCTTATTTAACAGCCGGTCACCTGCTGCTACTGACGCTGAATATTAGGCGACGAATGACAACTCCCGCGCCCTTTTCATTTCAATATTCTTTTTGGAGATAAACTGGTACCGGTGACCATCAAAAACAATAACACAAGAAGTCGAAGGCACAGAAGAATATAACGAAGGCCAATCATGCCAAAAAAAAAAGTTTAACTTAAAACGAGCAGCGCCGGGCTTATCTACTACGTTGTGTTTGTTTCTCTCTTGTTGTTGTCGCCTACATCGCGCGGCACTCAGTACGCATTATTCCAAAAGTTTAATTTAAAACAGCGAAGACACTCACCTTGGGATCGTTTTCGTTGTTCGCCTATTGTTGTTGCTGTTGCCCTGATCTACTGTGCTTTTCTCGTTTGTTCGCACGCTCACACTCGCTCGCTCAGCCAACTGTTTCCATTTCGTTGTTGTCCTGGCTTAGGATCCACATTCACACCGCAAAGGGCACTGCAACGCCGTCGGCGAATAACAAAATTTTCAATTACTACCCAAATTTTGTTTAAACACTTGATCTATTTGTTAATTATTCAGATCGATATATAAACACGGTAAACAATAAAATATATGCAAAATTGTTTATAACACTTCGCTCGAATTCATTCATTTATTCAATAACTTGACTACGTTCGACTTTTTATTTTGGAGATGGCAATGCACTTCCATAAACATATATTATTTTTTAATTTGACTTGATCGCAGACTATTAACACAATTCCACATTACTTAACTTTACACAGACTTAATTTATTTACGCGGTTGCTAGAGAGGTCTAACCGTATGTCTCACTCACGAATCTTAAATAACACACCACATACGCCATCTAACTAAACCGACTAACCGACTGACTTCCTAGCAATACATGGCCAGGAGTGTAATTCAACTGCGAAATATAAGAAACGTACTAAATTTGCCAATTATGAAATGGACTAAATATGCCCAAAGGTTAGTTCCAGCGTATTTCTAGTGGGTAATAATTTGGTCAATTTTGTATTTTTGTTAGAAATGTTTAGTAATCTACTTGAAGAAATTATTAAAATTTTTATTTTGCAGGTAATAAAAGCATTACATATATATTCATTTAACATTAGTAGTTCGTTCATTTTAATAATGGCGCGATTTTATACAGCTGATCAAGGTCAAACAGCTGAGGCAGGCGAATTTTAGCATATTCAATTATGTTTATTTTATTCAACTCATAACTGGGTGATTTATAAATCTTACACAGCGAAACATCGTGTCGCACTTCTTACATCATATATTTATTGTTTTTCTCAGAGAGATGTTTTGAGGAGCGCTTTGCATCTAAGAACAAGGAATGCACATCGTTGACATCATCCTGTGTAATCTGATGGCGTCCATTGACCTTACACATTTGGTAGGCCGGCGTAAGGAGCTGCACAGCGTAGCGTAAGGTCGAAGTGCTGCCAATGTCACTCAAGCGTGCAAACGCGGCCTCCTCCAACTGTAAACCTTCGGTCTGGGCACGCAATTTTATGATTTGCTCGATTTCAGTAGTAGAATATGGTAGTGTGCGTATGATAAGCAAGCGATCGATCAGATCCAATGGAATACCATGTGCTGCGATAATGTCGGTGGTGCCGCTAAAGAAATACATAGCCCATAAGCAACACTTGTTATTCTTTGTCACAGCTACTTACCGTATAATACAACGACCACGATTGGTGGCAAATATAACAATTGGCGCAATCGGTGATTCCAGTGATTTGTGTAGATATGTAAATGTTTCCAAATCAAGCATATGTATCTCATCGATGAACAGAACGCCAGGCACCAACTCGGCAATACCTTGGTCAATATATTTGTTGACCACTTTATTGATCTCCATGCGTAACTTGTCTAGGAACATCATTATACATCATTATAAAAAGTAAATAATCGTCCTCAATATGTGGCTAACCTGTAATTTCAGTCTTCTTAGGCTTCATCAATTGGCCCATCATCGACAGCACATCCTGACCGCCTTGTGGACGTGCATTGGCCACATCCAAATCATGCAATGTGACATCCTGTATCACTTCCTTCTTCTTGTGTACATCGCCCTTCGGCAGTGGCACATATTCCTCTGTCTCCAAATCGAATTCTGTAGCGAATGTGTCACTGCGCCCTTGACGCTTAACGGCGCCACTATTCGCTTCAATGTAAATGACATCACCTACTTCGACTTTTTCCTTTTGCAATGAATCGAAAATGCTAGGATCGAGTTTCAATTGTTTTGTGCCTTTTGCGGTCTTTAAACCAATCACAACATTGCTTATGGTCTTGCCATAGCCGCCCATCGGATTTTCTGACTCCACTGGCGTGAGCTCTGTGACTTCGCCCTCGTACACTTCTTTCGTTTCGCGTATACGCAAACCAATCGAGCGTCGGAAATTCTCCATGAGCACTTCGGTTTTTTTAATCTCAGTGCTAAAGACCTCGGAACCAACCATTGGGCAGAAGGGCACTTTGTTTCCCAGCTCCTGCGCGATGGCCAATGCGATTGCCGTTTTGCCAGTGCCAGGCGGACCGGCCAGCAGCAATGCACGTCCGGCCATTTTCTTTGATTTGATTAGATCAACGGTAATGCCGGCAGCTTCACGTGCCGCTTTTTGTCCCACTAGACCGGCTCCGATTGGCAGTGGCACACCGGCATCATCCAAGCCGAGTCCCTTCACGTGGCTGTGGGCCGCAATGCGCTGAGTGCGTACAGTGCTTTTTACCTCTTCGATTTTCATTTCGAACTAATCACTTAAATACCGCCTTCTACACAGACCAAATCGTTCTCTAAACTTTTATTTTTTCGTTCGACTGATTTATATCGATCAAACTTCTCGAATGTTTTTTGAAAAGCGACACTCGCACAGCATGCTCTGCTTCTTCTTGATATGATGCTAGTGATGAGCAACTAATATGTTTGAGTACTTTGTATTTGAATACTTTACATTGAATAACTGTGTGGTGGTAACGAATAGTTTTTAGTAACGTGTTTTTGTGACCAACCGTGAATGAAGAAGAAGGCAGGAGTCCAATTGGACTAATTTAAATTTTTAATTCTTATTAATTAATTATTTAAAAATAAAAGAAACAAATAAGTAACATTAAAGAATAAAAAAATCGCTTATTCTACAAGTCGGGCAATATGGGCGGACAAGTGCAGACGAGATGTTTATCGCCGTAGGCGTCATCAATTCGGCCAACTGTTGGCCAAATTTTGGAGCCGGGTTTAACAAAAATCTACAATAGAACAAAAGAGGTACGTAGTACGTAACTTCAAGTAAACAATTAGATTGATTCAAATTATTCACTCACCGCTGGAAATGCAGCTTGTTCACGTGTGTAGGGTCTGTTCCACGTCTCAGAGATAACCTGGGCCTGTGTGTGTGGCGCCATTTTGAGTGGATTCACTTTTTTGTCCATGCGCCCCGCTTCGATTTCAGCAATCTCGGCGCGTATTGAAATCATTGCATCACAAAAACGATCCAACTCCTCTTTGTCTTCGGATTCGGTTGGCTCAATCATCAATGTACCGGCTACGGGCCACGACATTGTGGGCGCATGGAATCCATAATCCATGAGACGTTTGGCGATGTCGACTGCTTCGATGTTGGCCGACTTCTTCAAATCGCGTATATCCAGTATGAATTCGTGTGCGACCAGTTTCGAATTGGGTGCCTTGTATAGAGTTTTGTAGTGCTGCTCCAAGCATTTAGACATGTAATTGGCATTTAGTATCGCCACTTGTGTAGCGCGCTTGAGTCCCCGGCTGCCCATGAGCTTGATGTAAGACCATGATATAGGCAATATCGCTGAGCTGCCAAACGGCGCTGCAGACACAACGCCAAAGCTGTTCTCTTCACTCTCAAGTGGACTGATGACAGGATGTCCAGGCAAGTAGGGCGCCAAGTGCGCTTTAACTCCAATTGGACCCATGCCGGGGCCACCACCACCGTGTGGTATGCAGAAAGTCTTGTGTAGATTCAAGTGTGAGACATCGCTACCATAGTCGCCGGGCCGGCATAGGCCAACCTGTGCATTCATATTGGCACCGTCTAAGTACACCTGTCCACCGTATTTGTGTATCAAAGTGCAAATATCCGCGACAGTTTCCTCGAAGACGCCCATGGTTGAAGGATACGTTATCATTAAACAGGACAGTTTATTAGCATACTCAGCAGCCTTGTCATGCAAGTGAGCCATATCTATGGAACCGTCGGAGAGTATGCGTATTGGCTCCACCTTCATGCCGGCCATTTGCGCAGAAGCAGGATTAGTGCCGTGCGCCGAGATCGGAATCAAGCAGATGTTCCGGTGGCCCTCATTGCGATGCTCGTGATAGCTGCGTATTGCACGTAGACCAGCGTATTCGCCTTGAGCACCCGAATTCGGCTGGAATGAGATCTTATCATATCCAGTGATCTCACAAAGATCCTTTTCGAGCTCTTGGAACATTTGATGGTAGCCTTGTGCCTGCTCAACCGGCGCAAATGGATGTATATCGGTGAAGTGTCGGAAAGAACAGGGCATCATCTCCGTGGTGCCGTTCAACTTCATGGTACACGAACCCAGTGGTATCATAGAGTGCACAAGCGAGATATCCTTATTCTCCAACTGCTTCATATAGCGCACCATACGTGTTTCGCTGTGGTGCATATTAAAGATTGGATGTGATAAAAAGGACGACGTGCGATGGAATTTAGAATTCTCAATGGAGTTCTTTAAAATGTTCCGCTTGGCCAAGGTCTCATCGAGCGTGGAAGCTTTGAAAATCCAAAGTAGATCATCGACATCTTCCGGACGTACGGTTTCGTCCAACGCAATGCCAACAGTGGCGTCGCCGAAGTATCGGAGATTAATTCGCTTTTGCTCGGCGCGTGCTCTCAGTTCCTCGAGCGTGAGTTCTCCGCAAGGACGCACATGCAAAGTGTCAAAGAAATTTCTATTGAGCACCTCATGACCGGCATCAACCAGCCCCGTTTGCAGTGAGAGTGTAAAGTGATGTATGCGATTGGCAATGGCTTTTAGACCCTCTGGACCATGGTAAATGGCATACATGGCGGACATGTTGGCGAGCAAAGCCTGCGCGGTGCAAATGTTGCTTGTGGCCTTGTCGCGGCGTATGTGTTGCTCTCGTGTTTGTAGCGCCAGACGGTAGGCATCATTGCCGTCCATATCACGTGTGACGCCGATCATGCGACCCGGCATGAGACGTACTAACTTCTGCTTGCACGCGAAGAATCCAGCGTGAGGACCACCATAGCCAAGTGGCACACCCAAACGCTGCGAAGTGCCGACAGCAATATCAGCGCCAATTTCGGCTGGCGGCCGGAGCAGTGTAAGTGCCAATAAATCAGTTGCAACTACAACTAGAGTCTGTAAGCAACTACTTTAGTCGAAGAGTTTGGGTGTAACCTGTGTTAGGCAACTTACGCCATTCTTGCGTGCGAGTGCTGCAATATCCTCAAAATCCTTTACGTCGCCAAAAGTGTCCGGGTATTGGACAAGTATGCCAGAAATCTCACGACTCGTAAGATCTGCCTGTTCTATTGGTCCAATAACTGCCTCCAACTCCAAGGCTTCGGCGCGTGTTTGCACAACGGACAAAGTCTGAGGGTGTACTTTATTGGAGAGGTAAATCTTCTTGCGCTTGTTGTGTCTGTGAATTATGTAATGAAACATGATCTTGTTTTCTAGACCCCTGCACTACAACTAAGTACCTCGTTGCCAAACACATGGCTTCTGCTGCCGCCGTACCCTCATCCAATAGCGATGCATTGGCCACATCCAAGCCAGTCATTTCCGTAACCAATGTCTGATAGTTCAGCAGAGACTCTAAGCGACCCTGCGCTATTTCCGGCTGATATGGCGTATACTGTGTGGTCCAACCGGGATTCTCGAAAATGTTACGCACAATCGTGTGTGGCACATGGCAATTGTGATAGCCCATGCCGATGTATGAACGCCACAGCTGATTCCTCAATGAAATTTCGCGTATCCGCCGTATGAGCTCATGCTCATCTGAAATCAAGCTTGGCAATAAGTAATTGTACACGACATTTAATGGCAGTTAAAAATTATTTTTGTATTACCAAAAATAGTCGTAGTATCTGTCGCAGCGTTTCAAAAATAAAAAGTATCAACAGTTTCTACGCGGGGATTACACGTTCGCGTGCACGACAACAAGTGATAAGCTTCGTCAACCTCTGGCAACCTCTTATCAATAGCCTCAACTCGCTCGCATGGGGGTCTGCTGATAGCAGCAGTGAACTACACAAATTTTCCTATGCTCCATGGCAGGTACTCGCATATAATCTAAACAGCGTCACAGAGGGACTCTATTATACTTACTCAATGGTTTGTCCAATTGCAGATCACGTCTCAGTTGAATGGACTTCGGCACCGCTTTCTCCGTTAGCTCAGCGAGCGACTATTCAAGGATTTATAACTTAACATTTATTCCATACGTTTGACCCATACACACACTCACCTTAAACCCTAAAGTATCCAACATAGCAACAACATCAGTTTTACGTGGTCCAATGTGCCGACTGGGAAAATCCGATTTCGTCGGGAAGAGCACATCTTCAACGGGCACAGTGGCCAGCTGACGTAGGTAGGTCGTATAAGTGTTTACCTGTGGCACTAAGCTGCAGGTGCTTCTGGCGAGTAACCGTTGCATTTTCTTTGAACTTTCTCGCAGAACAATGGAAAATTTCAAAGTACTTCCGAGTTCGATGATGACGACCGCAAGGCTCGAATTTCAGTCTGTGACTGGAAATTTTTTCGTTGATCGTTCATTATTTGTGGCTTGACTCTTATCAATAAAACTATTGATGAGCATTGAGCTGAGCTCTGTTAAATGTTAAATGAGCGATTATCAGTGAATACGGTCAAAAGAGCGTACTGAGACAGAAACTGGGTGAGAGATTGGAAAGATTCGAAGGCGTTTGGAAAACTTAAATAAAATTTTTGGTAAGTTTTTCTTTCTATATATAAGTTTATTGCTACCTGTCATGGCTCAGTGATTAGTTTTAAAACCTCAAGAAGTTCCGAATTCATGGAAAAAGTCCACAGACTCAGTGGTTTCAATTTGTAGATGTCTACGAATCATGTGTGTTTTTTTAAAAACTTTTCTTTGTTTTTGTTTTAATAGGAAACCTACGAATAAAGTTCAATTTGTGTTTTGCACATGTATCTCTATTAAAGTTGTGTAATTGTAAATGCCAATTTGAGCTCCATCTGCCCAGTTTTTTTTTATTTTCTTGATCGCGATTTAGTGCGTTTTCTTATACTTGAAAGTGTGATTAAAGCCAGCGACTATCTCGTGTTCACGTAGGCGTGAAGTTTGTATAACAATTTATAAGACAGCGAAGGAATATCGGAAACAATATAAAGTAAATATATTCTTGGTTAACTCGGTCATTCCTTAAATATGCGTCAAATCAATATTGTAATACATATACAGGAACACATGATACTTTGCGAGGTCTCAGTGCTGAATTGCTGTATGTATAGTGATCTTTAAACATAAGTTATGTTATTATTGTAATATCGTTGTGTGCTCAAACACATTAATGTTGGATGTAATTTATTCGGGTGCGTTAGTTTGTTACTAACGATTATTAATTGGTTAATTTTTTCTTTGTTCTATTTTGAATTCCTGCCCGTTGCTAAGAGGATTTTCAAGATGTTTTAGGCTATTGCTATAAAAAATGATTTCCGACATTCTATCTGCCTACGAAAATGTGTCCATTCAAGAGGAACAGCACTTTTCTTTGCATGAATAAAACGCAATTATTAAGTTTGCTTAAAAACTCGCATTTATTTTGCAACAAATTCATATAACAAATCTGGTATAAATTGGTATAATTAAATTAAATTTGATAACATTAAGTATTTAATAAAAAAATGTAGAATATTTAAAATATATATTGAAAAACGTAGAAACAGCATCGTTTTAACGCAAACGAAATAAAGCAATAAAAATAATTACAACAAAAATAACGACAACATAAAATTTATGATTCTAGTCAAGTTTAACGCCATTGATCAATATTTTGCTAGTACTTGCTTCGCTCCCGCCACCGTTAATAATAGCTATGCTGTTTCTGATTAACATTTTTCATATTTCTTGAATTGTGAAGCCTCTTTTTATTGTTTTCTTTGGTTTTAACTATTCGCATATATAATTGATGCTCAACAACTGCAATAATTAATAATAATTCGTTTTATTAATAATAATTAACGTTCGGTTAGTATTTAACTATTTTTGTTTTGTTTTTGTTTTTGTTTGTGTTTGTAATCAGTCATTAACAATTACAATTTTCAATTTAAGTTTCCGTTTTACCTCTTTTGATTCGAATAGTATGATAGAGTAGAAGATACACGTAGTTCAAAATTATTTGCAGTTTTGATTAAACTTAAAAGCTAGGCTCTATCTACGGAGTAAAGGAGTGCATAGTTATCCGACGTCGGACTCAAATTATATAAATTCTTCTTTTTTTGAATAATAGAAAAGTGATTAGTTGTTTCCACTTCTTTGAACTCGTTTACTCTTCTTACTTCGTACAGCTTAGCTTTAATTACTATATAGACTTGTCGTAATGCTGGAAAAGAACTTTTAAGTGTTGTCATTAATTGTGTAAAGTGTGCATTGGCGCTAATTTGGGCTTACTTAGCGTCCAACCCTAGCACCAATACTCACTGTTTATACGTAAATATCGCATATGTGTTGTATATGAGCATAGCCATGCTTTTCGCCCTAAAACTATCTTTAATGTGTTATTGTGCTACGATTAGATGAGGTATTTTTTGATACATGATAAGCCAACGTCGAGAGGTGCAGCGTTCGATTGTAGTTTAATATACAGTTTAAGTAGAGGGTGCAAGTTTTATATATTTTAAAGAGAGAGTTTTCGAAAATAGATTGGCGTAAATATTGCTTCTCCGTTAGAGTTATCAAGTTATTTAACTATTTATTTAAGAGTTTCAGTTTCCTTCATTGTGGAGTGGTTGAAGTAGAATACAAGAACGGCGACAACCATTGGTAGGACTATACAAGGGCAATGCTAATTGACGATTTCAACACGGTTCTAAACGAATCTGAACTTTCAGGGCTTTCTTGTGGTCTAACTCAAACTATACATAGGCCTGCCGCCTACGCAAGGTCTAGTTCTTCGACCCTTCACTTGTAGGCTTCTCGGCGGTAGCACCGACCGTGCTGCCACCCAAAACGCTGCTATATTGACCCAAAATAGTGCCTGTAGCCAAGGGCTGACGCAATGTTAGTGACATGAGTGGATTATATACGCCAGTGGTATATGCATTTGATGTGATACTGTTAGCAGTGCTTGAAGTGCCTGTAGCATTGCTAGTAGCTGTGGTGGTGTTAGAAGACAAGTAACTCTTGTAGGTGTCAGTGAAAGCGAATGGAGCTTGTATGGTAGACGTTGTGGTGGTATTCATAGATGTTTGTACAGCTGTTATTGAGGTTGTTATGGGTGCTATGGACGTTAGGCCAGGCAGTGCCAAACCGAATCTTGGTGCAGATGATGCAAATCCTGTGCCACTCGATTCGGTCTTGGCCTTCAATTGTGCGAGTATATTATCGCAGCTGCGTATGCAAAGTTTGCCATTGGTAGAATTTGCAGACAACTGATTTGGAGTTGATGGTGTGGCATGTGGTGAAGTGGTTGTTAGATATGAGGTGGTTGCCGTAGGCAATGAGGTGCCATTAAAGCTGGTAGCCATACCTAAATCACCGTGAATGGTGGTTAAAACCTTGCCAGTGGTGGTGGTGCTCTGGTCGTCTTTGGCTCTGGCTGCGCCGAGACTAGCATGTGACAAATCGTTGTAGCTCTTGGAAGTTATAGACGGTGAGATCACCGGCGAACGACTGGGTGGGCGTGTTAGGGATTTCTCGATTTGCTTCTCCGTTAAGAGGCGATCGTAAAAGGTGGAAGTCACTGTTGTGTGGCGTATATCGAGTTTGGCAGGCGTATAGATGGGCGCATTGGAGCGTTTGTGTGCCTCATTGCTGGGTAGACTGTTGTGTATGGGTTGACGATATGGCGAAACCGGTTCGTCATTGTCTAGACGTGGTCTGCTGTTACTGGTTGTTGTGTATTGTGGATTGTAGTCCTGGTGAAGTACTGTTAAGTTTCCTCTCGCCAGCTCCCTCGATCCGTATGGCGACCGCAACGGAGATCTGGAGGCCGATCTTGAACTTGATCTTTCTCTTTCATCGTATTTGTATGGGTTTAGTTGTCTATCTACTTTATGAAACTTAGTTAAACTACTATAGCTACTTAGGTTGCTACTATTATCATGAAAATAATTTGGCAATAAGTTGTCACGTCTTACCCTACTACTCTCGGCCTCTTCGAGTTCCTCATAGCGGTGTCGGCGTGGTGAGGGCTCACGGCGTAAGTCCCGATTGGATCGATGATGCGGTGGACTGGCGGCTCTTAGTGGACTGGTCTCGCGTATCGATTCCGCCGAGCCCAGAGTGCGATATTCTGAAGACCTTTGACCAGCACTGCCACGTTCGGCTGTGATGCGTATAGAAGGCGTATATTCACTACGGCTCATGCGTCCCCGACTTTCACTGCGGCTGTGACTATGCAAATCTTCTATCGAAGACTTCTTGCTTGAAAAATGCAGCGAGTCGGAAAAGAGTGAGTCAATGTATCGTTGACACTTTTCCTTTTGGTACGGTTTTTCTTCACACAACGAGTCAATAGACTTGATGGTCTCCTTAATAGAGCTTAAGCGGTCGTTTATGTTCTCCCCAGTGCGAAGTGGCACTCCTGTATGTGTACCTGTGCGACGAAGTGGTGAAGTCTCCTGGAAAAGATGAGAAATTAAAATGCCTGCATTTGTCCATTTATGATTATCGGTGTTACCCTTATAAAACGCGGTCCTAATGTATTAAGGCCTTCATTTGATGACGTTGTTGCCGCTGCTCCACCGCTGTATATGCTGTTGTTACTACCTGCAAGAGTCTTCTTAAGAATACGTTCGAGTATTTTAGTATTCTCTCCAAGTAATTCCAAAACAGAATATTCAGTGCCCACCATTCGCTCGGTGCTGCGATCTCGTTCGGTTTTAGATTTTGGCCTGTCTTCTTCGTAGTACTCATCATCTTCATCGCGAAAACGGATAACTTTGGGACTTGTTGGGCGGTGGTATATAGATTCATCACGCCTGGATTCAGTATCGGAGTCACGTAATGCTGACTTGGGCGTTGTTGGGCGTTCTCCGCGCTTGGGGCTGTGTTCACGTGACTTTGTAGCTTTGAACTCTTCAAACGACAGCGATGGCGATATGACATCCTTCAGTTTTCGGTTGAATTCCTTGTAATTTTTTTGTGTTTTGAAGTCAAATTTTTGTTCTTCTTCCAATGCACGCATGCGAGCTTCCAATTCATCCTCTGTAGGTGGTTCGTGTCTGGTAGGCGATGCAACCATTTGTTCTAGATTGTGTACTGGCGTCTTGGGTCGCTGTTCTGCAATCATTTTCTTGCGTTTGATGTCTTCAATGGTGGGTGAACGTGAGCGTGCTCTACGCGAAGGTGAAACCAGTTTCTCATCGAGCATGCGTATTCTGTGCTCCAATTCACCAGTCATGGGTATATCATTCTCATCGGGACTCGGATCAAGCAACATCTCCAAAGGGTGTATAGGTGGATTATTGGGATCAATTTTTTTCCTTGCCAAACGCTCTTTTGACTTTGAACGTACTAGATCGAGTACGCGATACCGATATTCCAGGTCATCCGATACGGGTAAGGCGTCGGGATTTTGAACGCGTCGCGCTGGCGAAGTGTAAGAGTGTTCCTTCTGTTTGCAGCTTGCAGTGCGAGAAGGCGAAGTGTAAGGGCTGCGTTGGCAATCACTTTTGTTGCGTGATGGCGATGTATGGGGTGTCTTCTCTTTTTGTTTACGCGAAGGCGATATGTACGGTGACTTACAGGTGTGTTGGTGTTTTCCGGGACTACGTGAGCGCTCAGCAGTTGTTCCCTTGACGGGCGTTACTATATCTTGTTCAACTGGTTCGTCCTCTAAACCTTTGCCTTCACACAACTCTAGATACTTGTTGAGGTCCTTTTCATGTGACAATGAATACTGTAGTTTTATCTTTCGTTCAATTTCATTTAAACGCTGTTCAACATCAATATTTTCGACATCCTCTAAGAGTTTTATCTGCCTCTCTAGCGAACGAAAACGTGCTTCAAGCTCTTTTGTCGATGGCAGATGCACTGTACGACGTTTAAGATGATGTTTAACTGGGTTTGGGCCCCAGTCGTAATCCTCACCAGCTTCTAGCTTTGGAGGTTCCCGTTTTAACTCAGATGGTTCTTCCTGCTTAAGAACTTCTTTTTTGGATTCCTTTTTTTCTGGTTCTTTTTCTATTGTGGGCTCACCACTTGCAAACTCCTGTATTTCTTTAGATAGGTCAGTAATCGCCTTAGATTCTTTACTTAATTGTTGATTTGCGGATTTGCTGTCTGCATGTATTAGTTTGCCATCTTCTGATTTGATGAGATTACGTTCACTTAGTTGCTTTTCGAGGGCTTCAAAGAGACCTTCCAATTCTTCAGTATTGGCTCGTGTTAAACGTCGGACTTTAACCGCCTTGGGTTCGTTATCCATAAGCAAGACGAGAGTTTTATTATTTGGGTCGACAGGTCCAATTTCTGATGTATTTATTACCATATTTGTGGGAAGTTCTGGTTTAGATTTGCTAGGAATTTCTTTTCTCTCAGGTTCAATTCTTGTGGGTTTGTCATTTGTTTCCGTCTTAGCCGATTCAACGTTCTCTAGCTCTTCGCATTTTGCGATTGAAGTTACATTACCTGATTTAATTTCTTCCACATTAAAGTCTTTGGACTGATCTGCTTCTAATAATTTTGTATCCGTCGAGTCGGTAGATTCTTGCAACTCAACGGTTTGCTTTATAACCTCTTCGGGCTCATCTTCCATCATTATTTTCTGATTCTTTTGTATTTCATTGGAGTCAGTAACGTCATCAGCATCACAAATAAATACTTCATCCTTTCTTGCTTGGTCTATCTTTTTAGCGTCATCAGGCTCGTGAACCACTTCCTCCGGTATAACTTCGCTGGTCATATCACATGTCGGTTCCATACCGGTGGCATTTTTCGCACGTTCCACAGTCAATTCCTGCTCTAAGGTCTCCAAACGCTTTTGTAGGCTTTCAGTGGTGGGTGACTTCTTCAGCTTTTGGCGACGCTTCTGCTCTTCACCTTCTTTGTTGAGATGCATCTTGATGTTAATGCTAATATTAATTGGCTTGCAGTTTTCGGATTCATCTAGTTCACCGAGATGAGCATAACGCACAAGTTCCTTGCCTGTCGCGTCGATTGTTTCTGTGCTTAATCTCCGCGGCGAATCACTTTCACTACCGGAGGTCACCACAGTGGCCTTGGCCCGCATAGCCTCAAGTAGTTTCAAACTATTTTCGCTCAATTGTTTCTCGAGCGCCTGCACCCGCTTCTCCAAGTCCATTGCTTGTTTTGACGTGCTGGGTCTTTCATCGTAGGCGCTTGTCCTTAGCCCTTTGGATGCTACTTCGGAATCACTTGCACAGCGCTGCTTGTAGAATTTCTTGTATAACTGTTTCTCCAAGAATTGTAAACGATTTTCCAGATCAGCTCTTGAAGGCAAATCAGAGAATCGACGAACCATTATCTTCGACTGTTTCCAAGGTTCGTAATTTTCCGATCTATAGTAAGCGGTGTTTGCAGGTGCTTCCGAGGTCTCATCGCCCATCGGTGCAGGTCGTTGTGCTATGCGTTTTTTCTGTGGATTGATCTCGCTGGGCTTAAGGTTCTCTTCGCCGGGTTGACCTTTGATTTTACTCTGAAGCTCCTCAATAAGAGCGCGCTGTTGATGTCCGGCGGGATGAGCATCAGCAGCGTGGCTTTTGTTGATTAAAACTTCAGGCATTGGTGGTGCTTCGGGTATATGTGCTTCTATGGCGACATCAACGTGTTTGGTTGTTGAGTGTTTCCTTTCAGGAGGAATATATTTTCGAGGAGTCTGACCCGGAGTTTGAACCGGAGTATTTGCCGGTGTTCTGGTAGGCGTTCTTGATTTTATTTCTTCACTTGTTTCCAATTTTTTATCGTTGCAATGTAGTGCTTCATAACGACTTTCCAGATCTGCGGTTGTGGGTATTAATTTTTCCTCCGTGTTTTCACCATCCTCTGTCGCCTCACCAATTTCAGCCATGACCTCCTGTTCAATTCTTTGCATTGCCTCATCGACTGTCTCTGAATGACTAGTAAAGTGGCTTTTAGTGCTCATACGGCGCTTTAGTGTCTCGTAACGTTTTTCAAGATCTTCCGTTGAGGGTGGTTCGGAAGCGCGCCGCTTGCTTAGGTCCTTAGGCTGTGCTTCTTTTCTATCAGTGGCATTTAGCATTTGAACAGTTTCATCTGGTGGCTCCTTGGAAGTCAGAACTTCTGCTCTTTCCTTACTGGGAGAGGTCTTCGCTTTTTCGATTGATAACGTTTTATTAATGTTGAGGCATTTGTCCTCAAAGGATTTTATTGATTTCCTGGTTTTCTCTTCTGGCTTGCGATTCTCACCAACACACTTTTCGTCTTTCCTATCACCAACTCTTTTTGCTTCGTCTTTTGATTCTAACTTCCTCTGAGCACCATTATCAAGTTCAACATTAACCGCTTGACATTTTTCTTCAAATACTTTCATGGATTTTTTGATTTGTGCCTCTGATTTCGGTGTTTCAGTCTTAGTTTCTGAATCTTCAGAGTCCTGTTCTAGTTCCTTTTTAACACTTCTCGTTTCTTTGGCGTTCAATCGTTGTTTACCTTGTGCGGCAGCATCGTTTAAATTTGTTGTGCTTTGTCTTTCAAGTGCCTCAAATCGTTTTTCAAGTTCTTCTGTAGAAGGTGGCGCCTTTCGCTTTGATTGATCTTCTTTTACTTCCGACTTACATTCTACTTCAAGCTGTGGCTGCTTTTCTTTAACGGGGTCATGAGATTTTCTCTCAGGTTTAGAAGTTGATTGCTCAATTTCGGTATTTTCGTCGCTCTTTGTGCGTTCTTTCTTAGAAGTAACTACCTTTTCTTGAGACTCTTTGTCCGCTATTTCCTTAGTATCTCCCTCTCTTCTGAGCTTTGATTTGATTTCATCATCGCTAGGATCGTCTTTTTTGATAGTTTTATTTTCTACATTCGACTTTCCTTTTCCCGTTTCATCCGGTGGCTCGGTTTTCGTCTTTGCTGGACTACTCTTTTGTATGCTCATTTTTCGTTCTAAAGCGTTGAAACGGTCTTCTAATTCAGCAGTAGATGGCAATTTTTTCAGACGTGGTTTTCCTCCACTTTCATCTCTAACATTTTCACGGCCACTTTGAGTTTCAGCTTTGCTCGTATCTGAGTTGGATTCTGATTTAGTACCCTCTGATTTATGTTGTTTACTTGTCTTTTCTCTACCTTCTTCTCTACCACTCCCCTCTCCGTTTTTTTCGTTGCCTTTTAAATCTATGAGATCCTTGGCGTCGGTATCGCTTGTGCTTATTTGTTTTGCCAATACATTAAAACGATCTCCCAAGTTGATTATACCGGGTATTCGTTCATGGGAATATAACTCATTGAATTCACTGATGTCCACCTTTTGCTTGGACTCTTTTTGTTTATCTAAACTAATTTGCTGTTCTAGTGTGTTATACCTGGCCTCCAGGTCAGCCGTAGAGGGTATTTGTTTTGTGCTTTCTTGTTTTATTGGCGGTTCTGTCATAATATCTTCACTAAGGCGCCTTTCTAGTGCTTGGAATTTCTCTTCTAATTCGATTGTCGAAGATCTTGTGAGTGTCAGCCTTCTGGGATCTCTCCGCTTGTGGTTTGCCGCTCTTAGTGCAACTTTGGGGGTTTCATTTATCGTCATGCTAAGTGCTTCCTTATAGTTTTCCTTCTTTTCATCAGGAAGGCGATCTTTGCTTATTTCTGTAACTAAGTTTGAAGATTGGGAAACCGTATTTTCTGATTCACGTGTCTCATCATATTCTATCGGACGCTCTTCGTTGTGCTCTTCTGTCAGCCTTTTAGGTGAAATAAGCTCTACCGATTCACTTGCCGTTGCCTCAGATTCACCTTCCCCATCCCCGCGATACTCGTAGGCATTTCGTACACCCTCTTCTTCGGTTAAAGAGTAGGATAACTCTAACTTCGTTGGACGCTCCACACTGTTAACGCGCTCGAAATACTGATTCGTGACTCCATCATCGCTAACATCGTATTTTTTTTTTGCATCGCCTTCGCCATCGGTACTGCCCAAAGAATTAACGGAATCTACGAACAAAGGCTTAGGTGTAGGTAGTGGACTAATTGTAGAGTTATTTAGATATGTCGTAATGTCGGGCATCGGTGACAATTGACTGGCACTGGAAGTGACTAGAGGTAGCTCCAGTATATCGGTCTCAATATGCAGCGACGCCAGAGTACTCGAAGCTAGATCGCCTGCAATATCCGAGTAACTCATACCGGGCCACTCCAAGTTCTTAATGAAACTGAAAGCGGGACGTGTATTTTTGGTTGCTATGGTCTTGTCATCTTTTTCCAGAGTCGTATATTTTGACTCATCATCCTCCTTCTTTTCGTCGCCACTGTGCACAGGCGAATCTGAGGTCATTAACATAAATGGTATTTCATGTGACGTGGGAGCCCACGATTTTGGACGCTGACGCTCCATGCTTGAATCGCGTGAGCTTGATGGCTTAAGTTTAGGCACTTCTTTCAGCTTCCGTCCCAACTTCGCTTTGCGCTTGGGACTGTTCTCGAGTGATGGGTTCGGATGAGTTTTATTTCCCGCCGATGCGGGATCATCATCATCACATAGACTTGTATCGGTACTCGAACCATCGTCATCATCAACCCCAATGTCACCATCGCTGTCCTCGCTGTACGACGACGAATCACTTTTACCCAGACGTGAGCGTAGTTTTTGAGACTTTGTAGCAGACTTATCTACGTCCTTGCTTAACATCGCTGCCCGATCGGCCTTGATTTCTTTCCATGTCAGGCTATCGCGTCGCCGTTTATTGAAATCGGTATCGCGCCAGTGCAACGTTTCACCGCGTCTGAGCTGACGTTCCGGTTGCCTTGTGTGTAGCACAGTGGGCAATGATGGCTTACGTGCCGGCGGAATGGCACCGGTTGGTGGTCCGACACGCTTACCTTTGTTCATGAGAATTGCGGAACGACCTAAGAGTAATTGATTCACCGGTTGACTGACACTTGGCGCTGTAGTTACTGTGGACACCCCACTGCCTTGACGCGATGTAGTTGAGCAGGCGGTAGTCAGTATGACATGTGCTTGCTTTTGACGTTCGCGCAGTCTATCGTATTGCTTCTTTAGCAGCGATATATCTAATGCCAGGCGATCCTTATTCTCCGGGGCTTGCTTGCCGACACTAGCCGAACCTCGTCGACCCCACGGTAGACCCCAGACAGTAGCTACCGCCAGACGTGATTCCTCATCCGAGTGAGTCTCTTCCTCATCATAGTAGAGTCTAAAATCGGTAGTTAATTATAAAATAAACGAGAATAGAAATAGAGCACCACATACTGCAATCCCTGGTTGTTTCGAAGTGGAGTAATGTTGTACAAATGCTTGTTTCGCAGTTTTTGTAGATCAGGAATCGGTCCCAATTGCACGACACGTTCGATTAAACCATTTGAATCTGTCAGATGACCGTTGAGAAGCTCACTCGAAAATGAGCCCATTTTGCCGTAAAACTCGTCTGCCGAACGTGCGCTGAGTACACGTCTGGAAGAGGAAATTCATTAAAAACTTTCTTGATGGGCATAAAACTCGTAAATTGCATTTAGCAAATGCTGACGCACGTGTAGGAAACAACTTTTTAAACCAAAATTACCGCAGAGCATCAGCGTCGCCACAATTGGAAGAAGCATGGTGCAGACTTTTGCCAAATGAATTTAACCTTGCCGCTTTTCAGTTGCCACTGTCAGTGCCTTGACATAGTTTGCAACTAAAAGCCCACTCCTTTCCTACACGAAACCCACTTGCATAGAAAATCACACCCACACTCGTACTTACTCTTCGAGGAGGCTCCAGAGCACAATGGCTGTGCGCAGCAGCACGTCGCTGCCCTCAATCAACACAAGATCCCAAACACGCAGTACACACGACATGGGCAAACAGGTGCAGAACATGGTGAGGAACCATTGCATTGTGAAGACATTTGTTAGGGGCGGTTCGTAGGCATTCTCGACGGGTCCCTGTAGCTTTTGCAGATGCTTTGCCAAGCGTGGCAGTTTCGTTTGCATGAGCTCGCGAAAGACGCCCATATCCGCTTGGAGACCACCCATGGAGCCGCAGAAGTAGCCGGCAGGCAGGATACCCTCAACAAGGTAGATCATGACCTTCATCGATTCGATTTCTTCTTTGTCCATCACTTGCAGTATCAACGCACCGAGCATGTTGAAACCCTGTGGGTGTTGTTGGGAGTAAAAATGCTTTTCTCATGTTGTCTCTCCGCCGAAACTAGTATTCATTTGCTATACACACCTGACAATAGCCCACTTCCGGATTGTAGCGTGCATAGCCTAACAAAATGCGTTTTAATTTGGCCTGATTTATTGAGCCTGCGGGGCCAGTACACAAATTTGAGCCAGTGCGGTGCAAATCCTATGATCAAGTTAGATTCAGGTAGACTGAGTATGAGGGGGTATGAAAAGAGGTAGACGGCACCACTCACCTTCACAATCTGTATACCCAGTTCTTCGTCATCCTCGCGCCACTTCTCGCTGAAGCATTTCTCCTCCTCTTGGGCCCAATCGACATGCTTCGACTTAAGATACTTGTCCGCAAGCGATAACCAGAGCTGCGTAATTAAGTGCAGTTATTACTTACGTTTAGTATATTCGTGCAGCTTTCACCTCTTGTGTCACACTCACCTTACGTCGGAATTCCGGTGGCGTGCCACCGGGCAAACGTGCCACCAACTTCATTGCATGCAGCCATTGGTTATAGTCAGAGGCGGCCTCATCGGCATCAGAAAGCGCACCAGCTTCATCCACACCGGACGCTCCACCTGCACCAGCAGCACCTCTAGCACCTCCGCTGCCACCACGATTGCGGCCCAACATGTTGATGATGGAGTGATTATTGTTGTTTTGATGGATTTTACAGTAGTTCTTCTTTCTTGTCTTAGGGTTGTTGTAGTTCCAGTTCCAGTCGTTGTTGTTGTTGTTGTTATTGTTGTTGTTTTTAATATTATTAATGTTTGTGATGCTGGTGGTGCGGCTGGGTGCGGCTACGAGAGCGTATGCGGTAGAATTAAATTTTGCTGGTGCTGGTTGTGTACGAGCTGCTTTGGTTGTTGTAGTTTTTGTTGTTGGTGTTGGTGAGAAAAGACTGAAACGCATTTTAGGACGTGCATCATCTGCAAAAGGGGCGGAAGTCAAGCCGTATGTTAGTCAATTTTTCTTTGAATATTTTTAGGTGAAGTCAAATTAAATTCTTATTCTTGGTTAGGAAATTTTTTTTATTTATTCCCACAATTTTTCTCAGTGCTATATTTTTAACTGTTAGTTTGAGCGACTTACAATATCCGTGCAGTATGCAAACTAATATTATTCAAATTAATATATTTTTGTTGTTTATTTTTATTTATTTTTTTTCATAAATGTTTGTAATATTTTGAAGAAGAGAGATAGAAAAATGTATAGTAAAAAGGAAAGAGTACAAAAAATATTCACTTTAGTGACATTTAAATATACACGAAGATTATTCATAGGTATGACAACTGAAATGGATATGGCTAATGTAAGCGATATGTCATGAAAGCCAAGTGGCGCAAGTACTTCAGAAATGTCTATTTACTAATTAGATTTTTTCAGGTACAAAAACCTAGCAACACTCAAGTGGTGCAATAATATTTATTTTGTATTAAAGATTGAGCCTTGAAACATGAGAACAAGAAAAATAAATAAAGACAAGAGTTAAAGAGGAAAAAGAAAGCACACACAGTGCCGATGTGCCGCATTGTTTTAAAATTATCTCTAGATTTGTTCGCATGTAAGTTTTTCCTGTTATGCCGTTACTATTATAGGATGAAAGCATTCCGTTGTCACTTTATGTGTCATTGTGTGTTGCGTGCATTTGTGCGCGTGAAATTGACCGTGACATTTATTTGTATAACTCGTCTGCCCTGGCCTCATTCCATGTGTATATTTGTCTACATGTGCACATTACTTGTCGTGAATAAAATGTTTTTGTATTTGACGTTTAGAAAATGGGAAAAATAACATGCAAAAAAATCTATCTTTGGCATGCTACACGCACGTAATGCACATATAAACTTCCGCTAAGCTTCGGCAGCAGATAGCAGATTTCTTTGGCTATTGTAAAGGCCAAGTTAATAAAAAGTGTACGACTTCGTGTGTATGAGTGTTATAATTTTTCCTTTCCATTTGTATTTCTATATATATTTTTCTTTATCTCTTGCTTGCTAAGACCTCGCACAACAAGTCCTGCATGGTGCAGGTGTGACTTTAAGCAGTTCTCTTTGACTTTAAGTTGACACGTGCTTAGTTTACTGATATTCTTGAATTGGAAATAAACGTGGTTCTATGTGACGCAGGATTTATTTGTCAGGCAAAAAAGTTTTTTGTCATATTTTTCTCTAAGTTGTGTGTGAAAAATACAGGTAAAACTCACTTGGTTGTACACTGTTAACCAATTTATGTATGTACATATGTTGTAAGGGAATATACAGTGTGGGTGATAACATTTTTATGAGTTTGGTCGAAACTAATTAAGAATCAGCGAAAACAAGCGGAAACGTCGCACCGAATGGCTGAAAACGTTTTATTATCTCTTCTTCTTACTTCTACGTAAGAATAACTCTCCTCTTGGAAAAGTATCTAAATGTGTTGTTCTTTCATTTTTACCTAGAAATGGCTGCTGAAAAGTGTGCTCACGGCTCTGTCATTTAAAACTTAACTAAGCACCACATGAAGCTAGTAGGATGGCAAACGCGAGGTAAATACATACAAGTACATATAATTAATTTAGACTGTTAATTGGTCTATACTGTTAATCTGATTTGATTGATTCTGTTTTAATGAATACGAATCTAAAGAGTATAAGTGCCCCGTTGACAAAGTCTACTATTCATTCGGATTCGTACTGAAATTAACTTGTAGTTGTGTTGATGAAACTATGATATGGGGGGGTGGGGGGTATTGGGAAAGAAATTCAAAGTAATCGAACGAAAATATTGTATAGAAAGAAAATTTAGGGATATTTATTTTATGAGGAGAGTCACCAATTTCATTTAAGTTTTTTGGTTATTGGTACTTTTTATACTTCTATTTTATCGTTTTGTACATTTTCAGTGAAAACACTGTACGCGAGAGAGTCTGTTGCAGAGGATTTATAGAAGGATAGTTGGATTAGACCAATTTTTTACGTCAATTTTAAAGCGTTTTCAGGGTTTAGTGAGAGGCTGAGATGCGTCAGCCTTAAGTTATTAGTCCGTACATATCGATGCTTTGTTCGTGAATTTTCTGAAAAAGCTTAAATGTGTATTTGTTGGTTATTTTACTGCCCAGCTATTACGCATGATAGACTGTCAGACGGTGGCCAGATGAATACTAACAGTGCTTAGGTTTTGTCGAATTATTCTTTGTAAAGTGTTTGTGCTTGAAGGTGTTCGTCTAACTATATAGAAGTTTTTACTTTGGGCATCTTCTGCAACACATAAAGAAAATCGTTTGAAAATCTTCTATTAACAGAAGTCAAATTCATTGTAAATTCTATATAATGATCTTGCCTGTCGACTTAAAGGTCGCCGGTTCTTTATCTTCTAAAAGCACTCACAAAACAAACTAAGCAATTTATTTAGTTGTAATCGTGGATTTGAATAGCAAAGGAAACTGTGGGCAATGCGACAAGTGCAATTTTCCAAATGCTTGCAAGCGTTCGCATTGCTAACGTTGCCAACGTCAAAGCACTTTGGGGAGTCGTTAGTGGTTCGAACGAGAGGAACGTGGAGAGCAGTGGGTGACGCTCGACTCGACGGACGTGTGCGCGAACAAAAAGCACTTTTAACGATGTGAAATACAACCATGGCTAACCAAACTATGCAGACACAAAGGCTATGTGAGTGTTTGTGTGGTTGAACAGGGTGAAGAGTGAAAGGAAGTGTTGAAGGGTGAACTTAACTGCATAATTGACGCTCTGAGAGTGTTTGACTATGCGACTGCGGGTCTGTGTGTGTGTGTACTTGAGAGAGACAGGGATTCCAATTGGGATTCCGGAAGGCGAAAATATGTTGAGTGCAGCATGGCGCGAAAAACATAATAAAATTGCGAATGCAGCAAAATTAAAGTGTTAAGTAATCGCAGACAGAACGACGGATGGTAAAAATAAGGGATTACCAAGTACAAGTATCCAATAAGTGGGTTAAACATGGGCAAACGAGGCTAATTAAAGACGTGGAACAAGTTGGAAACAAGAGAAGAGCAGAGTTGTTTAAACTTTTTTGTTGCATACTTTTGAGGATGGCGTTAAAATTTTTTTCAAGCGACTTTAAACGAGCGTTCTTTGTAGACTTTCATAAAACACAAGCGACGTAAGCACACCACAGTTTAGCTGCATTAAATGACAGCCAGTTAGGAGCAGGCACAACTCAATCGCATAAAGGCAAATGAATGAAATTGTAATTGATGTGAAGCGTAGCCAAGCGTTTGCGACTGCGATTGCAACTGTCACGCGCAGACATGGCGACGACAGCGTTCACTACGTAAATATTGCCATGCAGAAGGATAAACGAAACTTACAGAATCTCCCAAAGGATACGCAACAACTTAAGCGTTTTCCATGACTGCAGCTTTGGTGCTGCATTTTGTTTTTGAAAGCTATGTGAGGTCCTCGTGACACAAAGTCTAATTTTGGGAATATTGCGACGCAACAACTCAAGTCAAGGCAATACGCGCCGCAACGCTTTTCGTACTCGTACGACGTGATTTTCTCCAAGCTAAACTGAAATTTGTGTTCTTATGTTTATTTATCATTGTCGTCAAGGGCGTGCGGACACAGTTATGGGCCTTTCGTTCGTTATATAAGAGTGGCTTGCACTATGCTCTGTGCCTAAAAAATGTGACTGCATCCTTGACACGCACACAGCGTTCAGCATTTTTGTGCATTGTATGCATACTGACAAACTCTATGTCAGTTAGTCAAACAAACACAAGGACGAGCGGTAGAAAAAACGTCGCCACTAATGGTCGGCATCGCCGAGACCATCGTCAACGCTCGTTGACCACGCTTCGCCGCTTTAGTTTCGCTTTATAAATAATTACGTTCGCTCGCCTGTTTCGGTTTTGTTAAATAATTTTCTCTCTGGACATATTTTTTTCTGAAAATTACGACCCAAGTTTTATACTTTTTATTGTGGTTTTACTGTGCTCGGTTAAATGCAATGTTTTTTATGTCTGTTTGCGTATCATAAATTTGCCCCCATCCGTCATAATATTTTTGTAAGCTCCTATTAGTTGACTGAGTTGACTTTTTAATTGGTTGACTGTCGTGTGCCTTGCTTTCTTGGACATATGAAAAATGCATACGGTAAGTAGAAATGCGCTGCCCTGTGAAGTGGGTTATGAAAAAATAACTGTGAACTACATTTTTACGCGCCGCTGTGATAATTAGCATTTATTGCTCCGCTAAGCATGGCTTTTTTTTTAGGTTATTGAAATTATCAATTCATTGAAAACGCGGATTACAACGCATGCATAGAAATAAAAAAAGTTTACTTTAATTATTATGACATAATAAGGACGTCTTTATTATGTTCTGCGAAAATAAGATACTCACAAATTCTATAATGTTCTCTACTGTTATATGCACGATAAACCGCTATTTCCCCCTAGTATTGTACAGTCACAGTTATCACCTTAGTGTAAGTATAATTTTATACACTTCATTATTTATAATTCTACAAATGCGTTATGCAGTTTACTGCGATGAATGTTATTCTTTAAATATCAAAAAAAATATATATATAAAAAAAAATTACAATGTGAAAATAATCCAGCAAAACTACATAAAGCTATATCTCTACTGAGTACGAGGGCACAGAGGAATGTGTGAAGCAAAATTGCAGATGGCTTTAAAAAATGGGGATACGAATGTTAGCTACGTTCTTTGCAATAATAATATGTTCTATTGTTTTGGAAAATGAAAGTTTCTGTAAGATCGCTGACACTCTGATGAAAACTCATAGAGCACATCCCTCATTCTATCCCCACTTTATAATTACTGTATAATGTCATACTAGTATCGGTTGAGGAAACTCGTATAGACTGGTACCTAGTGCCAAGTGCAGGTAAGACCAACTGGCCTTCAATTGTTGAAATACGACAACAACAACAAAAAAAGTGGCCAAAATTAGTCCAATGAGCTGAACTTTTCTGTGAAACCCAGTTACCTTTTCTGATTTTTTTAGTGGTGCTCAAGGCAAATTGGTGAGTCACGTCGCATTTTTGTGTATATTATAATTTACACGGTTGCTAGCATTTTACGTTAATTGCCTTTTGTGATGCCGTAAGTAGCATGGCAGTGCAATTTGACGTCGCCTACTCAGACATCTGCAGTCATAGTAGTTTACATACATATATTAAAGTGGAGTCCGATATTCTGTTGATATTTTGAGGCTCGCTTTAATTTTTAAAATAAACTAGTTGTACTCGGCCACGCCTATCTGTGGCTTAGTTTTGCTTGCTCAACTCAACTTAAATTCTATGCACCTACAGCTATAGAGCGTAAAAAATTTAGTGTATATAAACCATGAGCCACAGAAACGCGTGAACCTCATTCCATTAAAATAATACTAAAACTTTGTTCTTAAACATTTTGTTAAATTAATAAGTACATATATTGCTAATCTTATAGAAGTTATTTATTTTGAACAAACGACCAAAAAATGTTTATACATCTATATACAACATATTCATTCAAACTGTTTTGACACTGAACTGCGTTCAAATTTTAGTTTCTGAATTTTTGAGAGTTATCATTCGAGCCTTAAAGCCAACGATTTCTTAAAATATGTTCGGAACGAACCTGAACCAGGATAAAAATCGATCAATACTTAATTCGTTCATGTATATCTAAGGCCACCTGTGTTTTACCTCCGCTTCAGAGTAACCATATAAGCTTTACTGTCATTCCTCTTTACATTGTGCAAACTTAATACTAAGAGTCCAAATTGTGTTGACAGTGGCGATAAACATTTCAAGTGGAGATAAAAAAAAATTCTTTCAGTATTATTTCATAACACTGCACTATGGAAATTGTGCCACTGTTTGTGGCAAAAAAAAAAGTGTTCATATCCACAGTCATTGTAAAGGAAATACATTCAAGCATAGGGTTTCATGGCAGGTGGCATACTAGAAAATTGTGAAAAGTAGCTTTTTGTCAGTGGCTTGACAGTGTTTAAAATTTAAAAAAAAAATATATTGTCGGACTAATTGTGATGGAATACGATACTTGTGGTTCGTACTATGGTTCGTATTATGCGTTGGCATACTTCAACTTTACAAATTATATTGATGTGTTAATATGAAGCATCTCAAAAAAACAGCTTTGTATAATAAGTTCGTCTTTGTAAAGAGCTACAAAATTTTTGATAGCACTTGATAGCTATGCCGTTTTTTTTTTCCCTTTAATTTTTATTTAATCAAAGTGCACCGACAACAGGCACTTTATCGCAGTATGCACTTTTTCTCACTTTTCTCGCAATTTAATTTTTAAGACTTAAGCTCACTTTCGGCAATGCGAACTTTTTCGCTACATTGAAAGACGCAGCGGGTCGCAGTAATCCAGAAGGTGCTGTTTTCGAATGTTTTAATTCGTTATTCGTATTTGGCAGAAAAAAATCAAACAATTTTGTTTTAATTTGTCGTCAAAATGGCAGAATTGTAGAAGAAATTTGTATTTGTTAAAATATATCTATATATATAAAATCAAGGGCGTTTATTTGTTAGAAACGGGTGTTCTCAGCATCCATAAGAGCTATCGAGCTCAAATTTTTACCATGGGTTCTGTTCGAGCTGCTATCGTTTTTTTTTTCTGACCCGCTAGGTGATCTTGAGCTAGAGTTATTTCTATTAGTCAAGCTTACGTATTTATAGAAAGCACACTGATACGTACACAGAGTAGACGCAGAGTTCTCATTTAAATTTGATATAATCTTTTGAACTGCTTCAAAGTAAAATCAATCTTTTCTGTTTTGTGATGCCTATTGTATATCATGCTTTGTCATTTGTCTATTCACTAACAGAGTTTTAAATGCATTGCGATTTTATATATAGATTGTAAGTAAAATAAAAATTTATGAAGATTTTCAATAATAACACACAACTGTTTAAGTAATATGTTATCTATCAATACTTTTGGGGCAAAACAACGTTTGCCGTGTCTAGCTAGTATTATATATATTTGTTATATACATATTTAAGGCTGCTAGAGGTCGAAGGAAACAAGCTGCAAATATATCAATTTCTAAATGAATCCAATTTTACAAGTGCAGGCTTGCATTATGCTTTGCGCCTTAGTTTAAAGGATAACACATTTTTATAAAAAATTGTATGACAAATTTTTCAAACCCTCTTTTTTTGGAGTAAAAGCATAAGCCATAATTTATGTAAATTTTATCTCTTCTGGCGTTTATCTCATGATTCTTAATGGCAGCTCATTTAGTTTGCCCATAATAACCAATACCAATCAGCAGCATTGAGTAATAAATCTTTTTCTAAAACAATGAAACCTTTGAAAATTTCTATGCCACAATGAAGTACATAAATCAAGTTAGTAAAGGGCCGCTGTCAAATTCAATAACAGCCAAGGCAACAGTAGAAAAAAGCAATATGTTAGCATGCAAAAACTGTTAACGAGCACTGAATTAACGTGAAACGCAACGGTTTCACTTACGCATGCAAAGTCAAGTGTTGTCAATAAACAAATTAATTGCATGGGCCGCATGCGAGATGCACACAAAGTTGGCAGAGCAAAACGCTGGATGAATGCGAGCGAACACGTTAAGAGAAATGAGCAAGAAATTATAAATATTCTAATAGGCTAAACCAAAGTAAACAGTTGTATTTGTTTTTGAGGAGGTGAAGTGAAGTGGTTGATGTACTTGATGAGCTTGTTTTGTGTATAGCAGGATATAGATTTTTTAAACAACCTATTGCCATTGGGCATAACAATATTAACAACAACAACAAATCTAAACCATAATAAAACGGTAAATTAAAAAGAGTTAAGCAAAAATGGTGGTCGCATGCAACAAGTAACTGAAATATTGGCGTGTATTTTTATGTGTATATTTCTGTATCTGTGCGGTCTTGAAATGCCAAAGTGTGCGTTGGATACTTGTTTATTTAAAATAACCAGTGGCCTTTTCTTGGAAAGCTTTATTTAATTCGCTTGTTTAGCATTCGACAGCTGTCAAAAACAACGTTTTATGAAAGGCAGCAAGTGAAGTGCGCTGCCAACGCAAAATACGTAAGTATGAGAGTTTGCGTTGGCGTTTTAATTTGTCTGTGTTTGAGTGCGCGCTTCATTTGAAATGACATAAAATCTAATCGAAAATGTAGTCAAGTAGACGTGAAAATAAATTTTATATGAATATTTATAAATGCATATTTTAATGTATAAATTTTTTAAGTCTTTTTCTTTCGCCTTCGCAACTGAATTATGAATTATGAGCATCTGTGCGTGGGCGAGGGCGTGGGCGTGAGCGTGGGTGTGGCATGATGGCAATGTCGCTGCGAGTGGGTTCGGTTGGTATATGGCAAGTGGCATACAAATTGAGTATTATTTACCTTTTTTGTTTGTTAATTGTTGGTTGGATTTTTTTTTAAATTTTATTTTGTGTTGAAAATTTGTTTGTATGTAGCAGAAAAAAAGCAAAATTAATTAAGTTCCAAAAATAAGAATAAAAAGAAATATTTTTTGTTAGTATTGTTAGCGTTTAAGTTACATAGTAAAATTGGTAATTCTGTTCATAATGGTACTCTTCGGAATGTACTTATAATTTGTACATAACAGTGTTTGCTTGGTATTAGAAATATACACATAGAGAAATTAAATGGTTAAGATTTTATAGATAGTTGAAAATAACGTTGATATAATATTTTTGTAGTATGCCTTAAATAATGAATTTACATTTGGCATATTTACCCATGTTAAAAATGCGCCTTTTGGTATGCTACAGTTCTCTTATTTTCTTATTATGGCAGTTCAGCTCATCAGCACGGCACGCAGCAGCTTAGCACGGCTTGGCGCAGCTTGGCTTTTTACGTGGTTGTGTAAGTAGTTGTACTATTAGTAGATAGTAGACAGTTGTAGTAGAGGAAGAGGTGGAAAAAGTTTGCGTTGTGATTGTTGTTTTTTGTAGTTGTTGTTAAGCTTAGTTTTTCGTTATTGTTTTTTTTTTTTACATTTTTACGCAATTATTTACACAAGTTGCGCTTAGTTTATGAAACTTATTAATGCATCTCGCAGTGTGCTATTGTTGTTGTTTTGCTAGTAGGCGGAAAGTAAGTTATTGTTGTTTGTGAAGTAGTTCCTTAAACATACACACAAAGAAGACAACGATAAAACAGACAATCATACGTACAAACATTCATATAAACATATTTACACGTGGCATTGAAAATAATTTTATTAGAAAAAAAATAATAAAAAAACTAAAAATAAAATTTAAGAAATACATAATCAAAAATTGAATAGAATAGCAGAAAATATATAAAAACGTATAAAAACCAAAAATAGTCTCGCTAAAAAGTAGGCAATACGTTAAGAGAAACTGCTTTACTAAACCAAGAAAACCACAAAGTATTTATAGCAAAGCATTATCGCTTGCTTCTTTCTTTGTATATTAGGGGAGAAAATGCAGCCTGCCACAAACTCAGGTGCCATTCCATCAAGCGCACACACATGAAATCGGTTCTATGTTTCTGTGTGTGTATTTGTGAGTGTGCGTTTAGCATGGCAAACGTGTTTCTCAGCTTAACGTTGGATTTGCATTGCTTTTGGGTGATTATTGCCTTGGCTGCATTTTTCGCTTTCCGGCAGGCTCATTGTTTTTGTCAGTTTGTCGCTATTTCGTGAGATCATCGATTTTTAGTCTTGGCTCCTATTATTTAAGGCTCTACATTTTGTATTTGTTTTAAATTTCTTGACCTACTTTCTCAGTTCTTTCGTATTCCACGTCTTTTTAATTCTGTTGCTTACACCCTAGTGCCAAGTTTAAGTTGAATTGTGTTTGACTTTAATACGCGATACTTTTATTAGTTTGTTGTCCTAAAAAAAACCTTATCATTTATATTTGATTTTGCTATTAATAAAGCTGAGAAGTCTTAGTATAATAATATACTGCTATGACGTAGAAAGTCGTCAAACCAAAAATAGCTAAGATAATGTGGAACACTAGAACTTGATTAAACCTTTTAATTCTGCGTCTGTCAACCACTAAGTGTTTAGCTCCTCAATTAATAAGAAGACTGAGACAGTTTTTTTTTTTAACTTTATTCTACTTAGCAGCAGTTAGGTTAGAAGAGTAGTCAAAGTGTGGTCCTCATACCTTATCTTGTGGTTGTTCTAACAAGCAAGGGAACATAGTCCAATTATGAAGACTGTCTTTAGCAACTAATCACTGTTAGTTGGTTAGTCAGTTCATCTATCTAACCATTGAGTTAGCCAAACTGAATAAAATTTATGTAGGGTATGCGAAGGAGAAGCTTGCATAAATAATAAAATACATACGACTACTATTATGCAGGATATTGCCAATTTCAGTTCGATTTTTCGCTAAAGGCATTTTATTGATTGTTTTTGTCGTCGTTTTTCGATTTCGTCTGTTGCTTTCATCGGCTCAAGAAGACCACTTTCTTAATTATCAGAAAGTTCTCTTCCGTGTCAACAGGGAAAGTTTTATTCTGGTCCACGAAAAACTCAGCACATAACTTTTTATGTGAATGAACCAATAAAAAAAAAATATATAAAAAAAAAAATATAAAAAAAGTTCAGATGCAATGAAGTGTTTTAAATTTATGGCACTCGAAAGTTAAGTGAACAGAAAAAGGCCACGTTTTTATTCCGTAACCTAATGTATGTGTACACATAAAAGGCTTTTTCATCACAATAAATTTTGATTTAAAACTATTGTTTTGAGACTAGTCTCTCTCGTTGACAGTACCAATAAAGTATGTAAGCATTTTTAGCGAATGAAATGGCTCTAAATTTCCTTAGCTTATATAAAACATATTTGACTTCAACTCAGATTCAGTTGAACGACAACAATGTATATATATATATATATACGTATGCCTTAATTCATGGCTCATACGAGTCCAAAACAAATCGAACTCATGCAATGGCGCCACATGGAGCACACGTGACTGGGTATGAACTATTATGAATACTACAAAATGTTTTGCCTTTCACTCGCATCAAATGTTGAAACGCGAAATAATAGTTTTGTTTTTCGAAAAAATGCTCCACGCGCCTTGATAAAATCTCATCAAAATAGCGAGTTTGTTGTATAAAAATAGGCTGACGGCAATGTACCAAAAAACAAAGAACGACAAAAATGAGTTCGCCATAAATGAGAACAAAACTTGTTTATGTATTTGTTTCTGTTTGTGTTTGCTCTGCATTTTATGCCGGAAATGAGGCCTGCCAACGTACCCACGGAGAATTTGCTTTTAATCGTATTGCTCACATTATCGGAAGCCAATGCGAGCAGAGCAAGAAAGATGCGTTTAAATAATGCCAAATAAGTGGAGTTTATTGAAAAGCTTACGGGTTTTCTAGGAAATACGACATTCGCTGAAATGGCGAAATCAGCACAACAACGATCGATCGATAATAACGTGTTTATTTGATTAGTTAATACCATATAATAACACACGCACACACACGCACGCAGTAACATAATAGTGTGGCGCAAATCAATTAGAAAATCACACGGATATTTCACATTTTTTTTATATATAATTTTCCACTGCAACTTTGCTGTGAGTTTTCCACGCGCGATTTCCACGGAGTTTTCGATGACAACGACGACGTAACACATTTTTCAGAGGAATAGGAAAAATGCTTGACTAACGAATGAAAATCAAGGGTAATGTTTTTGCCATGCATACTGGATGCACACACACACACACACACACGCACGCATACAACGCGCACATGCTAACAATCTACGTACACACGCATACATACATTCATACATTCATACATTCATATATACGTATGCTTACGTGTGGGTGTGTGTATGACGGTAGAGTAAAAAGATTTTTTTTGCGGAGGCCAACACGTTTGTTATTTCAAACCGACAACACGAAAACATCAAACAGGCGAACACGCGAATACCCCCCAAACGTTTCACAACCCTTAGCACACACGCTACTGCCTGGTGAGTATTGTACAATATATTTGTGCGGATGTTTGTGTGTGTGTCTGTCTGGTTTGTGTCGTCATCGTATCGCCTTTTGTTTTTATTAAAGTGGGTAGTACAAGCACATCCCACCTGCACATACACTACACACACACACACACACACACACACGCGCCTGTTTTACCTGCTACTGCCGCGGTCAACGCTTTTATAGAATTTTCATTGAGCGTGTGTGAATGGTGAATTGAAACTGAAACGGCAATGAAAAAAGTTCAAGTCGATTTTGCTCGCACCGCACGCAGTTGCTAACAGCTGAAGATTCCGCACTTGACTGTTGGCTGCAATTGCAGCGTTTTAGGCGTAAAGCTCGTCGCTTTTGCCTTTGCTCGCAATTACAACTGACACAGCTCGCAGCTGCGCAGTACGCATACACGCATACACTGTGCAAAATTCGAGTGGAACATGTATTTAATTGTAGTGCAGGAAGCGATGACTGAGAGAAGCATATTCCCATAATCACTGTCATTAATCATACACATAAATATATCATATATAAGAAATTAGAGCCAACCGCTCTATGGTCACGCGTAAAAGATGGCACACTGTTAAGGTGGTATCGTTAAGAACCTTTGATTAGTAAGAACTCTGGCGATAAGAAACTTCAAAAACTTTTGTATGAAATAAAAAAAAATCTCAATAACTTGTAATTTGAAGCAATTCATTATTTGGTATAAAATATGAAGGACTAATATATAAAAACAACAACAAAACACGAAGAAGGCGAGCGAATGAATACTATAATAAATAATTAAGAGTATGTCGGTGACGCAAACTCATAAGATTTTTCCTCACCAAAAATAGCTCAAAACGACTAAAGACGCTTTTTTTCCATAGACTTAGCAGGTCCAAAATGACCACACACTGATCTCTCACAATGGACGAGGCCAAGTTGTATGAAAATGCACCCAATTAGATAGTAGACTGGGCTCAGCTAGTCCTATTACTAGTTTATTTGCTATTTACATCTACATTCTACACAAATCCCGAGCAACACCGGTGCCCTACCAAATTGCAACATCACCAAATTTGGAGCATACTAAATTGATTTTATCAATTCGACATACATATCAACCGCAAACTGATAATATTTCATATAAAAATTTTTGGATGAAATTTTCCGACTCTACTCCGAGTCTAGCCTAGCGCCTGTGGCATCAAGCTTCTCACACAAACATTGTCCATGATGGCATCCATATATGTAACAATTTTTATGTTGTTCGGTTAAACGGTTTCAGGCAGACAAACATCCATAAATATATATATATAGATTTGTTTTTGTTTTTTTGCACGTATCTCATAGACTGCCATAAAAATCATTGCTTGCACTTGCGTGGATAAAATGGGAATAGTACGATTAATTTTCAGAAGGTGGTGCAAAGTGTCTTATCGGCAAACGCATTTGAAAGATGAAATAAGCCCACTCGAGCGGAGTGGGCGGAGAAGCGCTTGTGAATTGATGGAGTCGAAAGGAAAGGAAAGGAAAGATAACGGTTACGGTTACGGTTACGATCTCAACGAACAGTACATGTTGATTTGCATTTTGCTGCATTTGATACGATTATTGCTTGCTTCCCAGTGTAAATATTACTTAAGTTCAAACATGAAACAGCAGAAATATGCTGCGCGAATGGAAACATTAAATTGCCAACAATGCATCCAACACCAGATCCATTGTTGTCATTGCCTGGGGCGGCTCACCTGATTCCAAAGAATCTTTGCAGAAGATTCTCAAATAGTATTCAGAATTTCAAATATTTTTTTTATTCTAATTTCACTGTCAATAAATAAGAGTGAATTGGTGGAATCAAGATAACTCTTTCGATTTCCAAACGATAATTCCAGTACTTGTCAAAAAAAAGTATACAGAAATGTACTGAATTTTTTAATAAGTTAGCTGTTTATGATGCCAACTTTAAGTATTATCTGACCACCAATTTGTTTATAGCTCGTAATAATTTCTGTTTACTTTTTGGTGGAAGGTATACATTCCTGATCAGCTCGATTAAACGAACTAATGTCGCCATGCCAATTTATCATGCGGTATGGTATTCGTGTTCTTAGAGCTATCTAGAGTTCGAATTTACATTCATTTGTCTGTTACAATACCTAAAAATTGCTCAGAACATGCCAGATCCCATTATTAGAAAAGTCAGCAAAGCAAGTACAGAATTTCATGGGTCAAATTTCAGTTCTCAATGTAAGTCCTTTTCTTGACTAATAAGTGGTATATGTGTATTGTATAGGCAGCGCTATCTTTTTATTGCTTGGCTAAACAGAAACTCATGACTCAATTTCATTAACTTCGCGGGGAAAAAGTATTAAATTTTCTTGCGTTTACTCACCACTCTCAATTTGCTGTATGATGAAAGCAATGTACTTTTCCTGGTGTCGGCGCAGCTGATCGCGTTTGATGAGCGCCCGCTCCAGACAGTAACCCATCAAAGTGATTTCAGCTTTAAATATGGCGCTAATATCGAGCAGCGCTGTAATGTTGAGTTCTTCCAAATTGTCCTTGTTTTTCGTAATGCGAAGCATTTCGTTGACTTGCTCCAACAAGGGACCGCCTGACCGCCGTTGCTGTTCCGCTTTGACGCCGTAGCGTGTTTGATTGCGAAGCGATTCTTGTTCTTTCTGCTTGCCATAGATCTCCCATAGTAGTGCGTCCAATAGTTTCCTCACTTCGCTGAGGTTGTGTGTGTGTGATTTTAACAAACGTTCGACATTTAACTGTATATCAGCCAGCCGCTTATGCAAATTGTGCACACTTACCCCATTTCGAGCAGCGTTTGGTTGAGTTTTTTCGGCTTCTGATTGCCCTTAGTCGCAGGTGGTTATCAGCTCAACATTTGCTGTTTTTGCTATGTGGGAACTTTCCGTCGTCGAGCGAAAACAAAAACGTTGATAAAGCCGAGGCATGAAAATTTAATTCAACTGAAATTGCATTAATTTTTGGTTTTTGGTATAACCATGCGGAGAAACACTTTTCTTTGAACATTTATTTAAATTAGTTTTGACACGATTGAAGTATAAAACAGAGGTAACCCCGATTGTTTGTCAGAAACTAGAATTCTGTGCTTAGTAATTAACGCTGCATTCTATTACCATAGATTAGCCAATGGCAACTGAAAAATACCTTGGTAAGAGTGGTTCCCAGGCTATGTTATGGCAAATATATTGGGTCATATAAAATATTATAGAGATTTAACATAGTTGAGATCATAAATGATCAACAAACTATCTTCGTTCGCAAGGTAATGTCAAAAGCTCTGCTTCTCGGCTAGACCAGTAAAAATAAAAGTGAATAAAAAAAATGCTTTTTTCACTGTTTCTAACTCAGCGCCAAATCAGCGCTGATATGCAAGCTAAAAACACAAAAATAAACGCAACAAAGTTAAAACAGATAGCCAGTTCAAAGAAAACGAAATCTTTATTTGCGTTCCGTCCAATGGTGCTTGAAAATAAGATGATTTGTATAAGCTACAATAAATTTGTGGGCCACTAAATACGCTCCTTTTGGCTTATAGCGTCATTCTTATCAAAGGCTGATTTCCTGCTATCTCATTCAGACCACCATATGTGCTCGAAGCACGCAAGCCTTTTTCTAGTTAGTCCGCTGGTATCAAACATTGCCCTATAAGAATTACCTCGAGCAGCTTTCATTGAGTGATAGCCATGGTTACAAGGTCTGCATAGAAAGTTTTCGGTCGGAAAAACACTCAACTCGCCTTATCATTTGTCTACTCTTTATCTGGAGGCCGTCAGCAACCGGCCGCTCGTTTGGAGCGCATTTAGTATTTGAACTCACGAGCATAGAGGCAAAGGATGTTTCTTGTCTGTTAAATCTTTCTATATTTTTGCTTTTTTCTATTTGTACTTAGTTTGTCGTTTGCTTTATTTTTTTTTTTCTATGGCTCTGAGCGGGTTTCGGGTGTAGCTGCTCCCGCTATGTTGTATCTGTGTAGTCATTATATACATTGTAGACTTTTTCGGTTCTGTAGCCAGCCAGCTGATGACTTTGCACTGTCAAACCTTGTGTTGGTCACTATGTAGTCATCGACTTCTTCAAGGCTTTCTTCGATAGGCATAGATAGGCAAGGCATGCAGTCGAAAACTCAGTGTCAAGAACGAGTTCGATTAACTAATTTGGCGTAACAGATACTCACAACCCCGAAAATAGTTACCAAGGAACGGAACCATTGAAATCTTCGTAGCGAATGTGCTTCAATATAAGAAAAGAAATAATTTGTTTGCCTTTAAGAAGTACTTTTATAAATTTATTTCATTGAACTTTAACAAAAAAATTTGCCGACTGGTTAAACATTGGCGATCATTAGTCTACTCGTATTAACAAACATTTCAAGTGTCTGAAACATAACGCTAAGGCTCAGCATTTTGTCTGATTCCTTAAATTTGTGGTTCACATGAAATTTCCATAACTGACCAAGTTGAGCAAATACTCCGTATATCTATGTAAAAAGTGTGCAGGTGAGCGTTGTTAACTGTTGTAGATAATTTTTGAGCGTGGTTGATTTGATGGGTAAGACATTTTTGCTGTTTGTTTTGATCGTATAGAACCGTTGGCCTTTGTCGCTCCAATGCTGTTGTTAGGTAGTTTAACTGTATTTTTATTGCTAATAAAAAGTGCGGTCTATATGGGTATTGAGCGAAAAATTGCGATACATGCCAAAGCGTATTACATTATTTGAGAAGGTCTGTACCAATGGATAATGACGTGTCGGAATGGTGTAACCATTTGGTGCATAGTATCCGTACTCTGAATTGCAGGTGCGATACATGATGTTCTGATCATTCTCGACGCCATAGCCATGGAACTTATCTAGTAATTTACGCCTTTTTAGAAATCGTAATCGTTTTGTAATCGTCTTTGCAAATCATACTTACAGGGGCATTTGATGGTTTCTTTCTTGTGCAAATCTTCGTATAGTTCGGCTGTTTGCACAACCGGTTTGCGTTTCATGAACTTCTGGAATTCGACATCTGGATTGAATGTGCCCAAATCATCGCAATTACGTTCGCACATTTTGAAAGTATTCCAGTCTCACTTCTATCGCGGCTATTATCGGTTTTATTAAAATTTAAAATAATCTAGATTTTCAGTCGGTTTCGTGCGAATGATTTGTAATGCTTAAAATTATGTGTGTTCAATTGCTGAATCGGATATTGACAAAACAGGCTTTTCAAGTGTTACTAGGCTTTTCTTAAACGTTTGAATTGGGCGGTTTTTTGCCACAACGCCCGCATCGACAACCCCTAAAACAGTTAGCATTTTGACATTTGACACGCCTGCGCTGTGACTTTGCTGTCAAATATTAAATTTTCACTTTGTTAGTTCGAATCGTTGGTATAAATGAACGCAGCAGCTCTAACCGATATCGAACGAAACTAAAATCATGTGTAAAGTTCTGAATTTTGTGAATTTTATCATTTGCATTGCGACCTTCAGTCAAACATTCGATGGCAGTTTGGCGATTAAACGAGGACCACATCACCCGCGCAGTGAACCGTCGAGAACGCGAAAAGTCGACCAACATTTAACGCATGAGGAACAGTAAGCAAAAGTTGAAATTAAGAAACACAGCCAATTAATTCATTGAATCCTGATTTCACTCTCAAGTCCCATCGAAGATGACTTAAAAAAAATAAATGCCAACGTGAATCTGGACGAGATGAGCGATGAGGAGCGCACTTTTTACTTCTTCAAGGTATGTTCGTTCTCTTAATGCACTTGCTCTGAGTGGTACAAATTATTGACAACAAATTATTGACGAACAGGCTCACGATAGCGACAACAACAATGCGCTCGATGGACTCGAATTGCTGCATGCCGGCATGCATACGCATCAGTATGAAAATCAGCAGGCTGACAACGACTACAAACAACAGGCGCGCGATAACTATCTGGCCGAGGCGAGCGAGGAGCTGGATCACATAATTGGTAGGACTCTCATTGATGTACACAAAAACCAATTAATCTTGAAGCAAAGCTTGTACACTTTCCAGAGGTTATTGATAAGTTTCTGCAAATCGCCGATTCCAATGATGATGGCATGTTGCATTACGCGGAGTATGTGAAGGCGGTTACGGGCGTGGCAGCGGGAGACATGAATGCGTTGCGTTAGAAAAGCGCTTGGACTACCTAATTTTCTACTCAAAAGCAAATGCCAAAATAAAGTGGCACCCAAACGCATGTAATGGGATTAGCTGAGTGGTGAACCACCATTTACAATAATAGCTTAGTTTAGTTTTTTTTTTACCAATTTTTATCACTTTCACTTGTCATCTCAAAAAGAAAATATGGCTACACTTTTTTATAGTGCAATATGCTGTAGAAGGCGAAGACTGTAAATAACACGATTTCTATGCGGTTTTTTTCTTCGTTCTTATTCTTTTTTTTTTACAAACTTAGCATAATTTTAGGCATATTTGCTCACTTGAACTTGTACTATGTGAAAGACTACAAAAGCAATAAAAACACATTCAATCAAAGTAAGCCATCGCACGTTTGTGTCGTGTTGCAATTAGTACCACGATAGCCATCGTAGGCGGCACGTTCCAGGAGTACAATGAGATCGTTGTAGCGTGGCTCGTTAATCACATTGCTGCGTCTGTAAATGCTTTAATTATATTCCAGCAGCAGTAGCTTTATGAATTCAAAGCTTACCCCTCAAATATTTCAATGGCGCCAAGCAGAGCACGTCCTGCCTTTGCGTACTCATAGGCAGCGCGTGGGTTATTACAGGCTGCCGCATATAGGCAATTATCATTACCCGCACCTTGTGCAGCGAGAAAGCCTGTAATCAGATAAGCCTCATCTTGATCCGGCAATATATTAAAGCCAGCAGCCACATCGCTGCGACCAGCGGCGTCACGGCCGTAGCCGTAACCGTAACTGCTCCAGTGACCCGCGCCGAGCATACCGGCCGAGAAAATAAGCACTTTGAGCAGTATAATGATGAGCAGATTGGTGAGATTTAAACTAAGCACCTATGTTTACGAGTATCGGGAATATAGATAGATAGATACATTTTAATAATTAACAACTACAGACTCTTCTTTTGTAGGCTTTATCTCCCTACTTGACTATTGCCCGTCGAGCGATGTAGCAATTCCTTGGCCACCTGCACTACAACGTGTCCAGCAGGTGAGGCAAACATGTCCTGCGCGTTTCTTAGCCAGTTCAATGGCCGCTCGATGAGTTCGTTTGTAGTATCGTAGTTAGTAATATTCTGCGCTGGTTCGTTGTTCCCAAGAACTGAATCACTTGCCTGTATGTTGATTGCATTGCTCAGAATCAGTATTAAAAGACTATACAACATCCACATTTTTTCTAAGTATTTCGTTTTTCACTTTATTTTGTTGCACTTGAGCAGGAAGTTGCTTTTTTATTTTTATTTTTATTTTTATTTTTGTCTTTGCTTGACTGGTGTCTCGACGTAGACGAGCGCGTTATAACTAAATTTCAAAGTTGCACGTTGCGTGTTTATATTGTCTCAAACGCTCAACTCTTGTCTGTGAAATGCCGCTGATCTTTTCGCAAATTGTTCCGTGTTTTCGGTGAGCATTACCGTTTTTGTTGTTGTTGCATTTGCAGGTAGTTTGTACTAATTTTGTGTCATTTACCAAGCATCGCTGCATCGCAAGAGGCAGCTAATAATGAGAAGGAAAGTGAAGTGCAGTAAGTGTTGTCTATTCGATGCACGTCGTCTGCGACAATGTCATTAGCCCAAAATCGGAACAAATTATATGATCTGTCTGGCGGTTAGGCGTCGAGCCGTTGCCATAAAATCTTTACGTATTTTTCTGCTTCAGATGTAATAGACAAAGAGATACAACAGACATAAAGACAAAGAGTTGGCCGTTCGTGGGTAGGGAAATGTGCCTGAAATTTTACTTTTCTTCTTTAGGCGTACATCATTTGTGTGTTTTCTTAGATTTGCTGCACAAAATCTGTTTTACGAAATGCTACTTAGGTATGAACTTTACTCTTCATTGTCATCAGTTTTTCCGTATTTAGTTTTTTCTTGTTGCAATGATGATAGAACTAGACAAAAACATCTCTGCTTCTTGCATTGTCCAATTTTTCTTGTGAGTAGTCCGAGATCTTTCTAGTTATCGACCTGTAGATTCATTATTCACTAGCAGAAATGGTCTAATGTCATGAGTTTCATTGGATGGTTAAGATAGAATAGCTAAGAAATGATAAACTTAGCACATGTGTTTGAGGCGTCTATGTGACAGCTGTTAAAGAAGAATTTCCAAACTCCTACGAGCCATGGGAGGAAATTGAGTGGCAAACTGAAGAAAAGGGACATGGAAAGACGGAAAACCACTTGTCGACGGAAAATTTTTTTTGTACCGAATTGCAACTGCCGATGTAGAATAGATTTATTTTCTCAAGCATAAACCCAAAAACACATGAGTTGATCCAGGCCACTCATCAACATCACAGGGAAAACTGAACCCCCATGGAATAAATGGTTTGCTCTGCATCTGTTGGGATCAGGAGGCTGCCATGTATTTTGAGCTTCTACAACGGTCAACCGTTTGACTGTTGATCGCTATCGATAACAACTCAAAAACGCGAAGAATGTGAGAGCAGACATGAGAAAGGAATTTTTCGTCAAGACAATGCTCGGCCGCATGTGGCTAACTCAGTTTAGGAAACGTTGGGCACTATAAGGCTTAACCTAACTCGCGCAACAACTTCACCCTGACATAGACCATACCATTTTTTCTTCGTTCGAATCAGCGCAAACTGTTGGAATTGCAACTCCATTCTAACGAAGTAGTCGAAAATGGGGTGGTACAATGTATTGCCTTAAAAGACCAGAATTTCTTTGGATGAGTAATTCCTGCTTTGCCTGACCGATGGGCGCAGGCATAACCAGTCATGGCAACTATTTTGTTTGGCCTAGTATTTTGATAGTTGGTAATGAAAATTGTTGAATTTGGCGAAAAACGTTAGCTTCATGTTTATAGGAATGTGTAACTAATCAACTTTGTAGATCAGTTATCATGGTTGGCTAGAACCTTCACCAATAACCACTCTTGCGGTTGCACTGTAATGCTACATATATAAAGTAAAGTAAAACTACAACCGCTTCTGTTTAAAAATGTAATATTCTATTCTTCATTCAACGCGTTATCGTATGCATTTATTTAGTTAAATATAATATATGTATATAAATACTTTGCTTTATATGTATAATAGTTAATAATAATAATCATCATAATGCTTCAATGCTCTCGTAGATACCCATATGATTTCTTGTTGATTTTGTATATGCACATACATTAATATTTAGATTAATATTTAGATTTCTTTATTTTTAAATTTATTTATTTATTTATTTATGTATGAATTCCTATGATAGGAATGGAATGATTTTTTCGCTTGTGTAATTCAGCACTTTTTATGTTCTCTATGATTTGCTGCAGTGAAATGTTTTGATTGGTGATGATATTAGTTAGTTCATCACTTTGCTATAACAATAATATTAATAATAATAATAATATTAATGTGTATGGCTTTTTGTTGGTATACGTTTGGGCAATGATGATGTTTCAAAATTATGCTTTAAGGTAAATGTTTTCGAATGAATATGTTTTTTTTTTTGTTACTGCTTATTTATTTTTTATATTTTTTATAATAGAAACATTGAATTAGTCATAAATATGCTTAATAGTAATAAATGTCATTAAATTGTTTTTCTTTTTTTATCATATTTTGTCGTTTGTAGATCTGACATTGTTTTGTTCATAATTTTTGCAATAATTACGCATATTTTTTTTGCTATAAATTTAAGTAAAATGTAACACAACCCAAGTTGTTTTGGTTTCTTTTTTAAATTATTAATTAGCTATTTATTTATATTGATATTTATATTTTTATTTTTTGTTGACATTAAAATAATAAAAATAAAATTAATGTGCGTTGAAAATTAAGAAAAACATTTAAGTGTGGATCTTGACGATGACTTTTTTTTACCTGTTTTAGTCACTTCATTCCAGTTTGTGAGAGAATGACTTAATCTCTGTACTTTCATATAATTTTTAAGTCAAAGACAATTTTTAAATAACCCCTAAATAAGCTTTCTTTTTTGCTGTCTCAAAAGCATCTTTTTTACTCTCATGTCTTTCAAGCAGTGCAGGAGCACGTCGTTAGAATTTAGTTTTAGTTTTAAAGAACAACAATTTTTTATATAACCTGGCGAACTCGACTAAAAATCCATCCATCGTCGAAATCCAGTGTAACAACAAACGCAAACTTTCTGCTAAACTTTATTTTACTGTAACTATTTTGCTATATGGATTTTATGTAACCTTGCAATTCGTTGTTGCTGTGATTTTCGTTCAATGCATGAGCTTTTTTGCTATAATTTGTTCCTTTGCTATAATTATGGTTTGCGCCACATTTTTAACAACTTAAATTAACATTTCTACTTCTTCGCCTTCAATTCTTCTGCCCTACCACCATTTACTAAATCTTCAGTTTTATTAACATTGCACTGTTTCCCTTGCCATAATTTGTTATTATATTTTTTTTTGGGTTTAATTTGCATATAATATTTAACTATTTGCTAATAATAAGAGTGTTTCATGTTTTTCTGCTAACAACATAGTTTTAACTTAATCCGACTCTTTGTTGCCTTGTATTTGCGTGAGTACCATAAAATCTGGCAACATCCTTAGTATTTCCATATAATATAATTCATAATTAATTTTGTATTATATTTGTTTTAGTATATGTGTTTGTTTCTATAATTCTTCATATATTGTCTTTAATGTAATTATACAAATACATTCATTCGTATTTCTAGTGCTTGTCTGCTACCGTAAGGGGTTTGGTATTTTTAGTGTCTCATGTTGGAATATAACAATTATATTTTCAGTTTGTTCGTTTCGCGTTTACTTTATAACATTTATTATACTTGTTGAGTATTGGTTTGCGTTTTTCTCGTGTTTCGATTTAAAACATTTATAGCAACACAGAATATAGTTTGAGTATAATATTTATGTATAAGAAAATGTTTCAAAATGTATTCCTCAATATACTTTTAGGTATTTATTTTTTTTTTTTATTTATTATTTTTTCATGCAAAACCAGTCAAGTCGAGTGCGGTCCGTTGGAATTTGTTGTTTTTCATAGTTTTTTTTTAATATTTTATTTATTTATTTTTTTAATATTCTTTATTGTTCGTAACTTTTGTAGTAAATTTTTAATTTTGCTTTCTTTATTGTTGCTGTTTCTGGTGGTTATAGTTGTCTACTGTGTGTAACATGTCTGTTTTGTTTTAGTTTTCGTGGCCTATTCGCTTTATAACTGATAAGATAGCATAGTCTAATAATAATATATACGTAATTCTTGTATAGTTGATAACTTTTGTGTAACAATTATTGCCGCTACTTTTACACAGATCCTCCTAAAACAACTGGTAATGTTAGCAGCACAAGAAATAGAGGACAACTGAAAAGTGTACTTGAGATCCCGTTTTATGAAACCAGGAAACTTTAGAGGCAGACCATAAACAACAGAGAACTTTTGTCTACTTTAGGGTTGCCATTAAGCCATAAAATAATGCATTAAACTGAGTATTTTTCTTTCGTACGTCATGTGTTCTTTTCATTTCATTTCACCTCACCCCACTGCTCTTTATAAGCTTTTCTTTAAATCCTACTTGAGATCCAATTCATCATCCTCATCGTGCGCACCGCGGCTCCACCGTTTGCTGCCCGATGTGAGGCTACTCACGCTGCCCGTATCGCTGTAATCGCTGAAAGCGGCATTCTGTATGCCCTCATAGATCTTGTAAGAGCTGCCATTGTTTGCACCAGCCGAGCGATCCGTGGTCACACTCATGCTTTTTGTAGATCCGAAACGATCAGTTTTATAGTTCGAGGTTGGACCACCGAAAATCATGTCGGCGTCCGTGATAGAGCCGCCTGCGCGTGTGTATTTGCCGTTGCCATAAGCCGGTTTGCTCTCACCGAAGATGATATCCAGATCGGATTGTTTTGAGGCTGTAAGCATACGAAAGCATTTATTAGTATTCGACTTGTATGAGCTTATATGATCAATGGATTATATGCTTCAAAGTGAGTGCATTTGATTTTTGGGTATACACGAATCGATATATATAGCGGCAGCGCACTACTTGGCCAATTGCGAACACTGAATTACGAGTTACGAAATAAGGTGAATGAATTACAAAATGTGTGTCGACGATGATTAACATATGAGTACGAAATGAGTATATTTAATGGGTGAGAACATGAATACTACAATTTGGAATATATGCTATTGAATGTGGTTAGATTTCAATTTAGATTTCACATAGAATTCAGTTTTAATACAAATCAAATCGGTAAACCAACCAACTATTCGTATTTTGTATCAATATAGATTGATGGCACAATCTTAGATTCATTTCTTAGAATTCATATACATACTTCAGATTTGAACTTCTATGCAATTCACTTTTGATTGAGAGCATGCCAATTCCAGACTACATATAGCATTCACTGCTGCATCGATAGCAAATTTATATAGCCTTTCGAGGCATTTTGCATCAATTTGAATTCATTTTTAACTTTATATATGTAACTATTTCAAATCCAATCCCCTATCCAATCCACTTTGAATCCAACGTAGATAAAATTTCAATATAGAACAATTTCGACTTCGATCTCACAAACGAGCTCTTCTTTCCAAGTTCAGAGCTGCTTTTTAAATAAAGACATACTAAATGTGAAATGATCTATTTTATGCGGATAAAATGATTGCCAAATAGGTAAATGGTATTCAAAGAGAGTTATAAAATGATGAATAAACGAATACAATTGATTTGCGATTTAACTACGACGTGATTATGAGTATGTTAGGATTATGAGTGGGATTAAATGAGTGTGCTATCAAAATGATCTATATGCATTCGAATGAGTTTGGATGTTTCGGTTTGCGGTGTCAACAATTCGGTTTGGTTTGCTTTGTTTGGCGTTTACTCTACTCCGATCACGAATTCTCGAGATTCTCTCTACATATAGACATTTGATAACGCAACATTTTACAGTTAGTTAATCAACATTAACACTCAAACAGTCACACATAGTCACAACGACACATAGACAGACAGATGAAAAAGTAACGGAACGAAATTAACGAACTCAGGAACTTGCAAGAGCGAATTTTTGATTTGGTTTACTTGGTTTGGTTTCAGTCTACAAAGCTTTGCTTGATTACGATTCATATCAATTATTGTTGGTTGTTGTACCAAGTGGGCATGAGCAAGCGCGCAAGCGCGCAAGCGAGCGGGCGAGCAAGTATCTAAAATGTCACAATGTGTGTACGAGTATTTATTTTCGATTGCGTTGGTAACTACTCTGTATATGCATCATGAGTGTAATGAGTGTATTTGTGTGTGTACGTGGGTTTGGTGTGTGTGGGTGCGTCAAAGCCAAACAAGTACTTGCGGTGAACTTGGTCAAGTTTTTACTGTAGTGTCTGATTTTGTAATTGAATTCGATTGTTTCACAAAGTTTAGACACGATTTTCAGACATGTTTATATCTTTTTGAGCTTGTTGTTATTATTGTTGTTGTAGATGCTGTAATTGTAGTGGATGCAAATGTGATTTGAGTTGATTATTGGCTTGCAATTGAGAAAGAGAATTTTTGATAGAGTTTGAAAGATCTGTGAGATTGTTTTGTGAACTTACGAATGCCATACTTGACGCGTAGCTTGGCTAGAATGCAAAAGGAACGACCGATCGATCTATCGATCGAACAAAAAGAGATTCGTTTAAAATTGGTTTTTTTTTTTTGTTCTGCCTTTTCGTTTTGCTTTTTGCTTTTTGCTTGCTTTGGCTAAGTTTGACACACTACTTGACACTACTTGGCTTATAATCATTGATCGAGAGAGTTGGAGAGTAGAGAGAGTAACGCTAGAATTGCTTTCGATTAGTTGTAGTTTCTTGGTTCTTTAAAATGTGGTTGGCTATAAATATTTGTTAATGAGAGAATCAGATGAGCACGCTATGAGAATGAGCTGAGAGTTGACACGAAATTGGCCTTCTGTTGGCCGTTTCGACCTTTTCAGGACTTGCGCAGCGTTAGGCTGACGAGTAGTACGCCGACGGCGATATAATTACCATTGCTCTCGGAGCGCGAGTATGAGGGGCGCGTGTACGATGGCAGATCGCTCGGGTTGTTGTAGCCATTCGAGGGTGCTGGGCTTGAGTCATAGCCAGCGGTCTCAGCCGCGGGTAAAGTGCTGGCAATAGCCGCCGGTGCACTATAAACGCTGGCCGAGCGTACACCGATGGCCGAGCGCCAATCGGTTACGGCAGTTGTAGCGACGACTTCAATGGGTACGCCGTAGCCCGTGGCACTACTTGTGCTAATGTTGGTGGTTGCTGTTTGCCCGCTTATGGCGGAGTCGTTGACAACGCCGCTGGTCGCTGTCGTTGTGTTTGTCGTATTGGTGTCCATGCGTGTGATGGTCTCGATGGACGTGGAGCTGCCGTAGTTGCCGGCGCCATAGCTAGTTTTGTCTTTGCTTAGTGAGCTGATGCTATTGCGGTAGGTCGCTGCACTAGCTGTGCTGGCTGGTGGCGGTGGTGGTGGCCCAGTTGGCGGCGGTGGCGATTTGTTGGTGCTGCCAGTGCGATTGATGCGCGAAGAAATCGATGAGGAGGAAATCGATGAAGATGAAGTGGTCGAAGCACTGCCAATGGTGTTGCTGGTGGCGCTTGTCTTAATGGCAGCGGTTGCGGTTCCGCCATTGGGGGCGGTGGTAGCTGTGGCACCTTTGTCAAAGGGATTAACACGTTCTTGTGGTTCGAAATTGGTGACTGGCTTGTATATCTCTGCGGTTGTTGTTGGATTGGTGTTGCTATCCAAAACGCTGGAAGTGCCGGGCTTGCTGCCACTGGTGTAGCCGGTGGTAGTTACAGAGCTCGATGGTGTATCTGCTTCTGCTGATCGTTCTCTGCCTGTTGTTGCCTGTGCGGAGATAACATCACTATCGACTGACTTGCCTACGCCACTGCTGCCACTGCTACTGGCGCCCGATGCGAACGAGAATTGTTTGCTGAGGAAAGAGCTGCCGATGCCTGCCACGTTGCTAATGCTGCCGCTTCCGCTTCCGCTCGCACTGGCACTGCCGCCGCCTCCAGTGCCATTTCCCCCAGCCTCGCTCGCGATTCTTCCGCGTTTCTTGTTCGCTAACTCCTACATATCACCAAATATACCCGCAAATGTCTTCCTCAAGTTCTTCATGGTGTCCTCCGCATCCTCGACCACAGAGGTCTGAGTTTGCGGAGGACGTTGTGATGCCCTGGAAGCGCTCGAAACGGTCGACGCCTGAGAGGTTTGTGAATCACGGCGTGCAACGCCAGCCGAAACGCTGCCACCAAGTGGTGCTGTTGACTCCTCGGGCACCTCCGAAATGCTACTGCGGCTGCTTAGACGTCCAATCGAGCCGACAGCGGGTGATGTGCGCTCGGGTATCGGTGGTGGTCCACCCATTGGTGCAGGTCTTGGACCAGCCGGTAGTGGCGGTGTTGGTGCAAAATCATCAGTAGGGCTTTCACCGCGCGAGGAGATCGACGAGCGTGAGGGCAACTTGCCGGGTGGCCCGGTTTGTGCCATGCTCGGGCGGCAAACGTTCTGTGAGTGAATTGGAGAGAAAGTGGAAAGCTTTTCCTTATTATTATGATTATCAAATGGAGCTGATTTCGATTCACCTGCATACGCGAAGAAACTAAATCCGCAATCTGCCGGCGGTCCTCCTCCTGACTGTCACCAATCAAAGCGAATGTCGAATCACAAGCGCTGATGATATACTCACGTCCATCTTTGCCCACCACAACGGAGATACCGCAGACCTCCATGCCTCCAAACAGCTCGGAAATCTGTTTAGATTTGATTGCATAATATACATAATAAACACTTTGCTCTAGAAATGTGTTTTCAATCAACAAATAATGCGCAATTGCTTTGTATCTTTGTCGCAATTGCGAGTACATGCGGGCCGGTTTCAATTACAGCCGCATTTTTGTGGAAGCACATGGAAGCTGAGCATTTCAATCTCTAAATACCGCTGTAAATGACGTAAGTCTATCATTGACGTTGCCCTGCAATGTGGCCCACCCACATGAAATCAACGGGCACACACACACTCCATCCCTGCACTGCACCTTGTGCCACAGAATTAGCCAACTTTGCATTATTATTTAAATGCATTATTCACATTCTGCGCTTTATGAGTCATTCACTTGACTAGCAGCCAATCTCAGCGATTGCTGCTTGTGCTAGGAAGCTTGGACTCACTCACTCACTCACTCACTCACTGACTTCGAGTGCTAATCGTTTGTTCGAAGGTTGGCCACTGTCGTATCCTAAATAGATAAAATTCCTAAATTTATAGCATTTTGATGTTTTGGGAAACACTTAATTTGCTTATTGATTTGCCGTTCAAACAACGCAACGCAACAGCAACAACAACGCCCACAGCCGCAAATTATGGCGAGCTCATAGTTTGTCTCTGTGCTTGTCTCTCGTAATGGTTTTGTGCATGTGCCGTTAACTGACTTACCGCTGCTGGATGCATGGATGCATGGATGCATGCATTTTAATTAGCTGCGAGGGATTTGTTCAAGCCCCAAGCCCATGCGCTAGTACAAAATTGTGTTGAAGTCATGCAAAAAGCCACAAAATAATTTGATTTGCATGTTATTTGCCACAAATTATGGCCAAACATTTTTGAATAATTTGAGCTGCCCAAAAAAACCACACACAAAAAAAAAGCATATTAACGTAACTACTAACTGAAAATGTAATAGCAATCGAGTTCGTGACTACTTTGTAATCGTGAAGAGGATGAAATTTAATCTTTGTATGGTCACAGTTTTTTTTCTCGTTTATAGACAGTGCCAACAGATGAATTCTGTTGAATTTCTCAGAAAACAACTCGATTTTGAAACGCTTTTATGTAACGCATAGCGCCCTGTTTGACACAAATCTTGTTATTGAAATTTTGCCTACTTCGTGTTGAGCGATTGATCTGAAATTTGCTACACACCTTTGTCTCTGATAACTATACAATAATTTGTCAACCACCTTCTAATGACTTCATCAGGATAAGGTAATTAAGGTTTAAGTTGGGCTCTAGCAATATCTTTTTTGCCAACTAACTGATTCAATAAACTATGCATCTGAATTAGGTTCACGTTCCCTAATTCCTTGGCATCTCAATCTGCATCAGAACAGAGCTTATCAACATGGAATTGCGCTTTGGCCTGCGCTTCACAGCTCTCATTCCAAACAAAAGATCTTCTCTGATCTCAGTGCCCGCTTCCTCTGATAGGAATACCGCCTCACTGGTTGGGGTTCCCCAGACCCTTCAACCTGTTGTCGCAGTTCTACTGGTTGGCTGAGAATCGGTCTCTACCACCACATGCAGGAATTTGACCTATCAGCTTGTGGCAGGAATAGATGCCACAGTAATCGTAGGATCGCTTCCCAGTTTGAATGGTAGTGAAATAAGGTGTTCGATAATACTTTTCATTAAATACCTTGAATATCACTCATGGCATTGTGGAGGAACTACCGGCCTGATTTGGTAAATATGGAGCGTTTTGTGAACTTCCTATGCCTCTGCAACCCTAAAACTGGAAACTGGAAACTTCTTCTTTACAAAATTATATTTGTCTTTGGTCTTGAATTGTTGGGTCTTCAATGGGTTTTCAATTTTCTTCAGCGTGCTGCAAACTTCTTAACAAAGTTGCAATCATCGTGCTACTCTCGTGCTGTTTACTGCATTAGAAACGCTTGAAATGCTTCACTGTTATCTACGCTATACTCCCCATATAACGTTAATTGGCCATAAGCAACATTGCACTGTTTCTACTCACCTCATCAACCCAGGTTTTGTACTTTTCGGTGAAAGTGATTTGCTCGAGCATCGCGGAGCCTTGATTTGTCTTCCAGTTGCCCGTGATGGATTTGCGCCTGCAAATGACATGGAATGATTAATGAAAATTGTTCAATTTCGCCATAAGTTTGCATTATTATAATATGGCCACATATCGGTAAAGTGGCAGCCGCACATTTGCCGCCAAATGGTTTAATGCGTTGGCGGTGCTTTGAACTCGCAGAGTTTTCTGGCAAGGTGAAGTGAGTTCAAGTAGACGTCGGCACTTCACTCAGCCAGCGCAACAACCACAACAATGAACTTCGCGTAGAAAAGCACTTCAAGAGTGGCAAAGTGCACTTTGCCATTGTGTTCAAGGTCGGCTTCAGTGCATTTACCATTTACCATTGGCGGCATTTCATTGCTTTGTTTTATTGTTGCCGTCTTGTACTTTGTTTTGATTGGTATTATTGTTGTTATGGTGAAGTCGTAAGCGTAATCGACATCATCGAAATCATCACCGCTCGTTGACTTACATAAATGCCTTGTAGTTGTTGCCGATCTTCTGGATGTGCACGCTAAACTTGGCGTCAATGTACGGCTCAATGGTGCAGTAGCAATGCGAATCGTTGCCAGCGCCGCTCACCAGTCCAGCAGCATCCTGCAGTGCGCTTTGGTTCTCCAGACGTGCAGTGGCCACGCCGCCATGGCAGTGCCCAGCCTTCAGTACACTCGGGAATTTCGTGAATTGGAACTGAAAATTAGAATTGGGAAATGGGAAATGGGAAATGAGAAATGAAGTTGAGTTGAGTTTGAGTGTATTTGGCTTTTGTTTATCAAAGTATGTATATGTGTTAACATAAGCAAGTCTTAAGAATTTAAGTCTCTGAAATTAAATTCTGAAATGTACGCGTACGAATATTCAGTTAGAAAAACTGCACGGGACAGATTTCGATTTCGAAAGGGGACGGATATGGCTAATCAGACGATCGCAATATAGGTATTAGATAAGGCTAGATATTCTTTTTAATGCCTGCATCTTGGCTTTTGTGTTGTTTTAGTTGAATAGATAAGTTAAGAAGTTAAACATCTAGTGGTAGTAGGATTTTTAGAGCCACATTCGGAGCAAACTATCGGAGCAAATTGTATTTTGTTCCAAATGCTAACGAATGAAGCCAGTTGTTTTCCTTTAAGCGGTATAGTATATATATACGAGTATATTATTTCTTGACTTAGACATATTTTCTTATTACAAATTATTGCTCATTGCTATTTTATTTTATTTCACCGGACTCGTTTTCTCACAACTTTTATGTTTATTGATCTTTTGGAATTTCGCCAAAATTTTGTTTATCTTTGTCACGCTCTTCTTCTTAGGCGTCTTCTTCTTATTTTTTTTTTTGGTTTGCGTGTTTTTTTGGCCTGGCATTTTATTGAGTGTGTCAATAGCAGGCGCGCAGCGTGGAATTTTTCGTGCAATTTTCATTGCCTTTTTTTGGTTCTAGGTTTTATGAATTGCATGCATTTTTCCACGAATTTTTGCTTAGCTTACAAAATTTTATACTCATAGATTTGAAAATTATTAATTTTCGAAATCAGGCGTGCATTCTAAAATATTAATAGATCCGATCGTGTAAAGTATTTTTAACATTGACATTGAGATTTCTTTGTTGTACAGAGCTAGTTTTCTTATCGGCGATTTATTTATATTTTTTTAAATATATTTTTTGTGTTGTTTTAAATTATAATTTTTTCAATATGCCCTTGTGAAATTCTGAAAGTTTCAGCCCAAAGAAATGTAGTAATTAATTTTAAAAAATTTTCTAAAAATTCTGCGTCAACCAGTGCCACAACAAATAAGGAGAACATAAGAAACAAGATCATAGACACTTAAAATGATGACGCAGTCGGCAAAAAATTGTCTCAATTACGCTCAGGAAAAGCAACCACGTGCCGCAGTAGAAAAGCACCGCCAACGTTAACGGCACAACACGTTTACCGTGCGCCCCTTGAGACGTACAATCAAAGTAAGCATTCTTGGAAAAATCGTAGCGAGAGTTGCTTGCTTTACAACGTGCCCTATTATATCAGCGTGCTCGAAATATGCACAGTGACGCATCAAAGCAGATCAGCAGACCATATACGAACGTACGTCCGAGCAACTACCTCGCATGCTTTATACATATATGCATAGTGTGAGCACTGCCTACATGCTTCGGATGTGATGGCACGGCGCCTGTGTTATCGTGTAGACCTCTTCTTACTTAGAATTCGTTAAGTTGTGCAAAAACAAAATACAAAACAAAAATAACAACAAATAATGTAAAAGTATCTTATAAACACACGTGCGAACTATGAACGCATTTTAATAAGTGGGTGGTGTCCCTTTAAAAACACAATATGGACTATGTTCATCTCTCGAAAGTTTAATGCCAAATTTTGAGCAAGCTAGATCATTTGGATATCAAAAAATCAGAAACCAAGCTACAAACCGGTATTAAAATAGGCTGTGCCCTTAAATGATCTGACGGCCTATAAAGTCTTAGCGACAAATTTTTCAAATCAAAATCAATCGATGGTGAATAGTGACGACCGTCATTACATTCAAAAAAGTTGTTTGATTTTTATTTTTAGAATATTTCAACACCTAGTATATTGTACAGATTTAATACCCAACGACCATTTTACGTTTCGTGAACAATTGCTCGGCGAAAGGCATTGAAATCTATCTTTCATAATAAAGGTGACTGACTTATTGATCCAACCTCTTAGTAATACAGTAATAAATAAAAATATTTCAGAAACACACGTGCGAACTAGTTAAATATGCAATGTGCAGTGTGCTTAGAAAGCTAGCATGATGAAGAGAGATTCCTGGTTGTGCAGAGTTGCAGCATCTCCAGCGTTCGGCTTTGACTGCCACTCAATGCGGTTCAGCGGCTTGCTGAGTTATTACAATGATGCAGCAATCGTAATTCAACTAAACTAAAGGCGCAGTGAAGCGAAAGGAGTTAGATTTTCAAAAGGCTTTCAAATGTAGCGGCGCCACAAATCGAAAGCGAAACATAACTTGCGGATACGCAATTCATAATGCTGTCAAATGGTTTGCACGGTGGAAAGAGATAGGTAGAAAGCTTGTTTTTGGCACGAGTAAAACAAGTACGACGATGCGACCCGATCATCGGCCAAGAGCAACAGAAACACATATTGTTGGTCGGACCGGCGGACGGACGGACGGACAAACGCACATAAATATCAACTAATACGCGATTCAATTTATTAGGCTATGCCCGACGCTGATCGTGCGCAAAGCTACTCAACGGCGATTTATGCGGGTGTCGTGCGAAACGGTCTCTTCTTACAGCAAACACACTTTGAGAGAGAGAGTGAAATTTGAGTGATTTTCATAAAAAATGTTTGCTTTTGTTGATATGAGACTTTTCGTTTGCCGGCTACAAAGAGAATTGAGTTGCTCAATTGTAAGTGCACACGAAGTGCAAAGACCACGATCGCTCACTCGTTTATCATGTTCGTGCGTTGGTTTGAGCACATTTTCATTTGAGATGATAATTTTTGAAGAAAAAGCCGAAACGGTTCGTTTTGTAAATTAGTTGTAAACCGTAAACGTAGCGGTATAGAACAGAAGTCGGAGTGAGCTCGGAGTCGCGCCAAAATTGTTAGTTGAACTTTTTAAACAGCGCTGCGCGTGATAAGCGTCGAATCAATAAAATAAAATTAAATAAATAAATTTGTATTAAAAAGTGTTACAGTGAGTGCTTAAAGACAAATTAAGTTATTTTTAATCAAAATATAACAAATAAACAAAACAAACAAAAATTAATTGCCTAAGTGTTAATAATTGTGCATAGTCGTCGACAACTGCAGGTCAGTAAGGTGAGAAATCTGTTATTTTTCTCTTTATATTTTGTTAGTTTTCTTTCCTATTAACAATTCTTAATGAATTTTACACGACTGCGACGAATTTTATTTTTAGTTGCTTATGGCGTTTTCCACCCATTCTCAAATAGGTAAATTTTATATTACGTTATTTTTGCGATGGCTTTTTCCCCATGAAATACAAAACAAAATAAAATTATAGCGGAGCATCTTTGCCACCACCGCCGCCGTCGTTGACACAGCGACACAGTTTTTCAGCTATAAATGTATCTGTAGAGTCAATTTTTATTATTTTTGTTTGTTTGTTTATACGCACTAATGTATCTACACTGCGCCATCTTTACGTGCACGCGTTCCGCCTTGCATGCGGCCCAGTTCATTTTACTGCTTTGCAGTTCGTGTTGAGTTTAATTCATACATCTTTCACATTTATTTCTTGATGTATGACGTTCTATGCTTTTTAATTGATTTTTCAAATGGTTAGTTTTTATTGTCGCCAATTCGTAAACAGTTTCATAGATGTGTATCTTTCAAAAACTTTCTTCTGTATGTGCTTGTATTTTGTATTGCTTAAACTTCTTACATTGTGCAATGCTGACGGCGTCATAAAATTTCTTGAAATGATTTGTTTTAGGCGCCTGTAGAAAATGTCAAGGCAGATGTATTCTTTTTTTCATTTTAATGTGCATTTTTTTAATTAAGAAAATTGCATTGCGTATACGCTCGGTACGACCGACTGACTGATTGACATATAGTAAATACAAACAATGTCTGTGTACACTTATGTTATAAAACTATTATAAAGCTGCATAACAGCGCACACATCTTATTGGAGTTGGTTTGTGTTTATATCTTTATTTTTTTATTTTTTTTTTTTGTGTATGGTCACGGAAATTTTCTAGAAAAAAAGGGATTTATAACAAAAGATAAAGTCACTTACTTTCTTACTTATCTTAATTTTAATAACTGTTAACGTTTCATATATATTTATATATTTATATATTTGAGTTATTTGAATAAGCTAAGAAGAAAGTGAAATTTTGAAAAACAAAAACATTTCTGCTGTATTTTATCTAGAACCATTATTTCTCATCAATAAACTGAGACAGGGGTTTTTTTATAAAGCTCACTTAATGTCTGTAACAGAGTATTACATAAATCGAAAGAAATTAAAGTCTGAATATTAATACCATAGAGAGATTGCGCCTATGGACGCTATACTTTTCGGGTACATCAGCTGCAGTCTCTTTATGATAATTCAAATTTGTGGATTCAACCGCAGTACAGATTGTAAACCTCTCATTCAATATTATAATTTTCTTTCTTTCTTTCATTACAAATCTACTCGATTTCATTCCGTGCGAAGCGATTCGTATATACAAATTTGATCTCTTCTCATGGCGTTCATGTCTTACCCAAATTTAATATTAACAAATGGCTAACAATGCTTGATGCTAACATTTTTAGCGATGTTTTAACCAACCAGATTTGGATAAAATACGTACTCCATAAATAAAATCTCTTTCCTCATGCCAATGGGCTATTAGCCTATTAGTTGTGAAAAACTGGGGTAGCAAATTAAGTGAGCTCGTTAAAGGCTTTGAATTATACACTTCAAAGTTAAGTAATCAAAAAAAGGCATTCGATATTTTCATAAAAAATTATTTTAAAACGCACATAATGACTTATAGCAATAGGACACACTTTAGATATATCTGCATATACATGTACTTCAACACGCACACCATCTTCAACAAATTGTGTCAAACTAGAGTGTATTAAATATTCGTACATATCTTTCCACCATTTGGCTTCGAGCCTATTATGAAGAATCAACAATATTTGTGCACTTGAGTTAATGTTTCATAAATGTATTTAGCTGCTGCATTATTTGCACCGCGGCACCAGAACTATCTAAGCTTGCATCTGCAATGCTGACTCGATTGATTTGGTGCGCCTGCCTGTCTTTGGAGAAAACTCAAGTGCTGCCGGAAACTAGCAACGACTTCGATCAATCGATTCAATACTTTTACCCATGGCTGCGTGTCTGTGTGTGTCAGTGTGTGTGTGTCAGTGTGTGTGTGTTGCTAGATTTGTCTATAATATTATTTTTGAAGCGTATCCACTGAATTATGAGTGCTTTTTCGGTCTTGTTTGCCAAAGGCGCATTAGTCAGCGTTTTATTTTGGCAGACAGCGTCTTTTATACATATTTCGTTCATCAAAGCAAAGCAATACAAAACACAATTTGTTGAGAATGTTTCGAGAAAATGTTTTCGTGTTTTGTTGTTGTTTTTGTAATTGCTTTCATTCGTTAACAACGTGGGTGTTTTTAATCATATTTTTATTTTCGACTTTTGAATTCGAAAAATTTAAATTGCTGCCTTGCGCGCGCCTTCATTATTATTATTTTTACAATTATTTTTTATTGCATCGTTGCGGGTTTTCTGTGCCATTTCTGCTTGTTTTCCGTTGCTCCCAAATGTCAACGTGGTTGTCGAGTCTGAAACTCATTTATTCATTTATTTTTTTATTTCATATTGGCATTCATTGCTTTTTATGCAACAATTTTTTTATATTATTGTTGAATCTTATTTGTTGTAAAGCACGCATAAATAACACTACTCAGCTCTGTGTCGCGTTGCGTCTTTAAGTTTCTCATCACGTAATCGAAAACGTGGTCATTTTTGTTTTTCCTCTGACGCGTCTGTGTGTCAAAATGTCCTTGAATGGCATTCGATGCTTGTCATGTCGCAGTAATATTTACACATTCAGTTCAATGTGATATGGTTGTAATTTGTTTAAGGCTTACGAGTTAAGCGTCTCAATAAATCACGGGCTAACTTGGCAAATGCTTTAATTACCGAGTACCATTTTGGCCACCTTAACTCAGCATTGCAACAGCTCATAAATGAGAAGCCACCTGCTTTGTAAGCCTTTTATTGCCTTCACGCAGTGAATAGTAAAATAATAATTTCTCTTCAAGGGAGTGAGTCATTTTAGAACCTCTAAAGTATATGTATATAACTGCTCGACTAGACTAGCTTTGATTGAGCCATATATGCTGTGCATCTGTCTGGCCGTTTGTGTCTGTGCCAACTACTGCTACAATTCAGCTGAGAGCTCAAATGTTGCGCAACGTCTACTTTTCAAGAACGTTGCACATTTGTGGGATCCGACCACTATGAGAGATATACAACATTTTTTATTTCAGATACATAAAGTCTGAAAATTTGATGATGCTAGTATTACTTGGTCGTATAGAGAAATCGACCAGAATTGGCCAACATTAATAATAATTGTTGTTCAAAAATGTGACAACAAATTACGAATAATTTTTTTTAACACCTAATATTATAAAAAGTTTTGAGTCTTCGTGTTGAGTTATGCATTGTGTGTCGGTACTTTGAAAAATCATTACCTAGGCATTATCGGGTAACAGTTGCCGGACCCATTTGCGAGCACTACTAGCTCGTATAGCTTACAATTGTGGCATTTTCTTTAACATAAGTCAAATGTTATGATCGGTTATATCGGTATGTATAATAGGTACACTTTTTTCAAGTGGTTCCATGAAACATATTACAGAAGTTAACTTTTTTTTTTCTGACGTCAGCTTCGCTCAAATTCTTTGTTTTTAATAATATTTATCAACAAAAAGTTTTGAAGGAAAGCAACGTACCAAAAATGGCAAACGAAGACTTTTGATAAAAAAATGTGCGATTTTATGTGTTAATTGAGTTACGCTTGCTGCTTTTGACTGGCCCACGCAGTCCGAAAAAAATGTACCTCAAAAACGTATATCCTGATCGTGAGTTGAGTGCTAAAAGTGCTTATAGAACTTTTCAATTAACTCACTTCACGTTGAGTAATGCAAACAAAGGTAGTGTTTTATTACAGCATGAAGTGCCGAGCAATATTTGGCGATGATAACATTCTTCTGACACTAAACAAAATTTGTTATTTTTATTGACCATATGAGTACATAATTTATGGAATGTCACTAGGAATTGAGTGAGTAATCAATTCTAAGGTTGCAGTGTAAGCGTGCTTCGTTATGATGTTGAGTGCACGGTTCGAAACTCAGTTTTATGTACCGAATCTAGCGAATCAACCGCTAGCTTTGTAGATGATTGTAGGTCAGTGCTTCCGTGCAGGAGTGAGTTTGGCTGCGTTGCTTTAAAAAGTTAGACTTTCGAAAGAAGTGCGACTTAATAAGTAAATAAATAATAAATTCGATCGATCACTTGGCGTATAAATAGGACGGAATATTATAAAAATGCCGCTCTAACTAAGTAAGGAAAAGAAGAGGTTAATTCAAGTTAGGTTGAAAACTACTCATGATGCGATGTTCTGAATATTGAAAAGAAAATTTAAATGTTATGAGAAATTCAGCTAAAAATTTTCTTTGCCAAAGAAAAGTAAGTGTAACATTTTGAGTCTATGTTCTCTTAGAGAACGCTTCACTTAAGGTTGCAGTACGCGTTTTTAGCTATTTTTCTATACTGAACCGTACTCAAAACGCTTTGATTGGGGCTCAATTTTAATCGCTTTTTTTTTCATTCTTCTTTTATTGCTTAGGCTTACAAATATTTAATTTTCTTTTCTTTTTTTTTTTTGTTGGCTTACAAATAATTGAAGTGTGGTCTTGAAGAGACTACGCTGGTTTTTGATTGGGTTCAAAAGTCTTTCTTTTTGAACCCTTTTCAACTGACATTTCAGTAAATTAAATTCAGACCTTTCTGTTCGGTGCTAACTTAGCAAATTAGCGAGACCTAAATAATTCGTCTGCTTCACATTTTATAATGAAACCAAAATTTATTTGCTTTTCCTATTCTCAAATAAATAGTTTATTGAACTCAGTCCCAATTTAAATAGGCACTTTGAACGATTTGTACTTCTTATTTGATACTCTACAAAAAGTATAGCTTTTAGAAAGTCCACAATTAAAAATAAAGTGTTTTTTTTTGCTGGTTCGCACGATTTATTGACTTTTTATTGACTGCTAATTGAGTCATGAAGCTTTCAGCGAGCGCCATCAATACATTTTATAGCGATTTAATTGTTGGTCGCACTTACACTGACTATCTCTTCTGCTATTTTTCTTATGTGTAAACATTTATTTGTAGAAAATTGAATTTATGCCATAAATGCAGAACTTATTTATGGCCCCGGGGGGATCAAGCGTGCTGCAGCCAAAACTGAAAATTTCCCAGCTTCCCAGCAACCGAAGTCGGTTCGGTTTGCTTGCCAGCACAAAGTGCGCACTTCACATGTATCCATAAAATGGCTAATTAGCAGCAATAAGCAATATTCAATCTAATAAGCCCAGCGTCTTCCCGCTGTGGCCAACGTCGCGTTGTTTATATTAAAAAGGCAGCAACAAACAAGCGAAAAGAATCGATAATTTTCTAATAAGATTTTTTTATTGGCTTCGATAGAGAAGCAAATTAAAATTTGCCTTTTTGCTTTGTTGATTATTTACAATTTTACTGCCCCTCTTCCAACTGTTTGAATTAGTTATACTTTTAGATATTCACTGCAATTGTTTGAATTAGATTTCAATTGCTGATTAAATTTTACAACTTTGAACGTTGGGAATTGTCACATTTTTTTGTTTTGTTTTGTTTTTGACTTGTGGTTTTCACATCAAATTTACGGTGATTTCTAGTTTAGTTGTAAACCATGATTGACTTGAATTTAAAGATTTATATTTATTAAAAAAAAAAATAATAAATAAAATGAGATAAAAACCGGCTTGCATTTTCCGTACTTAAGTGGATACTTTTCATTTGTGAATTTTGAGCTCCAAAAGCGCCGCAAATTGCACACGATTTTTTGTGTATTTTTTTTTTTTTTACTATGTGCAACTTTCTTTTCTTCAAAAGGCACAACCAAAGGCATAGTGAATTATTCACTACAAATTTACAATGGTGACGAAGAGTTCGACTGGAAAACTTCAAAGTCACGAGTGCGCACGCTGCTGATCAATGGTCAATTGCCGCGAACGTATGCATCTGCGGAATAAAAAAGTTTCATATTTTGAATAGCCGCCTTGATTGCTGATTATTTTTGATGAAAGCATTGCTGCAACACGATTTCATTGCATTGATCTGGCAATGAACCACAGCGCCGAATCTTGCACAACAAGTTCAACGCGTTGACGAACTTTGAACTTCTTTTACTTAGATAAATTACCTTTTTTAGGTCTCCTACAATTGGCTTAGAAAATTAAATTGAATTGCCCTTAAACTTCAGCAACTTCAAGATTGTTAAAAGTTATATGCATACGGTATTAAACCTATGTTAGTAACGAGATACTTTTATCTTATTTTTCTCTGAAGTCAAGCTTGAACTTGAACCACAATAGTTGCCCAACCAAACCGATTCAAAAGTAAAAAACAAGTATCTTATAGCAGTAAAATTTGGCTTCTAAAACATGACATGCATCCAACACAAAGATAAGGTGCTTATCTGCTTCGGCACGCATTGGGTTCTAAATTCTGTCTGTAATATCTCACGTAGTAATGTTGTCGGCATTTCCGGAAAAAAATTGCTGACACGCTCACTAAAGCGGCTCCAAGAATTTCTTCTTTGCAACGAACAAAGATGAGTAGCTCAGGAGCTCCGCATGCGACGCAGACTGGAATGTACACACTCCCATGTGAATATTTATAAAACGAACACTTTCTTTAAGCTGCAGACTTTGTCCACACACTATTATACAATTTTCGGTAAATAGAATCATTATCATCTATACTCTTATATAATTTTGATTGTATGGAATTTATATGTAACGCTTAACTGACGCTTTACGAAACCGTTTCTTTTAAATTTTTTAAACGACATAGTTCCGCTATAGAAGAAAGTGACATATTTAATTTTTGGATTTTTTAAAGAAAAATGTGTTTTTTTTTAGTATTAAGTTTTTGCGAATCCACTGCAAGCACAAGCACAAGCACAAAAAGTTTCGTACATTTTTCGTTTGTTCTGCTATGCTTCTTCTTCAATTTTGTATTTGTGTTTGTGAGATGCTTGCAAAAAGAGTGTGAGCGTATATTTGCGAAGATAGCGAGCGTCCTCAGTTATGAATACAGTGAGAGCGCACAAGCATTAAAGCGTACATTCGTATACTCTCTGTTGAGCACGCACAAAAGTATTGCGCTCTTCGTTCTGTTCTTTTTGCATATGAAGTTCACTGTGATTGGGGCAAGAGAGAGACAAAGCCAAGAGCATTAAATATGCTGTGTATATTGTATACTCTTTGATCGCATTGCATACAAGAAAGAGCAAAACAAAGTTTGCCGGGGCCACTAGTGCCAAATAATATCTTATATAATACATAGTTTGTAATTAGATAGCTAGCAAACTGCTGACCTTAGCAGCCAGTGCTTCTTGCAACGAATTATTGTATTGATTAGAATGAATGGTTTAGCGTTCCATTGAACGCGTATATAAGACAATATAGTGTCGCATATTTGCATAACCGATTTTAATCACATTTATCCCATTGACTAATCGATTTTCATGCTTTAATTATATGAAATTATTTAAATGATTTGCGCAGTGCAATGAAGCCGCATCGAGTCGCATGGCATCGCATTATGTACGAGTATGGCAAACAAATTTGGTGCTCGGCAATTGTCGTAAATATTTTATCATGTCGCCAAAAATAAAGCTGATTTCATCTCACATTGCTGTGCACGCGGAGTGGCAGACCGGCGGCTTTTTCAAAAAATTCACGTTTGTCACGTTTCACACGCATTCACAATTATGAATGAACGATCATTATTATTGTTGTTATTATTGATATTTTTTTTGTTGTCATTATTTGTGTCTGGCATATGCCAAAAATCAATTAAGCAAATAAACTGAACCAAAAATGGACATGACAAACGCGAAAGTCCTAAAAAGGATCGAAGTGAAGCAAATGCATGATGCCAAATTCAATTAAAAATTCAAATCGCCACAAATAAATAAAGCACAAAATAAATAACAACAGTACGAAACTAGCAGCAGAAAACTGAATTGAAACTGGTTAAATAAGCAGAAACAAAAAGTTGAACACAAATTAAGCTTTGAAGTAAATAAACTGCGACAAATACAAACAAAATTAAATTAAAACATTTCTTTTGTTTTATTATTATTATTATTTTGAGTTGATTTTCTTTTTTGTTTTCGTTGTATTTTGTGAACAGTCGAAAAAAATTAAGAAGAAAAGCTTTCCTTATATTATACTTGTAAAATCTGCAACCGTTGTTGCTTATCAACGTCTCAGATACTTTTGCACACACTGCAAAAATTCTTAGAAGTTGCTTCTTGTACAAATATTTTGCTTTATTTTGTTTTATTCTGCTTTGCTTACATTAAACAATAATTTATGCTGTTTCCCTAAAACTGTCAGCTTGACACAATAAAACCGCACCACAGAAACCGCACACCAGCAGAAAACAACTTTGTATCTCAGACAAATAAAGCTCAAACTGAGACAGACAATTTTATTCTTCTCTACAATGCTTTAATCATATTGTACGCTTCCGCTTATCATTGCTTTTTCGAGTTCTTTATGGCCAAAAAACTGCAGCAAAGAATTATTTTGAGACTCTTTAAGCTTTGGGATTTCCTCATAGCAAATTGAGTTTCGTCTGTTGTATATAAGTACTTAGATATGAGAAGCAGACTAGGAAACCGCCAAAGATAACCATTGAGGTCTTTAGACGTAGTGGTCTTTGACTTTGCGCATTTTTTCGTAGTACATAGAGTTTCGTCTAATGTTTACAAGTACTTAGATACGAAGAACATACCTAATGATAATCAAGCAGGTCTTTAGATGAACCAATCTTTTACTAAAACAAAATTATTTTTTTTTTGTACATTGCTATCACTAAATTCCATGAACTGATATCAAATGCGAAATCCACAAATCCGAATATAATTCAGCACATGTTCAAACGCGAATGCCACACTGAAACCGGTATGGACTTACGGCATACAACTTTGTGGCAGTGCATCCAATGCAAGATTGGAAATTCTTCAGAGGTTTCAGTCCTTCAGCTACTTTGAAGCATCGTAGGTGTACAGTGGTATGCTCGGAACTCTGTTATCATTGAAACTTGAAGCTTCCAACAATCAAAGAACAAATCGTCAATCACAGCAACATATACACTTCATCAGGTTGGACGACCATGTCAACCATTTAGCAATCACACTGCTGGCAAACGAGAGGCCTAAAGAGGCTACATGCCCTAGATCTTCCATTCCGCACAGTGATCAGTCACACTAACTATTCATTGAACATGTGATTGTTAGCTTGATAAGGTTTTGTGTTTAAGATGCACATGAGGCGTCTAACTGTTTTTCCCAAAAAGCCATCGACTGCAAACATAGCATAAGTTCATATTCTTTATACTTTACCAAAAAAATATGAGACTCATGAACGAGTGGCGTGTTCTTTGTTTTTGCGTAAAAAACCTTAGTCGCGTGTTAGTATTCAAATAATTTTAGTTTTAGTTAGGTAATGCAAGTCAGGACTAACACAGCTGTATAAAACCGACACTGCAGACTGATACTACATTATGAGCATATAATATTTTAGTCAATTTATCAAAAGATCCGATGAATCAAAATGAGAGCAGAAATTAAATTAAATGTTCGACTCATTTAGCCGAGACACAATATCTACCACACCAGAACTAAGTGGACGTATCCTTACTAGTGAAACTTACAGTCATGGAGCAACTTGCAATGGGCCAACTCAATGTTTTCTGTTTTCTGTTTTAAAAGCTTATTTTAAATTAGTCAAAAAACCTGCTATCACTATAAGCCTGAAATTCTTTAGTGAGTTGTTAATATTCAGCTTGATGCGTGCTTCCTTTCTAATTCATAAATATTTCACGTCAAATATTTTAGCTTATCAAGAAGTTCGTAAAGTTCTGCCATTACTTACATGCCAAAATGTACGCCCACTTGAGTTTGAAAATTATTTTTCTCTAACACATTACTACCATTAAACTTGTGACTACTGGGTCATTTTGTTGTTACTTTCTGCTGTTTCTTTGTTGGCTGTTGGCTTTGAATAAAAAAAAAGGTTTTTCTGCCATTTTGCTTAACTATTTGTATCTAATCTATATATCTGTGCTATTAGAAAATAAATGTAAATATTTCATTTGTGCAGATCTTCCCTAAGATATATACTCTGTAATATGTATATGTAATATTATAATAAAATAATAATAATAGATAAATAGAAAAATGCAATTTGGAATTAACTTCAGAATGAATTACACCAGCATTATAAAAAGTGTCCGCCAAAGCCAAGTATATTTAAGTAAGTAAATTTAATATTTCGCCTTTTATGTTATTGTACTGTAAAATATATAACGCAGACAAACAATATATCGTATAATACTTTACACCTACACTGCGCCGCTTTGTGCACAAAGAAATTGTTTGTGGGGCAGGGTTTGATACAAAAAAATCTCAGTTTGCGCGCCGAATTACCAAAAGCCAAGCATACAAAGAGCAATTAACGAAATGAGGGTGCACACACTAAACACAAAAAACAATAAAAATTACGCTCTGAAAAAAAAATGCAATTTGATTTATTAAAAAAACTTGTAGTAGAAAAACATTCGAAGATGAGAGCGATGACGGTTTTTTATTTTTATTTAATTTTTGTTGTTGTCAAGTGACTGAGGGCATAAGTGAAAATCGCTGCTAATTAAACCGATGATTTGTCGCATTGACAGCGCTCGAGACTCAAGTCTGTGGAAGTTGAAGAAATGCGCCCGCATTCTTTGACTTTTCTCGTTGAGAAGGGAGTCTGTGATATCTGAAAGCGCTAGCGAACGCCCAAGTTGTTGCCTAAAGTGCAGAGCTCGAACAAATGCTAAGAACAAATGAACGAGCGCCTCTTTCTCGTTCTACATTTTTTTGTTGTTTGTTTCTTTGTTTTTGTTCTTGAGTTGACTGGCAGCGTGTGTCAGTGTCAAATGTCATGCTGATGTCGCATGCCACTGAAATGATGCTAATGACGCCAAGAAATTTGAAAAAAGCAAATTCTAATAGACGACACTTACTAGACTGTCAATGACGTCAAGTCTGGTTTGCTAATGTGCCATTGGCCGAATCGAAATCGCACAACTAAAGAGTGCACACTAGTACAAGATACACACACAAATTCAGCGTGTCTACAATCTAACTCATCTGTAACGCTTAATTGACACATATCACAAGCAATGACAACGATGACGATGACGATGACGATGACAACGACAACGAAACTGCTGCATTCTATTTATGTCGCTTGTGTACACTACTCAACACGTTGTTGTGTGTGAACAGATACATATTTTTCGTTCGACAAGTGTTTGTTTAGACACTTTAACCGTCACTAATTGAGTGCCAAGCGCTTTCAAATATTTGTGTGAAAATTGAAAACATGCAAATTGATTTCGTTTTTTCACACACTCTACGGAGTTAATAGTTTGCGACTTTAGACCCGATTCGTATCTGCAACTGTGCATGTCTCTATGATGTTTGTTTGATGTTTGTAGAACAAATCCCTAAACAAATTGCTCACATCACTTCAGCACCTCATCGTTAGTCCCGTCAGTCGGTCATCATTAGTTTTTGTTGTTGTTGTTGTTGTCGTTGTTGTTGGTCTCTGTCGTTGTCGCTTCCCAACGGTTTTGTCACTTCTGACAGTCGACATGAATCTGCGTTAAGCACACTCATAAACAAGCCACGGCAACACAACATAAAAAACCCGCTTGTCTACGAAATCGTTGCCACAAAATGGCTTGGAAAATTGCTTGGAAAATAAATATGGAAAATCGTATTAACAAGTTTTCAGTTTTTTCACGTTTAACACCACAACAGTGAACTGAACTGAACTGAACTGAACTGAACTGAAGCATTGAAAGAAAGCATTTTTCCGCTTGAAATGCGCAACAGCCTCAGATACACAAACAGCCTACAAAATGTGTCAGTTGTATTGACCAGCATTGTCATCTATGAAGCGTTCCTTTGGCGTTTGTTTTCGTTTCGTTCGATTTCTTGATTTTCCAGTGGTGGTCTTAACGTAAAACGATTTTTAATTGAATTCCCTACGACCACATTGCCCACTTGGCAGCCGTCATTTCTATGTCGGTTTGAGTGTTTTGTGTGCTTTGTTTTCTCGTTCTCTCGTGCGTGCGAGAAGTGGTTTCTGCTCGATTACACAATATTTTTGTCTAATGCACTGCTCACTTTTGAAGTGCATCTTTCTTCTATGGGTACGTGCTGCCGAGGTGCAGAGATCGATTTGCGGTGTAACGTGTTGCGTATGATTTCGATATGGTAATGATGTACTACACTATTTTGATTTGGGGGCAAATGAATCTTTTCTCAGTTCAAATGATTGTTCTAGATTGATGTGCAGCTTCTTATTATGTTTAGCCATATGTGCTTGGAATTCTGTAGAAATATACTCTATTAATAAACATTATCCAAATTGCTTTCAATGGGAATATCAACAAACGCGGGATTTGGTTTCAAAAAATGTGTTTTTTAGGGCTTCGGATAATAATTTTTATCAGCAGAATATTGAATATGGATTCTAGTACCTCAGACCGTAGCCCCTCACTACCAGCACAGCACCTATAACTCTCTCTTTTTTATAAATATTTTTGCTAATAAAGCTAGCGATAATTTGACATAGACAAAACGCGCTTTGTAGGACATTATGAGACCTGATTGGCGCTTAATAAAATAAAAAACAAAACAAAAAATAAATAATTTCAATTAAAAAAAAATATTGCTAGGAAACAAATTTATTTAGCATTTGTATTGTCTGCACGTAATGTCGAGAGGGCGAGTGGGGAATAATAGAACAACTGATTTTATTACGGCAGACAAAAGGAGCGTAAGTCACTTAACGCTTCGATCACATACGAGAACACACTACCTTTACTTTGAAACAATTTAGAAAAGTCTATAAAAAGTGAATGAGAACTCGATGCCTAGTTTCTGTAGTTAACAATGAGCAGTTTTTATGGATGTTAATCTGAATCAATCAAATAACTCTATCCCAAGACCATCTATCGGGTCGAAAATATAAAATAGAACCCAGTAGAGCTTGAATCAAAGCCAAGGAAAAAATCTTAGCTCGTTAGCTCTTATGGATTCGGAGGTCATGCACTCCCGACAAATACAGAAACAATATTATACATATATATTTAGATATTTTCTCAAAAATGGTACATTGTTAACCAATTGCAATGATGATGAATCTCTAATAAAAAATAAAAAGTATTCGTGGGAATTATTGAAATCATTTATATGAATAATGTATCTAGGCATCTTCATATCAAGGATACAAACCTCTGAAAATTTTTAATAAGCTTTACTTTGCAGTTCCAAGTCGCTCCAATAGAACTATTGTAATAACATTATTATACAATATAGAAAATCACATAAATCTGATACTAGGTGAGGGTTAAAATAACAACCTTACAAGCTCGCAATGTTACACACATATTTTAGTATTTGAGAGGATGTACGTTACCTACACTTACGAGCCCAACAATACATCAAAATTATGCAACAAAGTTTATATTTATTATATACCACTCTTTTGTAATACTGTATCTAACTGTGGCCTATTGAAGTTGCATTTCTAGCACGCGCACTCAGTTTTACACGAGATTGAGATTTTCTATTTAGAACAATGTGCTATGGTGTTGTACATATGCACATATGCTACTCTTCAAAGTCTAGTAAATTAAAATATTCAGTCAGTATCACAATATTACGAGATTATAATAAGAGATTATTTTAGGTAAAAAATTATCACAATCCCATTTCCACTTAGGGTATTTAACTTGGCGATATCTGTTGTTGGTTGTTATTTCTTACTACCACAAACATTTCTTGGGATACAAATTTCTTTATATAAATTTAATATGCCAATTCTCGAATGTATTGTGTGTGTATAAGCTACTTTCCTACTTTGAAATTATAAGCTACAAAAAATGAAAAAAAAAAATTTATTATTATGTAACTTTACCAAGTACAAAGCATTGCACGACTTGAAACAAAGTTGTGCTGCCTTTCCGCGTTTATCAACATTATTAACTTTTACTCCGTTCATTCTTCGGAATCATATTTTTTTTTAATAAAGACACAATGAAAGAAACCAAGCTGAAAAGGATTTTCGACAAACAGTTCAAATGAATCACATCCTCAAGACAATAAAACACGCTCCACGCACGCACACGAATTATGTGCCCAAGTGACTTCTCCACTAAACAGCTGATTACAGAAGGGGTCACAAGCAGTGGAGGATCGCACTCGATGTCAACCACAAAGGGATTTAACGGGATTTAACCAAACGGTTTTCTTAATTAAATCAAGCGAACAGAGAATAAAGAAACGCATGAAAATAAATAAGATTTACTTTGCTGTTGGTTTTGTAAAATGCGGTATCAAAAGAAAAGAAAATCAAATAGAAAAATAAAAATTAAAAAATAAAAAAATAAAATGAAATCCCAAAGCGGAAATAAGCTGGACGACAATGCACGCAGTCGAGTGAAAATCGTGCACAAGTAAATTTGAGCTGTGCGGCGTTGAGTTGAAAACTATACGACTATGCGGGAAATGCGTGGAAAAACCACAAGCCGTGCTGGCTGGCCGCAATGATAAAGTGAGCAGCCGCCGCAGCGAGTCGTAGAATTAAAAGCAAAAGTAGCTGAGAGCGCACGCACTGAGATGAATAGCGTTGACAGGCCAAGATGTATTGGCCAAGTGTTGCCGCGCTATGCGAGTATATCAATTGCATTTCGCCTGTTCTTATTTGACAAGTAAGCACAACTTGTTTTCGAAGCAGCACACTCGTATATAGGCTAGGCATAAGTCAATATTTGAGCTTGGTTGCTTGAGTTGTAAATGTAAATGTAAATGTAAATGTAAATGTTTGAGTGCGGCATTATGCAGGCTAGAGTAAAGAAAGTAGTCAAGCTTCTAAAAGCCACGAACAGAAAGAAAGAAAAATGTCCTTGTCAATAGGCCTTAAAGTAAGTGGAGCCTTTTGTTGTCAAGAGTTGGTATGAAACATTCAAAGCTGAAGTGCGAAACTTGCTAAAAACCCATGCCAGACTCGAGACCGCAAGCCCAATGTATATACATATGTGTGTAATTGTGAGTTTGTATTGGTGTTACTAGGGCCTTTTTATGCGCACTCGATGTTGACACGGCACGGGTAACACGGCAAAAAGGCTTTGCTGCTCGATTTTATTTTGTGCTTTTTTTCTCTATTTTTTTATTTATTTATTTTATTTTTTTTTTATATAGCTTAGTGCAACAACGTATTCTTTTCGCATATTTAAAAAGTTGTACACAAATTGTAGTTTACAATTTTTCTTTTTCACTTATTTTACTTGCAGTCACTAAGTCGTAAAGTGGCGCCAACGACAGGAGCAACCTTTTATTTTAACTGAAAGTGAAGAGCAACAACAAGAACAACGACAACAACACTGTCACCATGAAGTTTAGAGAATATCTTGGTTTATTGACGCTTGCGTGTTTGGTCATCTTGGCCTTATATGGCGACAACGTTGAGGGCTGCATGTGCCAGCCGAGTCATCCGCAAACGCATTTCTGCAATGCCGATTATGGTGAGTAGACTAACATGTGGCAAACAGCCATATTATATGTTATGTACTCGTATTTCTGTGGCGATGCAAAAGCTTAATTGACATTTAATTTTACAGTTGTGCAGGTGCGCGTTTTGGGTAAATCGAAGCATTTAGTGCCCAATAAGATAGTCTACAAAGTACAGATCAAGAAGTCATATAAGGTGAGTGCTAACAACGAACCACGCTCATTTGAACCGAGATGTGCTTATCCACTCTTCCACCCTAAGCTCAACGAGGTTGGTCACAGAGTGCTCAAGCACAGTCGTCTCACCACTCCGGACAGTGTATCGATGTGCGGCGTGCAATTGGATGTGGGCAAGGTCTATGTAGTTGCAGGACGCGGTGACAATCTGAATCAATGTAGTTATGTCAAGGAGTACATTAAGATGTCGGTAATTGAACGTCGCGGTTTCCTGAGTGCCTACCGCAAAGGCTGCAAGTGTGAGGTGGGTATTGCGTGCTTGATTCGATGGCCATTGGTAACCTAATAAAATCATCGCTTTTCCTGATACGCCTTGCAGATCGAGCCTTGCTTCGGCAATCAGTGCCTCGAGGCGCGCGAGTCTGTAAAAGGCTGCCGGTGGTCGCCGTGGGCCAAATGCGAAACCGACTACAGTTTCTGCATTCCCACCACTTACCGCACGCCTGAGGGCAACATTGCCAGATGCCATTGGCGGCATACGCCGCAGTACAAGAAATGCATGCGGGACCCATAAGCATGAGACAGCCGTGCGGCAGCAGCTAATTAAGTAAGGCAGTACAATGTAGACGTAGGCAGTGGCGACAGTTTTCTTTTAATTATTGTGTTAGTTGGCAGTCATGCGAGCAGAGTTGACTACGCAGCGTTTATTCTTTTATAGATGTTTAAGTTAATCACGTGCCGCACACCCGATTTTCTCTTAATTTCTTAGAGCTTTAATATTTTATTTGTAAACGATCGAAATGTTATTTATATTTCTAGTAATAATGAAGTAAATAAAAACGTAATTTAATTAAAAGTCCTTTGTGCACTTACCAAATCGCGTGGATTTGGGAAGAAAGTCTGCTCGATGAGCGGAAAGGCCTCGCGTCCAAGTCGGCGTTGTAATTGCAGCAGATGCGCGAAGACCCAAGGCTTGTCCTATGAAGTAAAAAAGTCATGTGAAATAAGAGAAAATGTTTTTCTTTTTTCTGTTGCTTACTCACTTGAAATTGGTAGATGGAGTGTAACGAATTGATGCTCGGTACGCCACCATACTTCAGGCCCAGTATAGTCGAGCGGTAGTCGCTCGAACCATCGCGTGGCGGCTGACGTATCAAAACGAAGTCTGGCCGGAACGAGCGCGCCACCTGAGATAGACGAATGCAATCTTAGTTAGATCTGAGCACTCGAGACAATCAACAACAATCGTCAATCGAGTTAATTCAATTACTGTAATGCTAATTAAATTAAAAAATAGATAAATAAATTTGTGCCACGCTCAAGTGGCACAAGTGCAGAAATGCAATGAGGCTTGAAAAACGCGTTGAGCAGATTAACGAAGCAAAATGAAAGAATGTTGAATGTTTGAAGAGTTTGTCCTTTGGGCGGCTCGCACGCGAGCGTGCTTCACGATGACGGCAGATACTCAAGGCTCATGGCACGCAAGCATGCTAGCGAGCAGATAAACACAGAGGCCACATAATTTAGCTACTCACCCGCGTGCCACTGCGATAGGCGGCCATGGTAACCACGGGGCCAGTGTCAGCGTTCGAGACTACTGTAATGTCCTGCGTGGGTGTAGCGCGAAATGAAAACAGAAGAGAGAAGAAATAATATAAACATTCTAGCGAAGGCAAAGTAGGCACGCATAAAGGTCAAAGTTGAGTTGAGCTTTGCCATCGTCAGCGCCATCAGCTTCGTTGTGGTCGTCATCGTTGTTCTACTTACACGGAATTCCGCTTGCTCCACACGTATATCGAAGTCACCATGGAGGCGCCTGCCACGGAAATACTTGGACCAGTCCGTATTCTGATCGTCAAGCACGAGCAACGTAAAGTACTTGTCCTTGTTGAAGGCGGGTGCCGAACGTGTTGCGCTCTGCACCGCGGCGCCTATGTGCGACGAAGTTGTATATTAGAGGAATGGCTTTGTTAAATTGCATTGAAATAACTCGTCAAGTTGTTTGCTAAGACTACTTCAGCGAAGACTTTAGCTTATTGAAATTAAATTAAGATAAAACGAGACAGCAGGCTGTAATACTCTTCACGCTCCAAGGACTTAAAATTTAAGGGACTGTCTGGAATATACAGTAATTACAGTAATTCTAGATTATTGGATAGATACTTGTATGTATGTGTAGACCACTGAAATTACAAGTGTCAACATTTTAGAGCAAAATCTCAATAACACGAAAAAGAGATTTCCACAAGTTGACCCATGGGTGTATATGGCGATTTAATGATTTAATTCTGCATTTACTCTATGAAAAATGAACAAATAAATAAGTGGCGGTGTTGTGGGACACACGATTAAAGCAAAGCTATTTTGGAATTCATTGAGTAAAGGATGATATTTAATTAAACAGAATTGGGCATGAACAAATTTCAGGCGCATTATTTTTGTAATAAGTTTAACCACCAACTTAATGGGTATAAACCTATAATTTATTAATTATTTTTTTATTTTATTATTATTAAAAAAAAAAACAAATGAAAAAACGAAGGAAAAAATAAAAAAGCCAACCGCTGGACGCATCTGCCCACGCGGCGTGCTCGACCCGCTATGCAATTGAGGGGCACCAAATTTCCTTGCTTAAAAAGCTTCACTCTAATCGGAAATCTGACAGTTTTTCAGTGAGACGGTTTTTGTGAGCTGACTCTAATGCCACAACACGAATTATTTGAGCTTCTCCAAATTGTAGTTCAATGCTTTTAAAAAATAGTTTAATGCCTATAAGTTTCGCGATTTGATTCTCCTGGGATGTTGCATTTATTATAGTTTTTTCGCTTTGGCAAACGGTCCAAGTTGTTAAAAAAGAGTTTTCTCTTGAGTATCTTCAAGTTCCGTCATGTGCTTATGTTGGGGTTTACGCTCTAATTACCGTGGAATTTTGCATTTATTACAACTTTCGTAATTAATTGGTGAAATGTGTGAAAAAAGCTTCAGCTATATAAAATTTTTTTTCTATATAAGAACTTCACGTACTTGTTTCTATAGGAGATAGTGATCATATCCATTCAGATATATGAAGAACGGAGCACGCTTTAGTGCAAAATGTAAGCGACTGGTGCGTACACGATGAAATGACGGACAAAACTGTTTCATCTCAACTCGTCTATATATATATATATACATGTAGATACATCATATACATGTAGGTTTATTATGTATGTAGACATAGGTTTCTAAGCTCTTCTAACTCTTGCAAAACCAACGACTTTTTCACTTCACCAAAGACACACAGCAACTGACTATCAACGCTACTTACACGTAGGGTTGGTCACTCTTAAGTCAGTCTGCCAACACTACGTGCACATGGTGCTGCTTACTCTTAACGCTTTCGATCCTACAAACACATCTATACATATAAAGCAATATGTATTGTACAATCTTTGTACAAACTTTGTTCCTATGCTTGAGTATCACGCTTGACTAAGTTAACTGATTGATATGAAATTTGGAATATATATTTTTCCAAGACTGGCGAAGGTTTTTGTGTAAGTTTCATTGAGATCCATTAACTGGATGTCGGGAAATTCCATTGAATTTTTTGTATGAAATCAACATTGCTTGATCCGTTTGCCGTTTGAAAAGTGTCTCAAATTACAACTCGAAGAAAGGGAAGACGGTAGGCATGAAAACACTCGCTGCAAGATACAAAATACCACTCGGAGAGCATGCCAAGAGGCAGCAACGCGCCGTATAACTATTATTATCTATTATAATATAATTAATGGAAACTTCTAGGTCTTCTCAATGTGTTATGACAAACTTCTAATAGCCGTACAAATATTTGCGTGAAGAGTATGAAACGCAAAACAAAACAACAAATGAATTGTGTTATTTACCTAATATCGATGCTCCTTGATCGCGTGCCGCACCCGTCAAGCTCTGCACACGCTGCAGCAAACTCTCGCGTGATTTGGCTGGGCTTGTCGGTGCGCTAACGCCACGTGGTGGCGCCGCAACAGCCGTTTTAGCACCGCCAAAGCTTAGCGATAGTTCCGGCGCAGCGCCGGTCGGCTGAGGTGGCACTGTGCCTGGCGCGGGCGGCGGCGGCATATTCGGTGGGCCGCCACTAACCCCGACGCCGCCGCCCACATGCGGTGGCAGTTTACTTGGTTGTTCCTGTATGGGACGCGCTGCCGGTGGCAGAGTGTTTGGATCGACATCATCGGCCTCGGAAGACAAGTCTCCCGAGCTAAATCTGTACGCAGGCGTATTATTATATATGTGTGTGTGTGTGTGTGTGTTGTGTTTATGGTATGTGTGTAGATTGAATGAATGTACAGTTTATAAACCCATAACCAATGAAAAATGGGGCCAGCCATTTGTGGGGGAGAGAGAGAAAGAGAGAGAGAGAAAAGCAGAGAATGTGCGCGTGTGCGAAAGAGACAAACATATGAAATTTTAAATTAGTCTCGCTTTATGCTCCTATGGCATATATTCTTCGAAGGTTTTTACCTTCTCTTCAGGAAATTAACATTAGAAGTAAAACTCGACTTGAACGATGAGAAATTCAGGGTGCTGCTTTTTGATTCCTGTTACAACCAAATTGTTGTGTTTTTTTTTTTGGTTTTTTTTTTCAATTTTTGCACGCGATATTGTGTCGGTTCAAAATATATATAGAAAGAAGAAGAATAAAGAGGAAGAGAGAGAGTGATAGTCTTCGTTAGCCAAGTTGGTACGCGGTGCAAAGAATTTTTTTAGTTTACTAAACCGATTAAAGTGCATTGTTCTTATTTTGATTTATTTAAATTACTTTGGCTTAAAGTTAAACATTCAAAGCTTTGGAAATGAAAACAAACAATTGCGTAACAAAAGTTTTCTTATATAAACAAAAACGGTCGGCTTGCTTGAACAGCTTCAAAAGTGTTGTGCTTGGCGCGCGCCTAGAAGCTGCCGCTGCTCTTGAACAGTGCGTTTGTATAACTTAGTGAGTGAGCTAAAAAACTTAAACCCTAAATGTTGTTTTAACACTCCGGCTACTTCAAATGAAAATTTACATCTTGAAAGATGGTAAAAATCGTTAAGAAACCCGCACACGGCTTTGGCTTTGGCTTTGACTTTGGCCCACGTGTGTGCGTGCGAACCTTGTCTGCTTTAAAATTTCATATGCCCGCTGCTTCGGCAACGATTAGTAAATGTTCAATAGTAATTTTCAATTTTCACTTAGAAACTACGAAATGCAATACCAATGAAAATGAATAGCCTATGATGAAAACGTGCCACGAATGGCGCACGAAAGTTTTTGCATGGATGAGAATCGAAATGGTTGCATGGCAGAGATGCTTTGTCGAAAGTTGCACAACAAATAAATGTATTTTTAATTAAGTTTTGCTAATAGTATGGCAAATAACAAGAATAAGCAAAAAACAAAATAAAGAAACTCAAATAAAAACTTACAACATTGAATAGTTTAACAAAATGGCGTTTGTCAGCTTGTGTCGCTGCATCAGCGCCTGGCACAAAGCGCTGGCCAACAGATGCCTTGGGTGAGCGTTTAGTGTTAACATTAACAACATCATTGTCATCATCATCATCATCATTATTATTATCAGTGTCATTGTCATCATCGGCAATGACAACATCATCATTATCGTTGTCGTTGTCATCGGAATAGGCGCTGCTATCATCTTCATCGTCGTTAAGTGCTGTCGCAGCTGCCATTTGATGTGCGAGTGTCTGAGCGAGGTGGATGCCACAGTAGCCGCCGTATTAATGCGAGAAAACATTTTGCAAAAATCAATTTCAAATACAATAAGGATAACTGGACTTTTTACACTGGCGAAATGGCATACAATAATTGCTACAATGGCACAGCGCAGAGCGGCACGGCGACAATGCACAGCACTTGCACCAGAGACAGCGCATAGAACAGACAAGGCAAGGCAAGGCAAGGCATGGCAAGACAAGACAAGCCAAGACAGAACACACAACTTAACCGACGGACAGCCTGGCACGTTGGCACAAGCCACTTGACACTTGCGGTTGGTTGTCTGTTGACTGTTGACTGTCGACCTGCTTGTAAATGGTGTCTTGTCCTGTCTGATTGGCTGTGTAACGCTGAGGGATTCGATGTTGACATGAGTGTAGCCGCAGGGCATTTAAGTATCTTTCGCTGAAGAATTGAAGTAGTATGCAAGAAGGCGCAGCAGGGTAATATTTAAGCGAGCATGTGCTGGCATTAGAGCTAAACGAGCAGAGGTTACCAAATCAAAAATTTCACACAAAACAAAAAGTGGTTCGTTCAAAAAATATTGCATATGCGTAGGCGCAGAATTTTATAGATGAGCCCGGAGTTTCTAAGTAGACGCATTTTCAAGCCATTTTATGTAGTCTTATTGGTTATCAAATCCAATTTGGTTTGCAACAATTTGGTGATAATTGTCACAACTACTAATGATAATTTAACATTGCGCATGCATCACGTTGCGCTTAAACAGAATAATCAAACAAATCTTTAACAAACTAAAGGCAATGAAACTACATATGGACTCAAGCAAAATGTGTATGATTTTCGTGATGTGAGATGAGCTGCTGTGCTGGTGTTGATATAGTATGTTATGCACGATAAGCAATAAGCGATGCTGGTATGCTACGAATACGAGTATGTGAATTGGAACAGTCTTACCGGTGGCGGGGCGCAGATTCGCCCACACCCAGCAGTTGCGATTGCGCTAATATTGACAGAGAGCAAGAATTGTTGCGAACAGACAGCCGCTGCTCACTTCACTTTGCGTTGCGTTGCGTTGTGTTGTCTTACACTTCAGCACCAGTAGAAGCGGAATCAAAGAATGGAGCTGAAAGTAAAATAGTGTAAAGAAGTAGACATGAGTAAATAGCAAATCATATAAGTTTTGCATAAGTTTGTATAAGTTCACTTAAAAATGAACGCAGCTGCCTGGAATGTGTCAATCGAAAATGATTGAAATAACACCGAAAATTGCATGTCAGGCAAAAAAGACTGCAAGGCGACAAAGGACACAAATAAAAAGGTTATTTTTCGTTTTAAGACTCCAAATACAACCTTGCTTCCTTTGTCATTTAGCTTATATTTGATAGTCAATGTAAGCAAAAAATCTCGTGAAGAAACTTTCTTAATCATTTCCACGAAAAAAACAAAAGAAAAATTAGTGCGGAAATGTTATGGATAAAGCTACGAATTGCTGGTGCATAAATCGAGCCTTAAGACGTTACTAAGCGAAAAAAAAGAAACCATCATTGAAATGATGACGTCCCACAATAGGTTCGAAAAATCATTTTATCCAGAGGAGGTCGGAAAATTTCGAAAACATTAAGACGAAAAATATATTTATCTGTAATGCATTCTGAGTTGTACTGACCCAACTAGCTGCCCTAAGCACACGTTACAGTATTTCTTTAAAAAAAAAAAGACTTTTAGTAATAGACTTACTGATTGGGCTTTGTTTAAAAAATATATAACTGATATATATATTGAAAAATAACAGTCAAAAGGGTCAAAAAGAGCTGAAGATAAAAAGCAAGCCAAGAAGAAGTGACAGTTCAAAGTTGAAAACATGAAACCACGTAGCTGCTTGGTTCATTGCACTCGCTGACAAAGTAGGACAAACTCACACACACACATACATATATAAACTTGTATTTTATGACGGTTTTATATGTGTGTGCGTGTGTGTGTATCTTACTATAAGCCAAAAAAGCAATTACATGAGTAGCTCGGCCAAGCGTAGTTATAAATATTTTGATAGCCCGAAGGAAGAAGTTGGAAGAAAGCAATAAGCAGAGCGAAACCAGAAAAAAAAAACAAATTTTAATATAATAATTCCTATGCACATATGTATAAGATCCAAAATTTTGTAAACTTATATCAACAAAAGCAAAGGATTAGTATAGTCTCTAGAGATGTATAGTTAAACTTAAAAAAAAAGGGTTTTGCAGTCTGCCGGCACGACTGCTTTGCCGCATGGCTCACTCAACCAACAACAACCATATACGCGAATCATGGAGAACTTCACTATCAAAGGGATACCCTTAATAAGACGCAGCGCTTTGTATTTCAGCACTTCAAATTTACCTATGTTCGACATGGATTTAGATGTTTTTCACTATATAAAATTAAAGCCTAGAATTATATAATTACTTTGATTAAAAAGCACTACGAACTCTTTACATGACTGAAACGCCTAGGTATGAAAAAAAAAAACCAAGAAATTAGTAAAAACGACAGAAAAAATTATGACATTGAAGCACGAACTGAAACAATTAATAGGTGAAAATACTGAAAAGCAATAGGCGGCGCGTCATGCCGAGCTAAAAAAGTAGGAAGGAAGAGCTAACACGCAAGGATGTATATCTGACACTCCTACAAACACGTACTCGCATAAAATGTTGTGCAAAGTGTAAGAAAAAAGAAAACCGAATACAAAAAATAAAATTCATGTAAACGAAGTTAATTCGTTCCCTAAGCACGCGTAACAGGATGAAACGCAAAGCGTTGCTGTAAGTGATGCGCACAGGAAACGGAAGAAGAAGTTTATTTGCAAGCGGAAAAATAGAGCGAGAGTTCTGAAGTGGGAAACAGGGATTTAGTGCAGGAAGGAAGCACGAATGGACGAACGCCGCTAACAAGCAATTTTTTTCGCTTCGCTTAGCATAACTGAAATATACATGAGCCACAACATCATCAACAGCAGCAGCAGTAACGGAGGCAGAGCACAAAAATTTATGCGTAGATGCGTACCGATTTAAATATATGAAAAACATTTAGGTACGCGGCAATGGGACCACCACCACCGGCGGCGGCATTAACGTTGCCACAGCGATTTCAGTTGTCAGCAATTTAAGGCGAGCGCAAGCCTTGTATGCATTTTGTTGCATACTTTTGTGCGCGCCATGGAATTCACTCAATGCCGCTGCTTGATTGCATGCTTGACCTTGATGAGCCGCGAATTTGCATGTTTTTTCGGGCTTAAACTTTTCAGTTGCATTTCCATTAAATATACATTGCTGTGCTTATTTTTCATGCTACATGAATTGCAAATAAAAACAAATGCTATACTTTTTTATTATTGCATTTGCTACTTTCGGTGCTCTTAACCTCTACAACTGTGAGAAAAGTTTGTTCGTAGATACAAACGTAAAGGCTTAAATGAGTTTGTAATCCGCTCAAAAATACAAAGTTCGATAATTAAGCGTAAGACCGCTGTCGATTTCCGCCATTGAGTCTAGGCTTGCTTGGGACATAACATGCATATGAGAAGAATTTGCAGAATGGCTATCATATAACTTGCACACTTAGTATTAACACTCACATATCTATATAGAAAATGTAAGAACTGAGTATCATAGAAATCTTGGAATAGCTACCATGCAGATGTTTCGCCCTAAGAAGGTCTCAACTATAAACTCATATTATTTGTTTTTAAGGGTTTTGCTTCAATACCCCTAAGTTCTTGACTCAAATTCGCTAACAGAAGACAATTTCTTTGAAGTTAAATAATTAAATAGAAGAAAACAAACAAATCACTTAAGAAACAATTTCAGTATGTAACTGTATGAATTAATATGTATATAAATATGTAAACAAAAAAGCAATAACAACAACGCAAGCGCTGCCTCAAGCTGTTGTTTCGGTCAAAAGATTGTTCTATCAGTATCACTGTATGCCTTCGTTGCTGTTGTTTTTATAACGGCCGTCTTCGCTTCGGTTTTCGTTCAAACGACTTCTTTCTCAGTAACAACACATGCACTTGTTGTTGTTGTTGTTTTGACGCAGTATCATTTTTGTTTTCGTTGCTCTACCTCAATCAAACGATTGCGCTCTCAGCAACAACAATTGATGTTGTTTTAACAACTAACGACTTCGTTTTCGTTTCACAACTTCGGCTCAACGCTCATATGTTACACGAAGAAGGATGATGCGGTTACGCGATGACGCTGTTACGTAATGACGCTGTGACGAAAATTTCACTCTAACGAAATCACAGATGTTTCACATTAAAAATTACAGATTTTAGGCATTTAAAAATTTAGACGGTTTTTATTCTATTACTTCATATTTTTTAATTTTTTATAACTTCCAAAAAAACCGGGTAGTTTTTAATTATCTGTAATGTCATCATAGGATATTTACACACGATTAGATGATAACTTTTTGCTTGTCTTTGTGATTATGTTTTTCGAAATCCTAGAAGAATCATCATCACCTATCATCGTCTTTACACTTTTAAAACAGAATGGTACCCCTGAGTCTTATTTAACTGGAAAACAAAAGTTACGACGTACTTCTGATTACCCAAAAATATAGTTCATATATCTATCTCTCTATCGCCTAGAAGTTTTTTATGTGAGCGTAAGTTACTAAGTCACTTTGTAGAACGTAATAAATCTGTATTTTCGGCCAGCATCATAACACTCGCTTTATTAATTTATTCTGGTACTATAATCCTTTAAGTGAGTTTTGGTGCCACAAAAAAATATTCAGAAGAGGACGGCTCCATAACCGATGTACAGCCTTGATTTCTTTCTTGAAATAAAAGTTTGACAAGTGTTTTACACCGAATCAATTAAGCAGAACTTTATCTAAACGTAATGCAAAGTCCATTTGCGCACTTGATTGCGTTGTTGGCGAACGAAACAGCGGAAAAAACAACAATAAAAGAAAAAATAAATTAAAGGAAATATAAGCGAAATTAAAATACGTATTCTCATGAAACCCGACGACACTGTGTCTGGCGCTGAGCTGCTCTAAATGTAAGCATAACTTTGGCTGTCGATGTGGGTGAGCATTTTTTTTTTTTGTTAAAATCGAGTACGGAAATTCACAAAAGAAAAAAAGAAATAAAATCAATAAAAAGCACACGCACGCAAACACACACACACACGCACACACATACATACATACAAGCGAATACACAGTCGATTGCCATGACAGTTTACATAGCGCTTAGTGACACATATCGCAGTGACTTTTTTTTTCGTTTGTTTTTATGTAAGAAGAATGAAGAAGAGTCAAAGTAAGATACATTTCTCCTTTAATATGGCTGCCAGCCATATACAACGGCAACAATCGCAATCCGCAGCGCAATGAAATATTCATATGAATCTACGCTTCAGGACCGTATCCTGTCAGTGCATGCAGTCTCACATACTCTCTTATTCACTCACGCCTGACATTTGACATTTACCAAAAAGATTTATAAATGTGAAATGCTGACGAGCCGAGCATAGAGTGTCTGCCACAGCTATGCACGAGTATTTTGAATATGCCGCATACGCCGAACCCTCGCAGAACAATTGAATTCGCGTTTTGCGTCTGCGGTATTTGCTGTGTGCAGCCATTAATTCTGCTCATTTGGTTCGCTCAATAAGTTTTCCAAATGACCTCACAACACGGCATATTGGCGGCCGGTCGTGCGGTCGTTTGTAGCTCGGCTATTGTCCTTTTTCTTCCATTTTGTTATTTTTTTCTTTTTTCTTTGTGGTTTATTTGTGTTCACGTCAGCCCACCTGCCCACCTGCGCGATTGTAAGTTGCGACAAAGATACTAACCAACGCTTGGTGTTCCTCCTTTGTCAGTTAGGGACTCCACCGAAATAATTCGATTATTTTTTATCGCACAAGTTATCACGTTTTTATAGTCACTGAGCAGTCATGATAATTTTTTAATTTTTATTTTTTATTTTTTATTTTTTCGTGCCTTAAAATCTGACATCTCTTAGATAATTCATTTCATTGAAGTTCTGATGAGTTACTTTCGCTTGTCTACTTCATTTTATTATATAAAAGTGAACTTTCCATTAGCAAAATGGTGATGACAAGAAAAGCTGAATCTGACAATGGTTTAACAGAATTTCGAATCTGCTAGCCAAGGTCCGGAATGACAGTATATAAAAACTTATGCCACAATGAAATGTTTTGGCTTAAAAATATTCAATTGCAATGGCTCTGAAGATGTGCATTGGAAATTGGAAATTGGCTTTAAAAATTGCTATTAAAAAAAACTTTGTTGGAATTATTATTAAGCTATAACACTTACTAATACGTTTTCATTCATTATTTCGCTAAACTGGCAACACTAAATAAGTAAAAGTCAGTGGTTTGCAAAATGGATGAAAGGCTATATTTATACAACCACATTTTATTTGCATTTCAAATGGCAAAAAAAGGTGCTGAAGATTTCATAAATTCGGGAGTTCTCTGAGTCATTCCACGGTTTACAAGATTTAATAAAGGAAATTTAAGCCTTGAAGATTATCTGTCTTCAAGTGCTGAGAAGAAGTTTGAAGACGAACAATTATATGAACAAAACAATGAAAATTCACCTCCAACGCTAAAAGGCATTGGGTGTTGTCGAATGAACAGTTTCCCTTCGCTTACACAAAAGGATAGGCACGGCAGAACAAGAGTTTTTTGTGGCAAATCGTAAGCGGCCAATAAACATTGACATTTTTGATAACCCCATGCGCAAAATATCCTGTTTGAACTTAGGGCAGCCCTCCAAATCAATTGCAAAGTGAAAAGTGCAACATTCACGGACACAAGGTACTGCTCTAGATCGGTTGTCTTCTATGATAAGCTTAAACCAAATGAAACTGTGACTGATGCGTCTACAAGCGTTTGAATTGCTTTAAATCGCCGAAAGGTGATTTTGTTTCACGACAACGCTCGGCGACATGTAGCGAAAGTGGTTAAAGAAACACTCTTGAATTTGGAATGAAAAGTTCTATCTCAACCAAAGTACTCTCCAAGGTAAGGTTTGTTGTGGTGACGGATCTTTCGATGGTTGCTTAATATGGGTTACCAATAACGAATATACAGCTGCACCTAAAAACAATGTATGTACAATAGATCCAAGATTAGACTAGAAGATGTGAAGACAGAACTATGGGCATTCTTAATGTGGCAGTCCTTACACGAAGAAAGAACACTTATAACAGGGAAACACTCGCGACGTACTCTGTAAACGAATAAACCCAAGATTGAAACAAAAGACGCAGCTCAAAAATTGTAGCTGCTTTTCTTCATGCATTCTTTTAAAATCCGAAATTGAGAAATTATTAAAAATAAATTTATACAATTTTATATTCTATGTCATGCGAACAGCCGCTAAATTTCTAAACTTTTGGACATAAAACAAATAAACTCAGTAAGACATTTCCCACACCTAGCTCTGTGTTATTTGTGGTTATTTCCAAATTAATTAAAACTTAAGATGGCAAAACTTTGTAATAGTCATATGTATTAATAATGGCATTATAAATGCAATTATACTTGAATGGGAAAGTAGAGCTATATTTTTTTTTCGTTTGCCCTACTTCGCCGGGCAAACTAAGATAAACTTTTTAAGGCACTTATATGAATGCATTATATTTAGCTTTACCAGATTGCAAAAATTTTACTCTAAATCTCAAAATGTATGTAACTCATGACAGCAAATACGTATTACATTATTATCTCTCACTGTAAAAGCTTTCAAATAATAATTCCATTTTTTTCGTTTCTGTTCCTCTCGCTAGCCGCCATTGTGGCTTACAACTCATATATAATAAAATGCACTCTTTGAAATACATTTTTTGCCGCATTGTCGCTGTCAGTCACACAAAGCATAGCACATTTTTCTCTTACATGATTATGACAGCGTCGAATCAGTTAAGTTCTTAGTAGTCGTGGTTCCTGGCAGCGGAGTGTCTATGTATTTCTGCGCTTACCTGACCGCATCTTTCTATGCTAAGAGCAATTCTCTGTCAGCGCCCTTTGTAGTATACTTCTAGGGCGTGCACATGTAAGTAGCTGTCCGGATGCACTTTTACTAAGTTTGCGGTTATTTTGAGCTTAAGTTTAGCTTGTAATTGTGTTGTTAGAGCGTTCATATGTAAGCTAAACAGCTGAAGCATATCAAGTAACAACTTTGATGACCTTTTTAGATGGCTTGTAGATTAGGTTATGAGGCACCACTAAACTGCCTCATCAGACATATTCAAGCGTTCCGCGAAACAGTCTGTTATTTTATAAAAGTCATTCTCACAGTATATGTAAAGTATACCATAAACCCTGCTGCGATTGTGAGCGTGTGTTCAACCATTACGTAAAAGCCACAATGCCATGCGAGCATTAATAAAAATTTTTACCGCACTTTCTTTTCTTTTTTAAATTAATTTTCCAGTGAAACACCTGAAGCTAACTGCAATCTGACCCATTTTAGTGCAATACATCGTCATTTAAAAATGCTGAACGACTTTTCTTTTTAATAAACTGGCGATTATTACCCTGCATAGAGAAAGCGAAGCAAGGAACTCTGAAGGTAAAAAGTCATTCATGTGGCCTATTGTCCCATCGAAATAGTAGACACGCAGCAGTGCAATGAAATAAGTTTCATAACGTGCCATGCCACGCCACATCGTACAGCGCCGCATAACTTTAACCGAGTCAGTTGAGCACACATGTAGATACAAATGTATTTAAATGCTAGATATCAGTAAAAGGTGCTAAGTAGACAAACACACTGGCACCGTTGACAGTCACACGCAAACACGCATGTCGTCAAACACAAGTTTGCCTGTACTACAGCGGTGACTAAATTGACACAGCTACTGACAAGAACAGCCATTTTTCGGTCTTAGACAACAACAAATAAGCAAGCATGAGGTCAAAGACTCTTTGTGGACAGAAGAAGAAGATCTCTTAATGCTGTCCGACCCACTTAGCAAATGGCAAACCAACACAACCCACGCTACCAACCTAACAACAACAAAGGCAAAAAGCGACCGAGCACGAGAACAATTCCCACGCACCGCTGCAGCAACAACTTGTCATGCAAAAAGATGAAATTGACACGCCCACAAGGCGCCAACCACACTGAGTCGCTTCCGTGTTGCCGCTTCCGTACACATTACTCTATCGTTTGCACGTTGCTTGTGCATTCATTTCTCTCTGTGTGTGTGTGTGTATGTGTTGCTGTTATTGCTGTGCCATAAACTTCATACTTTCTGTTATACTGAAAGCAAAAAACCATTTTTCATTGCATACTTTTGAGCGCTTGATAAATGAGCACTTCGCTTCGCTATGCGTTGCAGCAAACAACGTTCCTCGCCATAATTAATTCTGCATTATGCATTTCAATTAAGCAAGAAAAAAAAAAAAGGAAAAGGAAAAGAAAAAACCACACGAACAACCAATTGACTCACCCTGTAAACACTTAGCTGTGCGACTTAGCTATTTAGGTAACTGGGTTGTACGTTGCTCCAAGCGACTTAACGCATTAATCGCCACCTAAATCCCCAAGCAACTTTTCGTCTTTTATTCTATTTTATTTTAATTCGATGAAAGGCTTTTGCTATCTCTGACAAACTCTCGCCCTTTTATTGTTTTGGTGTTGTTGTTGTATTAGAGACGCTCTTGCGTTAATACGCACGCACACATGCACAGTTGTAATCGAAAAACGCTTTTTGCTGGTATGTTTCTCTGATACAGAATTTTTGCCGTCTTTCAATTTCCTTTTGTTTTTTGTTTTTGCTTTATTTTTTACACACCGCTTATTTCCTTTTTTAATGGAAGAGAAATTTGTCTTTAATGTTTTTTAATAAAAAATAAAAGTAATTACATGCCGCGTTAATTAACTTATCTACTTTAATTATGAATAAATAATAAGTTTGATTTTGATGTTATAAGAATCTCTTTAACTGAACACACACTTTTCCTGCTGCGTTGAAATTTATATTCGCTAAGACCTAAACCTTCAACGTTGGTGATGAAATTTTCACTGAGCGTCTGAACCTATGAGTTCGCAGCACAAAGTCATGAAAGAAAAGTAATTTGACTTCGTAAAATTCACGAAGAGAAACGCGCTCTCGATTGGCATTGTGAGAGCGATTACTTTGTCTCAGTGAGTCCGTTTAATTTTAAAAATCACAGACTAAATTGTGATTTTACGGCTAAAGGTGGCAAAGCAACAAATTCAACTATGTTGCTTATTAACACGATACACAAAGAGCATTAATAAATTAAGAAAAACAACAAAAATTTAATTTGTTGATATTTTTTAGGTCTTTTGCAACACTAAAAGTAGTTCACTACATAGCTCCTACCCATTTATTTCAGCCTCGCAGAGACTTATACGCTCGCATACTTACACATAGTATAAACTGAAGTCATGCCCACCACTGCGCGCTCTCATTTTGCTGCGCATGTGCCTTGAAGCGTTTGGCGCGTGTATCGATTCATGAAAATTGGCTTCTCAATGCTTCGCTTTACTATACGGCATTCCTGCGTTGTCTTCCATATAGCATATGTGAGTGTGTGTGTCAATGTTTGCTTGCTACAATTTCTATGCGTGTATTTCCTTTTATCGCTAGCAGTGAGTAACATTCCGAGTAAGAGCGCAGCTATGCAATGAAACAGTAGCGGCAGCAGTGATAAAAACTAAGCTCAGCAGCCGCCTCATCGGCATGCTTGCCTATCGATGCCTGCGCACGTGTTTGTGTAGATGTTTTTACTATGCTTGGCAAATGTTGCCTACTTTTTGAGGGTTCGCTTGGCTGCAGTTAAAGAAATTGTTGCTACTGACACACGGTTAGCACAAAGAACGGGTCTTTTTTTTACATAGGCAACTGTTACGCTTTGAATTGGCTTTTTGGCCTTTGTTTGCACCGCTTTTTTGTGCGTTTGTAGCCGTACTGTCCCAAGTCGCGGTAATCACATCAAATCCGATCAATATCCAAAAAACATAAATCTAAGTACATTTAAGGTATTTTGTGGCTATTTCAGCTTGTAACCCACTCATAGTTTCTTTTGTATTACTTAAGGGTAGCACATTCCAAGATTTAATGAGGGCCTTGGACTTTTTGTAGTATACAATAAATGGAAAAGAGTTCGAGGAAAATTGAGAAAATGTTTTTGAAAGGCATTAGCTGAAATGTAAATGAAAATCATTTAATTGAAAGAAACATATACTACATATTGTTTGAATTACTTATTTAAAGTTCGGCACTATGAAGGCATACAATTATTTTGTTTGTAAATTGGCAATACTGCCTTTGATATCTATGTAGAGCTTCAGTTCAATTGTTGCTGTCTTGCACTTGTTTTTGTAAACATACTGTCTAATTTTATTGTACCGCTCAAGCAGCAATGCTAGTTCGATATTCGCCTGAATTCACAACGAGTAACTTCTGACTATTGCCCAAAACGGAAAAGTCCACTCCATGAACACGGTTTCGACTCGGGAAAATACTTTTCAGAATGTTTCAAATTGGAAGAAACGTTGGAAAAAGTGACTAATTTAATTTGGAAGAATTAATGAAGATATTTATTTATCTCATTTTTAGGAACACCGTTAAATAGAACAGTGTTATAAGAATTTCAAAGGACTTCAATATATTCTCACGCACTTCCTATACAAAACTACAATATGCCTACTGTATATACACAGCTCATATTAGTCACATTTCAATAGCTTAATGAATTTCTCTTTTCCTTCGTCTTCTTCTTCTTCTACTTAAACTTTTTTTTTAATTCTCAAATGTCGTGTGCATATAGATGCTTTTACTTATTACGACTCTCAGTACATTGTTTTAATGATGTCTTATGGTTGTACCTAACTTATATGAGCAGCTCATAAAAGTTTTTTATTTATGTAAAGGTGTGGTGGGGACGGGACGTGCAACATTAAATAGAATGCAATTAGAAAAACATTTTACGAAGCTCAAATCGGTCGACCTGTTTTAAGAGTATTTCAAGAAATAACTCGACCAACACAATTTCTTCTGATTTACCGCAATACAATAATTATGAACCTAATACTAGTAGCAGTTCTTTGCATTTTTGATGTCGGATATTTTACTTTCGAAAGACCACTAAATGCATACTATTTGTGCTTCTAATTTTCTATGAAACAGTATTGAGAAGGATTTATAAGAAACCCCAAAATCAGAGAGGGTAGTTACTCACTTCTAATTTTAATAATTTATGTTGTCTTAATTAAAATTTAAACATAATCATAATCTTGTTTTGTAATGCATTAACAACTTCAGCTTTCTCATGAAAAGAACATTTATAGCAGGAACCCACTAACAGATTTTTAAGCTTATACCTACACAAAAGCTTTACGGGTAATTGTACTGACTTAGCTGTGGTTGTTGTCTATGTATACTACACAAAAGCACATAATCATTTCAACAATTGGTTAGCTTCTCGCATGAGCCAAGTTAAAATGCCTTCTCACATCAAACTCCACCACACAAACATAGAAAAACGCCAACAAGCGAAAGAGCCCAGCAAACGAACAAGTGTACAAAAATCTGTACGAAAGCAAATGACCAAAAATAAACGAAGATCGCACCAAAAGCGAGCTGAGTAAACACACAAGAACAACAAAAATGGTAAGAAGAGAGGTGCACACAAATATAACAACAACAACAAACTCAATTAAGCCAAGCGAAGTCAAGCGGGTGAGCGATTGAGAGTGTACAACGCTGTGTGAAGCTCAAAACAAGAGAAAATAATAACCTCGGCCATGGTGATATCTTAATGCACTGCATGCAACACTTTAAACCGAAGCTCAGAATAAAAATAAAAAATTACTTTGACAAAATATAATCCGTTATAATGCAAAATCTTTAAGCAAATTATTCAGTTAAATTCAGTACAGAGGTTATGATGGTTCAGCAAACGCTCATGTGACAACCACCAACACTGTATGTAGTAAACATATTGATCGAAAAGGAAAATATTAGATCTAAAAAATAATGTAATGCCCTGTAAAGTTGATGACTGAAGAATTGTATCAATGGATCGACAAATATTGATCCCTCCAAGGCTATATATGATATATATTTGTATGTGTTCTTAATTTGCAATCTGTTAAAACTCAACAACCAGCTAATATTTATAGGGGAAAAGGGTCGCTCTAAATTTAGATCAGTCTGTTTTTCAACGGCAAATCTGGAGTTCGGCATGACACACTCAATGGCTGCCTGCAGCCTTTCGACTATAATAATAATAATTTTATTTCATAAAATAAATGCAAGCTATTAATGCGGTTATTCTTAATCGAACTGATATGGGTAACATTTTATACAAAATCAATTCGTCAGCACAACAATTAACTTTTTTATTGATGCATCAATTACAAGCTTCTTGCAAGTGTCAAACTACCCTTCAAGTTACGGGAGTAGTGTACAACAAACCGTGAGCAACACATCGCGAGCTCCAAACGCTAAAGCCAACTGTTGCTGCGATCAGTTAAAACGAGACACTCGAGCGGAAAAGTTCGAAAACGCGCTTAGTGAAAGAAAAACGTGAAAAACTATAAATTGTTCGTGTTTATTTTATGTGATTACAGAGTTTACTAGAAGATTCATTGTGAAGGTTGAGGCTGCTTTTTATTTACGTTGAAGCAATGCGTCAAAAAAGGCATTCAGCTTTTACCATATGAACGTGTAACAAAATAAAGAGAGAGGAAGAACACACTTCAATGCATTTGCAACACATCAGCAAATAAACAACAACAACAAAAATAAAACAAAAAATAAACAACAAAAAGTTCTAATAGAAAAAGCGCCGAAGAGCGAAGAATGCATGAAATTCCTTAAAAATCTTTCCTCATTTATTAATATTGCTTTTATTGCAAATTATTAAATAATTTTGTCGTATAAAAGAAGTCAATGCGAGTCACAAAAGTTTTGCCAGTTCCACTAGAAACTTCACAGCTACAAACCACAAACCAAACGCAAAGGCGTAAAAAGTTGCTTGGCCAAAAGCGGAGTCGAATCGATTTGCGTCGCGCGCTCTTAAAAAGCGCCAAAAATGGAAAACTCTTAATTTGCGCTCTTCGTAGCGTGAATTTCGGCGATGCGCTTTGCGTGCACTGCAGGCGGCTTTAAGTGCTTCACAGAGAATTATTTAAATTAATGTGTTTCAGCGTTGTTTTCGAAACAATTTATTTGCTCCAGACTCCAGCGCATTCCATTTTCATGATACCTTCATAATATGAAGTCATGCAGGCGAGTGAAAAAACTATCAAATTGAAATTTTTCTATATGGCTTGTGATAAATTATTTCAAAACAATTTACAACGCTTATTAGACCCTGGCTTTTTGCCTGTATTCTGTGCTTTTTTTTTTTTTTGTAAAAACCAAATTACGACAAAAAACAACAGCTTCGCATACGAATGTGTCACATTGTCAAACAATGACGTAACTGAGATGAGCTGCCTCAACTCAACTTGGTTCGACTCAACACAAATTATGGCAGCATATTTTGTTGTTGTTGTTGCTAATGAATTTAATGACTTCAACTAAACTTTTTTAACTTGTTTATGTCATTGATTTTTATACTCTTTATATTTTTTGGTTATCTCTACTTCTTTATAAAGCTTGTAACAAATTGTTGCAGACTTCCGAATATCGGCATATGCTTGATTTAATCGACGAGATTAGCCTTTGCGGTATTTTGCAACTTATTTATGATTTTTGACGAAGTGGAAAGCACATATTATTTTTATTCGTCAAAGCTCTTCTAATGGGCATCCCTATTAAAGGTACACTCCATTTGAAGGCAAACGTTTTTAAATTCTTTTAAATTTTTTTCTAAAGTGTTTGGACAGATATCTCGAAAATTCCTTAACCAGAACAGTAGCTGCTACCACCAGAGGCTGAAAACTCATCCAAACAGCCTCTCCAAGGGTCTCACAATTGGCGTGATTCGACGGCAGCACACACATAATCACATGCTATTTTATGCTATTTTGCTACAATACTGCAACCATTGAAGTACAAAAATGAAAAAATTGAAAATGCACCTTTTTACTTGGCCCAAATTGCTGGAAAATATACAATGTTGTTGCCTCTGAAAATGGTGCTGGTTGCAGCCAGTCTCAGATTGCCAGAAAAATCCCCGATGTCGCTCTAAAAATAATGCCAATAAAACAGTACGCGCATCAAGCCTTTCACTTTCAGAGAGATTTTATTTAGCACCTAAAATTAATGAGAGATGATGCACTAAATTGCAATTACACAACGCTCATTTAGGTCGGAATCGACCATCATGATTATGAGTACTTAATATACTAAACGGCCGCAACAAATATAATAGGACAAACCTTGCGTTTGTTTACAGTCGACAGGGGGCAGAGAGGGAATTTTCGAAAGAGGATAAATATCTATTTAAGAAAGACATGAACAAAATAAAATAGTACAACTAAGAAATTCTATATATATTTTTTGAGACAAGAATTGGAAACAGTGTTTGGACACCGCCATTCTTAGTGTAGAGTATAAAACGTTTGACATGACCGAATATAGATTTTACTAAAGCTTCGCTGAAATACAGCTGCCGTTTGAATGAGATATTTGCTTAAAAACGTAGTGTTTAAAACGAGGTCGAGCCTGTTTTGATTAGACTTCGTTGAGTTGAAACAAAAGCCAACAAAACCAATTAAACATGAGCTACGACCGTGCTATCAAACAAATGTCGAAGTTAAAACGTTACGACTTCTGTGCGTTGCAGATGCTTTCTAAACTCATTAAAAAGTAAACTTTTTAATATGAATAACTGCAGCTAAAATAATGTATCGTGCGTAAGTCACGTACTGAAACTTGTTGAAATTTTTATAACTCCGCAAAAAAAAAAAACCAACAAAAATACTACAATTGTTTACTGATTTGAAGTTCAGATATGGCAGTAATAATAATCAACCATTTTCGAATTATTTGAGTCAGTCATTTTCTAAGAATTTCTCTCGTCGCAGTAAACAACTGCCTGCTACAAATTCCAAACAGCTTCAATCCCGCGTCATTATGATGAGTAAGCCGTAAGCAATGCTAAAGCTAAAGCTAATGCCAAAGCTTCAATTCAGCACACGCTGCCGGATGCAATGCAGCAGCATCGCTTAAATTCTAAGCCAATTGCGAACTGAGAACTGCGAAATGCGTGACTCGCATTAAATGAGAGCGCAAACAATACACGCAAAAATTGCATATTCAGTAATGGAAAAAAAGATATATAAATTGGAAAAATAATTTTTCAGCAAATTAGTGTGAAATAAAGATAAATAAAAAATATAGCGAGGAAGCCTTCCAAATAAGACGCCACAAAAGGCAACAACAACCAACACGCCAAACAAAAGACCCAAGCAACGAACGTGAGAAAAAGGAAACAAGAAATATGAAAAAGATTAAGTCAGTGCTGATGTGCAACATGTTCAATAGCAGAAACAGCAGCAGCAAGAGTAGCTGCCACAGCCGAATTCAAATGCTGTTCCTGTGCGCAGCGCTGCTCATCGGTCAGGTGAGTTGAAAAACGTATTACTTTTGAGTGTTTTTAAATTAAAGATTTGAACAATTAGTGATTGCTCGCTTGTAGAACTCCAGACTGCTTAGCTTCGAGCATTACATTTCGACATTTTCACTTTTCAATTTTGCGTAAACAAATTTTCACCATAAAAAGAAACAGGGTTAACTGCCAACGTGACCGGTTCAAAAAGTCATGGCAAAAAATACAATAAAAAATTTACAAAAAAAATAGAAATAAAATGTAAAATAAAATTGAAAAAAATATTTTTTTAATAAAAATATAAACATCAGAATTTTTACGTTAATCAAAAAATTATTTTTTTGACGACTGTCAACAAATGCGACTTTAATGAACCTCAATTGTTGTCGATGTGAAAGCACGAAATGCTCGTGCAACTTGTCCATCTCAGTAGTCAACCAACCTATGCGTCTATCTTCGTGCTTATCAATAATGCAGCATCAAAAGCTGTGCCGATTCAAGCCAAAATCGCACAGCAGTTTTGCTATTTCTTTAAAGTGTATGTATGTATCACTTCGCCGCTCATCTCCGCTCACATTTGTGCCAATGACCGATATTTCCGATTGCGTTTGAGTCGCATTTCAGCTTTTACTTGTCGCATTTACTTCACTTCCCATAACTTGACTTTCGTCTAATTTTACTTTTCTTTCATGGCTGTCCAGAAAAGTCTTCTTATTACACTGACCCACACATTGTTTCCGCTCTTGTGTTGACCGCATCCACAAATTTTTTGTAGGCTATTTTTTTCTAGTTTCGCTTTCCTCGACAATGCCCAAAGTACAAACCGCAAACAATGTGCGCTTAAGTGAGCGCTTTCTTCTCACAGAAATGAGCTTGGCTTAAATGCAATAAGCAAGCAAAAAATAAATAAACAAACAAAAAAAGAAAACAAAAACTATTTGCGTTGACACTTGCGAGAATGTACTAGAATTTCCATTCAACTGCTGAGCTAATTTCACAGTCAGTGTACTCCTATTTGCCTATTTGTACACAGCCTTCATTGCAACAACAATAGAAAAGCTCATTGTTTAAGGAATATGTAACGTATGTATGTATAATATATGACCAATGAATTTTTATGGGTCTATACGACAGAGTGAAGTAAAAATTATATATTGTTATGGCATATACGGGATATGCCGCCTAGTGGACGAATACCGAGCGGTTTCTCAAAACAAACGGTCAAAAGCAGATGGCTAATTCAACTATAACTACTAACACTACAGGAAGAGTACAAAAACAATTTCCATACCAAAGTCAAGTCAAAGTTCGTTGGTCGCACAAATGACAAATGAACAATTTGGCAATTTTTTACACAAATTTCCTTTTATTTTCTTGATAGTTTGCCTGAAAATAGCTAACGAGTACACGAGTACACAAATAACTCTTTTTCCTCTATTGTTAAGCTATTCACGAGTAATTATGTCTAATTTGCCATCGAGTTGTTGCCGGGTCTATTATGCCACTTTTTTAGATATCCACCGCATTTATGCTGATCATTTAAGTATCTACGCATGTGCTCACTTCAGTTATACAACTTTCGTTTTCATAACCAACAAGTAATTAACATCAAAGCACTTCAAAGTAACAACTTCAAATAGCTGAGCTTAATGGCCTATATCCGTACATATGTATATTGCATTTATTTTTCAAATTTCAACACAAAAACCTTGAACATTCAGAGAGAATTCCAAGTAAATCCCAAACCAAAGCCAAAAGCCACAGTGTGAGTTGATGATATAAGCTTGACACATTAAGTGGCATGCAACGCTTTGGGTTTATTCAACGGAAAACTAAGAAAACGAGGGTTAATTGAAGAGTTTATCAAAGCTGCGCTGAACAAAATGAAAACCTCAACTTATTGTAACTATAGTCTGGATTAAACAATACAAAATTGAGCGCAGCGGAATAGCAACAGTGCCACTAACGGGCGATAAGATTTACACAATTAAGTAAAATATAAAATAATTAAATTAGATACTGAATCTTTTTTTTCAACTTTTTTTTTCCTAAATACCTTTATTGGTAAAAGTATAATGTGGACAGCATCTCAAAACTTAACAACATTTATAATCTAAGTGAAGGTCGCCACGTTCACAATAAGTGTTGTGTAATTCTTGGTTTGTGATACAAGTTTTTAGTCCTATTTATGTACTGCGTTAAGGACTGCGTTGTAGCTGAGCGTAATAGAGGGGTGTGCACAATAAGAGTGGAGTAAGTGGCGCTTACTAAGTCTGATGATAGGCTTGGAAGTGCCTAGGCGTCTGACAAGTCTATTGCGATGTTGCATCATCCTATCATTTTAATACTGAAAATCAAATACGGATTACTGTAGGTTCTGCACAATAACAAGGCAAATAAAATTAGATTATATCAGACTTGTATTCTAGTCTAGTAAGTGTAGAGTAAAAAACGTGGTCGGAAAGAGTTTCCCTTTGGACAGCGGCGATGCGAATATTTGTTTGGCTTATTTCAAAGGGCTCCCTGGTTCAGCCAACAGAGATCACTGCAAGTATGTAAAGCTTGCCTTAGTAGTTGCCCGTAGTATTTAGCTTGCTATAGGCTGTTTCTTGTTGTTTAAAACTTTTAACCAAATTCAAAGTATGGGACTGGTACTGGTAGATGCTATTTATATGCCACTACATTAAAATATAGAGCCATAAGAAAAGATTTCTGTCCTAATAATGCCTTTCAAAACTAATTTACTTTAAACACAATATCTTGCTATATCAGACTAGCATCAATATCACAATTATGCCAACGCAAACTTTTCAAACTGCTCTCGCACATCTTAGCTACATGAAAGGTGCTTCACAATATGGGCTATTTGAAGCGCTCATTCACCTACTCTGCGAGCGTGTTAAATGTCTGTTAAAATTGCAATTTATGTAGCTAAAGGAGAAATGCTACGGTACTTTTTCGTTGCTTCAACTTTGTTGGCTGTTAAGAGCGCTACCCGATATGAGTTACGCTCTTTTGGCGCTACAACATTAAACGGTGCATATTCTCCTTCCTTCTGATGTAATATTTTTCTTTTTCTTCTTTTTTAATAAATTTTACACTCATTAAACAACAGCCGAACTTGCGTTTTGTTTTGTGTACTTTCCGGCTTTTTTTGTTATTGCTTTCGTACGCCTCACAAAAGGCCGTTAACTTGAGCTACATCGCCATATGAGACGCGCTCGTTATTGGGAAGGTGCGCAATAAGCATAATTTTATTTAATTGCGATATTTCGGTATTACCTGTCAGCCTTCTACGCTGCGCTGAGGTTAATTGACACCTTTGCTTGTTGATATTTGCCAAGTTAATATTTTGCTCTTCGACTTATTTGTACTGACATTAGCGCCAAAATTACACAGATACATTAAAAAATAAGAAGAAGAAAAACAATACATACTGATTTGTATGCGTTTCAGGTAGAGAAAAAATTTCAATGTCAAATTTTATTTAATAATTATAACAACAACGACAACAAACGACCACCACATAAAGTTTTATTCGCATATCTGAAATATGTTAATTCTTTTTGTCATATAAAGCAACACGCCATGTCATCATCCATATCGATTTGTACTTGTTATTGTATTCCTATAAATATATAAAGCACAATCGAATGTGAGCGACTTTCATGATACAAAATAAAATAAAGAATTTAAAAATAAAAAAAAAATAAATAAGCGAAGCCAGCTTTGATTTTCGTTGCGGTTATCTGATCTGCTTTTTCCTATATTCTGTGCCATATGCCGTAGCCAATAGCAACAAGCACAACAACGTTGACGACTACGACCACGACCGCGACTCTTGGCCGCAAACACGTGCTGCACACCGCACAAAAACTCAAGACCAAGTCACCGTTTGACTTTTGTGCTGCTATTTGACTCGACTTGTTCACACCTAATTAAGCTTTTCTACGAATTTGTATTATGCATAATTGCACCAACAACAAATACAACAATAACTAACATAAAAAAGAAGAAGGAGAAAAGAAAAAGAAGAACAATATTGAATTCATTGTTTTCCTTTGCTACAAAGTGAGACAGCAGCCTTTTCCATTAAATTTATTAAGTTTATGTGCGCTTAACGGCTGTGTGCGCTACCTACTTACAGTGATGCGATTTCTTGGTATATGTGGCAGCAACGAAATCAATAAAAATGCTTGTGTAGAGCATTATTTAAAGAACCCGCCAGCGCCACAAGATGTGGTAGAATAAAATAGTTAAAGAAAGCAACCTACGATACAAGGCAAGCCAGGAGTAGAATGGACAAGAGCTGTGGTTACTGTGCTCTAAGCCATTCGAATATGCTCTAATTAACAGAGGCGGTATTTAATATGCCTTTAATAATTATTTATGACTTGGTCATGAAATTAATAACTCACTGAAAGAGACATTGGAGCTTCACTAGAGAGTTGAACGTTTTTTATATAACAGCCGCTGTCCAATGCAAAATGCAAGCGCCGCTCTCAAATTACGGTTTTTATATGGATTACTTTTTTGACACACCTTATTTCGGGGCCTTAGACAAACAATTTTAAAATTTCAACTGTTCCGCATTATTGTGTCGTTCACTTCGGTTTAAGTAATTTTGTTGCCACCTAAAATTTATGTTTTTTTAATGCATCGATTTAAAATTTATACTCTATCTCAGAGTTTCTAGAATTACACCAAGTTCAATGAAAATGCCTTAATGCATATTAAGCGTGCCGATCTCATATTAGAGCGTATTTTAAAATTTCTACACTCTAAGCTTACAGGATTATATGGGCCTCATATGAGCATATGAATAATACTTTGGTTTTCGACGCATTGAGCTGAAATTTGAGCACACCTTTTAACTGGCATAACCACACAAATAAAATATGGCTTACAAGATACTAAATTTAATATTTTTTTACTTCTTATTAAAAAAAGCAAATTGTTTTTGTGTCACTCATCTTCTTTCTCAACCACAAATTGACCACTCTATATGTGCTCAATGAAGTAATGCTAAGAAGAAAAAAAACTAAAAAGCCGCAAAGTCTGTAGAACCACACACACACACACACACACACACACTTTAAGCTCATTGCAAATCCAAGTCATTCAATGTGCACAATTAGACGTTGCAATGGTGACTTCATTTACTGGCAACCAGTTTTTCCAATGGAGCGTTTATTGCAACAAGCCCGCAGCACAGCACGCAACTCAACTGGACTGGACTCGGCTTGACTCCGCTAAAGTCGCTCTGGGTTAGTAGTATCAGCTTGGCTTGGCTGACAGGATGCAACACAATGCCACGCGACGCCATGCTTTGGACCACTTTCAGTGTGTTCGAAAGAGAACGCAAGAGATTGGCCTGGGTGCTGGTGATGCTGATGGTGGTGGTCTGAGGCCAAGCACGACTCGAAGTGAATGTTGAACTTTTGGAAGAGAAAGACTTCTATGTCGCGGCTATCATTAAAGTAAAAAAAAATTACATTTCAAAAAAGTAAACAAAAATTGGGTGACAGGGAATTGAAACCACAAAGTTGCTCAAAATATTAAACACAAAAAAATATTTTTTTTCAGTAGAACAAAACCTGAGCACTGAGCACATTTATAATGTCAACATGAAATAATCACAATTGACGCAATTTTCCAAAAGGCTGATTCTCAAATGCGAATTGTGTTTTTATTTGTTTATTTATCTTTTTTTTTTTTTTTTACTTTTCAATTGCGCACTACTTTTTGCTTAGTGAATTTTCTGTTGCGGAAAATTCATTAAAATTTATGCAAATGAAATAAAGCGAAAAAAACAGATCAACAAGCCGAGTGCTTTGGCATATTGGGTCATCATTAGTTGGGTGAAAGTTCTTACTAGCGTTGCTGAGATACTTTTCGCCGCAGCTACTGCCGCTGCTTGCTACACTTAGCACATTCATTATTTGATTAGCTGGCATTGTTCCCGTGCATTCAATGTCCGCCTGCACGTTTTTCTCTGCTTTGACTGTCATTCAAAGCCAAAGTGAGCTCAGCGCATTTCGTTCTTGCTTTCTTTTCAACTGTCTATCTGCCAGTGACTAAAACAAAGCCACACAAAAAGTGACTACTTTTTGCAACAATTTCTGTTAAATGGTTTTTTATTTATTTATTTTTTTGTTGTTGTTTTTTTTTTGTGGGTTTGTTCCTTAGAGTAAAGTAGGTTTTAGTGGCAGCTAATGCTAGAGCAACATTCGCTCGACTCGTCGGCGACTTTTCCCGCTGTGTAATTTCGCTGTTGCATCGCTCGACCGCAACTCGATGAATATCAAATTTGCTTGCAATTTATCTGTACTACCTACTACCAACAGCATCGGAGTACAAACTGAATGCCGTAGAATGCAAGCCGGCAAACACTTTCTTCTTTCAACACGATGCAGTCGTGAGTTAAGTTAAGTAGATTTTTTAAGTACTTACCTTAGACATAATTGAGTCATTAAAAGAAAGCTTCGCTTTAAGTACTCATAATTAAGCGTTATTGTGTTGCATTATTGTTATACAAAAATACTTCACTGAATATTTCTAAATGATTACTTCTATGGTTTCATTTTAAAGATACAAGTTTTAACAAAAAAAATCGTTAACTGTGGCTTAGTCAAAGTTATATGCATCTAACGCTCGAAACACCTAACAATTTGCCAGGAGCTGTACGAATGGTTTTAATTTCATTGAGCCGTTAGCTAATATGTTCCAAGAATGTGAAAATGTTCATTAAGTTTAAAGTAATTTGCATCTGGCACATCCACTTATATGAGCATTATACAATCCATTAGTCATTGCAATTGTCATAGTATTTATCTACGGACTGGACATAAGATCATTATATCAGCTCTATACTGTATATCAAATCGAATAAGAATATCAAAATATTGTATATCAATGTATATAAACACTCAAACTATCAGACAAAAACTATTCGATGTATCTAACCACCACAAGTCTTCGATGTTCAAAGAAAAAAGATGAAAAACAACACAAAAAATATTGAATATTGACTTGTTGAGAACTTATGCTTATGCTTCCAGCAGGCCCGTACCTAGTGATCAGATCTGCACGCAGATGTGTACAACACAGTACACATATGCGAGAAAGTACCGCTGCCTAGTTCATAAACTTACATGCATACAGACGAAGAGCTGATCAAGCATACAAATGCGTTCTTATAGAGTCTCAATCGTCTGAACTGTGTTACATGGCATAAAAGTTAAGCCTTTTGTGTATTAGCTTAGGTGTAGCTTAACAGCCTTGCTTTCAACACTTCTTCCGCCCATTTTAGAAACAACAATTATAACGCTTTGTAATAAAAAATCCAACAGCTAACGCTGCCTCTACGCGCCACATGATAATCAAATAAAATTACACACGTCTTATCGATGTAATCTATTGGCACTTTAGGGTTCATAATTGTATTGTTATGGCATAGCAAATCGTAACCATTGAACTCTAAAAGTTTATAAAATAAGTCAAAACTGAACAACAGAGTTCAGCGCAGCATGTGTTGCCGCAAGTGCGCTGCCACGGACTGCGCTTCCATAGTGCCGTGAAGCGCATTGAAGTTCAGGCTTGCACTGCCCTGGCAACGTTGGCAGTACTGTTAAATAGTATAGAATTAGCACGTCATACATAGCACATTACTTCAAGATGTCTACTCCTACCTTGCTTCCCATCATCATGCATCGGCTCAAGACGTGTGATTATGTTGAGTAATTGCATTTGATCTTCAATCTATGATTGCCTGTGTTTTCTTTCTTTTTTTTTTGCTTTGTGAAATTCATTGACTGAAGACAAAACATGATTGACGTTAAAAATTTTTCTTTTAGTATACTAAAAGCTGTGAGAAGTACAATTTTCGCTTTGTAATTGTGCATTTCACTAATTTCTCTTTTCAGTTAATTTTTTTTTTCGGCTACGGTTTATTTGCAAAAACAAAATTTTTAAAAAAAAATGCCATTATATAAGCGCAAACAGGTTTTCCATTTTACTTCAATATGCACATAATAAAAACCAGAAGAAAACGCGCCTCTTTGGCTTCGTCATTTGGCTTTTTGCTACTTGATTTGCTTCTTTTTGGGCATTTTCCGCTGTGCGGAGCTGTTGCGCTCAAATTGTATAACAATGCCAACCCAGTTGAGTTCGGCTGCATCGTATTGTAAAACTCTACACTCTCCAAGTACTACAAATTTCACCAAGGCCGTTTTGCAGTCTTTAGTAATACTGAGATCTTTGAATTTTCACATTTTAACTCTATAGTCCTATGACTATAGAGTTATTTATCTATGCATAAATAGGCCAAGACAGTTTCTTTATCATTATTTTATTCCTCCGCCATATAACCGATTTTTGTAAAAAATACACTAATTGACAGATGTCCATTTGCAGATGTGCACAATATACATTTTAACTAAATTAGTTAGGTATTGTGGGCGTAACAACAGTTAAAAGTTGTCACAACACGCTTCTCATACCACACAAACACATATACTACATCTGTCTTTCAGAGTCTGAGAATGGGAGAGATAGACAAATGTACGTGAGAACAATGGAAAGGAAACGTAATATCATTTCTCTCATGATTGGGCAATGCAAAGAGTATTAAATTTACTCTATATTCTCTATATTTCATACACTTTGGAGCAATTGCTGTTTATTGTCTATTTTCGTATTGACTGATTGAACACTAGTAAATTGTAATTACATGTCATTTCAAAACGTCAACAGACCAAACAGCTTGCTAGAGCCCAATGCCATCCGGTAATTCTAGAAAATTTGTATGAACCTGAAATCCAGCGAAATTTCTCAACACAGCTTCGTGGGATTCACATTAAAAAAGCCAGATCAGCTCGTCTCATTGACTGGCTTTTATTGTGTTACAAACCGTATGACAAAGTTATAATACTGTTTACACTGCATGGAGAGAGTACAAAAATAAAGTCTGAAAATAAATTCACAAATCCGAAATAGCAAAAAGTACAATGGCTAACACCAACATAAATATGGCCCACAATATGCGACAAGCTGGTCCAAATGGCAACACTGGGTTGCCGCATTTGAACGCGTTTGAAATTGAGACGCGTGCGGTGCCAAGTTATGGGGCTGCGCCTGTGACTAAGACGGTGTGCGCGCTTAGCGACAATTTGCAATCAGCAGCAAAGCGACGCAGCGCGTCTCAATTCAAGTGAAGTCGAAGTCAACTCAACCACACTCGACTAAGAGCTATTATTTGACCAACAGTCTAACAGCAGCAGCAGCAGCAGCATGTATGTTATAATTTAGTTCAGTTGCATGTAACTATGTATCTGTGTGTGTCAGTTAATTTTAATACTGTTTTTTTTTTTTAAATTTATTTATTTTGTTTTTGTTTTGCCGGCTAATGCTTTATTACTGCAAGCACAATTCAACGAAATAACGGAAATTCAAATGCATAGCGATGTATGTTAAAAGGCTTTGGCGCACACTCGCGCTCTGCAAACGACATACAAATGCAGAATGCAACAGAATAACAACAACAAAACGTAGCAAATAAATAAAGTAGACAAGAGCTATAAAAAATGTGCAGCTGCGCTTTTAGCTCGGAGTATGCGCAGATTGGTATCGCCAAGCGTTGCGAAATACTTTCAACAAATCAACAAGCACACCCGTAAGATTTCGACCAAAACAAAGAATTTCGCTTGACCAAAAAGACACATGAGATAAAAAAGGTGGTGCCAAATTTAAAAACATCATAAAAATTTTATATTTATTTGCATTCTGACACTGCATAAACACCATAAGCTGTGCTTTTAGAATGTTCTACTGCGATTTTCTTCTTCTTCTTCTTTTTTTGTGAGATTTTAAACCGAAAAATATTTTTAGTATATTTTGTCTCTTCATCATTATTTATTATTTGGTTTTTTTTTTTTTGTTAGTCTCAACATATATCTTTATTTTACGGCGGCTAAAACATTTGACCCCATGCAGCCAGTTAAATCATGATGGCGTATCGCTTAATGGTTTGCTGCTTATGTGCGCCCATCTGTTCCGCGCCTATTTGATGCAGCTTGTTCATCTGTACGAGTATGTAGCAACTCTCACCTCGCTTGTGAACATGAGATGACGCGTGTTAAATGAGGCTTATATTAAATAATACAGTGAAAACTGTCTTAACGAGAGCTTCAGTTAGACGTCTATCTCCCTTAAACGCATAGTTTCTCTAAAATCATAGTTTAAAACGTTTTTCGGTGCAAATGAACACCTCTTCAGCGGATGGCCCCTTAGCCACTTATCAGATTGAGGCGTAGTTTTTTTGTGCTGTTGTAGAAAATTACCAACACTCCTCAGCAAAGCATGAAAAATTAGAGCAGATGTATAACCAAGTGACTTTGTGAACTGCCTGCTACCTGTGATCAGCTAAGCAACACTAAGGGCAAGCAATGGCCAGATACATTTAAAAAGCCCACGATCTATAATTATAGACGATGTGAGATTAAAAACATGCGAGCTTATCATGTCATATGGATCAGTAGTTACAACACAACAAATTTTTTTTTTTTGGTTTCTTGACACACATCGGCGCCAAAGAAGGTGAAGGCTGGTACATCAGTCAAAAGGGTCACGATGAACTTGTATTTATTTTTTTTATGTTATTGTTTTTTTAATACTTTTTTTTAATTTTTAATTTTTAATTTTTATTCAATGGCAAATATGGTTGCCGAATTGCTCAAGAAAGAATTACTCTTCCATGAAGCTGTCAACATGAAATTATCCCGAAGCGACTAGGTACTACCAAAAAGTGAATCGGAATTGCTTGCAACAATGCAACAAAGATTTATTGACTTTGAAATAATTTAAATATAAAAGTTTGTTTGTTTTTTTTTAAGCTATATCCCATTATAAAATACTCCTATATAAGCCACTACAAAAAATTCCCCTTGGCAATATTTTTATTTAAAATTATTGATTTTTCTCATTGGTTATAACTTTTACTATATATACACTAAGCACGCTCTTTGTGTCCGTGCTTTGTATCGATTTCATTGCCTTTTGTTAATCTATATTTCTTACTGGCCGATCTTTAAACAGTGGTTAGGGTAATACTCAATTTTATAGGGTAAGTTTTTTTATTAAATAATTTAATATCTAAATAATTCCCATTGCCACTCAAGAGAGTTTTCTCTGTACTACGAAACTAAGAAATGTTCATAAATCTATTATACCATTAACTATAAGGCCAAGCACCCCACTGTGCCTACTCGCATTTTGAATAGCTTTAAGTCGTATTGCTAAGGATACCAGACATGCTGCGTCGAAGTGCATTTTGGCGAGTTAGTTGGCATATAAATCATTTCTGTGTGGATCCCTTTAACGATTTGCATTTGTACAGTACAAGACATGAAGTCTTCAGGCTTTTGTAGCCATACTGAGCAGGTCTAACAAATAGGACAAATATAAGTAATTATGTGCCTTCTTTGTTAATGGTTCTCCAAGCGCCGCAGGCAGTCAAATCAATCAAACTCAAAGGGGCGCAGAAAAAAGAATATGCTCAACTTTTAGTACGACAAGCTACAGACCTTTTTTTTTTTTTTTGCTCTATCATCTTTAGTTGCTGCTATCATCAGACGATATTCAGCGGTTTATATCACATGATTACTACAGATGAGTAAGCAAAAATATATAATTAAAAGACAAGATATATGTGCGTACAGATTTAAGGCAGCGTGTTTCATTGAACCTTGCGCCCTTTTTAATTTTTTCTTTTTATTCGTTTTAATTGTATTAGTCACTTGCCAATTAGCATCGTTGCATATTTGACTCTGTCACTGGCACGAAATAATCAGAGCGTGTTGCATAATCAGTTTTTATTTATTTATCCTCGTTTTTGGTGTTAGCGGTAGCGGTAGAAATATTGTTAACTACACAGAATAACGAACTATTTTAATTGACTGCAAGCGAAAAAATCAACAAACAAAAATAAATACAAAATCAGAAAATCAGAAAATCAGAAAATCAGAGGGCAAAAAAAATATTAACGCAAATACGAGTAAACCAATGCAAAAATAATCAACAAAAGGTTTTTTTGCATTTGCCAACAAGCGACAAATTGTCATGGGATTCGGTCGCTTGGCATTGTGGCTTATTGGACTAGGCCAGTGCAGAGCAGTCCAGTCGAAGACCAAGCCAAGTTAGCCCCGGTAGTACGCTCACTTCGCAGAATACGAATATTGTCGAATCGCAGCTGCATTTGCAACTCTGATGCGGCGTGTGTGACCCTCAGACGTTCGTTGGCATGGCGCATTGAACTCAGCCGCCTAAGCGTTTTCGAGCTATTGTTTGGGGCCTTGCAAGGAGTCAACTTCGAGCGCACTTTGCGTTCTTATCGCACGCTCAACGACTTTGCCTCGTAATTGTTGTCGTGGCCAATTCGTGCCTTTGTTTATTTGTGACTAGTTGCGGTTTTATTGCTCAATAACTTCAACGACGACGACCACGACCACGACGACAACGGCAACGATGGCGATGGTGATGGTGATGGCGATGGCGATGTCGATGTGGATGTCGTAGTTGTGCAAACACAGATTTTATGATTTAAACAAGCCTCCTTTAGCCAAACACGCCACAACGCGCGCTTTGTCGCATGCGTTGCCAATAAGAACATGCGATCGAACTACGCTAAGCCCAGCATTAAATTGTAGATTTTCCCGCCAACTTTTGAGCCGAGCAAGCATTGCAATTGTGCTACTTTTAAGCTACTCAATGAACGTGAGCTGGCAAGCGGATTTCTACGTTGCTTTATTTTGACCAAATTGTAAGGAGAACTGGGCCAGCGCATTCAAAATGCATTTCCAGGCGGCCACACTCAAGTTAATGACACTCACCACAAAAATAAAAAATAAGAATTGGAACGGTTCAATGTGGCAGCTCATATTTCTCTGTTCGTTTTATGACTTTCTCAAGTTGCAACATGCAACGTTGCGCGGCACAAGTTCACCATGTGAATTACTTTCAGAATCGTCAGGCTGGCGTGCCTTTCGCTCAAATAAATCAATTGAGCGACAGGCAGCCAGTTAGCCAGACAGACAGACAAACAGACAGACGACGAGTATGGTTAAGTGAAGTGAAATGGTGGAGAGTAGAGTGGCGTGGACGATCGATTTTGAAATTTGCGCTGGGCACTTGCGGAATCCAAATCTGTCTGCCTGCGCCCGAGGGTTGACATAGCGGCCACAGATTCTGTCTGATGACATGACTTGCTCAACCTCAAGTTGAGTTTATCGCATGGCCAAAACGCAAGCGTCGACCATGTCCCAACTGCGACTTCGAAACGTCACTCGTATTTGGCTGTGAGCGTTTTCTGCTGACTTCCAGATACAAATTCAATTATCACGAGTCGTGGCAACGTCAGCAGCAGCAAAATTAAAGGGCAGGCCTAGCAGTTGAAGTCTAATATAAATTATCTCGAAGCCAAATACCTTGACAGCGCCAATGAAGTTAACGTAGCGCAATGTAGCGTAGTTGCGGCAGATACGAAACTGACCTAAAACGTGCATAACAAATGAAATGTGACGGAAACACAGTCAAAGGTAGAGTGCAGAGCATGAAGCATTACAGCCATAGGCGAGGATTTTGCTGCTGACCAAGCCAAAAAACGAAAAACGAAGCGGAGACCAACAACCAAGAATAAGTCTAAGTCTCAGCACGGCTCAGCATGGCTCAGCACGGCTCAGCACGGCGGCCTGCTATCCGATAAATCGCACAGTTACAGCTTTCGCTTTAATTGTTACCCGCGACGTCTGAAAATCGAAGCATAGACATAAAAGCTTAACTTAAATGCAGACCATTACAACTAATTTGTATATTCGTGCTTGACTACTGGCTTTGGAAGCCAGCTACTTCGTTTGGCTCCGCCATGAAGAAAATGAAAAGCATTCAGCGTTGCTGAAGTCTCGCACAGTTCATTATTGGCAACTAATTTGCTTTGTTTCGTTCGTAATGCGTTAGGTGTTGATTTATTATTGGAAATACAAAGCAAACACATTAACTGTTTCATTCCCAGGGCGCTAATGGCACCAATGTGTGGCCAGCAGCACTAAGAATACCAAAAGCAACTCACTCCCGAACTGGGTCAAAGTTATTATTTTACTGCATTTTTTCAAAATGTTGTATTCCTTTTAGCTTGAGGTGCTCTCCGCACGCTGAAAAGTACACGTGTTATTTACATTAAAAAATTTCATTGTCCATTTTTCTGATCGCTTGCTTTCTTTCTTTCCATTTATTTGTCTTCCCGCTTAGGTCGCAACACAAGAGCCATCGACGGCGCCAAATGAATTCGCACCGCACGTTTCAGCGACCTGCAAAGCCGGCGCGATGAACATCAAAGTGAAATTCAGCGGTCCCTACACCGGCGCGGTGCATGTGCGCGATCACCGTACACCCGCGTGCATGGCCCACGGCGATGGCAGCGATGCGGTTGGCTTCAGTCTGAATCTGCTCGCGAAATCGGGCGCCAGCGACTATTGTGGCATTCTGGTCAGCAACGTGAGTGGCAACAATGTAAGCTTTTGAAGATCGTTCTAACTCAATCTAACCACTAATTTTTCTACTACATTTTACTTGGTCACATTAATTAATGCAAATTATGTGGCATGCAGAAGGGCAAATGTCAAACGAGTTCGTGTCTTAAGTCTTTCGTTCTGAGATATACTTGAGTTCAATTGCAAATGTACTCGTAGTGCGAAAAATTGGCGTCAACACCAAATACCGTGGAGTCGGAGTCATGTTAACAAGAGTTTCTGTGCACTTTGCTGCTCGTATAAACCGACAACAGAAAACGTATTAGTTTGACGAAGCTGGATCAAAAGCTTGGCATGTGAGAAATACTGAGAAGGATTTCGCTAAATGCAACGATTTAGATAAGTTTTAGAGAGAATAATCAAGGACATTTCTATAGCACTAAAGTCTTTCAATTTTTTTTTGAAAAGTTTTAGTTTCGACCGATGAAAATATCTCAGACTCAGATCGTCTTAAACTCGTGGAATGAGAGAAAAGAAGTGAAAATAAATTACCAAATATACCAGTCTCTTTCAGTATCAATAGCTGCAACCCTAATAAATTATTTGATTTTTCAGTTTGCTTGATTCAAAAAAGTGTTGTCCTTGAAAATAAATTAAAACTGCGCCGCTTAACTCTTCTCATGAAGTTATTTCCGAGCAAATAGTAGCCGTTTAGGGACAGTAAATATCAAAGACTGTAGTATGCAGCTAACGCAACAACACTCTCACTATAGCTATTTTTGTTGAATTACTTTAAACGATCTGCAGCAGAAGCGTAAAATTCTACGTTTATAAGAACATCTTCATCTTGATCAATCAGAATTATTTCAGAGTCTTAAAAAACTGTTTCCAGAGAGTGATGCGTTATTTTGTACTTCTGCAAGGCTTCAGATGTTGATTTTCAATTGCATACCCTGTAACAATAAAACTTAATATATCAACGGGCAGTCGTTGCATCCATTTTCGATAATCTGAAACATGAAAAGATCATCATGAATAATTTATATTTTTATTTTTATTTTATATACCTTATCTTTGAATTTTACTGTTATTGTCGAACAACTTCAATTAAAATTAAGGAAAAAGAATAAATGCGAACAACTCAGTTAACAGTGATTTTACTAGTTGGCTTTAAATTAATTGAGTTTGCATGCCAAATTTTTTCAGTGACACACAAAGGCAATTTGACTAATCAGTCTCTGACGGTCCCTGATCTCTATGTAACTGCTGTCAGTTTTCAGCTCGTAAGCATGCTGAAAAATCAGACATGTTGATCGATCAAACAGAGCTGAGCTTATGAGCGCACTTATACGCTTCGCTGAGCTTCTGGTGTGCGCATAAAGCTCAGCAATAAGTTTAGAACGTTATAGTAGAACATACGTTAGAACACCACACACAATGGTCCAACACGTCCATTCGACGAACTTAAAAAGGCAACCCTTTAAAGTACAACCTGATTACCAAAGAGAAGGAAACAGCGCTTTTAATGTATTTGAAAAAGCAATAGAATGGTCCAATGTAGCTACCTACATATTACTACTGCTTTCAAGTAAAAAAAGTCACTTTTTCTTGAGCTGACTAATAAGAACAAGCTCAGTACAATGGACAGGCTACACCAAAGCAAACTTCCCACTATCCATGCTCCACTGTGCATAAGGCAATTTTCATTGTTTTGCGCCATATTTGATTGACCGGCACTAGTAACGTCAGCATGACTTAGGCAACACCACCACAATCAGCAGTGTCAGCAATTGGCGATAAGCTGAATAAAAATATAATAAATATTGTTTTTTTTTTCTTTGTTTAAATCGTAAACATTTCCTAGACAAGTTAACACTGTTGCACCGCATAATGGCAACACGTAAGCTTTTGGCACGTAACTTTAGCTTTCGTTGCGGCCACGTTGTAAGTAGCGTCAATAATTTTGCGACCAATTGCAGCAATGCGGCAGTCTGGTGAAGCCGCTGATTAGGCTGGTGCAGCTGGCAGGCTTGATATACTCGCAGCCAGCGATGGCGTGCGAAGCAAATTGTAAAGCGTTCAGCAATTTGAACGGACTTGTTGGCAAAGTGTAGCAGACCAAAGAAGCCACCTTAGACTGAAGTCAATTCAGGAGTTTTTTAGCAGTTCGCATGCAGACGCATAAATTTCGACGCACGAAACGCAACAAGAATGACGCGTTGCAAGAAAAACCTACTTTGCAATAAAAATCGAATCGAATTTAAGCCTACGTGCGACGCGCAAGTGCTGACAGCCGCAGTCGGCCACAATTTGCATGGCGGACACGCGGTAGTCTGACGTAGCGTAGCGCACAGTGGGCAGCCACAAGTCAACAAATCCGCTGAAATGCAAATTACAAATTACTGAGCAGCTTAAGCAGCAAGAACATCGGCAACTCTGCTCAATATAAAAATGCTGCTAATTGTAGAGTCGCCTAAGCCGCAACAATTGAATCGAACGAACAACTGCGCCAGTGGCTGATTAGGCGAGGGTGTGCGTGAATATGTGAATGAGTGACGACTGTGCGCCACACCCTGTATCCCAATTTTATAAATAACTCAACAGTCTGAACGTGGCTTTGACTTTGGCTTGGCTTGGCCTGGCTTACTTTATGTCGATTTATTTTACAGTTGATATTTTTTCGTACGCGTACAACGCCAACTGATACAAACGAACGCCAAGTGTAGGTCGAATGTAGCCCAGCATGGTTTAAGCTTGACTCGATTTACTTTACTTCGAGTTGTTGTTGGTTTTTGTTTTAGCGAGAAGGGAGGTCCCCATAAAATTAAATCACGCTTATCGCAGCAGCTGCCTTTGTTGGGTGTGTCGCCAGCGCCGGCGTTGTGTGCAGCAGCACGCCGCAGACAGCGGCCGCGCATGTTTACTCGGACGTGTACTCCGCTTCAAGTGCGCGGCATCCAGACAGACAGTCAGTCAGTCATTCTGTCTGTCTCGCTGTCTGCCAGTCAGCATGTCGCGAATCGCATCACTTCTACATACTCGTACTTTTTTCCACGTCAACGTCTGCGCGTGTGTTTCGTGTAAAAAAGTACAACAACTTTAACTCCGTAGAGTTCAACCGGGGGCTGCACCAGACAAATAAGAACGCGCATCTTTGACAACATTTTTTTCAAAAAGCTTTTCCGCTCAATTTTTTTCTACACATTATTTTCATTATTTTTTTATTTTATTTTTTTTAATGTGGTGCTTAAGCTAAAATTTATTTGCAGTTGTTGCTACATGATTTTTACGCGGCATTTGTGTCAAAAGAATTTTTTACTCAGATAAACTTTTGTGATTGTCGTATTTTTAAAGGCTTCTCGGAAAATATTTTTGTAGGATGTTGTGGCATTTTGTCAGTCAATTAATTGTAACCTTGTCTGGGTTGGGTCTGTTTATATTTTCCACCACAACTTCTACAAAATTTACTTTGGCAGCGTCAATCAGATGTGTCAACAGCGAAGTTCGCGACTGAAGTCTTTCGTTTTTGGTGTGCTTGCTCGTCAGCCCTCAGCGACAATCGCAGCGTTCCACATTGTGGATTTTCATTTCGTTTGGCATTTTAATCTATTTTAAATTTATTTTATTTTGATCTATTTTTTTGGTTATTTGTACTTGAACTCTTCTTGATATATTTTCAGTCATTAGCTTTTCGACTATCTGTCTTCGCGACTTAAAACTAGCAATAATTAAGTAGCTTAACTAAATTATATAATGCAAGCCAAGTCAGTTTACTTTCCATTATGCTTATTGTTGGCATTATTAGCATTCAACTCCTTATTTATTTCTTAATTACATGCAACAAAATGTGTAGACAGCAATTTGCAGTGCAATAATTTTAGCACAGCTGCTGAGCGTGAGTTCTGTGATTACGACATGTGGCAGGAAAATGTCTTTTACCTTATTTGTTGTGTCATTATTGGTTGCTCGTTCTACTATTTTTTTCTGTTTTTCTTGTTGATAATAACGCGATAATGAGCTCATCCGCTCAACGTCATCATTTACTTGTCTAATTGCGAAATCTTATATATGCGGTTGTCGACACAATTCGCCTTCGATAATTATTATTGATCGTTTTACTGAGAGAGCTCAACGAATAAGTGAGTATGCTGAAGAATTAACGACGATCACTAACAAATAATCAACAAGAGACATACACTAAAACAAGACTAATAATTATGAGTCAAAAATAAAAAATATTATATTAATTTTTATAATACAATAACAAGTAAAAAGTAAATAAAATTAACAAAAAGTAGCATTCATTCATAAAAATTGTATAAAAGGTTTTTTCTTCGAAAATAACTTTTTGCGTAGGTTTAGCGCTGAGCAAAGCAAGTTTTTGCAGAGTGAGCTGAGTTAGCGAGCAAAAGTATTAAAATTAATAAATGCATAGCTATACATTTTTATTTAGCAAACATTTTATGAACATACGTACGTTAACGTACCTAACCTGGCAATTGGTTAGTAAAGTAATAAATAAAAGTATATATTTTTCTTACTAAAGCTTGAGAAAATTTGTGTTTTTTTTTTTTTTTTTTATTTGTGTTTCTTTATTTTATTTTATTATACTTTATTTTAATTAATTTGACTATAGCCGAGAATATAGGCTAGAACTTAAGAACTTGAACAAGGCGACAATTTAGATACAGCCTTATGAGTCGCATGCCTCGGAGAGCAGTAAGCGTTATTACACAGCGAATTACTAAAGCAGTGACTTTTCTATTTAAAGCCAGTTTTCTCAACATAGACTAACTTCAACTCAAGACGCTTCGTTCGACGTTCCCAAATTTCTGCGATCTCTTTTAAGATTTGTTGCGGAGTGCAACTAATGACTTCAGCCTTGTCTCGAAATTTCCTACCAAGAAGCCATTTATTCAGATTTGGAAAATACTCCGGATGTGAGTGCAACTCACAGCTATGCATATGATGGCTTTACTCGTATACGTGTACATCAGTACATTGTCTATATGAAATATTATTTTTATAGCCATCCATCGTCATATTTTCATGCAATTATAAATGAAATAACTCTATAAACTGCAAACCAATAATGGCTAAGACACATTAGTGTTATTGATCCATGTTTCATCATGCATGTGTATGATCAAGAATGCGAAGCACTTTCTCGAACCACTCATAATAATAATATAATAATAATTCACTAATAATCTAGGGACTCTCTGTTTTCAAATGCTGCCAAGTACAAGCTATACAGCTCACTCAAAGCTTGACGGCAGTAGTCTAACTATAAATATCAGTGAGCATAATCATATAATGTGGATTATTTAAATAGTAGTTTACTTATAGACCAAGTGCTTTAAAATAAGTGCTAACAAAAATTTTTATTCAGGCAATTGCTTTTATTTGAGCCAATAACTTACCAATAACCAGGTTCTGAAATCAAACAAAGGCAATGCTAATAAAAAAATCAATTAAAAAATTTAAAGTGCAAATCAAGTTACTCGTATAAAACCTTCTTTGTGTGGAGAATTGTAAAGTTGAGTCGAAAATAAATTTGCAGTTTAATTGGCTTTAAAATTTAAAATATCATATTTCAAGTGCCTTTGCATAAAAATAAAAAATAAAAAATAAAATATATTATCAATCTTATGGGGTGTTAAAATATCTCAGAACGTAGCCAAACACGTTCGCTTGAAGGTTTGGATTTTGAGCAGTACTCTCGCTGAATATGAAAAATGTAAAGTGGTTTTATCGTAATTAAGCCAAACCAAAATGCAATATACTTGCGATCGCCTAAAGAAAAACAATTATGATAAAATAAAAACCAGCTGAGAAGAAAAAAGTACTTAAAAATCGATTAAGTAGCAACTCATTACGGTTGCACTGAGAGCAAGCTCAGTCAATTGGCCGTAAGGAGGGGCAGACTTATGGAAAAGCAACGCCAGCACACTTTTTCGTTTGTTGTTGTTGTGTTTTGTTTTTATAATTGTTGCTGCGACCACAACACATCTGCTGTAGTTATTGTTAAAGCGTTCAGTGCGACATAAAAACAACGCCGAAGGTTTTTGTGTACCGCACGACGCGGGCTGAAAGAAAAAAGTTGTGTAGAAAAACAACGCACCCGCTACGAAAACAAACAAGCAAACAAACACAGCCGCTTTTCCGTCACACTTGACGTCGTTTTGCATTTCCTTGTTTGTCGTTTTCTTTGCTTTAGTTGAGTACTTAAAACAAATGCAACAACAACGAATGGAAAACGTATTAAACGACTGCGGCGTTCAACTGAAACTGAGCAGCTGCGTTGGAAGAGTCTATGATGGAAAATGTTAAAAAAAAATAATAAGAAACAAACAATAAAAAAACCCCAGAAAATCACAGCTTACATCATGGCACCATTAACATGCCACAAGTGCAAGTTGCAACATGCGCGCCTTGTCATTAATATTTTATTTTATTATGGGAAGTGCTGGCTTTATAGAAGACTGAGCCGGGTTTAGGAGGCTGCATTTAAAAGATGGATTAGACAACAATAAATGGAATGCATGTGAATAAAATGTCCAGATTTTTTTTTTTTTGGGCAGACTTCCGGACACATTTTACACCCAACTCTGCTAGTTATGAACACCAAGCACATAGAATGAGGCTTTCCAAAAATTAAAGTGATAGAACTAAAATTTGAGGAAGTATGAAACAAAAAAGCTGAGTTCATTGACAGAGCTTCCCATTGTGAACGAGAATTGTACCGCAATGGATGCAGCAAGAGATTCGAGAGCATAATTAGTGAGGTTTAGCGCGAAAAGGTTTTGCTCTCGAAGCACTGTACCATTTTGCATGTGAGCTGTTACTGCATAATGGTTAATTCAGTCTCCCACATCTGAGACTGGAGGAGCAGAGCAGGCCTCAAAGTTGGAACCCACGACCGCAAATTAGTCAGTCTGCTGGCGACTTAATTCCCAGCAATGACCACGAGCACAGCTCCGACCTTGCATTCTTGTAGTAAGGGTTAAGAGGATCAGCAAGCCAAAATATCTCTGTTCACTGTCAATTGCACTACCTCCAAACCGAATTGTATTTAGCACTTTCAACCAGATACCAACATAAGACAGTACAAATTTCGGTTTTAGATTGATCAGTGTTGCAGTAACATATTTATGTATTGATTTCTACCTCGAAAAGACACCTAATTTTTTTTGTTTTTTTTTTTGAAGCATCAATCAGCAGTAAATTAGCCATCGGCATGCTTTCGGAAATACTTAGTGTTGCAAGGAACTTTAATTATGTAATACAATTGCCTAGTCCCGACTCTGTTTGCGGATAACACTCAAAATTAATAATAAAAAACCTTTTAGCAAAAATTACTTTTTATTGGTTAATTTTGGCTTAACCAGCACATTGCTGAAACATTAAATCGAATTTTTAGTATTAATTTCAACTAAAACTTACGTAGTCATTTGAGTAGCCCTTTAATTGCCAATTAAAAATAAAAGCTATGTACTCTTTTTATTTCTCGCTCGCCCTCACAACCGCCACCAATAGCGCACCGAGGAGCGTTCAATTCAGCTGGCAGTTCGCGTACATAAAACGCTCGAATTAGCCGACGATAAATTTTATGTCATCACTTGCGGCAAATCCGGTTTCTCGCGGTAAGTAAGCCAATTTTAATGACCCAACCAGCAACCAAAGCGACTCAGCTCGGGATGCACGCATTGGCAAGGGCGACGCTTTGATTATATGCTATTTGAACTCAAGTGTCAATAATTTGATAAATGATGCTCACATCGAACGATCGTTGGCAGCAGTTCGGGTAGCCGAAACAACACTGCCGTTTGAAATTTTTACAAAAAAGTAGCTGCTTCTTATTTATTTTATATATTGCTAGAGTACACGGAATTCGACATGACTTGAAGCGAAGCGAGTAGATTCGACTATAACGCAATTCAAGTCAAGACAAGCCAAACCAAGCCAAGTGGGCGAATTTGTTTGACAGCTAGCTCGGTTTTTGTATCTACTTGTTTGCATTCAAGACTTTGAGTAACGTATTTCAGACATTTCAACTCAACAGACACAAATCAAAGCAAATCGCTATTGTCATGTGTCGTGTAGTATTATTTTTTTTCTTCTTGCTAAATGTAGGCGGCATAGAATTTCATAAAATTTTTATTACTTTTATTTTTCTTTTTTTGGTTTGCTTTTGCTTACGTCTAAACTCAGTTAAATGTATAACTCAAGGTTATTAAAAGAGTATAGTTATCAGCACAACTTTGCTTGAATGGATTTCTCTTTGAAATGGGTTTTTTGATTAATTCAATTTTATATGCAAAGAAACAGTTCAATTAACTGTAAGAGATTTCAATGACAAAGCAACTAAAAAGAATGAAATTTTAAAAATTAACAAATAAAAATGTCATCATTTTTATTGCACAAGCGAAAATCAGTACACTGAAAAAAATTGAGGAACTAAGCAGAATGACAAACGATTTCGCTTGATTGAGCAAGTTTGTTGTTTAAGTCTTTTGTATTGTGTGGCTTGCAAAATCCAAAATCAGAGTTAAATAATTTTTGCAATAGCATAAAAATTGGTTTACGCTCTGTTAAGTCGTTTAAAAACAGACTATTAAAGCAAAATCATAATATAAAAAATAAATAAATTGCGCCGGGCAATGAACGCTTCGACATGCCGCATCGCATTGCGATTGCGTAAGCTTTGGAAATGCAAGCGTCAACTCCCACGTCCGCTCCTCGTATTGCTGCAACGCTTGCAATGCACAGTTTTATTTTATTTTATTTTATTTTATTTTTTTTAATTGCTGACTTCATGTAAAAGTTAATTGTAATTTATGCTTACGTGAACCCCGTTAGCTCATTTATGTCCCTCGTAGTTTGCTTCTCTACGCCTTTTCTCCACCTTCTATAAGTGTAGCATATTCACTAAACTCCACTCAACTCTATATGTTTGTGTATAAAAATCCCGTACAGCGATGACAACGCGCACGTCTTGCTAAAGTTCCTGGAGAATGATCACCGCGTGCGTGAGACCGTCTTCGGTCATGAGTACAAAGTACGCGCCGAGTTCTCAAAGCCAAATGGTGAGTAGTTAGCTTATCCTTATTAATTTTTTTTATTTTTTTTTTTGTCTTCTTTGATTCAGCCTGACCTTTGGTTTTGCAACTTTGTTAACGTATTATTGTTATTTTTTTTTTCTTTTTGTGTATTTGTTTTAGATACTTATGGCCTGCGTGTAGGCAAATGTTTTGCCTTTAATAAGAAGAACGAAACTCTGATGTTGACAGACGAACGCGGGTAAGCTGTGAAACAATGACAGTCTATGCAAATTACCCCTAAAAGTCGACTTTCACATACTCAAGAAATTTCCATTCATTACCCATCTTAGCTGCCCAGAAGATCCAACGATTATCAGTCGCTTTGTACCCACATACGATGGACGCGCGGCGGAGGCAACGCTCTCGTCAATGTTCAAGTTTGCTGATGGTAAAAAGAAAGAAATGAGAAACAAGAAAGATTTAAAGCTGTCATTCATTGAGTTGGTTATATAACATTTGTATTTTTTGTTGTTGATTTTTTGTTACTGATCGCAGGTTCCGAGGTCCACTTGCAATGCGAGGTCGTACAATGTTACGGCAAATGCGTGGAGATCGATGACTGCAGCGAACTGGCACTGGCGGGTTTCACAAAGGGCAGCAATGGCAATCGCAAATATGGTCCGAATGAGGAGGGTTCAAGTGTAGCAGGCACAACGGTCTTTGTACTCGATCCTGCTGAGGCGCGCTGTAAGTTGCACAAATATATGAAAACTACCATAAACAAAGTCATTTAGTCATTTAAACTGCAAGTGCGATGGACCCTGACTAAGGCGGCAACAAGTTCAATGGAATCATGCAGAAAAACATCGCAAAGCCGATGTGCAAAAGCTCTATACAACTATAGAGATTTTTAGATTAAAGACATAAAGAGGAAAATGTTCAGTGGAGGCCCTTTGCCCACTAGTATTCAGGCGCATAGAACCCATCATACGTTATCTTCAACGCTTAAGCACACGACATGACCTCCTGTATCCATTTACGGAGATGACATTTTCATTAGTACCACTAGACTTACTATTGAAAGGCGTCTCGCTTGAATCATGATCAATAGAATTCAGCTGAATTTTTAATAGCCTTAGAGAAAGAGATAGAGAATATTAGATTAATAGGTTCCCCGCTTACTACTGCTTAGTAATCTACTATTCAAAGAGCTTGGCCTAATCAAGGACTGCACTTGTTCGAATGGACTACACATTTTTTAAATATTTTTCACTTACTTGGTCGTAGTTTTGATGGTGTAGTTGGCCGAGAGTGAGGTTGGCGGCAAGGCCAGTCGTCGGGCGTCTGGTGATCTTTGCGCTAAAGAAAGAAACACACACTTGAGCGACGATTGAACGGAGTTATATAAAAATGTACCAAATTTCATGGTTCAGCTCCTAAGCCCACCTGCAATGACTTCTTACTGGTCCCGAAACTAAGGTTTGCGAATCTAGGACATTCGACTTTTGTCAAATTGAAACTAGAAAGCTCTATTATTGGCTCAGGCTGAAAGAACATGCTCAAAGTAGGCATCTTAAATAGGCAAAAAGCTATTAACTTATTTTCTAATAGGCGAAGGGCGCTGTCGTAATTACTATATAATTGCTATTCGACTAATATATGTATAAATTTATATAAAACTTAATTCATTTATTTATATACACTTTCATACTACCAGTGATCTCGGGCAACTGTGAGGAAGGTATACGGCCCTCCTGGCTTCTGTGGCTCACAATCACATTGGGCGTGCTCTTCTTGATCATGTTGCTGATGAATATATTCCTATGCACTGCCATGAGTTGCAGCTGTGCAAATACAGAGGTAAATAGCACAAAGCCAAATAGCTTGGTTCGAACAATTCTAAAACTTTATTTTCCATAGATAATCGAGAAAGAGCCCTCGATCATTGAAGAGTACGATCCTTATCGCAGCTGGCACGGCAGCCAGTACGGCTCACGTTACTCATTGCACGGTCGTGATGCGCATAAAGGTTACACAAGCGGCGGCTCAACGATACACTCGAATAGGTCTGATAGATACTGAACTAAGCTGAACTAAGTTCTGTTTTGCTGTACTTTACTGTACTGTACTGTTTTGTATTGTATTGTGTTGTGTTGCATTGTATCTCATTCTTTACTGAGAAAAAAAAAAAAAACAACGTGTAAAAGGAATTTCGATTTACTCTGACGTAGCGCCAAGCATCTATTGAAAATTTTATGACAAAAGAACGCATGCCTTCAAAAATGTAATTGTTTTAGTAATAGTTTTTATAATAACGCTACTTTTTGATATCTTATCTTATCGAGCCTTTTGCGGATAACACACATACTCACGCACACACGCACACACGCACACATCTGTGTTCAGACAAACGAAATGTATCTAACTGTTTGTTGTGTATGTATTAACTAACTTAACTATGTGAACTATGTACATGGCTAACCGCTAATTAGTTATTTCATTAGCATTTGTCGTACTAACTTGAGCAAACTTCAAATTTCTGTCGCTAACCCGAACGATTTATAATGAAACAAATCTAAAAGATACTTCAACAATACTTTAACAACACTTTAAACAAATGACAAAATGTGTACTTGAAGGTCAATACCCATTGATAACGATTATGCAATTGTACACTCACGACCGGGCTCTAGACATTCCGGCTTGCACAGTGGCAGTGGACAACGGACTTTGGCGAACCGTGGACCGCCAAGTAATATATAAAAAAGAGAGAAAAGTAAACATCGATAACAACAACAACAACAACAAATTAAGCGATTAAGTTAACTTTATTACTGTTAGATCGCAAATATCTTTGTGTATATATTAAAATAAATTTTGTATCTATGTATCTTCTGCTTCTAATTCTCATTTCCATGCCTTTTGCCTTCCACTACCTGCCACTTGCATCAGTTGCGATTTCCTTGTACTTCTTTCTCTACTTCATTTAATTGAAGTTGCTTCAAAATTCGTTTTCTAATTTCTAATTTTTCGCTGTTGTAAAATACTAATACTAATACATAAAAATACTATTATTGAAAGATAATTGAGTTACTTTAAGTCATTAGCGCATTAAGTGTGAACGCAAATGTAATAACAAATGTTTCAAACAACAACAACAACAACAACTGTAAAAATCAAAAACATTTTAATTTTAATGTACAAAACGGTAATTTTTTTAATATTTGAGCTCCAATTGACCTTAATTAATTTGTAATTTAATTAATATTAATTAAATAATAAAAATATATATATATATATTAATATCCATTGTTTTCGAGAATTTCTCTAAGCCGAGTAGACACCGCACCCTTTAATGAGATTGATTGTTTGGTTAACTGCACGAGAGTCAAAATCAAAATATTTCTATTTTTTTTAATTTCATAAATTAAATTATTTAGAAAGCAAAAGTCTAATAAATACCAAAACGCTATAAATGAAACTGAAAAATTCACAACCCAATTCTCAACTCCAAAGCCAAAGAACTCTTTAGCTGCAAACTATATTGAAATGAATTTGTATGCCAGCCGCTTGTAACTCAAGTTGTGCCGTGCTGTGTACTTTAGTAACCAAAGCATAGTTTTGAGATCCAACTTCACTTGAGCCTAATAATTTAGAGTCTCACTCTATGTTCTAGGTTTTCCTAGAGTGACTGACGTCAATGGTCATGGTCAATAGAGAAGAGTTTTGACGCCTAAATGTGTCATTGCACGTGTTTTTGTTGTACTTGATTTAGTATATTAAACACAAAACTTGACCAAACAATAGTCTGGTATCTTCGAAATGGCTGCGCGCGCATCGATTATATAGAACATTTGTTTTTCTTCATAGCCCTAAAAGTATGCAGTAAATTTGTTTTTGGGGACAAATATCCGATCACGAGTGTTAGCCTTTCATTTAAACATTGCATCCTCCTAAGTTTTTAAATACTTAATCGCAACATAAGGTATTTCATTTGGAAAATAGTACAGTCTACAAATGTAAATTTTTAGTACTTTATTTTTACAGCTTGAATTTATGTTATTATTGCAATTGGCACGATCAGCGGAAATCCAATTGCCTTATGTGTAGCAAACTTTTCTATTGTATATGTTATATAAATATTGTATGCGACATAACATGACAGTGTTTAATTTCAACTCATTTTTACGGTTTTGCTAAGAACAATTCAGCATTGTTCAAAATTTTAGGTTACACCAAGGTTTGTTGCACTTTATTTCTGTCGCTCTCATTGCAATTCCACTGTCAACTAGAACCACGACTTCATTGACTTATGTTAATATTTGCTTATAGCAAAATATAACCTTCTTTAATATTTACTGACAACATTTATTTTTCTTGAATATTGTATGAAACTATGTTACCAAGACTTTCACTAAAACTTAACTCAAATACTTTACATTTTGCCACTTCGCAACGCGGTCCGCTGTGTAATTTAACATTGCCACTCTCTCAAAGAGAGTTTGTCTATTGAACGAGTTAGTTCTGTTGCTGTTTGGTGTTTGTTGCGTGCTACTGCAGTTCGTTTTGTGTAGTTTTCGTGCAGTGTTTTGTCAAATGATTTGGCAAACAGCAAAGAACCAAACTAAAGATTTTTCCATTTCCTTTGGAGATTTGTGCTGTGTTCATAATCCAACGCGTCTTTGGCTCTTTTTCGTGCACCTGAAGTAAAGTTGTTTTTAAATGTAGTGTGTCCGTGTCTCTGTTTGCGAATGTATTAGTTTTTGTTTACAACGCTCAAGAAGCAGCGAAAAAGTAAGTGACGTGAACCGCGTTGTCAAGCGTCTGCATAAAAATGCAATAATAACAACAACAACGAAGAAAAGAACGTAAACAAAGTAGTGCCTCAAACCGCGTGATTCGCACTACTTATGTCAAGTTACGGCGCGTAGCAATACTCTAGGTTGTTTGTTTATTTTTTGTTTTCCACATCAAAGCTTTTAACGCCTCTTATAATTTTAACGCGAATTTAAACTTGAAACCTTAAACCGGATGTGTTCATAGTTTGAAATATGACATCGGATTATGCAATGTCGAAGTTGGGTTTTTTTTTTCTACCATCTACCATTTAATGTTCTTTTGTTTATGACGAACCTACAAGAACAACAAAGTGCTTGAAACTGGAAATTAGTGTGACTCAGCCAGCGACGCTGCGAAAAATGTCAGTGGTCAATATGCAACAACAACAACTTGTGCAACCCTTTTATACCCCCTTATCTTTCGCTTAAAGTGTGGAAAGAATCATTTGCATTTCAAATGCTACAATTCTAGTGTAATTTTAAATTTGATTTTCTTATTTTTTGTATGCAAAACACGAATTTCATCAAACGTTTGCGCCGCTCAATTTATATGTAGAAATAACAATAAAAATAAAAATAATAACAAAGGAAACAACAACAACAACAAAAGTTAGCATAAAAAGTGTCATTAGTTTTCAAGTGTCGAAATTTTTGATTTAACATTACTGAATTTTCGCTATCGTTCACAGTCGTCGCAGTCATTCTGTTCTGACGTCACAAGTTTTGTATTTTTGTTGCGTGTCATAAAACTCGATTTTGATAATCGTCCAATGGTTACATTATAATTTTATGGTAAGTGCCACATACAAATCTCATGTCATTTTTCACCTGCAATTCAATTTTTTCAAGCATTCTACTTGTTGAGATTCTCTTTTTTTATTGAATTTAGGTCATTGATATTTGCGATATGCCTTAAGCAATGTTAGCAATGAAACACACTCAGTCTTGATAAAGGTCTGAGATCGTCTGAAATTAAATGAGTTTTTGCGAAACGGTACAATCAATTAAATGCACACAAAAGGCGTGCAGATTTTTTGGCGCTGCTGATGGCCGTATGCATTGCACATAAAGTGCTTTTGATGTTAGTTCAAATTTACTATGAATATTATTGGAGGGATAGACATATAGTATTGTCTTAATACCAATTTCCTCACCACCTACAACTCCATTTTTGATCGCATTACACCTGTAATGGTGTCACTAATTTGAGTGCCTTGTACCACCGAACAAAGTTGAATTTTAACCGAGACCTCCTAAAAACATGCCTGGCGTATTTGTATACCAAGAAAAATACTCCTTAAAGGCATAAATGGACTTCAGTGGTTCCAAGTTGTCGAAACTTCAAAATCTCTATTTCAGGTAAATCTCTAAGTTTTAGGCAAGCATTTTTTTAAGAAAAGAGAAATTTAACACACTCACTCCGAAACATGTTTATAAAGTACTTTAATGGCCTCTTCAGGATCACATGTGCGGTGGAAAATAGTATTATATCTAATATAATATTCTATTATTATTTATACAACTACTTTCTTTTTGAAACAGTTGAACTTCTAGCATTCCTTAAAATATTCTATTCACAAATCGTTTGCTGCTATAAAACTAGAGAACCTACGACACCATAATTGGAAATAAATTTCATAGCGATGGTCTTATCAAGCCCTTCAAATAGTTGATAACATTTCGAGGCCCTCTTTCAAGTATTTTTATCGTGTTTGCAGCATTGAGTGAAGGGGTTACTCAATCAGTACAGATTCCGCATAAAAGACTTGGAAACCGATGCGATCCCCACTGGAGGCAGAATTCATGGTCATGGTCATATCATGGTTCAATATATATAAGTGTGCTTAGCACTCACGAGCTTTTGATGTGAACCGCGTGCCTTTTTTTTCTTTCGCCCGCTTACCGTGGGGATTGAACCCAGACCTCTGGTACGGAAACCCTAGTACACTGCCACTTGGCTACCGAGTCGACGACAATATTCAGACAGGCAATTGATTTAACTGTATGATATATGGGAAACCACCCCCAGGACTTGGTATGCCTTCGTGCTTTGAATGTATGCGAGCGTTATTATGTTTTATTATTGTTATTATTGTAAGTGAGCGTTAAGTTATGTGATTGTATGCGTGCGTTACGCGCAAAAATTACTGAAACCAAAGATCTTGCACATCAATCAGAGACTTATGGTGGCGCTATGTTTCCTAGAGGAGTGAATAAGAATTTATGTCCGCTAGAAAGGTAATCCCACGTCAGGGTGCGAATACTGCGACAAAATTGATTTTTTTGTAGCTAATGTGGCTTTATTCTGGCAGTAGGACCACCTCAACTTAGCTAGTGAAAATGACACGTTTCCTTATCGAAAAACCACAGTCTATAAATTATGAAAAAACACATGTTTCTGGAATTTAAAACAATTGCTGCGTCATCCTGCAGTACTCGGAAATTGATTACTTTATAATCGTATATATTTAATATAATTGTAATAGTTTCATATTTCACATCTTGCATAGTATACTCCCAGTTGCTTATATCTGAGTACGTATTTCTTTATATATTCAAAATGATAAAATTATTCGATTTGGAGATTTAGTTAGTAGCTTCATTTTTCTTTCTCTTTGTGTACAAGACCAAAAAACAGTGAGATATTCTCTTTAAATTAAGTTGACAATAAACAGCAATGAATCGGTTTTATGAGCATATATGTACATGTAAGGAATAGTCCGTTTACATAATATATATATATATATTAACCAAATTTTGATTATTCCAAGTGCACTTAATGCCAGTTGAAACGCAAAATACACAGTCACGTGAACCCTTTACAAATGAGAGTTCTGAATGGCGTGCATTACAATGCCGCAACACTCGAGGCGAGGCTCTAGACTGCACTATCAGGGGCTTATCAAATTTTATTTTATTTCATTTAAATTAATTACACGCTGTCTTGAAGTAGTCTAAGCGATTTATATGCCATGATGAACACTAATATGTACTTTACACTCACAATATCGGCTACAAAAAAAAAGAAAAAACATCGAAGCGTTCCACAAAGGAAACGAACTGATTGACTGACAAACAAAACAAAATCGTTAACTCGTTATACAAGACTAAGCCGCGAAAAGTCTAAACAAATGCGGACAGAGGCAAGAAGAGCAACAACATTAACATCCATCCAGAACAACAATAATCAAGTCAAATACCTCTGAAAAAGAGAGTTGCGTAAATACCAAAAATGATGTCATACCAGACCAAGAAGCCTCAGCCAAATCGGGCTCAGAATGATTATTTTTCGCATATACTTTTTAGCTGACGAATTCGAATTTTTTGTTTGAATTTAGCTAGCTTATTTTGTGAGCCCCGCGGAAATTTATCACGCTCAATTTTTCTTAGTATTTCATCTCTTACTCTTCTCGCTTTTAGCGTGTGTGGTGGTAGCAAATTGCGTTTTTAACTTTTTTTTGTTTGTTTTTTTGTTGTTTGTATTTATAGATCATTATTTCCTATACACATAAAACCACTCAATGAGGTCAGCCCGTAACCGATTTCAGTATAAGTGCGAGCGAAGGCGTGACGGACAAATGGCAAATGGCAAATGGTTTCGGAACCGTACTCACAGGCATCGTTCCGCAAACAATACGAGAATTGTTTTATATATCGGTCGCATTCAGTGCTTTACAATATTTCCACTCTTTACTGAAATATATAGTATCACATCTAAAAAGAAAAACAAATGCCCACATGCAAAGCCCGACAGACGCAACTTGGCTCGACCCGATCAGAATGTGTTTCCATTCTGTAACAAATTGTGTGGCGCTAATTGCAAGCTAATCATCTCGCTCAATGATATATCACACAGTCTTACACAAAGCCGCCACTGACACCCATCACTAGGCTGCCAAACCCAAATCGAACCACCTACGACAACACACAAGCACACATGTTGCCCCCACCCCCGCGCGCGCCAAGGTCCCTGATTCCAACCACAAACCCGGCGCTTTTCTTCTGAATGAGACGCACTTGTCGTGTATGCTTTTAATACTTTGCACGACATTCGGTTGCATTTACTTCGATTTTTTATGCTTGGGAGGATCAAAAAGTCATTCATTTACTTTTTCTTCAATTTTTCGCATTGCTTATTCAAATATTAGCGTGCTGTGTTATCTGCCAAGTTCACGGTTAGAATAGTCATTTTGTGAGGACCCTTGCTGTGGTTTTTTGTATTAAAACACCAAAAAGATTTCATTATGATATAACGAAACTTCATCTCAGACGGTATCAATGGGTTAAAAATTAGTAACACATTCGCTCGAATGCAAGGTACAGGGAAGGGCCAATTTGCCATATAGGGGCGATTATAAGGTGTCCAAATCCAAAATGATTTATAACGACTGGCAATCGCAAAAAATGTATACTTTTCAAAACAGCTCAAATGATTTTCTTCAATATATTATCAGGCTCAATAGTTTTGATTTTTCAATAAACAAATAGCTATCTGAAATCTATACTTTATACGGTTGTGACTTCAAAAAGTGTTTGTTCGTTTCATAGACATAGGAGTAACTTTAAGCCACCACAAGACACTATAAGTAATCCAAATATTGGGCTTCTCTAGGCGTTTCTGGATCAATACCGCGGAAAGCAATTTCTTTTTATGTGAAACCCCTTTGCTTTCCGTAGGGTAAAATGAAAGATCAAAGTAGACCCAAAGTGATCGCCGCCATACGCATAGCTCGTGGAACAAGGGGAGTTAAATGTTAATTAAAAAAGTTAAATGTTAATTATTATAAACAATAAATATTTGTATACTTTTCCATATACATTTTAAGAATAAACGACTCTGTTTGCTTAAGAGAAAATTTCTCTCTTATCAAAATAATCCACAACTTAGGCGCCACTGTAGCGCAATTGCATGAATAGAAGTACGAATTTAGTCCCAAATCTAAAGAAAGCAACACTTAAAATTTGTCTGTTTTTAAGACCTCAACGAATCTTATAATTTATCTTTTTTTAAACAAAACCCTTTTTTGCTGAGAAGTATATTTCATATACTATATTTTATTGAAGTCACTCATTGATCGGCCTCCGTACTTACATATACGAGTTCTATACGTAGTCTATACTACGTACACTCGTTACTTTTTTAATAAAACATTCCAAATTGACGTAATTAAAATAATAACAGCCCAGCAGTCGCCGTCATGCACATGCAATCGTCTATATAGAATTTGAAATGGTGAATACTAATAAGCATTTCCCAGTTAGACTTACGAATTGCACTTTTCTGTTGTACTTGACTCAGTTTGTGTCACTTCGTTGTAGCGGCATCCAGCGAATCCATGCATAGCAAATCAATCGTTCGATTGTTCTTATTGCTTAAATATTCAACAGTTTTATAGGTTTCATGCCAATCAACTCACTTCCTAAAAAAAAAACTTTTGAATCTTAACTTGCACTAATAAAACTTTGAGCGGTTCTTAAAATATAGGTAGAGTAGTTTTAGGTAGATTTAAGCATTACCTATATACATACCATATTGTGTATATGGTATGCATGTATATACGTGAATGTTGCCTATAAACTCCGTAACCTCTGGAGCGATTTTGCTAAAACTCTAGAACAGTCTCGAGAGTAATCAAGTGAAGTTGAGTGCAAAAGTCTACCGGGAAAATTGAAGATGTTTATTTATGTATGTAAATAATGTATACATTGTGAGTTTGTCATGTATTACAAATTTTCAGATTATTTTGTAGATATGTAGATATAAGCGAAAATGATTTTTTATTTATTTGTTTTGTCTTTCATTTACTCCTTTGTTCGCGTATACCATATCAGTTTCAATCAGGTTTGAATATGAAAATGTGTTGCCAATGAAATATACCAAAAATCATCGAGTTCGCTTTAAAAGTAGAAAAACCAATTTAAAACCTGCGCTGCGAAGCTTGGGTTCGTTGAGTTGGGGCTAACAGTTTTTATAATGATACTTAGTGGATTAATATTAAACGCACTAAACATAGAAATTAAATTTTTAGATAGAATTTTTCATCCGATTTTTTGTTGTCATAATTGAATTCAATAAACAAATTTTTCGCCATACATACACATATATATATTTTCTTTTGATTTTATGGACTTCATTTCAAAATGCAGCATTTTTGCTACGAAATATGCTGAAGAAGACAAAGAGCAGAAAAATGAAGACAAAACAGGATTTCACCAACAAATTTTTACCTGAATTTCTTGCTGAAACACCAGATTCGCAGTGTACCCACCAATACCATCGCAACTGCTTATTTCTTGTTCATCCCTTTTGTCGTAAAAATGAATGTGTCGGTTTCAGTCGTAAGCAACTGTTAACTTTTCGGCATATTTTGCCATTCGAATCGAATTCGCTTATTCGTTTTTCCTTCTTTCTCTTTTGTCTATGTGTACGCAGAGTAGACCCTCAGTGTTTGAGCTAGAGAACTGAATTTTGCATGAAGACTTATTGTTACCAGGCCTGTACATTTGTCGGCGGCCAAATCCTTACACCATGGGTAGTACTCCTATACAAACGAATATTTATTATTGGCATAACTTCTGTTTTTGCCTTATAATTGTATGGTATAGCTCTTATAAAAACTCATAGGTCTTAGTCGTCAATTACGATATGTACAGTGCCCATTCCTTGGACAAACACCAGAATATATGCCGTTTGGGGTTTCAATGTTGAACTGTTCTATGTATTCTCACATTTTTTTTATCTACACGTCAAATCAATATTGCTCAAACGAATGAACGTGAATTTAAATCTTTTCGTTCGTACTAAAACCAGTACTGGCGCAGTTGAACTTTATTTTTCATGTTTAAGAGTTTTTTAACTCAAATATCAAAAAATGTGTAGTATTTGTTTTATTTGCAAAAAGCCCACAACAACTAGGAGGTGTGTTCAAAAAAAAAAAAGTGAAAAATATTTATTTATTCATAAATGTCTATTTTTTCCTCTTCAAAATATTCCTCTCAGATATAATGCATTTGTGCCAGTGTTTTTATCCAATCCTAGGAGGGAGCACTTCTGATATGCGCTGTTTTTTAGGTCTTCTAGCGATGTGGCCTTTATTTCATCAATTGTCGCAAACCTCCGTCCTTTCAAAGTTCTTTCTAATTTTATGAAAACTATAATTGCAAAATGGCAACATGCGACATGTGTACCAACACAACAAAGTAAAAAAATCGAAAATCGATAACACGTAGCCCGAAAAGAATACAAGGTCGCTTTATTTTTTGAACAATCCTCATATATATAATGACATTGAACCTTAATACGTTGAATAACTAAGAAAAATGTCTTCTTTATCTTCTCTTCTTATCTGCACAAAAAAAAAATTAACTGTCAACCAATGAATGAAGAGCTCCACTTAATAACCTTTATGGAGAAATATTTATAGATAACCCCTTTAAATGATTTCATGGTATGACTTGTTCTCCACCAGTCTTACCTAACTTAAACTTTATATGGCATTTGATTTGTATATAAATAGAAACGATCTCATTTTCGCTGAGTGTGAGTGCGAGTCCATGACACATCGATGTGCTTTAACTTCACTATCACCGCCGCACACAACCTCACAAACACCCGCTATTGCAACTATAATAATATTTTATTTCGTTTTGCCTATTTTCACTACTAAATTTATCTCATTTAAAATCTATGCTCGTTACAGTTGAAGAGTCTATGCGAGCACAACAACCCCCCGCCCGTTGGCAAATTCAACGTTGATTCACAGTGGAAGGAGGAGATATTCACACTGAAAATGTACTTAAATCAGTTGACGCAGGCGTGATAATTAAACACACGGCGACGGCGAAAATCTCGAAAAGTGTGCTTGAAACAACAAAGCACAATAAGATTCTTACACCTAGAAACAATAATAATTGCACACAAAAAAATAAACAAACAAAAGATAAAATCCATAATGACAATAACGTACACCGCGGAGGTGGCAACATGCCGCGGCTTTGGCTGCTTTTTGAAATTGCTATTCAGGTAAGTAAAACCCAAAGCTCCAAGCTCGACTTTTTTTAGAACGATGATCACATGCGAATTAAAAGCGAAAATTTATGAGTGATTTGCTAATTGAAAAGCAACTGGCACAGTTCGGGGTAAACGCAAATTTGCCCAGACATGTTTGTTCGATTCGATTCGATTTGATGTCAATAACACTTATCCGAGCGACGACGTCGCGTTGTCTCAATAATTAAATTTTGGTGTCGAAAATGTAGAATTCGCGATGATAACAACCGAGCATAATAGAAATGTAGAGGGTTGACATGATGATAAACAACAGCTCAAAACATATGTAACATGTAATGGTAAAATGGAAGAGCCTTGTGGTGGCTGTATGCGCCCAAGAGGAGTGCAGAACGATATGAAAAACATGAAAAAAAATATTAATTTTTTTTTTCATAATTAAATTATAACATTTATCGCAGTAAACTGCATAACAAACAAAAAAAATATTTAAAAAAAAAAATAAAATAAAATACGAACAAAGTAAAAACGTTCAGAACCTAAGCACAGAATAGAGCGGTTTTTGTCCAACAAGAATACGTTGCCAGCTTATATACTTGTAAAATTATTTGAGTCCCTATACAAATACAAATCAAGTAGCTTCGTAATCTGAGAAGTGCATATATGTATATTATCTTGTGTTTGTTTCGGCTTTTAGGCGACTGAAAGTGTTGTCTTATCATTTTGTTGTCTTTTATAGTACACTGTCGAATATAGGGAATATAATGAACTAGTATATAATCAAGATCGCCCTTTTACGAATTAAATTCAGGTACACTTTTTCAAGTACACATCATTTTAAATACACATAATTTCTCTATAATGAATTTTCCATATAACGAAGTGATTTTTTGGTCCCGTGAGAATTCGCAATAAGGAAGTTTGTGCAATTTTCGTATTATTCTTTTTCTCATCAAAACATTTTAGTGCTTTTTATAGACGCTTGCTTTACTAATAAACTAGTTTTGAAGCTATATAAAAGCTGTACTCACAGTTTCTTGTCTTTTGTTCTACGATTTGCAGAGAGGATATAGGAGGACATAGGATTAATTGCTAAACTGATTATTCAATCCTTTCTGCCATGATTTCGTTTTGATCTGGCCAGAGATGAATGTACCTACAAAGGAGATTGAAAAAAATCTCCAAAGTATATAATTATCTATATTAATATACCGGGTGGGCCATATTAGGTGGATCCATATATTGAAAAACAAAAAATAGGTGAAAGAAACACTTTTTTGCTTTTGTGCAACGCTTTGTGTTTTTTGACGGCACACTTGACACTTTTTTTCCTCCACGCAAGTTCAGTTTTCACAAATCATGGTTATTTTGAATGTACAGCTGAACAATTTCAGCGCGTTCGTTGGGTGTGTACTGCTTCATAGCAAAAATCTGCACGCTTCAAACACGTGCTGTTATTATTCGACTAGATGTTTAGCTCCACCTACTATGGCCCACACTCTATAGTGAATTGTGTTTTGGTGTTATTCCTTCCTGTTTCATGAATAAAATAGATTATATTAGGATATTTTATTATTTTTTAGTCTTTTTTACAAATTAAAACCTGTCGTATTAGATTGCTCCTTCGAACCCATAAAGTTTATACGTTCTGGACTTCCCCCAGCTATTGAAGCACTGCTGCTTATTAAGAGGACACTTAGGAGACAGTTTTGTCGCACCCGCGACCCTATTGTGGACAGGGTTTTTCGTATAGTGTCGAATAGAGTCAAAAAGCTGCTGACGCTCCATAAACAGGAAGAAAATGACAGGTTTTTGTCAAATAAAATATAAAGGAAAAAAAGCTATCAATTCCACCTTGAATTCAGCCTTGAATTGCCTATCCATTGCCTATCTAATACTCACCAAACATGTGAATAAAACGCTACTATTGTCACTCTAACAAGTGCCAATATTACCTCGAGGCAATAATCGCAACTTGTCATTGCGCACCCCCTGGAGGTCTGTAATTTGGTTTGTAATTTGATAGCATTTGCTGCTTATGAAAGCGCAGGATATGTTTAAACAAAATGTAGCACTGATATGCGAGTACATACATTTTTTTATGGACTATCAGTCAGTCAAATCAACCTTGATAAAAGACGAGTGCTGCGAATGGTGGCGCCAACGCCAACGCCACCGACACTGTTTTCTCTTTTTTTCACTCCTTCTTAATAACGCTAAAGTCGCCAAATATTAAACGTTTCTCGTTAAGAACTTTTAGGTTTCTCTTTAACAGATATGTGCTAATTAAAATCACCGCGTGATTCGCCATCGACCACCACCGCCCGGCTGTCTGATAAGGGCACTTTTGCGGGTGAATTTTGTTTCATGAATCATGAGGCATTTATAGCTCAACTGCCAAGAATCATATTACTTCGAGAGCTGTGAACTTAAGCGGCTCTAAGTAAACAAAAAAGATATAATTTTCCAACTGCTCAATGCCAATTTGAAATCATAATAACATACCCGTAGCTCAAGACCAGCAATGCAAGACATATCAAGAGTCATAGGTATTAACTCGCCGAAGTTGATCGAACGGCTTTCGAGGTTATTCTTGTTTATAGCAGTTTTGTGGCCAAAGCGAAAATACAATCATAGCGGTTTATGACGTTTGACCGACCAACCGCCATCCAATACATGGAAATGTATGGAAAGTCACTTGAAAATTCGTAATCAGCTCACCACTTTAATTGGCTATGTCTAAAGTGTGACGTCTGGCATATTCGTTGTGACACATGTCATCGGTTTGGCTGACAAGTGCTCAATAAAATGGTGGGCAATGTTTAATTAACCCAACGGCGCAACGTAATAACTTGCTCTGATCTTGTGTTAAGTTATTATCTATATACATATGTATATAGACCGATGTCAGCTGCGGTGTGACATGATTTAATTCGCATTATCGGGTCTACTCCAAGCTGCTAGCTAATCAAAAGCTAATCTCCTTTCTTCATTTTCAGATGGCGTGGCAGCATCTACAAGCTAGTCTGGCTTGATCTAGTCGCTTTTCTATTCCTATATTACCTGCTCAATTTGGTGTACCGCTTTGCGCTCAATCCCCACCAAAAAGAGTAAGTAATACTAGTATTTCTTCTGCACCTCCCTCCTACAATTGGAGTTTCTTCTCTTGCCATGCAAAAACAGATTATTTGAATCGGTCGTGGAGTATTGTAATAAGTACAGTGATCTCATACCGCTCTCGTTTGTGCTGGGCTTTTATGTTTCCATTGTGATGACACGCTGGTGGAATCAATATACCTCGATACCCTGGCCCGATCCGATTGCGGTATTTATCAGTTCCAATGTACACGGTCAGGATGAACGTGGCCGCGTTATGCGACGCACCGTAATGCGCTATGTATGCCTCTGTTTGACGATGGTACTGACAAATGTCTCGCCACGTGTTAAGAAGCGTTTTCCCAGTCTTAATAATCTCGTGGAGGCTGGTCTGCTCAATGATAACGAGAAGGCGATTATTGAGAGCATGAACAAAGGATTTCCGCGTCACTCGAAGCATTGGCTGCCTATCGTTTGGGCTGCCAGCATTATAACACGTGCACGTAAAGAGGGTCGTGTTCGTGATGACTTTGCTGTTAAAACAATCATCGATGAACTGAATAAGTTCCGTGGCCAGTGCGGCTTGCTGATCTCATATGACACAATAAGTGTGCCTCTTGTCTACACACAAGTCGTCACGCTGGCGGTCTACTCTTACTTCATGTGCTGTGTCATGGGTCAGCAGTGGACGGATGGTAAAGTGGTCGGTGAATCGGACTATCTAAATCGTGTGGATCTGTATTTTCCGGTATTTACGACGCTGCAGTTCTTCTTCTATATGGGTTGGCTGAAAGTGGCCGAATCGCTGATTAATCCATTCGGCGATGACGATGATGATTTTGAGGTATGTGTTGGATCAATCAAATCTAAACTAATTAATGATATATTTCTCTATCATCTACAGGTCAATTGGATGATCGACCGAAATTTGCAGGTCTCCTATTTGATAGTTGATGAAATGCATCATGATCATCCGGAACTTATCAAGGATCAGTATTGGGATGAAGTCTTTCCGAATGAGTTGCCTTACACAGTTGCGTCGGAACGTTTTCGTGAGAATCATCCGGAACCGTCGACGGCAAAAATCGAAGTATCGAAGAATGCCGCAATGCCGACCACTTTGTCGTCGGTTCGCATCGATGATATGGTTGGTACCAATACCGGCTCCAAGACCGCTGTGGATTCGCAGGGCTTGCAAGCCGTTAGTTATGAGTTTCCGAAGAATGCGCAAGCGCAAACAGAAGAGGAGGTTAGAATCAAATCGTGCACCGTATCGGAACAAGTGTACACTTGGCGTTCAGCCAAACCACACATTAAAACTGAATGGTTTCCCAAACTCTTTTCATGTATATATCAAACACAAAAATTGCTACAAAAACTATGTGTGTAATCTAACCTCTCTAATCTGCGTATGAATTCCGGGCGGAGGTATTTCATGGAATTGGGTATCTTCAATCAAATTTCAAATAACTTGGAATGCACTGTGCACCCAGCACGGAAATTGGATCAAAATCGCATCGGAGTTTATGCTAAGAAAAACGAAATCGATGGTGTTTGGTAGTTATATGATTATTTTAACATTAATGTAATTCATTAATTCAAATTGGTGTCTGTCGTCTTATTGGATGAGCGTAGTAATTCAAACTGTGTACTAAAACATTTGATTCTAATTATCGTTTCTGCGACGGTCTGTCGGACTGTAATGCACCGCTTTGGCTAATGCTAAGACGAATTTGTGTAGCGTCTGGCGAATAGATGTGCGATTTCTTAACTTGCCATATGCTACCAAATCCACCCCTCATGGCTCACAAACTGATACGCACTCGCAGATATTCTATAACTTGCACCTCACAAGCGCACAAACACTGTCCCCTACTTCTCCGAAAGCTTCAACAATTAACTTATAATCTACTTTACCACTTACAGGCTGACGACGCTAGTGGCATACACTTTACAGCGGGCAATGGTAAAATGCATCCAGGATCGTCACCTAGTTTGGTCAGTCTCTCTGGCACCCTGTCACGCGTTAATACTGTAGCCTCTGCACTGAAACGCTTTCTGAGTCGAGATGACAGTCGCACCCCAGGTGCAGTTACGCCCAGTGATGAACAACAGAAGTACCGCTTTCCCGGCAGCGCTAGCAATGCTAGCTTAACTGGAATGACTGGCTCTAAGCTACCTGGTAGTGTCCGTATAACAGATCAAGTAATCGAAGAGGTGGATGAACAGGTCACAATCACATCGCAACGTGCCAATGACAGTACACGGCCAAATGTGCGAGACATATTCACAGAGCCGGCGAGTGACAGTGATCAACAACAATCTCAGCAGCAACAGCCGTCCCTGCTGACACGCACGGATCCTGTGGATATACCACCCTCACGTGGTCCGCAGTACTCACGTGCGCATTCACATTATGAATCCGGACAGCACACGCTATTTCCGCCCGGCGGAGTTGAAGCTTTGCTTAGCACATCTGCACCTGCAGCTGGCATAAACCATTTACATCATGGCCCCTCTGATGGCGGAGTGCCCGGATCACCATTGGGCAACAGTACAAAGTCACTGTATGAACACGGCAGTGTGAGAGGCGCTAGCCGTGAGACAGGTGAGTGAGCTTTGCGACAGTTCTACAGTGCGTCGAATCTACATATTTAAAGTGCTTCTTACATTTCCTTCCGCTGAAGCTGTTGAACGTCCCGATGCACCGCAGGTATTCAGGTGGTTCATAACGCCCGGTAAAGTTATCAAAAACACATTGCATAAAATCATTTGATAAAAATTTGCTGTTATTTCCACTTTCTCTCACTCGTTGATTTGTTGTGTGAATTGGCATGTTTTTCCGTAAAATTGTTCAGCTCGAGAAAATCATTAACCCCAAGAGCTTAGCTTAACCGCTACGACCAGTGAAGTTGACTTGATGGTCTTCTACATAGTTTTTTATAAAAGTTGAAAGTACTGTAATCATATATATTTAAAATTATATTGGTAGTTCTTTCGATCGATTACCCAGTATACTTATATGTATTAAAATACTCGTATAACCCTTAGTCGTTGCACGTATATCTTGGTGTTCCCGTATTGTTGCTTTGCTTGCGCATCCATTATTACGGTACACTTAGCTAATCGTATCCCTTGCACTCGTTTCAGTTGAAGACTTGGAACTCAATCCGGCGACGGGGGGTGGTGACAATGATTGCGACGATTTCGAGAGGTTGAAAGTCGAGCGCGAAAGGGAACGCTTGGAGCGTCAAAAACAGAAATTTGCCCGCTCTATTAGCACTGCGCCTGGAGTTGATCCAGCAACAGCGGCAGCAGCCGCTGCAGCGACAATGATGCCAGTAACTATCTTACCGCAGCAGTCGGCTAATGCGGCGATAGTCTCCGCACAACTGACACCTCAACCCACACCCGGCCAACCACTGTCGACAGTGTCTACTAGCACAGATTTGTTGGCGGCCGGCGAACCTGCGACCAGTTCAACTATTAAAGCCGATAATGTCACAAATAACGGCTAAATGTATTAAGCTATATTAATTGCTGAATTTTTGTTAACCGTTAAGCTTAGCTAGTTTTTTATGTTAAGAGTTTAGTTAATTAGTAAAAGTGTAGGTTCTATCGACAGTGTATTTATATACGTACCTATGCAAATTGCATATTGCTCATTGCATTATTGGCCACAAAACGTATTAGTAACTACTACTAAATTAAGCGAAAAGTGATGACAATTTATTTTTTAAATATCTGTAAAATTGCATCGAAATAAAGTTAACGTAAAAAGTATTACAAAGTTTGTGAAATAAGTGTTGGTAATATAAAAACAATAAAACATCTGTTGGCTTGTTTTGATCCCAGTAGGAAATGAGTGAAGCCAAAGTTCAGGTTAGATGTTGCAACAAAGCTCATTAAACTTGTGAGCAGTCACTATTAAAAATAGTTGGGCATATCAAATCCTAATTTTTGAGTCAGGTCACAAAGTTACGGCTATTTTAAATTAATTGATCAACCAACGATTTCGTTATGACAGAAATTGGTGCGAAAATACAGAAAATACAACGTGGTTATTTTTAACTTAACCTTTAACTAGTGATTTCAAACATCGAACAGAATCCTACTTTTGCTGCAGGCCGATTCTTTGTCACAATGAACGCTCCCTAATCCATAGCACCAAATAGTTTCTGTAATAACCAACATGCATTATAAAGAAAAAGTGAAGTTATTATTTCTTGTTAGCTTCTTAAACTTTAACATATGCAAAGTGCCGATCTTGGCTGCCACTGCGAAAGTGAGCAGCACTGTCTAAAACAGCTGTTTTTTGTTATGCTGCTGCAACCGTTTGGAAGAGAACAATTGCAGCGGCAGGTGTGCGGAAGAGTTGCAGGTAGTTTCTCCGATGCTTTTGGTTTTTTCGCGAATTGTTTCGAAATAAAATTCTACTGTGCTTAAAAGATACATTTCCACAGAAAAACCAATTATAATGGATCACTTGGATAGCGAAAGCTACTGGAATCGTTCAGCGAGTGTAGCTTTCAGTTTTGACGATGACGATGAAGGCGCAGTAGGCGGTTTCGTTGGTGGGGAGTTAAGCACGGTTTCTTTTGAAGCTGGAAGTGCAATTTTCAATGACGACACCATTTCAGAGGCGAGTTTTGCATCAACAGTGGGCGTGTTGAACTTGTCCATTAAGTCAGTTATTAGCGATGAGGCGTTAAGAATTCTAGTGCAGGAACAGTCACTTGACGATCGCGTGATACCCAAGGGTGTTACGCCGGAGGAGGAATTAAAACTTTTACGAAGGTATGCAAGTTTAATTCATTGTGACTTATTTCTCATAAAACCACCCACCCACCAGGCAAATACAGACCACACTGTACAGCCCCTCGGCGGATCACTCCGCGCACAAATTGCTGCTGGGCAAGAATACCCCTTTGGAAGTGTTCAAGTCGCTCCATGAGAAAAAACAACTGCTCGACACGGTGCTCTCAAATGGAGGTGGCGATGCAGTCATAGTCGTACTACTTTTTCTCAAAAAATCACTGAACTGCACGCAATTTCACAAAATATTAAAGGAGCGACCCGAGGCATTCGAACACTATGTAAGCTACCTAAAGCAAAGCCCTGATTTGCAGAATGAGCTTATTGATTTGCTGACCACATTCGGCAAACAGCAAGAAGCTGCCTTGCTGCAATTTCAAGCAGCGCTCATCGAGCCTACGCCTTCAAGCCGTAAACAACTTTTGCTGCGTTTAAACGAAAGGTATGCGACCCAGACGACTATTGTCAGTCTCTACCAACAACTTTTCCATGCGACCTACAAACTACACGAGCTCATTGAAAAAGAACACGGAACCCTGGGTAATGGCATCAACTTCCAATCATCGCCTGTGGAGGTGCTTTTCGCTTGTTGCCAGAAGAACACCAACTGGAAAGATCAGGACATGCTGCGTCTAACGTCGCCACAAAGACTGAGCGCCGAACAACAAATCTCGCCGGCGCAATATGAATGGACTACGTTGAATGAACGTGCAAGAGCGCACGCTTACGGCGATTTGCAGTGCATCTTTGAGCGTGTACCAACTTGGCACCCAATGAAGACAAAGCAATTTCATATCAGCTTCTCTTTGGAGTTGGCAGTTCAGCGTTTACATGAGTTGCAGGCGCCTGCGAGCGTTTTGTATCTGTTCCTCTCGAAGATGGGCAACGCTAGTGAAAAACTCACACTGGCCCAACGTGTAAAGTGTACAAAAGCTGTGATCGACGCTATGGTGGGTCTCAAACAGATCACCGAGCTGACGCAATTAAAAGACACACTGCCTGAACGTTCGGAGGAACAATTCTACTGTGAAAATGCGTTGAAAGCGTTGCAGACTAAACGTTGGACCACGGATAATATCAAATTAAAGCTATGAGTACGCCAAAGGAGGAGGTGGCACGACTTGGTTGCCTTATTATCGAATTTGCACTCTTCTGAGTTAGGTTATATAATTTCTATGATATATTAAATTCTATGATATATAAACCTCCCTCCTATATAAGCTCATGTCTGGCTGTTCTATTGCCAGACCCTTCACTAAAAGATCTAGAAAATTATAAAGTGAAAAGAAAAGAATTATCAAATTAGTGGGAGGTGGGTAATTATGCATGAGACTATGGCACGAAAGGAAGTATCATCGGTTGGTCGGATGCTTAGCATGTCACGGATAGAGGCGGCCAGTTTGTGAGAGTAATTAAAAATAGGAGTATTCCTGGAAATATGGTACTTAGAAGGGTGAATTATTGACGGACAACCCCAATTGTAATTATACGCAATATGAGCTAATCCGCAGTGATGCGCAGGAATCTTGACATTAATATTTTTTTAAATTGGTTATATCAGATCAATTGTGTTTGTGAGTCGATTATTCTTTAATGTAAAAACAATATTAATTTTCCAAGCTTTAATATAATTTACGGAATGGTCATCCCTCCCATTTAAAAGAATTCACAGTTTACAAAATTCGTAAACGACTTCATTGAAAATGCCTCACCAGATCTTCAAAAATTTCATTCTTCTCTCTCTCGCACGATGATTGCTCATACACTTACTCACTACACACACCTTAACTTGGTGATGTCTCAGCAGGTCTTTAAAATATTCTTTCTTCTGCCTCTCACTCCACACTTGTTTTGCATTAAACGATTTAATAAAATGGTTAAAGAGTGCAAGCGTAAAAGTTTGTCAATTACAAAGAAGCAATAGAAATAAAAAACACAACTACCAGGTGAGCAGGAAAGTTATTTCCAACAGATGTCGCTACCAACTTACAGCTAGTGTTGAAAACAAACATCATGTGCCATTTCAGCCAGTAAATCTTGCAGGGACACTTCGCTGAAAGCAGGTGTTGGTTCCGAGGGAAGCCTTCAGCTGCCAACGTATTTGCAACGCTATTACTTATCCTATGTCACCAATAATTCCAATAAATATGACAAGTTTCGTGCCTTACAAAGATCATTTACATTACCCAATGCTTTTTTTATTTCAACAAAACGGCCATTGATAATTATCGTTTGCTGGTGGAAACTTACGGTATGCCTAACATGTGAGGAGTAAAGTCGCTAGTTTGAAATTGGTGATTTTGATCCGCAAGGCAAAGAACCAGCCCAAACTGAAAAGAAATCTTTTACAATTCATTTCATTAACGACCGATTAAGAGCAATGCGGAAGATTCAAAAAGCAAAGAGCTATAAACGAAAAACTTTATTTACGAAGAAACATGCAATAGAAAAACAGAACTATGATAAAATTGTTTAATAGACAAGATTTATTAAGCCGTTTTTCACACTTTTTTTTCTATTTTTTTTTTTGCAAACATTGATAAAGCTATACTTCAAGAACTCCAAACAACAATAAAATTCATAAATATTTTGATGCCTATATGAGTTGTGTGTGGGTGAAAGCTTTAAAAAAATTGAGTACTTTGGACGCTGCCGCCGCAGGCGTTTACCTTGAACAGCAACGAACGACAGACAAACAACAAACAAACAAACTAAAAATATAAAACTAATAAAACTAAATAATTTGCCGATCGACCCGAGCAAGGGAAATCAAGGTACATGAATAAGGGGAACACGTATTAATTTAAAATCTTTGATCTAAGGATACTAACTGATTTACGTATGCTTGCTTGTATCTCGTTGAGTATGATTGATTAATTGATTAATCAAGAGACAAACGAGGTATTTAATTTAATTAAATTATCGAAATGAAACCGAATTGAAAATTGTTTTTCAACTGCTGCGCTGTTTGGCCCGCTTATTATGGGCGCGCGCAAAGGCCAACGCTAATTGCCGCAATACTTGAGCAGCCGCTGACAGACAATGGTCTTGAACTTCACCGAGAAGGCGTCGAAAATGGCGTCTGTATCCTGCAGCTTGTACACCGACTGCACATCAGCGTCGCTGATCGCCGTGGCGATTTGGTTCTGCTGATTGCTGTCCGTAGAGGATGAGGTTGCATGCAACTGGAATTGGGCATTCGAATCCTGTTGCTGCTCGATGAGGCTCTTGAATTTCTGATTTAGATTCTGTTCGAGCAACGTGTTGTTGTTGTTGAAGTAGAGCACGAAGGCTAGCTCGAGTAGATAGTAATCCATATCGGCGAGGAAGAAACGCTCGCATTCGAGCATATCGAATTTTCGCTCCAAGAAATGCATGCACATATGGTAGATGAGATACTTTAGCTCTTGGCGACGCATGTGCACGTAGCCGGTGTCCTTGCTGAAGTATTCGAAGATTTTGAGCGTGCGTTGTGCGCTGTCGCAGTCCTGCAGACACAACTTGAATGCGTCCACAAATTTGAAATTGAGCATAAACGTGCGTATGCGGTACTCGGTGCATTGCTTGGAGAAATCGCTTATCTTGTCGGGATTGTAGAGGCCATGAAAGGCATACAGACAATAGTGTATGTAGTGACGCAACGGTTGCACGGTTGCGTCATCCTCGCTAGGTGTAAAGGTGCTTTGATCGTTGTCGTCGTCGACGGCGCTATCGTTGTTTACCTGTGTCTGCTGACCAATCTGACAGGGCTCCGGCAATGGTGCGTAACTCTGCTCCTCTGGCGTGCAGTCATAAGAACTGTTCATGTCCAACGCTTGAGGTGCGTTAAATGAGAAGTTTTGAGATGAAGCATCATTTGTGCTTAGATTCTCCAGACTTGAGATCAAATCATCTGATTCCTGGCCAGTCATTACGTTCTCGCTGCTAGACCTATTGAAGAATGGCGAATTCATTGATTGTCGCTCGTGATAGGGTTGCTCGAAATTGATATTTGCCTCCTGCATATAGTGTGGCTGATAACGCGGTATGCACTTCAAATAGCGCACCGGTTCCACGCTTAGGCGTATGCGTGGCCTTGGCAGATTTATCTCCACCGGCCCCTCAATGCATTGACTCTCGAAGCGCATCAAACGCTTTGTGGTGGGCAAACACACAACGCGCTGCTTCATGCGATCCAAGCTGCCAACGAGATCTCGGCCACATTGGCCGTTCGAATTGCCGCCGAACGCTTTCACAACGTAATCCATCGTCATGACGAGCGTGAAATCAGCGCCGCAATCAACGTACATTGGCCGATCAATACTATCTAAGGGTGAGGGCTTATGAACTGGTCGCCGTTCTTTGTCTTGGGTGCCGAGCTGATGTTCGAGGTTTTTGCCCCAAGTGTAAAGCGTGCAAGACGAAGAAATTAGTGCAAAGTGAAAGAGGCCACTGGAGATCTGAAATGAGATTAGGACAAGTTACGATTACGGCCACGTCGATTTTAAACAAATTCACCTGTAGTATTTGCCCGGCTACTTCGGTGGTGTCCACTAAATGAGGCGACATATGCTCGCATGGATCAACATCGTTTGCAGCTGCCGATTGTGCTTGTGGCGGCAGCATCGATGCGCTCTTTGGTTTCGTCAAGTCTATTGTAGTCTCTTTGGACTCCAGTACCGCGCCACATTCGTCGGTCGCCAGCAGTGTCGTTAGGTCCTCAGTGGCGACATATGTTTTCGCCAAAGCTTCATCACTGTCTGGGCACGTTAAATCTGAAGCCGACACAAGGGCATCGGGTACCAGTAGTTCGGGTTTATCATCGATCAGTGTACGTTCGCATGCCACTTTGCTCTCCGAGGCTGAAGCAGCTTTCCCCACCACTGGATCCGATTCAACTGCGTGTGTGGATTTGTTATTAGCACTGGCCGCAACGGCAGCGTAGGTTGTCCCAGACGTCACAAAGGTTCGCCCGTTTGTTGTTACCGCCGCGGCTTGGCCGGACGTCATAGTAGCCTCGAAACGCTTGCTCATCTCACGATGTTGATTCTCCTCCAACTTTTGTTTTGCATTCGCACGTCGCCTAATTTGATTAGCTAAACGCAATGCCTGCGGCGAGGAGCCCCATGTGTACATACGTTCGTCTTCATCTACCGCTAACTGCAAAGAGCGGATTTTCTTAGTAAGAGCTGTGTCAACTCGTGTGTATATGAAGCTTACATTTGTAAAAAATTTGGTGTGTATCAGTCTTAGGTTGGATGTGCAAACTTGCAGTTTCATTGGTAGGTTCAATTTAACCTCTTTGCTGCAGTATAATGCGTCCTCTACGGCGGGATTTACACTCACGTTGGCAGCACCTCCAGCCTCAGAGCCGCGGATTCCGAGCTGACCAAAGTGATTGGAGCCGAAGACAAAGAGCTCATTGTTGCTTTTAGCCTCATTAGAGTTTGACGGCTGGCACAGCACCAAAGAGTGGGCGTGTCCCAGTGAAACTTGTAAGACTTTCTGAGCATGTTGAGTAGGTAATGAAATTAGTTGTAGTAAATAGAAATGCACAGGCAACAAGACTTACCTTATACTTGAAAAATTTCACAATTTTGGGTTCAGCCACATTTTCACAGCTGCCATGGCCAAGTTGCCCATAAACACCCCAACTAGAAAAAAACGTCACAACTAAAATAGACACAAAATTCATACTTCGCCGCTCGCTTACCCCCACATGTACAGTTGGCCGTCAGCAACAGCGGCATTGTGATATTGGCCGGCTTCCAAAATTGTAATGTTTTTGCCATCCAATGCACGCACCAACATGGGCTGCAAAGCCATCTGCATCTGTCGGCCAATGCCCAATTGGCAGAGGTTATTGTTGCCCATGGCGTACAACTGGTGGAAGTACAGAACAATGCATGGTTCAATGACATGTTACGTTAGTATTGTATGACAGTGATGTTATAAGACTTACGCCGTTGTTCGTCAGTATCAGACTATGCTGACGACCGCACTTCACCGCATGCACCACCAAATTTAGTTGCGATAACAGTTCAAGTGCTTTTACGGCGTGCGGTGGCTCCGGCGGGTCTGCAAAGGTTTAAATGTTTTTTTTTTCTTTCCTTATTTTAACTATCGAGTTTATTGACACAAACAAAACTCACCGGAAGACTTATTGGCGCTATAACAGCAAGGCACTCCATTCGAACCCCAGAAATAAGCAACGCCATCGACAACGCATGCACAATGCGCACAACCGGCTGAGATCAGCTTAAAGCGGGAGGAATCAATAGCGAACTATATGGTTAGAGGAGAAAAAACAATGATACAACAAATCAACACCAAGAATGATACTGCTACTAAGAGTCTAACACACCTGATTGTCTTCATAATTGATGCGAAAATTGGACAAAGCGTTAATGATGCAATCACGCTTCACACGCTGAGATTCCATGTGTATTAGCACGGCTAAATATGTTTCGATAAGACTCTTACAAAAGTCGAATAGAAAAGCGCTATTGTCGCTGTTGCTCTGCTCGGAGCTGTGGTACTGGTAACACGTTGACGATGTGTTTGATACAATTGGACGCAATGCTGGCGAAAAAGGATTAAGTTGTTGTGCCAAACGCTATAAAACATACAAATAGAACAATGAATCGATGGAAAAGTAAATAAAGGCTGGTGACATACGCTCAATACACACGGCCGTATCTGCTCGAGTTTCTCTTGTATGAACACGAAATAGTCTACAGATACATGCGGCAAATAAGTTATTGTCTCGGTGAACATCTCCTCGCTCAGATTATAGAGACACACATTCAGTTCTGTATACCAGCCTAAAAAGAGAATTAAGTGAGTTCATTCGCCGGGTGTCGCCTTGGCAAGTACTGACCAAATTCCTGCGCTACAACGCTCGTTAATGCCAAAAACGTATCCAGACAGACGCCGCGTATTCTAGCCAAAATCAAAGCAGCCGAAAACAAACCACTCTGGCAGAGTACAATGCTCGTCATATTCGTGTGATACTTGTTGTTGGTCACCAAGAAATTCCTGTAATGAGAACAAAAACACATAAGCATTCGCACAACAAGCCTACAAGAGTAGTCGATCTTTCGTCACCGAACTTGATGACTCTCAGCCGGTCAAGGAGCAGTAACCCAATCTAGCACGTAGTGCAGGAAAATCATGAGTTGTGACAACAACAACAACCCAAAAAACTTACCACAGCGGTATGTAGTACTTGTCGTTCACTGCCTTCTCAGCTAGCGTTATCAGCAGCAGATTGGCCAAATGAAACTGTGACGAAAGCGACATTTGCAGCCCACTGATCGAGTCGTCCACGCCGTATTTGTAATCGCTGCATGAAGCACCGCTGTTGACGGGTGTTTTACTGCGTTCCTCTTCATTCAATGGCAAGAGATCACGTATATCCTCGGAGTGGCGGTATGTGATATCCGCCAGTGTACTCTTCACAATCGGATGGCACAGATGACGTGAACGCAACACATACGTGCACTTGAGTGCCATCGCACACAGCTGCATCAGTGCGTAATTATGCCCGTACATAGCCAATTTCAGTGCTGTTCTTATTGGCTTTACGCGCGCTACGTTGTATGTGAGCAATGCCTGTGTGATCTTCTTGCGGCGCAGTAAGTAATCTCCTGCGAATTCAATGCAAGTTTCGTAGGACAAATCGAAAGTGGTGCAAAAGTCACGGCATTGAGTCCACTCGCTAGCAAGCGCCGCATCCATGAAAATTTCGAATGGCTCCTTTCTGTTGAATGGTAGGAGAATACAAATAATAATAAACGTACATAGAATATATGGTAAAGAGGCTCACTTAAGCTGCACATAGTAGACGTTCTTGTTCGTGATCACATAGCACGGATCGTAGTTGATGCGCGGAAATTCGCTTCGCATGATCTGCATTTGACGTAGAGAATACTCCGGTTGCACAGTGGCGTGCTCATAGTACTGCACATAATCCATGGGCGTGTGTATATCCTTGAACTCGAACGCTTTTGCTTTCTCCTCCTTTGTGAACTCTTCATTGGCCGTGGAGCTATTGCGAAAAGTAGCCATCTGATACAGATTAAGCACTGTCTCATTCTCGAAGCGGAAGAGACCCAGCTGAGCAAGGTTATTAAACTTCTGAAGTGGGAATTGTGTTTTAAATCATTTCACTTTTAAATGAGAAACTCAACTCTTAGGAGTCCCAATACTCACATCTTCCTCATTGGTGTGCAACGAAGCCAAAGCACTGCTTATAACGCTGACCGCATTTATGGCATTGCTGGGCATATCGGTATTAAACGTCATCGTCGATGTCGACGAGGTGGTTGTGGTTGTTGTTGTTGTTGCATTCCCCGTGCTCGTTACGTTGTGTATTTCGGCCTGCCGTGAGACACTTGGTTTGCACACATCACCATCATTTAACGACAGCTTATCCAACTTTTCTACTTCGGTGTCTCGGTTCTCCTTTTCGGTGGTTGGCTCATTCACAGAGGAGGCCGCAGTCGTTGTGGCTGTCGTTTCACTATTCAAGTCAACGTATTGTATGGCGTATAATAAATTTGAACAGATCAGCACATCGAAGCTGTGTTGGGGAATCTTATAGAAGAACAGTGGTTTTAGATTGATATCGATGCTGTGAACCGTGAGACTATGCGAGTGCGGATGCAGTGCGCTCAGCAGATACGCACTACGCAGGTTCTGCATTGTGTAGTACGAACCGTTGGTGTCGCCCAATGGTTCTGGCATTATAGAGGGCGAGTCCATGATTGCAAAGGAACCCAAGCTTGTCTCTGGTATGTCTGCAAAAGATAATAAGAGAGATATATGAAAGCAGGCTTTTTCGCCAATCGCTGTAAAACCAGAAGAGTGACTTGTATGTTTGTATCTGTGCTACTGAAGATGAATGCACTAAACGATTGAACGATTGATTGAACGATCAGCGATTAGCTGTAGTGGTTGTTGTGTTGTTAGCAGCGAGGGGAACTCACCACGCTTCGCACGAACACGTCTCTTCAATAAAAGGATAACAATTTTTAAAACTGATTTTCAAAGAAGGTAGTAGTAGTACAAAAGATTCCAAAAATATTGGAAGATCGAAGGCAAAGAAGTCAAGTTTTAAGAAATCAAAAGCAAAGAGCAAAGAGAAAAAATTGAACTTGCAATGAGAAAGAAATCGTTATACGCACATTCATCAACCCGTTGGCGATTGTCGACGAGTCGCATCTTGATTGCCTGAAGTTTTTTCGAACCAAGACTTTTGAGCGATGCGAGACGTGCACGCGCTGCTGGAAGGATGCCGTAGTCAGCATCGAAGGTAGACGGCGGCAGCTGCTGCTGCGTGAAGCGCACACCCGCAGGTTGTTGGGTATTATCAATAAACGTGCTTAGGCTGCGTCCTACAACAGCGGAATAGGAAGGTGGTGGTTGCGGTGGTGGCAATTCGTTGTCGTCGGTATTGTTCCTATTTATTGCAGAAGTTTGTTTCACCGATGGGGCTAATGTAGAAGACAATCCCGGCGTTTGTTGTACAGTAGCCAACATGTCATCGGTCTGCACGAAAACATCCTCTTCTAATTGGCTGCTATCAGACGCAGGATCCGAGCTGTTACTCTTACGCGCTGTACTCGTCTTACTTTGCACCGGCATAACAATCTGCCAGTCGTTATCACGATTATGAGCACTAGTTGAAGGTGATATATCCCCAGGATAGACGTACATTATCGCCTTCTGTTCCAGCAGCAATTTGTATTGTTGCTTCATGGACGAGGTAATCTATTGGGAAGTGATTAGTTGTGCCACTAACCATCTCATAAGTAAAAAACAAACTACTCACCAACAACATGACACTCTCCAAAGTGTTATCCTTACAAATGATCAGTTTCATCACCGAGCCGCTTTCAATTGCAGTACTTGCGACAAATGGACAATTGGGACTGAGACCCACAAAACAAATCGAACCATCTGAGTAGCCGATGATGGCACGATTAACTCCATCGTACGTCTTCCACCAAACAACTGACAAAGGATATGGACATGTTGTTGAGGCCATAAATGAAGAAGCCATCACTTGACTATTGCCAGTCGCATCGACAGGCCTTTGGGCTGGTAGGGCCTCATTGTGTTTCGGAATCATGTTCGCGGGCAGATCACGACTATAGATGAACACATCCAACAATTGCTCTACTTCCAGCTTATTTTGAGGTGATACGTTTTCAACATCATTAGGCTCTGTAGCTGAAGCTTCACCAGTTGCTTGATCCTGACTGCCAGCTTCAGAGTTTAAAAGCTCCTCTTCATGCTCCGACGCGCGTTCCACTAGATGCTCCGTGGCCGTCGTATGATTTGGGCAATTTTGCGAATTTGGACACTCATGTGGTCCAACAAATGGTATGATATAGGACGTTATCTGCGTTGTGCTATATAGCGGATATGTACCCAGAGCATTGGCCTTGTCTACTACAGCTAAAGCGGGCACAATGTGTAGCGTATTATCGAAACCTGTATAGAATAACAAGATTCAGATTTTAATCCTATAGTAAGGGAAATTGATTAGGTTTTCGTTGGGTTTTAAAGCTTCATCACTGAAAGCGGGTAATCAAAACAAATTTGTTGTGAAAATCAATAAATGAATGAATGGGTGTGTGTGTGAAATCAGGCCGTTACTTCCGTGTGCTACCACCCCCAGGTCTAATACACGCTCCAAGCGACAGCCCACACCCCCTCCCACTGACCACTCATTCACTACACACTCACTACATACTCGTATGCACTTATGACTTTTACTAGAGATGAATACGAGGGTTTCTACTTACAGAGCACAAGTAACCAAATGCCCGCTGGATCGAAACTGACGTCATGTATAACTCGATTGGTACGCCGGAACCACGAAATCATCTTTAGCATCTCCTGGCCAGCGCTGATGTAACGCAGCACAATGTCATTATCCTCGGTGACCAGGCACAGCAGCTGCTTGTGGGCATCGTACGCCGAGAGGGTAGAGAGTTTGCAGCTGAGATTTTTTATCAGCGGTCGCAACTCGAAAATGTCCAGTTCGCGAAGCGATGTGCCCCTCATCGTCAACACTTACGCTTTCGAATTGATGTACCAACCACTCCACTCGACGCAAGCAATTACGTTTAGACAAATTTTTCACTTGCGTTTTACGCGTTCGTTGCTCTACGTTTATTTCATTTGTGTACAATACGCAAAAAATACACCCGCACCCGCACCGACAACCAACGAAAACAGCTCTTTGGGACTGTCAACTTCTTTTAGAAGTAGAAGACAACTCGCTCGCACACCTGCTTTCGTCTACTGTGCTTCGTGTTTAAAGTGCGCGTGCAAACGAGACAGCTGTTAGAGTAGTGATGTTTTGATCGAAGTATAGCCAAGTACACGATCAATTATAAGTGCAATTATTATATCTATAATTATTCCTCTTTCTTGAAACTAGAAAAAACGAAATATTTTCTGAATAGTGTTGCAAAATGTGATCTAATTATAATAAACATTAGGTATATTCATTAATGTATTCGTGTAAATACAGGTTAAAGGACAGCCTTTAAAGTTATATTTCATGTCATCTAACTGTATGGGTGCCATGAGGTGTCCCAGACTTAGAATAGGCAAAAAAAAATTTTTCAACAACATTTAGAAAAATTAAAAAAAGGGAAACAATTACGCTCACGCTTGTGTATGAGCAAAAGAAAATGTACGACATTTTAAAAAAGTAAAGTGAAATTTCCCAATAGGCAAAATTTAATTATTTATTTTATCAGTATTTTTGAGAATCATTCCAAGGAAATATAGTCTTAATGAAACATCTATTAATGCAAGCGGGGGTTCAGCTAGTATATAATATCTTTTATTATCAAAAATATGTAATAAGGTAAATGAAATTAATACTGTTACTTGCTAGTTGGCGCAAGTTAAATGAAATATGTACTATGACATACCCTCATTTTATATTGCACAAAACTGACATTATTGTTTATTATTAGACGCTCTTAAGATTAAAGGATTTCATTGAAACATTAGCTAAGCTCTAGAGCTTCTTGCATGTCGTTGAGTATTCTGTTTATACATAGCTCTATTTAATATAAATGGTTACTCAGATATAATTCATATAAACTGTTCAGCATTATGTTTAGATACAAGCAAATAACACCATCGAATAGTTCAAAATTGAAATTTTAATTCCAGTGTTTCATGCCGAAGAAGCGAATCGATACGCATTTATTATGTTGCACATCCCTCTCAATTTGACTATTCGCATTTTCTTATTACGATCGACTGAATCGCGTGTTGGACGCGTAGTTTATAAAAAATAGAGCAACATAATATTACTTAAAAATCAAACGTGGGCAGTTGCACCCCTTCTGAACGGCGCGAGTTATATATTTTTTAAATAGATGCATTATATTAAATCCCAACTAACGCCAAGTGGTCCTTCACGGTGCTTTCGTAAAAGTTTATGCACTAAATAAAAGTTGGGTAGAAGCTAAACAAGTCAAGAAGAATAGTGCTACAGGAAAATTAAAGGACTCTATAATAAATGAATTGTAACAAAAATTAAACGTAAGAAGGGAAAATACAACAACAAATTAAAAGAAAACGCAACAACAACAAAAACGATAAAAAAAAGTAACGAAGTTGTAGAAGAAGAAGACGCATCAGTAACAGCAGCGGTGCTGAGATACATTTGACCTGTGCGCCTGTATTTGTGTGTTTGCGTTCCGTGTTACCGTCATCATCGACGTGCGACTGTTGTGTTGTTTTTGTAGCGGCTGTTTTCGGTGGTGTTTGTGAGAGTTTGCTCGCCGTTCGTAAGCTAATTTTTTTTGTTGATTGCTTTTCCTATTGTATTTCCACAAACTTTTACACAAGTGTGAGCAGTACAACGATATTCGCGTCCAATTGGATTGAAACGCATACCGCTATGGGTAAGTATCTCTGAGCTATGTATGTGTGGTTGTGTTTGTGTTTTTTGTGTTGCGCAAACCGTGCGCCTTGGTAGCGTTTGTGTGTGTGTGTGTGCGCCCAAAGGGGGCGGTAAACGACAACGTCAATACCAGAACAAATTTTAAGATTAACGTATTAAAAGTGCCCTTCGCTTTTGTTGTTAATCAATAATCAACCTAAGAAACTCATGCTTAACCAAAATCCAGTCAACTTAACACGCACTGTAATATACAAAGTGACACATGCCTAAGCAAGTGATAAACAAATATGTTCGCTCGTCAGTTCTTCGTTCGTCGCTCGGTCGTCCACTCCCTCTTTTATGGTTTCATACCAGAATTAAACGCTCAGCAGGGATGACGTCACCTGTCGTTGTTGGTCGGTCGTATTGAAAAAATTTAGTGGCAAAAATAAACTCTTGACTGCATTACACACATTGACGTTAATTATGCTCGACTAACTGTAGTTCATCTCTTATTAGAATTCCGCGTGAATGTTCATGTGCATATGCGTGTGTGTAGGGCACTACGTACTGCACGCACCTCATGCACGCACACGCTCACGCAAACACACCTCATCGTTACTACAATTAGTTAAGCTTATACAGCAATGATTTATCGTTGTGTTTTTCCTTGTATTCTTGTTTCAAAGTACTCCATAAAAAGCAAGAAAAAGCAAGGAAGCAAAGGCGAATAAAGAAACTTGTTAACGGTTGTTAGACCAACCGCATATGAATGACGCGCCTCTCGCTGCCCATTTTGAGTGCAATGAATCTGTCGTTGTCGTCGCCATCGTCTACTACTTGAATTTCTGTTGGAATTTGTTAAAATCCAGTGGCGTAACTAAGAATGGGTATGGGTTAGGTAGGTAAGTTGGCTGAAGCAAATAAAATGGAGGCATGGTTCACCACAGATACTATAGTAGTTTCCTAGATTTTAAACCGGAATCCCGAACTTACATGAAAAGCGGATCAACTTAAAAATCTTGTATATCATTTTTTTTCATATATAGCTGAAAAAGACCTCATTTAAGACTTTACACGTAAAATTCAACATTTCAAGAAAATTTAATTATTAAAATATCGAACTGAAATTTGAACAGAATTGTAACGGATAATAGATAAAAAGACAAGATTTCAGAATTACTGTAAAATTTACCTTGAATACAAAGCCTATATTAAGGCTATACAAATAATAGAAATCTACGATAATGAGTTAACAATTTTGTTTAACTGTAAAACCATTCGGAATTAGCAACTTTCTCAGTCTCTCGGTTTTTATTAGCTGTTCACTCCTTCATTCGTTTTGAACTACAAACATCAGTATTTGTATTTCCCTTTTCCAGTATTCCCACTTACGCCACTGATTAGATTTGCTTGAATGCTTAACTTTTATAGCTTGAGCCATTCAACCATCCATGCGAAGAGTTCGTGCTCAAAATGTCTAATTGCCGCCTGGGAATTTCGATGGCGATGGTGACTTTGTGGATTCCACATATGTTTGCCTGCGTTGCTCTACTCTCTTTTTCCTCCTCTTTTGTACTTGTACTTGTAATTGCTCTGCCTTTCATAATAAGTATGTGCTACTTTTTGTGGTTTTTGTTTTAACAATGGCAGCGCAGCATTCATCACAAGTTTACTTACTGCACATCATTGGAGAGCACATTGACTTAATTTTGTTATTGTTGTTGTTAATTTTTGTCTCTTATGTTGTTTTCAAATTAAACAAGAGCCGCATAGCATAAAAGTAGCAGAAAAAAAAATAACGTAACGAAATCGAAAGGGGTTGGCTACGAGTTAAACGATACAAACTGCATCGTGTGAATGTGTGTGTGTGTGGAGCAAGGGAAGCAAGAGTAGCAAAAGCGTCGGCATCGTCAAAATTACTCACAGCATCAGCCTTAGTCGATGCCGAAGAGAAGAGGAGGACGAGAGCTAGTCGCATGCAAAAGCAAGTTTCCCTTTTCATTAGTGTACAAGTGTTTGATTGTATGTATGTGTGCTTATGCACTTGCTTCAACTAATTTAGCTCATGCGATCACTCGCGTGTTGGCTTCGCTCGCTCGTCTGTTGTACTTCCCGTGGGCGGTGTTTTCCCATTTATCTATCAACTCATATATTTGTTCAACTATCCATCTGTATGTCTGCCTATACTTGCGTTCATTTGACTAACCAACCAACCAACTAACCCTCCACACCGATATAGGTCAACTGAGCGCGTTTGGCTAATTGAAAATACATACTGTCTGCTGCATGCTGCTATTTTTGTCGTCATCGTCATCATCATTAACGTTTTGTCGTCGGGCATAATTTTCACTTTTCTTTTCTACTTCTGTTCTCCTTACGCTTTGCGCTGATGACAGGAAGTACGTTCAAATAACCCTTTTCCCAAATTGAAAAGCGCCTTCATTAACGAATGGAGTATACTTTTTATGTGTTTTTGTGGGTTATATTTGGAATGTAGCATGTTTGTGCAGTTGCAGTCATTTTGTTTTGTTTGGGTTATGAACTCAATAAGTTATGAACTCATTCGTTCATGATGATTCATGATTGATGGACTACTTTGTTTATTATGTGTATATTGTAACAATGTATTAATTTCAGTATTGTTTAAAATTAAATGCATTCAGAGTGCAATAATTCATTTGAATGGCCTAATAATAATAAATAAACGGTCAAATGAAGTTGGAAGTAATAAGAGAAAAGTTAATTTTCGAGTAGTTCAAATGATTGAATTTCCTGCACGTTCTCAGAAAAAAATATGTTCTCTAATTAAACTTTTTTTTAAAATTTATTCTTTCACTTGTTCATCTTTTGTTTTAAAACATTCAAGGGAAAGAAATAAAAATGAGTGCGAGGGAGATTGGGTGATTGAACAAGGGGAGAATAAGAGCAAGTGAATGCATTTACCACCAGCACAAAAGAAAGAGAGAAAAAGAGCGAGCTTCCACAATAACATATTAAATGAATTGAATTGAATTAGGTGCTCTGTCAAGCATTCGCCAACCACCCCGCACCATATACACTGCGCCATGACCTTAATGCGATCAAGCAGGCAGCAAGCGTGCAAATCCTTTGCCTAGTTCAACGCGTATTTGCACTGGGATTTTTGTGTGTTGGATTTGTGCTGTTGCTGCACTGTGAATTGATGCCGCCATTCACGTTGTTCGCAATCGCCATTGGAAAATGTGCAAGGTTATGTGGCTTCTGGGGGTTAAGGTTGTTCGCGTTTTTCGGTACGACATGTATGTATGTATATTTTCCAAGTAAAAATTTGTGTTATACTTCTCGGCAAATTTAAATAATTTACGTTTGGGTGTGGTTTTTTTTTTTTTAATTTAACCATTTCAATGGAAAAATTATGAGGGCTATTTGGGATGCATATTACTTGGCCTTTATCCATAATATATGTATATACATAAATATACATATACCTATATATATATATATGTATATGTATAACTATATAAGTAAATATATTCATATGATTATGTCGCTAAAGCGCGAAAACATTGTCCTATATGTGTATGGCTGCTGCGTGTCAGTGTGCTTTTGAGCCTTGTTGTTGTGCTTTTGTTCAAAATTACCGCACACAACCTGTTTCCAACCTTAGAGCGATACGGAGCGACGCAATGTGGCAACTCTTCGACTTTGACTTCATGTCACTTCATTTAATTTAATGCCGGCCAAGCCGGGTCTCGCAACAACAACAAAAATCACCAACAACATCAACGCAAATCAAGTCGGTATTTACATTTGTGTTGCTCTTAGAAGTTTTAGCTCTGATTCGCTTTGAAAGCAGAGTGACATCATCAGCGGCGAAAATTTGTGCCGTAATTCCAATAAAATTGTTGTTGTGGTGTATGTGTTTAGTAAAACAACGCAAAGTCAGGCGCCCCCCCACTATAGGCGTCGAATCATTCATTCATATATATTCTCACAAACACAAACATATAGTCTGACGAAGGTTATTTTATTTACACTTTTCTTGTTGTTGTTCTTTACTTTGCATCCCCAATATGAAATCATTTTTTCGCATGTAATTATGATGTGTGCCCAAAACAAAGGAATAAACAAAAAATGAAGTATAAAAATTACTTTCTGAGATCGTTTATACGGAAAGTGAAGAAGAAAATAAAAATAAACTAAAAAAATTTTGCTTTCAAAATGCGCCTCGCCCAGTAATACAAACAATTGGAAAAAATGATTGCATAATAAGTCGTGACAACAAAAACTATGTGGAACGCAGTAATGAAATAATCGGCACACGTATAAAAACAACAACACACGAAAAACCGTTTTTAAATCATTAACTCGCGCAACGTCATAGTTTTATATCTCGTATCGCTGCTTCTTCTCCATAACGCAAATCGTCGTCGAACACGGCCGTGAAGTGGACTGCTTTACTACACATTGGAAAGGACTCGTACATACATATTTATGCATTTGTTCAATAAAACTGTCTTATAGACCTGGTTGGCTATTTCTACTCTAAGAGGCGTTCATATATGTATGTATAAACATTGTATATATGCCTGTATGAGCGCCAAAGTTGTCTTATCAAAAAATAAGTTCTATTTTTGAAACATTTGTGTTCAGCAAACGCTAAAATAAATAAAGCTCAACAAAAGTAACGAAAATAATAAAAAATAAATAAATAAAGATATTAGAAAATCTAAAAAAAATTCAAAGCAACTTTTTGCAATATTTGTATGTATGTATATATGTACATAGAAGTATGTACATAAAACAAAACCTCGGAAAATTCAATTCAATTTGCTTTTTTGAAACGCTGGACTTTCATTCATTTCATTTGCGTTTGGGCATTTTGATGCTTTTTTAGTGTGTTTTTTTATCACTGTGGTTTTTTCATGTCATCTTTGTTTCGCCGCCCTCGCAATGCGCCTCTGCTGACTAGTTCAGTTCCGTTGAGACCGTTGCACAGCCCATTTAGCATTTTTAGTTATGGTCAATGGGTTGATGGCGACGATGATAATTTGTTTGATCTCGCAGTACCCCTTTTTCGAGAAACCACAAAAAGCACAAAAAATATTTATATTATCCCCACTTTTTATCGTTGGAGATTTTGTGTTATAATATTATTGTATTGTTATTGTTATTATTGTGTGTATATATATTTTTTTATTAAACTTTTATTCAGGTTATAGTATGTCCACCATCTTAGTACACTGTTTACACGACAAATAAGGTTCTAATTAGCTTAAGAATTAAATTATCTAAAATTCTCTTGTGTTGACATTGACTGTCAGTCAATTTTTGTCCGTCTAAGACAGGTATCCAGCCGATTAATGAATCACCATAATTTCAATTTTATGAAATGGACGAAAGAAATTATTAAAAGCGACAGAGTTCAAAAAGTGTATGATACTTTATGCGGGAAATCCCCGATTAAAATTTATTTTATTATTGACAGACATTTTATTCAACGTTTTCGAAAAAAGTCATGTTTATCCAAGAGGAGTAATTTTAAACATTTATACGAAAAAAATCTGTTTGTGTCCGGTTAAAGGGGTTGTCCATTCAAGAGAGGTAAAATACTTCCATAAAGTGTAATTTATATTTTATAAAATTAATCCGCCAACTAGAGGTGTCCGTTTAGAAAATTTTTCACTGCATTTAAGATATAATTTGAAACCTTTAAATTAGAGGTGGTACGAATGTTCGGCAACTATTCGGTATTCGGCATTTTCGACCACTTTAATATTCGGTATTCGGCCGAATGCCAAAACAAGAAAAAAACTGTACAAATTCAAAATTTAATTAAACCTTATATTGAAATTATTATATCTATAAATTAAAACGGAAATGAAATGAAAATTATATGGTTGGGCAGGTATTGTTCTCTAGATGTGCGTTATTTAATTGTATGCAAATATAGTGGGCGGTCTAGGATCTCCGAGTTGTTGAAAGGTTGGCCAAACCCCCATACTCCAATTGTGACATAGTTAAAAGTAATGTTAAGTATATGATATAAATATGAATATAACTGAGATAGGAAATAGGAAACGACAACACGAACGAATTCTCTCACTAAGTAAACTAACTGGTACATTTGGGATGAACTAATAATTAATATAATATAAATAATAATAAGAATAGTAATATAATATATAATAATAAAATATAAATAATAATAATTAAAAGCCAATGTAGTCTTGTTACTGTAGTAGGAAGCAGGTGAGAAAATTCACCGTCAATAACAAGTCTGAGAAACTGCTTGCTCTACTGCGAACTGCATTAAAATTATCATTTGGAATTTGTGATTGAACCTGCGGCTTTAAACGCGTTCTTGAATACAGAATACGCTAGATTCCAAATATTCTGGGAATTCTGACGCGTTTGCTGAACCGATCCAGTCGAAGAGTTTTTATAAAAAATCTATCCCATTAGCAATAGCGCTTTTCTTCAAGACGTGCTCGTCCGTTTGCAAATGTTCTTTGGTAACTTGCTAAAAACAATTTCAGAAACTGTCGTGTAGTTCACTGAAAAAGAATTTTTATATATTTTTTTATATAATAGAATTTTTTATTTGCCCTTTGCGTATTTACTACTCCCAGACAACTAGTTTTAAACGCGGATCAAGAAACGTGGCAACCAAATATTTGTAATTTTCATCAATGAACCTGAACCCAGTTTCAATCGGAAGTTGTAGTGATGATCGTATTTTGAATAAATTTTGTGTTCTATCTCCAGTCACATCCTTCCCTAAGTATTTCAACAATTTAACAACATATGGATTCATTTCAGATATGTAGGAAATACCTGAACTGGTGATTTTGGTAATCTTCTCGAATGTTTTGAGGAGTTTAACACATTGTTCCATAAGCTCCCACTGAGAACGTGTTAAATTGTCTAAAGACTAGCAATCAGTTGAATACAAAGAAACAGGTCGCTTCATTAATAGTTTGGCTAGTTAATTTAAACTTTTCTTGTGCTGCACCAGAGTGGTTAAAATGGGTTACTAATCAGTTCGCAGCAGCTACCAACTGCACGCACACAGAGCGAGTCGTTCAAGTGAATAGCCCGCATCATAAGTCCAAGGGAATGCATATTCGGCAAAATCACTATTCGTGGCAACTCTACTTTAATTTCGCCAAATTAATTATTCGTATAATAATTAAGAGTGATTTGCCTACATATCCCTGGGTACAGTAACTTTTTCATTTTGATTAGCTGATTATGTAATATCTTGTCGATTTTAAATGATAAATTCCACAATTCATTGTCGACACCATTGAAATGAACTCGATTCGTGCATAAGTGCAGCCCCATTTTGTGGTGGTGCTTACATATATGATATAGACATACCAATTAAGGCAAAGTGGAGAACTTTTTGAAACGCTGCCCTTGGCCTTATCAATGATAAGATTAATTAGGCAAGTCAAGTGGCAAGTCACATGCGATACGCTATTTTAATAGAAAACGCTAACGAGACAAAGAAAAGTTAAAAAGTTTGCAATTTCAAATTAAAATACATTTCTCTTATATTTTTATATTGAAAATGCGAACCAGTTAAATCACAACCTGCCAGTTTGACCGATTAGAGTCAGAATGTTAATAGGGGGCAGTCACTGCAACCACCCGCCCCAGGGACAGCACAGCCGAATACGTAACGCTGATTGTTTCGATGAAGTGAGGGCAAATGCAAACAGCCAATTACGTCATTGGCGTGTGTTCTTATTGATTAGTTTAATTAATTTAAATCAAGAAAGTAAAAAACGTTGACTTTGGCTATGTAGAAGATTAGATATTCTTCACATAAAAATTGCTTGTATCAACAGTCGACATTGAATCTTAAACTACTGCAGGTCAGATTCAATCGACCTGCTATAAAAATCACCTTAGTTCAATATTACAAAACTCTACTCGTAGCTCGTAAATGTAGGAACTAGTTTGCATACATACGAGTACACACAGTTAGCAACCTAGTCGAGCCGACCACGAATGTATATTCGTTTACTCTATGGGAACTCCGATGCAACCTTCCTTCACTGTGTTACAAGTTTCATGACGTGGTTTAATATACTACTGTTCACAGAAAATGAAGCATGTAAAACGTAGTAGAATTTAATATTATAATTGCTTTATCTTCTTCTTCTTTTTTTACTATTGCAGGCAAGCAAAAAATTTACTGTGCGAAGTGCACGAAAAAGTGCTCCGGCGAGGTGCTACGAGTGGCTGACAATCACTTCCACAAGGCGTGCTTTCAGTGCTGCCAATGCAAGAAGTCGCTGGCGACCGGCGGTTTCTTTACAAAAGACGGTGCTTACTACTGCATTCCCGACTATCAGCGTTTGTATGGCACGAAGTGTGCCACCTGTCAGCAGTATGTTGAGGGCGAAGTGGTGTCGACGATGGGACAAACCTTTCATCAGAAGTGCTTCACGTGCTCCAAGTGCAAGCAGCCATTCAAGTCAGGCAGCAAGGTGATGAACGACACATATCGAGCCATATTCAAATTTAATATCATCTAATATTTATCCTTACCAGGTCACCAACACGGGCAAGGAGGTCCTCTGCGAGAGCTGTGTTTCAGGCCCGCCAATTTTGTCGGCACGTCAATTGCAATTGAACAATTCTGCCACGCCTCGGAAAGACGGCACGGCATCACCGCCACCGCAGGCGGAGAGCCCAACACGTGCCACTGCACACCAGCAGGTGACTGGTGGCGTGCTTTCGGATAAGGCGCATCTGAAGGAGGACTACGATCCGAACGATTGTGCCGGTTGCGGCGAACTACTAAAGGAGGGTCAGGCATTAGTTGCGCTCGAGCGCCAATGGCATGTGTGGTGCTTTCGGTGCAAGGCTTGCACGGCAGTGCTCAATGGCGAGTACATGGGCAAGGATGGTGTGCCGTACTGTGAAAAGTGCTATCAGAAGTCGTTTGGTGTTAAGTGTGCCTATTGCAATCGCTTTATTAGCGGCAAAGTTTTGCAGGCAGGCGACAACCATCACTTCCATCCGACGTGTGCGCGCTGCACCAAGTGTGGCGATCCCTTCGGCGATGGCGAGGAGATGTATTTGCAGGGTAGTGCCATTTGGCATCCACGCTGTGGCCCTGGGCCATCGGAAACTGGTCTAATACTCAACGGGGGCACGACCTCGGTCACTGGCGGCGCCTCGAATGGTAACTTCACGGACACCGAATGCGATCGTATCAGTTCGAGCGCATTAAGCGATATGGTAGGTGAAGCTGGCCTGTCGCCAAGCAGTTGACGTGCTTGCACCATTGCATACACACATGCACTGATATATTATTTTATCTACATAGATGACTATGAGAATTTCCAGCTTTTTTTACTCTACTAATTTGTATGTTTGTCGCACGCCGCGTGCATTCATCAAATGACGCATCATCGAACCTGTCACCAACACTCCTTGAATACCGTTGTACCTGCCCAAGCCTCCCAAGTTTTCCCACCTTCTGCACACACTCAACCCACATATTTCTGCACATATAGAATGACACTGATTATTATTTTTATGCATTTTTAGTTGTTCGTTCACTTTTATTTGAGCTTGCCTTGATTTCGTTCGTTTTCCGTTGTTGTTTTCAGTACATTCGCTCCAGAACACCGAGTTTTAATGGTTCACTCTATTCCTCTAGCCGCAAGGTTTGTTTTCTGATTTTACTTGAATTTAACTTTCCCCTTTTAATTTTAATTTTACATTATTAACTTTTGGCTTTTTCACAAATTGCAAAATTACTAACTTAAAAAAAAAAAAAAATTAAAAAAAGAAAACGCAAACATTTTGCACTGCACCACAAGCAATTAGTCTGATTCGTCCCAAAATAACTTGGAATTGTTGTAATACTTTGCAGCATTATCGCACCGTGAGTCCAGGTCTGATTTTGCGTGAGTATGGCCGTCCAAATGGTGAGGATATATCGCGCATCTATACCTATAGTTATTTGACGGATGCGCCACACTATTTGCGTAGGCCGATCGATCCGTATGATAAGACCGCCGTCTCGCCGCATTTTCATCGGCCGTCGTCATATGCAACGAGCCATGCGGGCTCAGTGGCCGGCAGTCGACCACCATCGCGTCCACATTCGCGCTCACGTAGCGCTATGAAAGTGCTGGTCGATGCCATACGCACGGAGACACCACGTCCGAAAAGTCCCGGTATGAACAACGAAGAACCCATTGAGTTATCACACTATCCGGCAGCGAAAAAACCGCCACCAGGTGAGAAACCGAAAATCGAAAGGGATGATTTCCCGGCGCCACCGTATCCGTATACGGATCCTGAACGACGCCGACGTTATAGTGATTCGTATAAAGGTGTACCAGGCTCGGATGACGACGATGAGGATCAGGTCGATGATACCAAAAATGGCGAAGTGCAGACGTAAATTTTCTGTTTGTTAATTATTTGCAAAAAAAAATTGTCTTATATCCTCTGTTTTTACAGGCGCCTACAACGCGAGGCTGAGGAACTTGAGAAACTGAATTCGGGCATTGGTTCGGCGATTGCGAAGGACCTCAAAGAGCATGCGAAATATCGCAAATGGAAGCAACACAATTTAGATCCCAGAAATGCATCACGTACGCCATCAGCAGCCAAAGAGCCTATACTTAAACTGAGGTAGGCTAAATTTCAGTTTACATTCAATGTAATTGTGTGATTCATCCAGCTTTTCACCTCGCGCAAATCAGGTACGAGTCACCAATTGGCGCTTCGCCTTCGCGAAATCTAGATCACCAGAAACCCTTCTACGAGGAGGAAATGTTCGATCGTTCGGCGAGCTATCGTGGCTCGCTTGGCAAATCGCTTGGCAATGCGCCCAGCTATAACGGTAAGCGGCTTTTGATCTTTAGGATTAAACTGCTTTAGTGTTGAGTGAACTCGCACAATCGAAGACAATAAAGGAGAGAAAACGAGCGCCAATTGAAGAGTGTGGCTGGTGACACGCGTTTACTTAAAATTGTTTTTATCATTTATGATTTATATTTATAATTTAATTGAATTTGAAATTCCTGTATTCCTGTGCGCGTGCGTATCGCTTGGCTTAACATCGCTGTAGCCATACATTCCTATCGCTCGCCGCCAAAGCCCGGATACGGATTTAAAACGTCAACCTTGCCGCCCTACATACGAAACGGTTACAGTTCAGTAAGTTGTGCGCAGTTAAGCGACGATCAACGTACGTCGCTCGCTCAATGTAGTGAACTGCTCCCTATATTCAAGATGGGCTTTTGGTGCTTGTCAATATACCCCAATGCGCACAGATTTAAAATAACTACACCTAAGTGAATAGAATTTGTCTTGTTGTTCAGTCGTGTGGGCGCCATTCACTAACCGCAATTTCATGTCTTTGTTCCTACTGCTGCCACTGGATCATTTTTGTGGACCCTTAAATCATCATGCTGCATCATTGTAACGTAATGCTAACCGCACAAAAAAAAAATAATCATTAAAATAAAATAAAAATCTAACCAACGAAAAACGCATTAACCGCAACTAAACGCCACCGTTCGTCATTTTTATGGGTATCTGGTGAATAATTTGCATACTTTATTGGGTATTTATCGATGTATAATGTTCTATATGCCGCAAATGTGTAAAACACGCGCTGAAATTAAACACCAAACAACTAACAACAAATACTAACACCTAAAAACAACACTAACAACAACATCATGGTCATAATCATCATCACAAACTCATCTACTAAACAACAACAACAACAAAATCATTCATCACTCATATTATATTTGCATCAACACACACGCACGCAGTGGTGAGCGCACTGCGACATGTACCAAAACCCGGATACGGCTTAGCTCCACGTTCGCATACATTTAGCTCCAGCACCTCTGCCGCTGCTACGACGATGCATGGTGCCACTGTAAGAACTGCTTTCGATACATTTTTAAATACTCTTCACGCAGTGACTATCTGGCAGTAGATATTAAAAATTCTCAAATCCTTTCAACACGCCTTAAAAACAATACTACCAGTATTTAAAATAAGAAAATCGGATTGGATTATTATATCGTAAATATACACCACAAAACACTTTTCATCTTTGTATAGGGAATACCTTTTTTTCTACATTTTGTTATAGAAGTCTTCGTTCTATTCTCTATTGCTATCAGAAAAAAGTTATTACCTAACTTGGACGGGTTACCCCACTTATTTAGACTTTTTCATCCAATAATAAACAAATCTCCCTCTTGGGGAAGAAGAACAAAAGCATTAAATACTCATTCGCTCTACCGCATGAGATTAAAGCGTTTTCGAGAAATTGAAATTGAGAAAAACGTCCCCTGTTTTTGGACGTGAACTTCTCATCAATCGACATAATAGCCAAATGAAAAAATACAATATTAAAATAAATTGTAAGTTGTTAGAATCACTGCCTTTTTTGTTAGTTAAATCTCGATCTCGATCTCTTCAGTTATTGTCCCCTACAGTGAACTTTGCCAAGCAAAATTTCCCAATATTAGCCCAAATTTGTATTTTCTCAGATGGGATTTTATGCTCTGACTGTGTCTGACTTAGGCCAGCGGCAGCATCTCGTTGCATATGTTATGCACAGGATGTGAAAAGCTTGAAGATTTATTATTTGAGTTAGGGGATAAGGCATGAAGTATGTCTTGTGGTCTCAGTGCTCGTTTCATCTTATTGGCGCACTCTTGAAATAATTGGCCACCGGACCAACGCTTCACACAGTCAACAGACATTGCCTCTGTTTCCGTGTTCCACCGTAGAAGTAGCACTACTCTTCATTACATCATCAACAAATAATTCGTACCAAAATAGTTACTTGTAGTACGGAACGCTGGCACATATGTATGTAATGTTAATCAGGTCTCTTGGTTTTGGATCACAAATAAAGAAAGATTCAGTAATTCTGGTTGTTATATAAAAATGATTTTACATACAAATGTTGCGCTATAGGGCAACAACACACATGCTAACTTATCGTTGGTAGTACCGAAAAAGTCCTGCATGAAGAGTTTGATATAATCGGCTTGGCCGAAGCAAGCGTTCTTTCTTGATTTTGTTGCCGTTATCGTTATGACACAATTTTGAGTTTTGTTGTGTGCAAGTTTTGCTTTTATGGAGTTTTAGGCCGTATTCAATCGCGAAACACAAACTTTACACGAATTTTGACTTAATCGAATCGCTTTTCTACCTCATTCATGCATGTTCAGCGGCATTTGTATTCTTACTTTTTATATTGTTTGATTTTTGGTAATTTGCTTTCGCAATGCTTTCGATTTTTGGCACGTGTAGTTCACAAGCTTTTATGGGTTTTCTGCCTCATTGTATCTATGAAGCGTTTCTAACTAAAGCAAAACAACAATTCTTCACAGGACTACTCATATGGAGGCCTGGGCGATAAAACACACAGCACGGATTTAAGCTGTGGCAAATCGGAGGGTAAGTTGCATATTGCATATGTACAGGTATACACAGTTGCCCTAACTAATTTGCCTTTGAACTTTGCCCAAACAACAGCATCGGTTGATTCAATTACTGAGGGTGATAGACGCGCTTTGGTGAGTAATGCTGACTTTTGCAAAGTGTGCCTGCCTGGCTTGACATTTAAATTGATCGAAAATCTCTTTTCCACAGATGGGTGGCGATTTGCCCGCTTCGAGCACCTATTCTGGCGCATTGTCCTATCATTATCCACAGGCAGGTTTGATACGTCGAAGTTTGCCGAATATGGCGCATTCGATGCTCGTCCATGAGCCAGCGAAAATATATCCTTATCACTTGTTAATCATCACAAATTATCGTCTGCCATCGGATGTCGATCGCTGTAACCTGGAGGTGAGTTCGCATGAAGACGACATAATTGGTTTATTATTAGTATGCTCTTCTTGCATTATAACTTTTGGCTTAGTATAACCGTGAAAGAGACATCACAGATTAATGCACTTGACCATAATCTATCAGTTTTTAAGCTAGAAATTTGAAATTTTGCTAGATATTTCCAACACGTTGTACGTTTTTGGGATCCGAGCCCTGGGTGAAGTGGCTCAAAGACAAGTTTTTGCGTGATACTCCATTTCCATTTTCGTTAACAATGAAAAATATATCACAATCCATCCGTTTCTCATTCTCATTTTTGTTATATGACCTCCATCTTCTGAGGTCTGTGATTACATCTCTAGTGACGCTTCGCAGAAGCATTGTATCGAGCGGCATGCTTGCCGAGTGTTGTTCTCTCGACTAGTACTTAAATTGCGTAATTATTATTAAGTTGTCAATTGCAGTTTTGAATAATTTTATCAATGCATTGTGTTGGTTGGGTAATCGTTTGCAGATAGAATATAATTTAGATTTGCAGAAATTTATGTGCAACGCCGGAAACCGGTAGAAATGAACCAACACGTTGATTTATTTGGTCTTGAATTTTGAATCTAAGCATGTACTGATCTTGAGAAAATTTGCCGCCTTAATAATATGTCTGCTTTATTTCCCACTTGTTGAAAGTCAAATGAAATGTTATGTCAAGTACCTATATATATCTACAATCTTTGCGCAAGTGCAAGCAATAAGTTCACAAAGTGTTATCGCAATGAGATTAGCGGTTGGTAGCCCATAGAATACTAAGAAACAAATAAATATTAACTTTTATAAGTATGATTTGAATATTTCGAGTCCTTAAGATTACTGAATCATGTAGCCTCTTTAAAATGCATCGACCAAATTAAAGATCTTATAAAAAACACATTTATTCCATATATCTAGCAAAAATGTTGACACATCTTACCTTTACTTTGAGTACGAAGAGTATTTAAATTTCATATGATCTTTCTTGATTATTTATTAATTTATTTTTTAATCCCATCAGCGCCATTTGTCAGACATGGAATTCGAGCACATACTGCAATGCACACGATCCGAGTTTTATCGCTCGCCACAATGGAGGCGAAACGAGCTGAAGCGGCGCGTTAAGCTTTTCTAAGCCATTCGTTGCTGCTGCTGCTATTGCTGGAAACGACGAAACCAAATTCAAACATTTTACCTAACTTATTTTTAAGTCGCAACCAACAACAAAAATGGACAAAGGAATCAAGCACGAAATCAAACCTTAAGCATTTTCGAAAAGAAAGAAAAACCACAAGCAGGAATAAGTAAGAAAAATTTTATAAGCTAACACAATAGAAAACCACACACAGCCAGTTTAAACCTAAACACACATACAGACACACAGAGACACGCTTTAAGCCAAGTTTACATATAAATGTGTTAATGTATCACGTTACAATCGGGAAAGGAGAAAAAGTGTTGTCCCAATTACTGTTAAATTAAACAAAATAATCATCACTTTTTGCCGCTGTTCCTGCTTCAATAGCGTTAAGCTGCTCTAAAGGAATTGTTTCATGTGGAACGCATTGGACTATGCAATGACACACGACACACGACACGTTGAACCGAATGTTCGGTTGTGCGGTTTGAAGGTTTGAAACTTAAGCATTCAAAACGGGAAAACTGCTGGCATTAAAAAGATTAAAGCTTTTTATATATACAAAAATATATATATATTTATTATGTATTTTGCTATGAAAAAGTTTTTATTTGTTCCGCTGAGCTATTTTTATTTAGAGGAAAAACAGAAACATATTAGCAATAAGAGGAAGAGAGGTGTACAAAGTGTACCTTCGTTGGAAGTGGTTCGTTTTTTTATCAGCAAACTATAGTAAATAATTCTGCAAAATAAAAATAGACAAGAAGAAATTGTGAACACATAAATTGAAAAAGAAATAATGCAAAAGTTTTATTTATTATGAAGAAATTTATTTATTTAAATAGAATAAAATTAAAAATTAAAAGCACCACTGGAATGCTGAGGAATCGTTTACACACTACATAGTAACAGTGAGAGAGCGTATATCATTGGAAAAATATGAGATTTCTTTTTGTTGTTAAAACTTATTTGTTAGTTGCTTTCTAGTCTTGTTGTAAATTCGAGTACGTTGGGCGCGTGTATAAGTGAGTGTTAGTGAGTGAGTAGGTGAGTGCAACGACGAGTGTTTCATTGCTACAGTGTAAATTGAAAAAAGTTTTCCTTAAGACGTGTCCTTGAGTGCGTTTTGTGTAAGTGTTGCTGTTTTTGTCGCTAGTGAATTAGTGTTAGTGTGTATATGTGCATTGTGACCCGAATAACTTGCACAGTGTGTTTCTTGCTCTGTCAGTTGAGCCCGTATGAGTTGTGTATTAGCCACGTTTATGACATTGACAGACGACAAGTATCCTTTGATGTTGTAACGGTTTCTAACTCTCGTCCAGAATATGCTGAGGTGAATGGTACTTGACCGACTACGCGTTGGTTAGCTCCGACCGAGTAGGCACTGAATAAAAACTGTCGCGTACAAAATATGCTGAGGTGAGTCGGGCATTTCCGTGACGAAGCATTCGACCACACTTGAGTGCTCGCTGAGCTCGTTTAGTTTTGCTTTTGTACGGCATCCTCCTTATGCAGATTATATGTCAACTGTGTCTTCATTACCGTTAGGCTGCTGCCAATGATTTGCTTATGATAGATTTGACGTGTTGCAAAACCCAAACTATCATAGAAATCACGTTCGTTTTCCTGCCACTCGGAAATGGTGCATTCGAGCGTTGCATAGCCACTGTTGTAGCAATTCTTAAGGGTTAAATTGATCAACGGCTCAACGATCTTCAGAAAGGGATAATCCGGCGATATAGCGAAACGATGTATCCAAGCGGCACCATAAATCGAATTATGATTCTTAACGCTTACCGTAGCGACAATTTTTCGGCGAAATTTATTTTTGTATGTAGGCTCGTAGGGTGCATCCTCTACGAATATTTGATAACTTGCCTCTTGTGGTTTGCAGCGTAATATGAAGGGTTCGTAGCATTCGGCCACAAGCGATTGGGAGGCCTTTACCTGAGTTAATGATCAGAGTTAAAAAGCATTATATTAAGACGGTAACCGGGATGGTCTACTTACACGCATCAACTCGACAGCCTTAGCATAGAACGAGAAGTACGTCGCCATGAACAAAAAGAACAGACATCCTGGTATGGTCATAGTACAAAATGTCAGCGGGACGCCCACAAATATGAAAAGAATGGCCCATGTAATGACAATAAATTGCAGTGTTACCTACATAAATGCGGCGGCGAAGGTTAACAAGCGATGAGAGATATACCAAAATTTACACAGTTAAAACTTAGACATAGGGTCGTACTTACTTCTCGAAAACAGAAGCAATAGAAGGATTTCTTGGCAAACGACATGATGTAATCACGCACGAGCTCCTGGCACTTTAGTTCGTCATCTTCGCGATAGCCGCGTATGACAATGAACGGCTGCATGCCAGACATGTTGTTGTTCATATAAAATATGTTGCGAATTAGTGGTGGCCCCTGACCGACTGGTTGTCGATCACTAAGAGTCCACAAATATTCCCCGAAATTCTACTGAGTTTATGCCATAATCCGTCAACAATTCAATTAACAGTTAATTTCTTTTTTAAATATAATGGTTGACGTTAAACATATATTAGTTGTATTTTATATCTATTTTGTGTTTCGGACGCAACCGCAGACCGGTCCTTCCACGAAGGATAGAGTGCAACTGCTGTTTTTCAATTTATTTTCAGTCAAAGCTTCTGTTACAACAGCTGTTTAAAAGCAGTCAGATGTTTGCAGAAATCGAAAATAAGAAGACGAAGAGAACTTTCAAAAAATGTTTAAAATAATTGAGTACAATATACACTCAATATTAATTGCTCTTAAGCCTTAAATACTTGTAACTAAACATTAGTCGTTATTTTAAATAAATAAGGTAAAAGCCGCAATGGGGCAACACGACAGAAGGGTGCTACCATATAAAAAACACGATTTTAAATTGATTTACTCGTTTTAAACTTAAAGGAAATTTGTGGAAGTAACGTTTTGCGTACTTAAATATTTTTAAGATTTCGGAAGAATCGAAATATTTTTTCTATTTCGTTTATAAGACTGACTGCGGTCTTTATTCGACGTTTACGCGTATGGCAACGCTGGTTCCGCCGCTGTACTGCACATTTCATTGCTCTGCTTCTTTCATTTGCTTTTGATCGGTGGTGAAATTCTTAAATTGCGAATTTTATTTAAAAAAAAATATCTCAACGATAAGGGACCGAAAATGGCGGATAGCTGCGTGATGCCACAACGCGCCGAACCAGAGGAGAAGCGCAATTTCATTTGTGGCGTAGTTGAAGGCTTTTACGGACGTCCGTGGACAACAGAGCAGCGCAAGGATTTGTTTCGAAAACTAAAAAAATGGGGCTTGACTTCTTATGTTTATGCGCCAAAGGATGATTATAAACATCGCGCATACTGGCGTGAATTGTACACCGTTGAAGAGGCTGATCATTTGACTAGTGAGTATTTAATTATGGCGTCCCGTCCCCGCCGCCTGGTTTTGCATGGTTCAATGACCCCTCGTTATACATTTAGGTTTAATTGCTGCTGCAAAGGAACACGGCATTATCTTCTACTATGCATTATCGCCTGGTCTAGACATGTCTTATAGTACACCGAAGGAAATACAAACATTAAAACGCAAATTAGATCAAGTCTCGCAATTTGGCTGTGAGGCGTTTGCCTTGCTCTTTGATGACATTGAAGCAGAGCTGTCAAAGGCGGACAAAGAGGTGTTCCAAACATTTGCCAATGCACAAGTATCAGTCACAAATGAGATTTATACTCACTTGGGTGCTACGAAGTTCCTTTTCTGTCCGACGCAGTATTGCGCCACACGCGCCATGCCCACCGTACACGAATCGGAGTATTTGGGTACGCTGGGCTCAAAACTCAATCTTGAAATTGACATTTTGTGGACGGGTGACAAGGTGATCTCAAAGACTATAACATTGGATTCCATACAGGAGATAACGGAGATATTGCGCCGTCCGCCGGTTATCTGGGATAATTTGCATGCGAATGATTACGATCAGAAACGGGTGTTCCTCGGACCATACTCGGGTCGTTCGCCGGAATTGATACCACACTTACGTGGTGTATTAACAAATCCAAATTGTGAGTTTCATGCAAATACAATAGCCATACATACGTTGGCCTATTGGTCAAAATGCAGCATGGATACGAAAGTGGACGGTGAGTGTGTAAAAAGCTGTTGAAACTATCCAGATATAGTAAAGAATTTGTTTATGAATAGGCTCGCTCTCTGCGGACATTAAATTGGAGACTGAAAATGAGGATGATATGCCAATGGAGTGTCTCTCGAAGAATATCTATCATCCACGTATGGCATTGAAGTATGCAAGTTGTTAGCAAATCAAGTTTGACATAAATTACATTTAAATTGCCTTAATGACAGAAATGCAATTGATGAATGGTTGCCGGAGTACTTTGTAAAGAAAGAAGCTTGGGGACCAATTACGAAGCCACAACCGCAAGTGCAAAGTAAGACGATCTTCTAACCTGAGAAGATTACAAAATATTGAACACATTAATATTCGCTCTTTCAATTTCACAGTGGTTATGCCCATAATTCCGATTATACCATCAATCAATACCTGTATGAGCCTGACCACTACGACAACAACGTCGACTAACACGCGCACCGTGCCGGAGGTGAACACTACACAGTTGCAGGCGCTCGCCGATGTTTGTAGCACTGTAAATTCGTCATCTTTGACACCGATATCGAATCCTGTTATGAATTCTCTTGTATCGCCCACGAAAGTTGTCACCAATGATGATATACCAAATCCCATACCAACGACCGCCGCTTCGAACATTGAATTGCCTAAAAAAATACCCATATCGATAGTACCAGTGCCGATAATGGAGGCCAAAACAATCGAGGGTGTTGTGCAACTACCAGCGGCGCCGATCCTTAGTTCGGATGGGGTAGTAGCTAAGCCGATTGCAGGCGATGGTATTGTAACGGATGGTGTGCTTGGCAAAGCTTTACTGCCGGAAGAGGATGATGTAGTCATTGAGGAGAAACCAGAGCCGAGTTTATCAGTTGATGCTATCAACATGTTGGATGAAAACAGTCTGAGCCCACTCAGTGCGGGCGCGAATGAACCAATGGAGTGCAGCAGCAGCTTAGCCTCACAGACATCGTCCAAGGAGGTCTCTAAATTGACGGTTGTGGCCGATGACGTTGTCATGGCTTCTGTGAATGATTTGAATGTGAGTGAGTTGTCTTTCTTAGCCATAGTTCCAGATAAGCATTCAATTTTCTATTTCTCCATAGAGTATGAATGTAGAGAGCACTGCTTCGTCACCTATATCAACAGCTGAAATGCAGGACGAAATTTTGGACAACAAGTTTGTATTCATTCTACTTTAGTACTTCATTCTATATTATCTTGTATATAATTCCGTTGAATAGGGATCAAACAGTTGTATCGAAAATCTGCGCGGAGGATTTATACCTGCTTTGTGATCTATTTTATTTGCCCTTTGAACACGGTAGTCGTGGCTTAAAATTGCTAACCGAGTTCAATTGGCTCAAGGCCAATGCGAATGTGTTGATTGCTCATAGCGTGGGCGGCGATGACGCTAGCAAATCAAACGGAAAACCTGAAGTCGCGGAATGGCTTCATCGTGCTGAAGCATTTTCATCATTGTGTAATGCCGTACACAAGCTGTTGTCGAAGATTGCCAGCTGTGAAAACAAAGAAATCTGCCATGACTTGTACTCCTACGTGTGGGACATTGGTGGTGCTCTGTCGCTGCTAAACGCCTACGTAAAATGGTTGAAATTAGGACATTTTCCGCTCAACATAGACTCCTATACCCTGGGCAGCTATACATGTAAGTTTAAGCTAGAGTTTTGTGGGTATTTCTCAACTATATGCTTGCTATTCACAGGGTTTAGTAAAGGCTGGAAAGATGCTTTCATGTCGGGCGATCAAGAACCTTGGGTTTTTCGTGGTGGTCTGACGGCTGACTTGCAGCGTCTCATGCCCGTCGATTCTGGCAATGATCTATTCGTGTACAAATTGCCCGAGCAGCCTACAACCGAATATTACACAATGCGTCCTTATAATATGGCCAGTGATGAACAACAGATCTATAAAATCTGTACAGGCACACACTTAGAGCGCATTGTTCAGGAAGATCCCGCAATGCATCTAAACCTGCCGCCAAATGCTCTAGATATAGTCGCGGATAATTACGTCGGCGCACTCCTTACACTGAGCCCTGAGTTCTGCATCGTGGCACACGATGAGGCAACTAACTCAATTGTTGGATATGCCGCCGCAACGCCCGATGTGAATACTTATCAACGAAATTTGGATGTCTGCTGGTTGCCGGAAATGCGCGAAAAGTATACAAAGTCATGTATACTGCAGCCAACGTATGGCGCTGCACTAACCACGACACACAAAGTGAATGAGTTGGTTGCATCGCTAGTGGAAAGATTCCATAAAACAGAGATGCGTTGTCCTGCGGAGGTGAGCAGCTCATTCCCGGCAATGATATCTGCCGCTGTGTGGGACGAAGCTCAAAAGCGCGATAGTAGTGTCGTTAAGCGATTGGTTACTGTGCTATTGGCGGCATTGCGGGCCAATGGCTCGTTTGGGGTGCACGTTTGCATATCAGCAAGGGAACCAGAGACTGCGCAATTCTATGTAAAATTGGGCTTTACGGAGGTCTTTCGTGATCAACTGAGCAATGAACTCTACTTTGGACGCCGGTTCTAGCAACCGCCGCGTCGAAAGCAGCGGTTCTTCTACCTACTAGTAAGATTGATCGATCTGCTGGAGAATCTCAGCACTCGTCTTACACTGCCTCCGCTCGATGTGCATATTTTCCAAGTCACCACCAACTCCAATACAAACGCACACGTGCAGGATATGTGTACTGCTTAGACACTCTCCGTTGACTGTACTCATTGACCCTTGTTTCTTGTCTGTCCGCATATTTTTTGTGTTTTGTATTTTTTGGCTACTCGTTTTATACTGACTTAGTATTGTGTACGTACGTCGTGCGTACCCTGGTCATTTTTATAAATCTAGATACTCGGCTCTGTAAGTTGATTTTAGCGTGAAAAAAATAAAGTTTAAAGCATCAACGTAACAACGTCTATTGAACTTCGCTCTTTGCTCGTCTTCTACTCAGATCGTAAAACCAAACCGTATTTACACCGTCGTCTATTGTGCGCACAGGTTGCAATTGAGGCAATGGGAAACGGCAAGCTATCACCTGCGCATCATGCGGCGACTCAGCGATCAATTTGTGCTGCAAGTCGTGCATCTGAAAAAGTTCGAATTGAAAGATAACCTTAACATGGATTAGGGCAAGGAGCTTACCATTTGTTCGACACCAAATATGACAATGTAATTATAGGAACTTATATTGAATTTCCATAGATCCCGGCGAAAGAAGCGTGTTTGCTTGCCAACACCTTCACGCAAAGCCGCTAAGCGGGAATAAAGCACCAGCCATGGATTCAATTCTACACCATCAGCCCTAATCGTTGAAGCGTGTTTGGCGATAGCTATGCATTGATTACATAAGTTAAACAACGGTGCTATTGATTCATGCTTCGAAACACCTACCAACAACAATACGACCATCTCCGGAGCCGATATCCAATAACTTACCACGAGCCTGCTTTGGCACAAAACTAAGCACATTCGAAATTTGCTCTGCCGTCGCCGGCACGTAGGGAAGGCAAATTCGCCGAAACGCTGGCGCTACAAACGAAGCACAGATAACCGAAAGACCGATGGCAATACCACCTGTGGATGCAATAAGCAACTTTGCACCGGCGGTCATGCCCAACTTGGCGCGTTGTTCCGTCATCTGCGTCTCATCGCTGAGGACTTCCATTATGAACAGCACCGAATTTGTTTTGATTTACATTGACAGCTGCTTCTTATGACATTAGACCCGTTAGCAAACACTAGCTCAAATCAAGGCAATCACATTGTGCTGTTGAGTGGGTTTGTAAATTTGTCTCTCATTATACTTTATAGTATTTCTAATGATAATATATATTACAGCAATCGTCAATCTTCGTCATTTAATTCTAGAAAGTTTAGAGCTAATAAATAACTAAATAAGATATCGTCTACCAAACATTTCGTTACATTGGTGAGTACTCTCGAATAGTGTTGTATAAAATCAAATATTGTCGTGGATGTATCTGCTGCTAGCTGCAGCTCTCACCACCACGGACAGCTCTCATTCTGTTTCAACACTAGGCTACGTCGCTTCGTTCGTGTTCGTCGCGTTTTTCACTCGCCTTTTTCACGTAAAATTAGGTGTTCAAGAGATTTTAGTTGTAAAATTATTGAAATAAATTGTACTTAAATTGAAAGAAATTGTTCGCGCAACGATTTTAAGTGCAACGTATGCAATTTCGTGTGTAAGGAAAAAATGGCGAACGCAAGGGACAGCGACACTTCGCTGTGGCTGCATAATAAACTAGGCACGTCAAACGATTCGTGGATAAGTGGATCAATATGCTCGCAGCTGAACAAAGAAGTGCTGCGCAACATAAAAGAGTGTTTTCCCGATCTGCAAACTCAAGTGAAACTAAAATTGTTATTAAGTTTTTTCCATATTCCGCGCCGTCTGGTTGAGGAGGTAAATGAAATAAGAAAAATTGTTGGTGAAAATTATGAAAAATTCTTGTTTCGTCAAAAAGTACACCAACCCCAACAGCAACAACACAAAAGCAAACCCACGAACACAAACACATTTAGCGAGTGTGTGAGAGAGCGATAGTGGGAGAGAGAATGTTGATGACTGTAGTTGAATTAGATTTCTGATTTTCAATTAAAAATTGTTTTATGTATATTTTGAAATACGAAAACAAATTTTTAGTGGCTTTGTTCTTTTTAAATAGTTAATTTGGTTAACGATTTAATGAAATGATTGAAATTGAAAAGCTCTGATTATATGTAAATTGATCGTTTTACTAAGTCAACAATGTTTCGCGCCACTTTTTTTGGTCGAAGAAGAGCATAGATTTTATGAATGCGTATGTGTGTTTATGTGTGGAGAAGAGAGCGCTTAGTTCTTGTTTGTTGAAAGAAAGAGTGGGTGTTAGCGGGCGGGTGCTGTTGCTCCATTTGTTTAATCAAGACAAACAATTGTTGATATCACATTTCTCACATTTTTGTTGTTGTTGTCGGTTGTTGGAATTAGTAAAATAAATATGTATATAAAACACAATTATTGCAATACCCCTAAAGTGGAAGAGCGAATTGGAGGAAATCATCGAAGTTGCCGCTCTTGACTCAGAACTTTGGGTCTCCATGCTGGCCGAGACTATTAAAACTTTTCCAGCGACCGGTTCGTTGAATACAGAAATATCCGATTACGATGAAACAAGACCCATCTTTACGGATATGGTAAATGATCTGCGTAAGCTAGTAAACAAACAGAGCGATTTGGGTATGCTGCCCTTGGAATGTCAGTATCTCAATAAGAATGCACTTATTTCCGTGGTAAGTATAAATTTGCACCTGAACATATGTAATTTGCTAACGTGTAGTCCCCGGCAGGTGGGTCAGCAACCGCCGCCAGTTAAGCATTTTACTCTAAAGAGGAAGCCAAAAAGCGTCGCTCTGCGCACTGAATTGTTGCACAAATCGGCTGACGCACAGTCCTCGCTTAAGAAGTCCTCAGCGCCTACGATACCGCTACGCTCACGTGGCATGCCACGAAAAATGACCGATACAACTCCACTCAAAGGCATCCCTTCGCGTATGCCTACCACTGGATTCCGCACGCCGAATGCAGCGCCTAATCAAACGCGTCCAAATCTGAGCCGCACACCAGCTGGACGAAAAGACGGTGGCATAAAACTAATTGAATTGTCTGAGCAACCTTTGGGTTACGCTGCGGCTAAGAAGCGCAAGCGAGAGCAACAACTGGAGGAGCAACATAAAAAACAGGAACAGAAGCAACAGGCGGCTGCCGCAGCTGCAGCTGCAGCTTCAATGACTACGCCTTCATCGAATGCGGGTAGTTCATCGCCAACGACTACTAATGCAACTGCAACTGCTGGCGGCACGCCTACGATACCCACCTCGGCTAGCAACAGTAATAACAATAACAACTTTGAAATTAAGACCGAACCGCAATCAGATCATGGCAATGGTAGCTTAGATGAAAGCCACGATGATTTTAAATCAACTGAAATAACGGTGAAGACACCAAGCTGTGAGCCGAGCACACCAGAATACGCTGCAACACTAACCTACTCACAGGCAAAAACACCCAAGTGTGACAAAACGCCCGAGAAAAAGAGTACGTCAGCGAAATCTAGCATTGTGACGACACCAAAGACGTCAACAGCGGCACAGCCCAAGGTGGTCAACAACAACAACACCTTCAATCATGCTACGAAGCGCATTAAGCAAGAGATCGAAATCAAGAGCGAGGAGATTATTGTACCCGCAAATATTAAACTAGAAAAAATTGATCCACCAACTCAGAGCACATTGATACACACAATACCTGCGCCACAACAACAGCAACCCCAGCAGCACCAGCAGAAGCAGCGTGTAATTATACAACAAAAGCCGGGAACATCGCACGCTGCACAGCATTTGCTCATACGTACCTCAACGCAGCAGCCGAAACTACCAACGCAAAGCAACATCAATGCAACGGCGAACACAACCATTGGCGGCACCACAATCAAAATGGAAAAATTGGACATCAAACCGGTAATCAGAGCAAGTCAGTTGCCCTCGACGAGTGCCGTTGGGGCAGCTGCAGCTGCAACATCTGCATTGTCATCATCAACGACAACAATTCTGACGCCACAACAGTTGCGGCAGGCGGCGAACAATCCGCTTGTAAATTTGCCAAACAACATCTCAGTGAAGATAACCTCCTCGAAAGCGTCAAGAACACCTGGAGCTAGCACGTCGGCGCAGGCCCAATTACAACACCAGCAGCAGCAACAACAACAACAAACCCAACAACAAGCACAGCACCAGCAGCAGCAACCAATATTGATAAATAGCTCGACGCCAGTAATACTGGCATCAGGATCTGGACAAACAGTGCGAACGGTTAGTTTAATCCTCTTTTGCATTAATTAACTAAACTATGTTATTTGCAGTTGGTGTCAGCCGCAACGACGACCACAACAATACCGTCACAAGCCATTAAAACGATGCCGCTTAGCCAACTAAAGACGGCCACTAGTAGTGGGCCTGTGATAATTTCACAGACAATAATCCAACCGGCGAAACGGGCACAACAACAACAGCAACAACAACATACATCGACAGCGTCATTACCGGGTCCATCAACTTCAGCGCAAGCTCAGCTGCTGCACCAACAACAACAAAAACAACAACAGCAGCAGCAGCATCAAGTGCAAATGACAACAACACCACATAAACATCCCACTCAACCCCAACAGCATCATCAGCAACAACACCAAACAACTCAATATATAATTACAACACCCCAACCGCAGCAGCAGCAGCAGCAGCAACAACAGCAACAGAAGAGCACTACGACATTACCCACGCTGACATCATTCACATCGACGAGACCCGCAGCGCAGACAACGATCTACCAGACAGCGCCCTCGACCGCCACAGCTGGCAGCACACCAACGAAGATTGTACTGAAGAACTCGAGTGTAGTGATGACGCCGGTCCGGCAGCCACAGCAAGCAACGGTAGTGACAAATAGTAATCCACCGCCGCTTGTCGCTACGACAGCGGCGGTTGGCTCACATCAGGTACTCAATATACAGAATGTACAGTTGCCCAACAGGCCGGTAACCATACAGCCCGCATCTCAGGAAGCCCAGCAACAGCACATGCAAGCCCAACTACAGCAGCAACACACGCAGCACACGATCGTTTCGAATACAACCGCCACACAGCAGCCAAAGTTGTCCCAGGTTATCATGCAACCGGCCGGAAGTATGGCAGCGAACGCATCTACCGGAACTGGCGTGTCTGCTATGAATGTATCATCGTCGTCGAATAAAAACAAGACGATTATATTCACACCGAAGGGCACTCAGCTCATATTGCGCAACATTAGCGGCGACATGTATCAGCCCATACCGATCAGCAATGTCAGCGGACTTCAGGGATTGACGAGCTCACAGGGTGCCACAATGATGACCACAACTGCGGGAGGGCCACCAGGTTTGGTTAAGACAACCTCAACGAGCAACGTGCAACCGCAGACGATACAAATACAACAGCAACCAAACAAGCCGTTGCCAACATTGATACCGACCAATTCAGTTGGCGGACAACACATCCTTGTCCAGCAACAGGCACCCACCAGTGTCATGGGCAATGTAAGTTGAATGCGATTATGTAAAATAAATTGATGCAACTTCTCCGTGTTTCAGAACACACAGCAAACGATTATACGGCCGGTTATGACAACGCTGCCCCAAGGACTAACACTAATACAACGACCGGGCCAGCAACCCCAACTGGTGCAGCTACAGACAACAACAGCAAGTGGGTCACAGCGCACGATAATAACACAGCCAGCGCCGCAGCAGCAACAGCAGATGCGCCAGCAGCAGATTGTATTGCAACATAAGCCAGCTCAACAACAGCGTCTGATCACGACAACTAACAATGCTAGCACCTCCGGCTCCCAAACACAGCAAATACAGATACAACAACAGCAGGTCAGTAATCCGGGCATTTCGCGTACTTTACAGGTGCAAGTACAGCAGCAGAAGCAACAGCAGACGCAACAGACAACGCAGCAGCAGCAACAACAACAGCAACAACAACAGCAAGCGCCGCAACGCAAAGGACTCTCGCTTTCGGTGAGTTGGTGTTCAACTTCCTATTGATTTTGTCCTAATTTTTCATTTCTGCGACAGAATGAGCACGTGCACAAGGCACACGAAATGTTCCGGAAAGCTAATCGTGTTTCGCGACCTGACAAGGCGCTTATACTCGGTTTCATGGCCGGACTGCGTGAGAATCCGCGCCCCAATCCAGAAAATATTTTGAACATTAAATTGGGCGAATCAGAGGTGAGTGCACCTAAACATGACGCTTACTATACGACAATCTCAATGCAGACTGAATTCGGAGTATTATTTTGACGACCTATAAAGCAGCTCAAAATTCGGACGGTTTTACATTTACGCACCTAAATTGATGTTAATTCGAGTGGATTTCTTTATTTATTATGATAACTCTTTAAAGAGTCCATTCATAGAAATGGAGTCCATAAAAGAAATCATGGTTGTCGTGTGTTTGTTGAGAAGATTCTGAAAAGAAGTCTTAAGATACTCGAATACGATTTTTGAATTATTATTATTATTAGGGTATCCTCCTCAGACCGAAAAACAGTAAGTTAAAACTACCCCGTAATGAGAGTCTGAAACAAAGTCTAATGGTTTGCTTCGTTAAATTTTTCATTATTGCCACATGCAGACGTTCATCTTTTGTTTTCTTTGTAGGAAAAAGTGCAACAGGAAAATGGCGTCACGGCGCTTTGCTTAGTCGAATCGAATATACGCTTAGATTACAATACCGGCATGTGGAAGACATACCAGAACTTCAGACTGCTCGATCAAGACAGAGCCGATTCCTAGTCCAGAGTTGCCACACTAAGGATTGTACGCAAATGAATGCGGGATGACCGACGTTTGACGATCTGGTCTGGACGCTCTTTAGCAAAATGAACGCTTTGCAAGCTGCTTTTGGATTTGAATTTTTTAAAAAAGTTTTTTTTTTTGTAACTACTTCTAAGCGAGTATAGTAAAAAGAAAGACTTGGAAGGCGGTGATCCGGTAGATGGAGTGAAAGCCGTTGAAGTCGGTTGATTATTAGTTTAAACGTAAACTTAGATGTACAAATTTGTAGCATAGTTTTATGCGCTAGCGCTTAAATATTTATGTAAGTCAATCACACACACATACACAAACACTGAGAAGCAAAAAAAAAAAAAAGATAAGCTCACACAGACGCCATCAATTGGCTGGAGTAGCGTCTATAGTGCCAGATCTACACGAACGTTGAATGAAACCTAGTAATTGCTCGACTCTGCGAGTAGGGAGACTTTCAGTCATTCACTCACAGGGCATTCTATATGAACGGTGAAACAATTAATAATTTTGAAGATTCTGTCTTCGTTCCGGATTCTATTCAGAAGCGTACAACCCAGCCTATTCGGTGTAAAAGTCTAAAACTGTTTCAGCAACAATAACAAAAGCTATTATTTGCCAGAACATTACACGCCCAAACCCATTGCATACCTCTATTCTAATACACTTTAACCTATTTAGCTATAAACCCCCTAATTAATTTAGCATTGAAAAAGATACACTCTAAACCTTTATTGATATGAAAGTTATCGAGATAAAACTGTATGAGATAAAACAAAAAAAAAATCTAAATATTTTGTGTAATAGATGCTAGAGGAGCACCCCACATATATGGCTTTGGCTTTAATGGTCCGCGAATTATCACGGCCCCAATTCCCAACAGTCGGCGTTACAAACGTTATCGAACGAGTTGGATTTAATTTTACAGATGCACGTTAAACTCGTAGCTATTTTAAAAATATTAAGCATTGGCTTAAGTGCCGCCATAATAAATAGTATTGATTGTAATTGAATGTGTTGTTTTGTCACTGGCGGCACTAATCGAATCGAAACTTTGTTTGTGTGATAGATACAACCGTTGTAAATTGCAAGCAAATGGGCACACTTAATTGGAAAGGATTGTGTGATAAATCAGTGTCGAATTAATGCGACCACTTAACAGTCAGTTCAATATCTCAAGAGCTTAGCTAACTACTGTTTGAATCTGCTAGCGACATGAGCATGGAAATGCGCTAAACGACGTTGCTTTTAAACATTTTTAATTGAATTGATTTTTATTTGACAGTTTTACATGCCACATTCGTTACAAATCGTACAATGTACTCAACAGTCAAACGGTTAAACACTTACAATTAGTCAACATTGGTAGATCGAAATGAAAAGTATCTTGTATCTTGTATCTTGTTCATGAACGTACTAAACTAAGCTTAATAACTACTACAATGTCAAGTGGGTTGGTTGTTCGAGTGCATGTTGTGAATTGTGAGAAAAACTAAAAGTCATTTGGGTACAAGCGAAACAAATGTACACTTAATACAACACAGGTACACACACGGGCATGTTTACTCCTCTGGCGGCGACTGCGTCTACTGCGGCGGCGGCTTGCATGCTTCATGAGATTGAGATGACTGTTATAAATTCGCTACAGACTTCTGCTCGTTGTGAGTGGTTGGCCTCTTCTGGCACTAATCAGTTATTGCCTTCCAGTGTACGATGGCGCGCTGCGTGTCCGGCGCTTTGCCAAAAGGACGCGAACCATCGTTGTAGACGAATTCGTTTACCTGATAGTCTAGCATGGTTTTATATTTGTAGACATCGCTGCCCAGCTGTTGGGTCAATGGGCTCGTATTTGTAGTCAGTATACCAGCAAAGTTCTTGGTCTGGGCGACGCGTAGCACTTCGTGCTCCATGAAATGCATGCAGGCAATGTTCTCACGTGGATTCATGTCAATGCTGGTGCCCATCATGAATGAATGAAGTATCTGATTGAGGCCTTTGGGTAGACAGTTGTCCCTACAAATTGTTTTAAGTTGAAGTTAATTTATTATATTATTGAACATTGAATTACAAACCTGATTGGACCTTCGAGAAATTCAAGCAACTCGAAGACGATAATCAATTTCGATCTGACCTCAACTTCAGGCTCGTTGCGTGCATCAAAGTTCAGTGCGGTGCCAATGATTTTGTTCGTGTTGCGATCGTAGACAACGAAACTCAAATCGGCCTCAACCAAAGCTGTCCATATGTCCTAAAGAAAATGAGGTAGTTCAATTAATTTTTGTATACACTTCACATTCTAACGAAAGTATTCTAAGTTTGTCATTGAGTTTGTAACACAGTGCAGCATTCATCTGAGAGCCATAAAGTATCTATAGTATATAGATTTATATATATAGTATATATATATATATTTTTGTATAGTGCATTTTGGTCGCTTTTCCTCGTTGTGGGTTCGTTCAAGCTACGAGTAGTGAACAGTAGACGAGCAAATTAACCGTTTCATTAGCTTTTTCAATGACCGCTCGACCAGAGCGAAGAGCATCTGTGACATCGGAATCGAGCAAACCGCTCCTGCATCAATATAGGAGCGAAAAAGACAGTTCTGTGTCTACACAAAACGCGTGTTCCTTTGACACACTATTCGTACTATTAGTGTTGCATAATATATGGGTACCAAAACCATCTAGTGATAAAAACGCGTATACTTTTTATATCACTTAATACAATATATATTCTTGATTGGCCCCGACGACATCCGTCTGGATGTAGGCAAACTAGCTACTATATTTCCTAGCTAAAGAGTTCAAATTTTGAAGGTACTCTTCTTCTTCTTTTTTGCATGACATAACCGGACCCCTTGGCGTAGAACTGCCCATACAAATCACAACTTCAAATTGAGGCTATTGTTAGCAAAGCTTTTTTGTGTGTGTAGTTAGGGGAAATGTGTACTGATATTTTTAGCATCCATATAATTAGCCGCGGTTTACTCCACCAGAAGTTCTCATACGAGGCGGTTTTTTGTCTCCTATCGAAACAATTTTTGTTGTGAGGAGTCTTACACATCCAGCATTTTTATTTTGTATTTTCATGTTTATTCAATTATACTCACATTGATAATATCGCTGTAGTCTGTGCGTAGTATGTCCGGTTTGAGCCATTGCTCCAGATCTGCCTTGCCATAGAAGCTGTCAATGATTATGCTACAAGTGGGAGAAAATCATCCGTTAGTGAGGAGTTTAGTTGGTGTTTCGACTGCCTAACACTCACTCGATGACTTCCTGCTTGTGTTGCATTTGTAGTGGCAGCGCCTCCATGCGCAAATGTGGGCAAGCACTGTTCCACTCCTCCTCCATTTCGATCTGCTCGCGATTGACGGCCATCTTTTCCAATACCTCACCGAGATTCTTAGCCGCTATGAATTCGGAAATGCCAATGTTGTAGCCCTTCTCGCGTAGCAATGTTACCGTGAAGATCGAGTTCAACGAGTTGCCGCCCAATTCGTAGAAGTTGCTCTGTGGCGCTAAAGTCGTGCGTGTCGAGCGTCCAATTACGCCGCCAACTGTCTCGAAAAGATCGCGTGCGGCCGCCTGCATGTTCTCCGGCACACTGCTGTAGTCATAGTCCAAAACAATGTTCGAATCGCCTTCGTTGTTGTTTGCGGTCTCATAGCTCTTCAATAGTGACTGCCGGTCGACCTTGCCATTGACCAAGAGCGGCACCTGATCAATAATGATCACTTGCGGCGTCATGTAATCGGCGAGTTTGTCACGCAAGCGCCCCTCCAGCTGCAATTCATTTACCAGGGGTGCATCATCGCGCAATTTAACGAACGCGAGTATGGCCTGATCCACTTGGCCGGCATGGTACACAAGCACAATGGCTTTGTCCACCATGGGCAAATCAGCGACGTTTTTCTCAACCTCGGATAGATCAACGCGATGGCCGCGTATTTTGATCTGTGAATCGGTGCGTCCCTCGTACATAAGGTTGCCGTTCTTCAGCGAGCCATAGTCACCGGTGCGATAGAGCCGCGAGTACTCTAAATGAAAGTGGGAAGGAGAAGGCGAATAGAGAGATGCATAGAGAAATCATTCGCTTTGGGTTTAGCAAGCTTACTTTTCTCCACAGCTAGTGGATTCTCCAGAAATCGTTCCGGATCACGACCGTTGACATAGCCGGCAGCCAAATTGAGCCCTGAAACGAAGATTTCACCAATTTCGCCATTCTTTACTGGTCGGTAGTCCGTGTCGAGTAGATATATAACGGTATTGGAAACGGGTATACCAATGGGCACGTTGTCGTAGAGCTTCAATTGCTGCTTGCTCTCGCACGCGAAGTACGTGACATCGCCCATGACCTCTGTGGAACCATAAAAGTTGAACAGCTTATGAACGCCCTCGTCGAAGTAATCAAAGAAGCTGCTGGCCAGCGCCACCGGCAGCGGTTCGCCGGAACACACCCAGAACCGCAGATTGTGCAACAGCTTGTTCGACTTAAATTGGTGCTGCTTGTCGCTCTCCTCCAGTTTGAGGAACATTAACAGCGAACGAAGCAGCGTAGGCACCAGCACCAGGCGTCTTATCTTGTGTTTCTCCAGCAACGCCACCAGACGTTCCGGATCCTTAGTGATTGCCTTCGGCACAACCAGCACAGCTAAACCGCACATGAGTGGACTCCACAACTCGGCAATGGAATCGACAAAGGTCAAAGCGGTCTTGAACACACCAACCGTCTCTTGTGGCTCATACGGAAATGTGGCCCACTGCCATTGCAAACGATTGAGTATCATCTCATGTGGTAGACGCACGCCTTTCGGTACGCCCGTGCTACCCGAAGTGTAGAGCACAATAGCGACGTTACGCTTACCACTCAGCAACATTTCCTCCGCTAGCAAATTGGCGGCGCCAAATTGCATCGATTCGCCGTAGAGAGTGCTCAGTGAAATGGTGCAGGTGCCGGCAAAGCGTGTGGCCTCTTCATAATCATCGCGCAGCACCAAAATCGGACGCGATTCCTGCAATATGTGCGCGATGCGATTGTTCGGAAAAGTCGGATCGATGGGCAAATAAGCAGCGCCCGCCTTCCAAATGGCCAGCAACGTGGTGACGAGCGCATCTGACGGTTGCATGCAGACGGCCACAATGAAGTCGCCATCACTGTTCGGCTGCAGGAAGCGGCGCTTAGCCTCGGCGACCAGCAGCCGTGCACAGCGGTTGGCGCGTTCGTTCATCTGCTTGTAGCTAAAATGGCGCAGCTGCTCGGTCTCGCTCGATGCGCCACATGCGTTGTAGATGAGCGCCGTCTTCCCGCCGTGATGCAGCTGCTGCGCCTCGAAGATGCGATGCAGCGCGCGCATCGACACATCGTGCTGTTGACCCTTGACGATAGACAATTGCGGCATGGAACCCATACTCGTACGGCTGTAAACAAATCCAAAACAAATAGTTGTTAACGTTGTGGTAATGACCCATCCAAATCGTAACATCTCTTCGCTAAACATCTCGCCTGGTTTTTAGGGGGCGGGGGCGGGGGCAGTGTCAGCAGTTTGCGACAACGAATTGGAAGTGGAATAGACTTTGTACGCTGCACCGAAACGGCCGCACAGTGCTAACCTTTTGACAGCGTCCATTTACAGAATGCCAAACGAGCTAAGCCAATAAGAAAAATGCAACGGCGCATTGCCTCATCGATGATTGGACAATGCGAAAAAACAAGTGAAGTGCGGTGAGGTGCAATGTGGTGCAAGTTTATGTGAAGTGACGTCTAGTCATATGCGTTGAAGTGTGTGCTGCAGGCCAGCGTGTATCGTTTAATTGAAACGTTAAATTAATAAAAATTATAGCATTAATGACGAGAGTATACACAGACTCAGATAAGACATGCAAATTTTGGTTTTTTCACAAATCAAATTAATAGCATCGAATCCAAATTAAACCCACTTGGGTTTGTTTGAGTGACGCCGTGTGGCTGTCGATTGATTTAAACAGCTTTGCGCTGGCGTAGACCAGTTGCAAGGGGCGCCGTTTATTCGACGACAACTTAATTTCCATCAGTAGCTCTCATAAGGCTGATTACATAACGATTCTATACATTAATGTGCTTAATTAAGCGTGCGACCGCCTGTCTCTCTATATTCCACAACAACGACTACCACTGATACCAAAAGTTTTTTGGTTGTTTGGTTGTTTGGTTTGTCTGTCCATCAAGGTTTGTCGCAGTGTTTTAAGTGTCAATTTAAATTGTTTTTTTGCTTTTTTTAAGTCGTAAATAAAATAAAATTGTTCCTTTTTTATGTTTTACCTTCGTCGCTTATTCGGAGACTGTTGCTTAAAACTTGCACTATTCAAACTTGACTTGAGTTTAGAGTTTTATTATATTATTATATAATGACGCTAGTAAACACCATTCTACCAGAAAAGCAATTATGGCTTCGGTTTTGTGTGCAATAAAGCGCAATTTGACATAAAAATGCTTATGAGACATGAGCCACGGCAATCTTCTTAAGCCATGTAGGGCGGATCACTACCTTTCTGATGTTCGCAAATATAGTTCTCTGAACTTAGCTGAATCCGCTACATCTAACGTTTGTACATTTTCTGAGTACTTCCAAATAACAAGAGAACTGTTTTTTTTTTTTTCTTTTTTCTTTTGGTGACGACTTGACCGTGCAAAAGCCATAGTAACGTCGAAAAAGAAGCGCATGTGGAAATTAAAAAAGAAAAACTAATTTTTTTTCTTAATCACAAAGTCAAGCACAAAAGAAGGGCCTGTCCTCGGCGTAAGGCGCGAAAGAATATTATAGTAGCTGACCACTAAGGAATATAATGTATGTGTGAGCGATCGTATAACGATTTATGACGCTTTGTTTTTGTTGCGTAACATCTTTGTGGTCAGTAGGGTAAAATTTTGCATAGCGTAACGCACGCATACAATTCAACATCGTTATCGGCTCGCATACGAAGCATACGCAGTCGTTTGGGTCGCTACCCACACACTGTTAAATCATTGGCATTGGCCTGCCTGAATGTGTGCGTCGACTTGGTAGCCTAGATGAAGTGTACTACGGTTGCTGTCACAGAGGTTGTGCTGCAATACACACGGTGGGCGCGCGTTTCATATCAGAAGCTTGTGAGGGAGGGCTAATCAGGCTCATATATATTTTCTTTGGGCCATTGATCCATAGCCATAGATCGTGTAATTTTTGAGTTGAGGCAAAATGCAAATTAAGTGACGAGGCTTCATCAAATTATGACAGAACTTCACCGACAGAACGACGGTGAGCGATATATTCAAAAAGCCGTTGAGTTGTTGATCTACACGCGTATCTGACTAAGAGTCAGTATGTCTGCTCACACGAGCTTCGAGCGAAGGTTTAGCTCACGATTGACCTTACGTAAGCATCCATCTGCTTAGGGCATTAAATCTGTCCAAGTGACACTGTGTCAAGTTGTCTTTTGCAGCCATTCAATTGAAAACTATTTACGACCACATGCGGCGATCATCATTCGGCGTACATGTGATAAACGCAGCACAAATTTGATCTATGAATGTATGTGTGCGTGTGCGAGTGTGTGTGTGTGTGACATTGACTTCAGTTTTACCCTCAATGGCGTTGCACATTTCAGGAAACGTTCTGCTATGACAATGAAACAACGAAATTGCACACTTCCCATAAGAATTAATAAAGATTGGCGATTTTTGCCAATTACAAATTTGTTATGCGCATTTTTGATTCGTTTTATGGATGTAGATACTAATTCTTATATAATGTCGGACGGGAACCTTTAATTAATTTGTTAAAATACTATCGATTTAAATTCGAATTAAATTTTTTTTTGTTTTGTTTTTTTTCGCAAATTAATTACTTCATGTGTTGCTTTCCGTTTCGTTTCATTCCTGTGCGCTGTTCAGTGGTATTTGCGCACCACCGCCACTGGTTGAAAACACGCACACTTCGACACTTTCAGACTGGAATTGCACGCAAATCAACTTTTATTTCAAAAAGATTGCGGAGGTGATTATTAATCTGTCAATTCCAGTGAGGGGTTGTTTCGCTGCGCAACTTTGCAACATTGTTGCACACTTGATCGTGGCATTAAGCTCGCCTCGTCACTCGCCATATTTACCGGGCCCAAGCCCCAAGCCCCAAGCCCCAAGCCCACTTGCGCAATTTGACGTGTTTCAGCGCCTGCTTGTTTTGTGTTTGTTGTGTGATTGAACGTTACACCTTTATTTGCAAAATCAGTGTTAAGTGCATTGAACTGCATGGTAAAGGTGCAATGAAAATCTGAAAGATAAATAATTTTTTGGCTGGCATACTTTTTTCCAGTCTTCAGCATTAGCGACGCGCGACACTGACATGTGCAACATTTGTGCGCACGACAAGTAAGTATCTGAGTGCATTTGAGGTGCATTTGAGGTGCATTTGGAGTGCGTTGTTTTCCATTCACAATCAGCGTAAACACTCTTCTCATAAGATTGTTCTTCGTTCAATGCTATTGTACTTCTTCTTTATCTTCCTCTTCCTCTTTGCGCTTTGAGTGTTGTGTTCTTCGTTTTGTTGTTGCTATTCATTGTTTTCACATCATCGATTTTATGTTCCGAATCGTTCGTTATTGCATCGTTCTCTGTTCACCTTCGCTGATTCTCTTGATGAGGAGAAATCTGCATTAGCGGTTTTTGTCGAATAGACTCGAGTGCAGTACAGTGGCTTAGTGAATGGTATTGTGTGGTGCACTGTGCTGTGGTTGCCACTGTTAGTCATCGACACTGACACAGGCACTGACACCGACACCGACACCGACACCGAAACGACAGCATCAAGGTTTACCTACAATTACCGCTTTGACGTTTCGGCGGAAAATTGGTCATAATTATATACATAATTATTGATTGCTTGGGCCGTGTTTTCTCAAATGAATCGTAATCGTACCAGCGCGTTTGTGTGTGTCTTTGATTACGATAGGGTTATTATTACATAAGTGCGACTTGTTCAAAATCGTTTGGATAAATAGTTACTAGTGCACAGTTATTAATCAGAGGCTTTAGTTAGTTGCGTTGGTCTGCTGTTTCTATGTAGAATTTTGATCTGTTTGATTAATCAAGTTAGCTGTCATCGTTTGTCAAGACTTGGATTTACTTGAATTCGAAAACCTGCTACACATTAAGGGCTGTTGCCACCAAGGACGTATGTAGAGACCTTGCAAACAATTTTTGTTATGGGTTCTTATACCATACTTTTTATTTTTCTCGACAAATAGTTATTTAGTCAACTATTTATATTTTGTCCACTGCGTAGTAATCGCGCTCAGATACAATACACTTGTGCCAGCGCTTTTTCCACTCCACGAAGCAATATCAAGACATGCAGCGATGCGCTCTTTATTTCCTCAATCGTTGTAAATCTTCTTCCTTTCAAGGTCCTTTTTAGTATTCGGAACAGAACGGAAAAAGTTACAGTGGGCCAAGTCCGGTGAACACGGTAACTGAGGCATGATTACGATTCCGCATTTGAGCAAAAACTTCCAGGTAATTTTCCTTATTGACAGAACAACCTTCAGGCAAGAACTCACAATGCAACACGCCATTGTCAAGTACGGCCTTTAAGTGTCGTTTATTTGATTATTGAAAAGTTTAATGAGAAGTAGCAACAAACATTATTATATATATAGTTCAAAAAACAAAATGTATATCTATATACGACCAACGAGCAAGAAACACGACGACTTCTCACCGACCGAATTTGTCATTGACAACTCGGTCTTTACTGACGTTCATCATGGTCTTCTTATACGTCAGAGTCATCTGAGTCGTTGCTTATTTTGTTTGAAATATCCAGATTGGGAAGTAAGGCACACCATGGAAAACGAACTTGGCTGGCTTTTTCGTTTTTCACAAAAAAAAATAAAAAAAAAAAAAAAAAATAAAAAAGTCTTCTTAATTTTTGAACACACCTCCCTCGTATATCACACTGTTGAGGTTTGCACGGCAATTTGCGATGTACATATATGTTATGACTTTGATTTTTTCGCCAATCGCAAAATTGTTTTTAGGTGTAAAAATTTGGTACACCTTTAATCATTAAAAACTGTGTAACGCTAGCAGCTGTGTTTGTTAGTTATAGTTTTCCGTGTATGAATAAAGTTTGGCTGGCACTTGAACCGAAAATTGATATTTATGAAATCAACTATGATTCGATTTATTCAATTAATTTATTAATCTCTAATCTGAGCCATACACTCCGCTTGAGCATTTATGGAATTTCAATTACGATTTGATAAGAATTTTCTTCTAAACTGAAACGTTTCTATGAGCAACTAAATGAAGTCACATCATTCCACATCACATCCCTTTCCAGCGCATTGCATCACATTAAAAGCTTTGGTTAATTATGCAAATGCGGTGCACTTCCGTTCATTAGCCCTGCGCGCGTGGAGCAAAGGTAATTACGGTGCGGCGGTCATGGTTTATTTTGGTTTTAGGATTTTTTCTATCCTCGATTTGGATTATGTTTCTGTTTCATGTGTTAATATGCAATTTGCCAGATTTTGTTAAATCCAATATTTTGTTGTTGTTTTTGTGTTGCTTTGTTTTGAATGTTTGTGATTTGCTTAATTGAGTCAAAGAGTGCATAATTGAAAAATATTACATGGAAACAACATGGTTGGCCCGACGGCTAGACGGACAAACCAATGAACGAATGTTCTGTTTTTCTGTGGACTACAAAAACAATAACAAAAACAACACACAATTTGAGGATTGTCGTAATTGGAACCCCTTCGCGCGCTGAACTCTGCTGGATTACGGTATTTATGAAGAAGAAAAAAAAACACTTGGCGAAGGGGAAATTTTTACAAAATATACCGTGGCGTTGTGATTTTTATATGTGTCCGTCCGTTCGTTTCGTTGTGTGTGTTTGTATTTGCGTCAGTGACAATTTCCGATTATGAGTCAATTTAATAACTGCAACACACACACACACACACACACACACAAACAAAACCATAAAAAGAGCGAAACAAAACAAAAATGCAGGAAAAGACTAACTAAAAAAAGCTTTTAAAAAAATTGTCGACATCTGAACAAATCTGAACAGATTTGCCATAATTCAGTATTGACTTGTCTTGACTTGAAAACGTTAATGTTTGCTAATTGCGTAGTTTATGCTTTGCGCTCTCTTTTTTTTTGTTTTTATTGTATTCCGTTGTGCTGTGCTGTGTTAAACGAAACGATTAATTTGCAGTGCAAAATTGTAATTTGTATTTAGTTGGAGTGCAAGTTCAAGTGTCTCAATCGCAACAATTGAACGCTTCGGCGTGACGAATGCCATGATGCCAGACCAGACCGGACCACTTAAGTGGTTGTTTCAAGGGGCAAGTTATCACTCAAACGCTTGCTTACTCGGTCATTCTCGCTCTTGTATGGAGATGGCAACGTTCTCAAGCAATAGCAGCTCGCAAATGGATCTGACGTGGCCGACGATCTTGGCTCGCTGCCGAACGCAAAGGCAGTGCAGTGCATTCAGGTGTTAGTGCTGCGCCGCAGGCTTTCAGCTAGTGGCTTCACTATTCAAATTTACTTTATGCGAGTTATCTCTTGGTGAATGCCGACATTTTGTTTTTTGTTTTAAACCCAACTATTAAATTCTAATGCAACACAACATTCAAGCGCATGAAAAACAAATTTATTACAATGTAATGTCGGTGTTGTTGTTTATGAGTATATTTGTATAGTTTTTGGGTTGTAATTTTTTTGTTGTTGCAGTTTTTCATAATATTGGAAGTGCATGCATGTAAAGTTTCAAGCTGCGCGCGCTCAGTAGAAATCACTAAACACCAAGGTTGTTGAAATTTTCGGCTGTATTGAGTGGCTTTGCATTCTTGTTTGTAATTAAGTTTCCTTTGTTTATTTGCTCCCGGCTGCTTTGCAGCTAACTTACGTGGCTGTCCATTCCCCGTCTGCAGTTCACTTCCGATTATGTTTGGTTATGCTAAACTGGTTGTGGGTTTGGTTCTGGTAATTGGGGCTAATTTTGTAAAAGTTTTTAATAAGTTTGACTTTGGCTTTTTATTAATGTTGTAAAATGAAAATCCGGCGGGCATTGCGAAATATTATATTAGATAAATACAGTTTTTTCCAGTGGCTTGTTTTGAGCTAATTATTTTCATTTTTCAATGTGTGGAGTATTTTGTATTTAATGATGCGGGAATTCTTTGTGCTACATTGCAATGTGAAAGGAAATTTTGCATTGCATTTAATAGGTCAAAAAAACTTTACTTTGGTCATAGACTTGTGCATAGGCACGATCTACCCTAGTGATCGTGTACGGTGTCATATCACACATGTCTAGTGTACATTAAAAAAAAGAAACTTGTGCGTATATACTAACGGAGAAGCAAACGGGCCGATATTTGTCTTTATTAATTGTGCTATAATGTCATCATAAATAATTGATGACCCTAGACAACCAGTACTTCTTCGTGTTAATATTTAAATTTGTGATAGTAATACTTGACTATTAATTCAAAGAAGTTTTTTTTTGTAAATCACAATAATTCAAAACCCTGGATGTGGATGCCTCAGATATAAAAAGTGATAAATATTTGGCGTAATTTATGTCGTTCTTTGATTTGAGTGCTCTTGGTGTCTGGTAACAATAATTGCTTAATTTGAAGAAGAAGTCGAGCTCGTCATTCATCAATGTAAACAATACTAACTTCTTCAGTTTACAGTCAAATAGGCCCTAATATTACGCGCATTAATGTTCATTCGAATCTATCGATATAAGCGATGGGAAAATGTAAGATTGAATATATAAATTTAACAAAAATTTAACGTCAACTGTTATGCCTTGATAAAGGAGTAAGATTCAGAAAAAAAAATTAAATCTCCGCCCTAGACTATTATGAATTAACAAATATGGAAATAGACATGAATTTATAACCGATATTCAACTACATATATCATAAACTTGTCTTCCGTGCAAAGGCTAAGTGTCGTGAAATATTTTGAACAAGTGATTTACAAGTAAACAATGAATTGATTGATACTTATATTTTACTCGGCATCAGTGCCAAACCCGCTAAAAATTTCGAATGTTCTCTGAAGCGGGTTGTTATTAAACCAGCAAAGAAAGAAAAATCATCGCACTATTAGATACACAGAGAGAGTAGAGTAGTAGTAAAATTTATGGAAAACTTAGGAAAATCGATTGTTTAAGTGTTTTAAGAGCGTAATAATTCGTAGAAGTAGAAGAATCCTGAGTACATTCTACCATTGATTTTGTAAAGAAATTCAGGATTAACTGGCATAGCTTTAAATATTACACAAACTGTTGCGTTTGCTGTGTAAATGGATTATCAAAACACACTATTTATGATTGAACTGTGTGCATAACCGATATTAAACAGGAGATTCTTTTTAAATAAAAACAGAGCAATTTGTTTATTAATGTATTCGTATTTTAAGTATTTTTAACAAATTTTTTGTACTTACTTGAACCTTTATTTGAATGCACCTATTCGATTTTGTTTTTATTTTGTATTTTAAATATCTATTTATTTGCTTAATTTGTTTTATGCCTTTTTCTTTTTAAATTCACAATTTTCTTATGCTTTGAACAACTCAAAACTTTTTATTTGCTGCTTACACTAATATTCATTAGATTCTTTATTTAAACTATTTTCCTAGTTTTGTTTAAACACTTTAATGTTATTTTCGATTAATAGCTTTTTTTATTTGTTTCGTTATTTTCCGTTTGTAACAATTAGTCACTCCGAATCCTTGTATGGCTGAAATCAAGGATTTCAATTTATTTAATTTTTTGTTTTTTTCTCCTGTACCACGGCGCTGCTTTCTTTTTACTGAATGCAAGTAACGTGCTAAACTGCGAATGCAGACTAATCAGAATCCAAGCGCGCTGCTAACTTTTATATGAATGCAGCACAACAGAGCGAAGCGCGCGACCAGTGAACCAGAGCAGCAACGACGACAACGACGACAACGATGACAACGACGATCGGGTATTCGAATAAGAATATGAATTGAAGTGCACAGAAACACAATCGAATTCACTCACTGCCGAAGCTGAATCGTGGCCGAAGCGCAGCTTACGAGGTGTGCGCTTTAAAAAACAGACTTGAAACGTATTGAAGCCGCGCGTCTGGCTTGCCTTACGTACTTTACGTTACTCTACCACAAATCAGCAGCTTCGTGTTTGCTGTCTGCTCAGCACAGTCGATTGCAGTAGGATGGATTGTCTCTCATTTTGCAAACGTAACCAGTTCGACGTTGTACGATTGGAGAGGAGTTAACTTGAACGATGACGGGGTATTATTTAATAACTGACGTCGTTGAAATACACGTCGCTTGCCTTTTGCATCTTCTCAATTAGATGAGCATCATCGCACTATTAGAATTCCAACGCTTGGAAATGCCGGTTGAGGTCGAAATAACGCAACAATAACAATAAGAACAATGATGACGCATACCGCTGCTGCTGTAACCCGCGACTGGTGGATGAGACTTTTCGTTACACTTCGTGGAATTTCGATTTTTATATGATTAGCAATTTTAACGAGCAATGAATTTCTTCTTGCTTAAGAATATGGTTGGCACTTTGAATGCTACAAAGTTGCAACGCGGCGCACATAATTACTAACAATTAGAGCCTGTGCTAATTTATTCAGTTATGCACATCGAATATGAAAGTGAATGAGTGGAGTAATTAAACAATGAACGTGCACAACGGTGCCAATTCAATAATGAGAATTTTCAGCACAAACTGGTTTTATTGCTATTAAATACTCGTATGTACAACGTATTTTGGTTTCAGGCTCGAGAGTTTGTCAACATTTTGTTTAGTGTTTGTTCTAGAACAATATTGTTTAATGATTTTTACTTAATTTGCTTAGAGTATAGATGGTGCGGAGAGGATGAGGCTCCCAAGCAGATTTGCGTATTGGGAGCCCAGTGCTTTTTTCACAAGTCTTGACCAGAGATTTGAGATTTTATGCTGAGATTTAGTAATGCTTAGAGTTTCCAGTAGTCAGTTAATTCTGCTGCAGCTCATATGGCGGTCGGTCCAATCTATCATTATAGCATGGCTAAGGTCTGAAACTGTTTTATGGTTGCCCCACATTGCAGAGTATTATCAAATTGATGACCCAACAAGTTGTAGATTATTGATTTTTTTCTTACTTCACATACATCGTACATTTCCAATAGAAATAATTCGTAGCCTTTGGTAGTGTATATCTAAAAAGACTAAAATGTATTTGCGATAACAAGTGAACATACTCGGTTATTGCTCAACAAACAGTATCTGGTATTTTCATCCAGATCCAAATTGAATCGGCACCACTATAGGCTTAATATTTATTAATATAGAAGTCGTAGGTGATTGCCCATTATTGGCATTCCAAATAGTGAACAGTCGTTTTGAAAGATTTATAGTTTAGTTTTGATGCAGTAATACTCGCCCGGCTTTTAATAACAAATAAAATAAGGTGAAAATGAATGTTCATTTCAAACAAAGCCAAGCGCAAAGCCAATTAAGCATTTATCTTTTTTTTTTGAATTTCTCGTAATGATCTTTTTATTTTTACCTTTTTTTTTTAATTTCAACTTATTTTTATTTGAGTTTGTTTTAATTTTTTTTTCATATTGTTTTTATGTACAATTAAAAAACAAAAAAAGTCGCAACGCTTTTTAAGCATTTAAGAAAGTACTTCCTTTAATTGTGCGCTTTAGTTTAATGCAATTCAAGTGCGTGCTTCCACAAAACAAAATACAACAACTACAACAACAAGAGATAAAAAAGTTGCATCCGTGCTGCACATAAATCAAGCGCCGCGGAAAAGCAAAAGCTGCCCCTGCCAAGTCTCAGATTTCAGATTTCAATGGCAGCAAAAACCTTATTGGCTAAGAGGGCGCATACAGCAGCAATGTTTATGTTGTTGACTTGGCTCCTGATAAAAGTGAAATTAAAAGAAAAAAATATCAAAGCTAAAAAATTAATAAACAAAGTCACGTTTCTAGCGCAGATCGAACGGGAGATAAAAACTCGCAATCGAACAAGCACAGCTTATCGCATTTCGTCGCGTGCATGGAATCCCCTGAGAAAGTGACACACCGCGACTTTCCTGTTAAGCAGCCGCGTTGTTTTCGATCGCTCGCCGATCGTTGTTGTCGTGCGTTGTGCTGTCGCAGCTGCCAGCATTCTCCGTTCGCCGTTCACTCTTCGCCGTTCCATCGTTCAACGTTTGTATTTATCGCTTGTCACTCACTTCAACAACAACAACAACAACAACAACAACCGCTTATTTTCAATACTTCTTAGCGTCATTTTGTGACGTATTTTCCACTCGTTTCCACTCCACAGCTGTTGGTTGATTCGAAATTCGTATACACCGGTTGTGAATGAAGAAGCTATGTATGTATGTACATATATTAAGATTTTATAAAATCAAATACTTCAATAATTGATACTGTTGTAATATATACATTTTAATTCAATACAAGGTCATTAAATAGTTGTTTTTTTTTTTTTGGTTTTCGTTTGGTTGCTTTGCTGCTAATCTGCGCTCTTATGTTCGACTTGAGAACGCTTTTCAATCAGCTTGGCTAATTCATTTCTGATTGCGCATACGTCATGTTATCCGACTTGCCTCTTCGATTTGCATTCAGTGCGCCACATTCGCTGCGGTTTTTGTCGACATCTTTTTGCTGATTGCCACACTCCTCCTCTTTTTGGCTACTGGGCAATTATGGGGGAATTACGCGCAAAATGCATTGTTTATCTGACGCTTATATACGCAAGTCGCAATAAGCGGTAATGTTTATTCTGGAATTCTACTAAACATGAACATGTAATGGTTTTTTGATTATTATTATTATACTTTTATAAAAGTGGCGCGTGCGCAGTTAGAATACCTTCAAATTTGACTGACTTGAATAATTGGATTCAAATTAAAATGTGCTTAATTGACTGCACCCAAATCCAGACCTTGCCTACATGGTAGAATTGATTTTTTAGCATAAGAACGTGGAGTGTGTTGATACTGCTAACTATTTCAAGCAATAGTACAGCGAAAACTCTTTTCTTTTTTTATCGAGCAACTTAGTCAGAGAGAATTAAAAGTGGAGACGCCCGCATAATTTTTGATACTAATTTTTTCATTTACCATATACTGCACTAGGAGATCCCATCAATACAATGTCAATGACACTGGCAATATTTCACGATTCTGAGATCACGGAATAATAGAGATAACTTTTTCCTAGAGTTCCTTGAACTATACAAGGTGGCAAAAGTAATGTCATAATGTGAATTGGCTACCATTTTATTAGAAATGAAAAAAATAGTTTTGTTTTTCATGAAATGTTTATTTAATCGCGTAAAATTGATGAGATTCATATGAACAAATTACATCGTTCAAATGACCACCTCCCGAGTTGATGCGCAATTGTACTCGTTTTACAGAATTTGATTCCAAATTGGCGATTTCTTCTTCAAGGTTGGCTTTCAAGACTTGCAAGGTTCGTGCTTTGTTGTGGTAAACGCGAAATTTCAAAAAGCCCCAAAAAAGAAGTCTGGCGCCGTTAGATCTGGCGATCTGGACGACCAGTTCAAATCTCCAAAATGGGAGATTACTCGGCCCGCAAATTGGCGTCTCAAAATCTGCACCGTTGCCCAACCTGTATCTCGTTCCATGACGTGTTGACAACTAATTCTCTATCTGTCTACAACATAGATGTCGATTTGACGTCATTTGTAAAATTAAGGCACGTTCACATTATGACATTACTTTTGCTTCATATGGGAGATAAACCTAATCTTTTAGTTCGAGACGTATTGAAGAAGAGCCCATCAGTTAAATGGACGTATTCAGCAGCAGCTCCTATTACTTCTGATAAGAATACTTAATTCAAACGCCAAGACTAATACAACTTACGCGACGTCTAGTTCATAGAAGAATAATGTGAGTAGCTGAAATGTATCTCGATACCAACATCAGTGCTGTCTATATCGGAGTATTATAGATTTCACAGCACAAGTCTTTAAGGCCCCTTTTCTGGTATTTTCCAAACTAAGTCAATCTGTATAATCGAGAAAGTGTCTCTTTATTATTTTTGCAGTCGCTGAGTGCGGCTGCTTTTATGCGCAGCTCAATTTGTGCTCTTAAACGTAATTCCTACGGCGATTATTTATGCAATAAACTTGCCATTCTTGTCATTTAATGGCTGAGTTAATTGTTACGGAGGCATAATAACTACTAATAACAAAATAGTTAGTAACTGTAGAGTACACACAGTTCATTTGCTTCGCATCACGCCTTCGCTACTGGCGTATTGAAAAAAAATCACTGAGGTACCTCACTCTTACAGAAGCAAAATAAATACTTGCCGCATTTTACGAGCTGCAAAATTTCAATACAATTTAATAAGCCCAGCCACAATGCGTAGGGTAATGGGAATTATAGTTTGAACAACAGCCATGGGTGGGTTTAAGCGGCGTTTTTCAACGTTTGGAAATTATTACTGACACCCTCTTAATTGAGCTTGCTTAGTCATAAACACATTTTAGTTTATCACAAAGAAATAATAATAAATTAAATGTAATAAGAATAATACAAAATAATACAAGTAATCATTGCAGCTGTTCACTTGATCAAAGTCTTAGCCATTGCAATAAAAAGTGTGCATTAGAAACTAGTCCCGAAATCGTTAAATCTCTTAATTTTATGGTAATTTCCATTTATCACTTCACTCCTCCGAACAAGTTAAGTCAACTAAACCGATTTGAATAATTTAAAAAAGACATGACACAAACGACGTTTAAAAACAGATACAGCTCAATTAAATGAGTTATTATGGCAATTAAAGTAGAGTAAATAAATCGCCTTTTAAATGTTTTCTTTTTCTTTATTTATTTATAATAAAATAAATTCGATAAAGTTGCACCACCTGTCATCAGCGACGATGCCTTCTTAAGAGACATTTTGCACTTTGGGTAACACAAATTGTGACTAAACCGAAAAAAAGTATTTTTTCCATGTCATTAAGTCAGTGAGAAGTAATATTTTCTTAAGAAACAAATTTAAAGCGATCTCGATTATCATCATTGCTGTCTTGATTTGATTGATATGCGTGTTTTCTATTGAAAATACCCAATACGAAATGCCCTGTATCGTGTTTCATACGTCAACGTCACGCCAACGTCAATATTCATTCATGCAAGCAAGCGTCGCTGCTTGGGGTTGCCCCTTGAAGCTGTCGTAAACTTAAGCGATTCATTCATAAAAGCGTCACAAGCGGCTTGCTGGCGACAACAGCAGCCGTAAAACGGCTCTAGTAAACTTGCGTTGCTGCAGCCTGTCTAACATAACAGCGGGTGTCAGCGACAGGGCTGGAAACCGCTTGCATTTTTCGATTAACGCCTAGTTTCAGTTCCAGGTAGCTCTTACAAAAATGTCAATTGCTTTTGAATCGAATTAATCAATCAACATTGACATATTTAGACAAATAATATGAAATATATGAATTAGTTCTCTCTGTATATTTAGCTATCAAAACCGCTCTTTCTCAGTGTTAAAAGAAAACAAAAATCGAGCAAAATCACCCATCCGCAACTTTATTGCCCATTGATTGAGTTTGAGCTTTGGTGTAGCAAATTTTCCTTATCAGTTAACATCAATGTATTATAACCCAAGGAACCTTCTGACAATACATCTCTAGATAACAGTCACTTGAAATCTTTGATTTTTTTCTTCGTAAGGTAGCACAGTTGTATGAATGTTTCTTTCATCTGATTTCTCTTATTCTCATTGAAGAACAACTTAACTACTTCAAAGCGAACTAGGTAGTGCAAATGCCTTAAGATGTCTTCTTTTCATTGACTTGTGTGAAAGTCGGTTATTACATTAAACTCAAGTCGTCTCTTAAAATTTCCACACATCCAATTTTAATATTGAATCCAGAGAGAACTTATTCATAAAATATTATATATTATAAATGAATACTCTTTGATTGAATCTGTAACCGTTTTCATACGCAATAGAAACCAGCCCTGGTTTTAGCAGCGCAACGCAAGCATAGTTAGAGCTTTTTCGTGCAAAGTTAACAGTAAACAAAACGAAAGCTTCGCACGAAAACTCTTCGCGCCACATTTTCCAAAACGACTCTTTGGAAAAGTTGCGTTCGGCGAACGGATCACAGTTGGCTAAAAGAGAGTGGCCGCTGACGACGTTTTGCGCGCGTAGACAAACACTCGAAGAAGAAAAGCCGGCAATCGACGACGACATTCTGTGTGGTTTGCGTGTTTGTTGCAGTCTTTCGCAGGTGTAAAGGCATTGTTTTTATTGTCTATGCGTGTTTTGCTATTGTTGTCGTTGTTGTGGCTTGCGGTTGCTGCTTTCATTTAAAGTGCGCGCGACGCTGAAGCCTGAGACGGCGACCGTTTGACTGAGTGCGTGTGCGTACGTGCGCCGTGCCAGCGTTCCGAAGTGCGTTGCGGTATTTTCGTGTGTGTGTCGAGTTTGGCGTTTTCTCACATTTTGGTTATTGCGGTTGGCGCGCGTCATTAAGCATGCTTTTAATTACTTGCGCACGCACACATACACTCGTGCGGTCGCTGTGAAAAGTGACGTGAGAAATTGATGACAGACATGCAGACAGACAGACAGACAGACGAGCACTTAAAAGCGAAGACTGTTTTTTTTCATGCTCTTAATAGGTGAGTTGTCTTTGATTGATTCTGTTATTTGTTGTTGTTGTTGTTATTATTATGCCAAATGTTTTTGTCGTGTGCAGTTTGACAGCCAAACTGATCTTGTTTTATAGCGTGAGCACTCAATCTTTTCATAAAATTAAACACACAAGCAAAGGTACAAACATGCAGATACATTCTGGTTAGTTGCATTTACTCGTATCTGCCAAAATTGTTGAGTTTTTCATTGCTTAAATCAGACCTCACTACTGCTACGTAAGACGACTGCGGCTCTACATTTGCATACTCAGTTAATTGTTTATGTATAAAAATCTGTCTTTGGCTCACCGCCCGCACTATCAACTGGTATACGGGTGTTCTACGGTTTCGAATAAATTTTTTTATTTTCAGCGTGGTTAAGTCAGTTAGTCAGTCGTCTAGTCGCTTAGTTAGTTGCTGTCTCTAACTCGTTATCAGACCTTGTGAGACGTACTCGAGTTGCTTGAGCTGTTGTTCATTTGAAGTGTGTGTGACGATGAAGTGACTTAGCTTGAATCAGTTGCTATATTTTATTCTTGGCGTGTTGATGTAGGCCATGACATTGCTTTGGAGTGTTTGTTTAGCTTTGCAATGCAGCGGGATGAGCGCATTCATTGATAAAGTGGTGCTCATTGAAGGTAGCAAAAACAATGCTTAAACAACGATGTCATATTGTGGTTAGTGTGTCGTAGTATAAATGGGAGAAATCAAGTTACAAAAATCCAGTTTTTAGGAATATTATGAGTGCCAGCATCAAGCATTACTTTCCAGTGAAAAACTCTCCGAATAAAATAAATGGCTATTCAAAATCAACCGAAAAAAAGTAGTCAGTGAAACCCACGCACTTACAATTATTATTATTATTTTTTATTACAAAATTTTTTTTAATTTGAAGTTTGTATAATTGCAGTAAAATATTCGCTGCAGAATTTCTTTCTCACCTTCGGTCTCTTACGGTAATTTTCTATGTCACTTGTTTAGATTTTAAACGGCATATCGACTATCAGGAAACATATTACGAAATAATAAATTTTGTAATTTTTCTATGTGTAAACTCTGAAATATAGATCCAACTTTGACTAGCCACATTATTCTATCTACCAATACCAATAGATGCACAATAATAAATCCAAAATTGCAAGTATTGAACGGAATGAGTTGAAATTTTGCTGATGTCACATATGCACCATATGTCCATATATTAAATTACAGTGAGAAAAGTATTTTATGAGAGCTTAAAAATGGCTGTCCTTTTTTTTATCATCTTCGGAGAAATATACAAGACGAATGAGACAAATTGAAAATGCAATGCTTCTACACTATTACATTAGGGTTTCCAGAACCACAGTTATGTCTGTTGTGCTTACGATAAACGTATCCACCAGCAATGAGCCTGTCGGAAATGAAGATTTTGTTCGAAAATGCCACCATTCAGGTTCTAATGTTCTTCAACCCAGTCAACGAGCATTTTGCGGTTAACTGACTTAAATTTTTTAATGAGTCGGAGCATAGTTATTTTCGTCAGGAAAATATTTTAAAGGCAGAACACAAACTGATCTGTTGTACTTCTATCTGAAAGCTGTAATAAGTTAAATCGAATTAACTAATTCACGAATATCTTTCTTCTGTTATCAATGCTAATCATTTGGAGGCGCCTAAAATTTGTTCATCCAATTTTCATCACTTTCAATGAGATCCATACATAATCCAAAAATAGAACGCCTTCGATGACACAGATTCACGCCTTGCATGCCAAAGTCAATTAGTAATGACGCAGTTAGCGTTCATGAAAACGAGCACAAGATGCGGTACCAATTAACCCTTGATTGACTGACTCATTTCCAATCAGTGTGTAGTATGACATGCATCCATCTTGATTTCGCAATGATTTCTCGATATGATACGTACTAAAATATTGCTGACATACTCGTTTTGAGTAGTAGTGGCGTTTCGTTAAGGAAAGATCTTTTAAGGTTTGAGTTAATTTTTATGTGTAATCCACGAAACGACCGAATTTTATTATTTTTTGTAATAAACATAAGAAGTGCTTCTGCTCAGATAGACCATAAGTCATTGATTGTTATAAGAGCTAATTAGATGGATAAACTTCTTGAGTGAACTGCGAGTGGTGTAAGACTTTGCTTTGGATGGTTACCAAGTCATGTCTTGTTGCGAAATCACTTTTGGAGTTTTTTTCGTGTTTTTCAATTCACAGCTAAAATGGATCAATTTATTCACTTTCAGCAGCTCATTGTACCCCACACAGTCTCCTGAGCACAACAAATTCAGTGTATGAATGAACTTGGGTATTGGCCTGCGATGCTGGTATTGGTGGTTGTCCGTGCTTAACATAGAACTTTTTGCGATTGAAATTGTCGAATGGCAGCGCCACTCCATGCAAATGGCACACGCTTCAAAGAATTGACACTTGTTTCGCACGCATTGTCACCCCCTCAAGTAATTTTTTAAATGTTGATACTTAAAAATATTTTTATATTATTGCACATAAAAAGGCTTACGCTTTTATCAATTTAAATTTAAATTTAAATTCAAAAACAAACCAAAATCAACATAATAATGAACACTCTTCGCTCTTTGTCTGTTTATATTGTCTACAAAAGTTAATAATAAATAAGTTTGCAACGCGACTATTATAAACAAAACACGTTCGCGGCGCTTTTGTTTATAGTTGTACAGAAATTAATAACAAAAGAGAAGAAATGTTACAAATTGTGGAGAAATGAGAAGAAAGCAGAATAATAAATCCAGAACAAAAGACCAGCAGAAGGCGGGTGCGCGCTGGCAAAAAAAAAAAAAAAACCATCACTCAAACGTCATCAAACTTGATGGCAGATAAAATATGAGAAATTCATCACGCATACACCGCGTACGCCATAACGGCAGATCAAGTTCGCCGGCTGCGGAAAATCAACTCGGCATTTAATAATAAATTAGTGGCGTTTGCTGTTCAAATATTTCACACAAAACTTCAATCAAATGCCAATAAACATGACGTGGGCCTGGTAAATTTAAGTCAACGTCTTTTAATTCGGTTGATTGTTTATTCGTTATTTTTATTTGTTACTAGTATATTGGCTTTACGCAAAGCTGCATGCACATGCGCCAAGTAAAGTGGAAAATAAGTTAGGTTCAAAAAGAAGGGGAAACATATTATTTATTATTCCAATCGAATGTGTGGCCGTACGTTGATGGCAAAAACGCATTTAGCCATTTTTTTCTGTTTTTTTTAAATATTTCATTAACATTTTTTATTTTTTGCAATAATGAGGAGCATGTACAAGCTTTTAAAATGTCCCGTCGCCGACTAGCTCGCCTTCCCCGCAGGTCGTGCCCATTCACGTAGTACGTCGCTGGCATACATAATTTTGTTGGGCTAATTTCGCGTTTCTTTCAATTTTCAGAAGGCCTTTTGTGAGTCAGTGTCACCGTCGTCGATGGCGATGGTGTTTATTATGCCGAATTGTAACTACAACAACATTCCAAAATAACATTTCTATCGCGAAATTTGTCATTTTCCAAAAATAAGCAGCACAAGTCGAGCAAACAGGAAGAAGACACTCTTCAAGTTTATTTAGCCCCAAAACAGCAAATAATTTGAAGCAATTAAATATTATATTTGAAAATTTTAATACCCTACACTTATGATTGTTATCATATGAATCATATAAGTTTTTGCCGAGCGTTTGCAATATTACGAGTGTAGCAAGGGGGTGCGCGTTACCAGAACCAAATGTCTTCCAGGAGAAATACTGAACTTTAGACTGCAATAAGAGGACGTCGAAAAGATGGTCTGGCTGGAGTTTGCATTGATAACATCTTGTCCTTTAAACAATAACAATGCTTATCGTAAAAGCCGACTTTTTTTGGTAGTCTAGTAATAGTCTAGTAGTAGCAGGAATAGCTTAAGAGGTGTCGTGGTAATTAAAAAAGTAGTAGTCTAGTAGTAGTCTAGTAGTAGTCTAGTAGTAGCAGGAATAGCTTAAGAGGTGTCGTGGTAATTAAAAAAATCTACTTCTGTGAGCAAGCCCCCACATCGCGACTCGGATGCACAGTGAGCGTCTGTTTCCCATAGTAGGGGCGAGTGATCAGTACGCTTACTTGGCTTAAGTATATAGTGCCTAAAGCCGCCATCTATGCACTACTTGAGAGTCTCATTTATGTGTATTTTTTTTGTTTGAATTATTTACTTTTATTTATTTGTTTTGTTGCGCATTTTCGTGGTTTTTTGTTCTTTCGGTGAAAATGCGAAAATTTTTATTGCGCGCACTATAAAAAACGCAAATTGTTTGCTTGTTTTGGTGGAAGTGAAATAGTAAAAAAAAAAGAAAATAAACAGGAAAGTAAATGATAATTTTTTACGATTATGAACTGTTAAAGAAAGTCAAAAGGCGGCAACAGCAGTGAGGACGGCTGACGAGGTGGGCAAGCGGTGCTAGAGTGCCAGAGTGCTAGAGACATTCGCGATTGTGCCAATTGGCGGCTAAATTTGATTCACTATACGCGTGCAATTATTCAGCCGTAACAAGAATAAAAGAATAAGAAGAAGAAGAGCTACACAAGACGCAGTCCACTTTTTATCTACTTTTAATAGTGTATGTGGGCGAGCACTATGTGGTTTTGCAGCTTCCCTGTTTATGGCCGGGCTATTTAATTTGATTAACAGCAGTCTGCCGTCGACCACACCCCCTTAGAGAATACAAAAAAATTACTTTGGTTTTGGTTTTGATGCGATTTTGTGCAAACAATAGATACAAATTGGCAAATGGAATTATGCTACGCAGCATTATCAGTGCGATAAATGCTCAACAAAATCGAAAGGCGTCTGCTTTGATCTACTTACACAGTTGCCATAGCAGATCTAGAGACGCCGCACCCATCCTAGGTATACACAGAACAACTCAAGCAGTCATAGCGACTCATAGCGACCCAAAAACAATGAAAGAAAAACAAAAAGAAAGCAGAAAAAATAGAATATATAGAAAATCATCTATCCTATTAGCCAAAACTGCCAAGAACAAACATAAGAAGAAGCAGAGAAAAAACTTTTTGTTTACACACTGCTGCCGCCATTGATTAACAGTTGAGTTACTCATTGAAAGACGCATTCACACTCACACTCATACTCGCACACATACTCATTGTCACTGATAGGCCCTAAGACATAAACACTGTCTTACTCACAGCAGCCACCACCAACACACGACCACAGCACCACAGCACCATTCATCGCATCATCATCAGCAGCGGTGCCGCCAAAACAAAATTGTAGTTTCATAATCTCTGCCCCCAGCCACACATCTCTCGGCACCTACTTCATTTTTGCTGGCCACTTTGACGTCCATTCATTGCTTTTATATATTTTAAGGCGGCGTGCGTATTGGCCGGCTTTGCGTCCAAGTGTCTACGCTTCCTGCCTTCTAACTAATTCATTAGACTCATATTGTGCGTTCGACTGACAATTTGCATAATTATGCAATCAGCTGACATACTTACATAAACCAAGTCGCGGGGCTCAGATAACGGGCGCAACAGACAGTGTACAGTGTACAGTGTACAGACCCAATTAGATTAGAACCTCGAGCCTTGCCTTCGCTGGTCTTTGTCTTTATGTGTAAACAACATGTTGTTGTGCTGTACGTGCTTAACCACTTTGTTCGATACTTGTTCGCAAATAATGCGCGCCATCGAAGACCATCGTGTCACGATGTCAAAAATAGTTGTTCGTTTAGTTTCGATTCGTTGAAATTGATTTAGGATTCTTATTTGCTTTTGTTCTCCTTTCCTTTGGCAGCTCATTTCGAGCAATCAGCAAATAATTAGCGTTAATTTGGCGTGTTATTCCAGTTCTGCTTCAGTTCGCATTCACAGTGGCACTGGCAACAGTTGCTGAACTTTCACTTTGCTCTGCCCTTAGAAATTATTGTGCAGCTTGTAGTCGTCGATCGGGGGCAAATACTTCTGACTTGCTGACCTTTGCTGTGCATGTCTGAAGCAAATGGCGTATTTGAAAACTATTAATTCGAGCAATGACACGCCACGAAAGTAGCGCCAAGGCAATAAGCAACTGTAGAATATACAATATTAATGTGACAATTAGCATATCAGAATATCGCTCTACACCACAAACGTTCTTGCTTTTCTTTTTCTTTCTTTTTGTTAAGCGCTAATCAGGGCTCAGAATGTCACATGAAGTGCTTGGTATTTTGGGAAAATTTCGAATGGTTTTTATACGTTGTTCTGCCCACTCCGGTATTAGCAAAGAAAATAAAAATGCAATAAATGCAATGGCATGTTAGCAAATTAGTTGCTCTATTGAAGCTATGAGAATGAGAACTTCGTCACCTTTAATTTTTCCTTTGAGTATCGTCGCTTGAACCACACTGATCATCAGTTTTATTATCACCAAATCCGTTCCGTTGCATTGAAAAAAAAAAAAGAAAGAAAACATGTTTAAAGAACGACGAATAATAACTATTATTTTTTTAAAAATTTTTTATAACCTTTTATTCAGTACCTATATCTACTTAGATTACTAGTACAATGTTTAAATGACGATAGCAGCTGTATTATTTAGCTTCTATGAGCGGTTCATGGAAGTTGTATAATTTAGAGAAGAAACTAGTTTTAATAATTAATTGTTTCTTGTCTTGTTCTTTTTAGACGTCGCCTGCACTGTAATTCTTTTAGCGGAAGTAAGCTGACACTGACGTTCATGTGTTGAGCTAACTTTGTTTGGTAAATCCGAGTTCTTTTAGTTATTTCCTCTGCTACTGTCGCGGTGTAAGTCGGCGTTTGTGATCTATTATCCTGCTTTGGTGATTATTCTTATGATTTGTGACTGCTGTCTTTGGATTATACCCACATTTGATTTTTTGGATGCTCCCCAAATTTGCGCACCGTATGTCTAAATAGATTTGATTATGGCTTTGTATATCATCAGCTTATTTTCTAGTCATAGATTAGAGCTAGGTTTAAGGAGCCAATAAAGCTGTCTAGTCTTCAGTTGTTCTGTATATGGTGTTTCCAGTTTAATTTATTGTCTATGTGAAGTCCTAGATATTTCGCATGGTCTTCTGTTTCAACGTCGCCTCCGTCAATCGTCAGACGGAGTGCTACAAATTAAGTTTTAGTTGTTGTATTGTCTTGCTGTTATTTATTGTAATGTAATGTAATCATTGATGATTTTTGTCTTGGTGTTGGTATATCTGCTGTGAAAATGGTATACAACAGAGGACCTAGTATGCTGCCTTGCGGAACTCCTGTTCTAATATTTCTTAGTGTTGAATTTTTCGATTTGAGTTAAACTTTTTTTCATTATTTTTGTTTGACAGACTTTCGATTGCGAATTTGACAACCTTTTAAACGGCAAACTGATAAAGAAATTTTGATTTAATAAAAATAAAAAAATTGGTTGGAATTTCCCGACTTTCGGGGGACTTTTTTCTATATTTTAATAGTTATTCTGCTATTCGGGGCGGGGACGAATACAAAAAATCAGAAACCATTAGCAACGTTCCAGCCGTCCTTTAGTTATAAGTGGTGTAAGTGACCCGACTTTGTTTAGTAAATTGGCTAGGTATAATACAGTATATAATATGCTAAAATATATGCATAAATAGCGCTAACTAAAATGAAATCGCTAACTCTAAGTAGTATCAGACTGTAGACAGGAATGTCATATACGCCTCAGTTGCCGCTTGTTCCACCGAAGTGGAACCACTTGAGCTGTCAGACGGAGTTAGATTTAACCTGAAGTCTGGTCAAGCAGTGCCCACAATCTGTCGTTGCTGCTCTGAAATACCAAAAGCAAAAGTCCTTTAATTGGAAGGGTATAACTATTTTACCTAAAAGCATACTGTATACTAGAGATGTGGTTTAGGTCCATAATTTTAGAATATGACCCTAATCTTCTAAACTAGTCACCAGTGTATTCGCATGAAGGTTCTGAGTCTGACAAACTAGGAGACCTGCTTTTAGGTTTTCCTAGCCAAATATTTTTGTATGGTTCTTTAATTAGTTATTGTACATTGCGATGTGCGAAAGGTTAGCCTCCTGCAAACTAGTTTATTGTTTGTGTAGCATTTATATTATTTATTAGTATTATCATTGGGCAAATTATACAATGATGTACCTAATATTATTAAAGTACTAGAAACTAAAGGGTTCGACTATCATTTAATAATATCAATAATATCATAAAAAAGACGTCTTGGAAAATGGGAAATCTTACAAAAATTTGCGATGATGTGGTGGGGAAATCTTCCACTATCTACACTGCTCGACAACCGACAACCGTACATGCATCCTGTCTTTGAAGCTAAATATCAACTAAGCGGTTAAAGCTTTCAAATAAATTAATTTTTTTTTGTCACTTATAGTTGGGGTATTAAAATGGTTAATAACATTTAAAATTAATTTTAACGAACTTAAAATATCAACTTTTATTTTTGCGATATTTGACTAGCACTCGCAATTGAAAGTTTCCAATAACAAGGAAATGGGCTCAAAACACCCAAAAACTATTTTTTTAGTTAAATTTATTAATTTTCGGACTTATTAGAGAATTATAATGTTGGGTAAATAGTCATATAATTTTGAATATAATTTAGTAAAATAGAAGGCACTTTTAATTCCTTGAATGAGTTCAGCTTCAGTTGAGTATTGCTTGTAAACTTTGCGAGGTTACACTAACCATACCCAAACATTTTCTATAATATTCAGGGTCTGGCGAGTATGGCTTGTAGACTTTACCTCTATCATGCTGGAACTTTCGTTCTAAGGATCCATGTGTATAGAAAAATATAAATTACTTGTCTGATACCTTTCTGGCATACAATTTCTGTGCCGACACGTCACGTCTTGCAGCGTGCTTGCTTGTTAGACAATTTGCTATAATGACACTCAGCAGAGTCAAAAAATTTAGTTAGTATGCTCACTCTCTTTAAAGTCAGTTAAACCTTTTAGTTTTCCAATTCAATATACTCGTTCACTTAGAAAAAACTTGCCTTGCTGCGCATAGGACTAACTTATGCCAATGCCGTTGTGGCTCTACAAATGATATTGGTGAATTTGTGCATAAAGCAAGAGCTACTACTTTAAGATCTAAGTGAGAATACCCATTGAGCGCAGCCTTCATAGTTTGTGCATGATGGAAACTCCTAGTGCAAAGAACTCCTTGAAGTCAATAATTAACTTTTTCTTGCTTGTAGTTGCTACATCGCACAGTAACTCAAAGCCTAACTCATTTCTGCACTACACCCTTCGACTCATCGAGCATTCGACAATTAAGCATTGACTGCCATTTCTGCCAATTCATTATTAACTCCGCAGCCAGCCAGTGTGAAAAACCAATTTACTCGATAAATTCGATTTTCTTTTGCTAATTACTTCACGCCAAAACCATAGAAAAACGGTTTATGTACTCCGCGACCAAAAACAAAGACAGACCAAAAAAGCCTATGAAGCAGGGTAAAGTTGACGTGGGAAAGAAGCAAACGATTGTAATTAAATTCGTAGTTGAGAACATAAATTTTCGATGAAAACAGTCGTTTCTAGAATAGTGAAAATTTATGCGCGCCATTTGCGATTATCCTGTTGGTTAACCCGCTCGTGGCACGCGCTGCCATTCGGTGGCAGTCAAGGACATTCACACTTAAGGCGCACTCAAACGCACAGGAACACGCCCAATCTCGAACAAATGAGCCGCGCGTAAAATAACAGTTTTCTTCGTCATTACTGTCAAATTGGGCACAATGAGCTGCGCCAGCCGGCGAACGCGGCAGCGACGCCATCTTTTGCCAGACCGTCACCGTATGAATGGAAAACGAACGAAAAGGGAACTGCTTGTGGTAGCCGAACTAGGCAGGGAAGCCTAACGCTAAGCCGGCATTCTAAAACATGTAAAAAAAATATTGTTTCAACGCCCACGGCGAGTGGCGCGCGTCATATGCTTAGTACTGCGAGAGGTGCGTGGTCGGCGCTCGTGTAATCGGATGTGTTGACGGCGCTTGGAAATTGTGCGCAACTTCCGTTTGAGTGGCGTGACACTCTTTTGGTCTTCAGGTTTTGGTTTTTGTTTTTGTTTATTTTAACTTGTTGTTGCGAGTTTTGGTTTTAGTCCAGCTGCTTCGCGTTCGTTCATTTGCCCAAGTGTAATTCACACAGATGCCGCTGATTTTTATTAACCGGTCTCGCTGATGCCGATGCTAAGACCGAGCCCACATTTTGAGCGTGCTTCTTAGGTTTCGTGCTTAATTATATCAAAGCGGTTTTGCCAAAAATACAAAATGAAATAACAAAACTCAACCTTCGAGGAAATCAATGAGAAAAACAGCAACCGGAAAGAATGCGAATTTTTTACGAAACAAAATTCAGACGCAACGCCGTTCTTCAAGCCTTCGACAATTCCTGACGTGTCCCACCCTCATCGGTCATTAGTCGCCTGGCCTGTATTATCAACAACTTCGTTGATTGTTGGAGAACGCAACGTACTCGTATATTAATAATATATTAATGGCCTTTGTTATTTCTGGTTCATTTATTAATGACATTACTTCGTACCACACATGCCGCTTATGGCCACGTGTGTTGCATCCCTCTTCGCTTGTTTTGACTTAAGCTAAAATTAACTGCAAGGCAGGTTCAGCGTCACCAGGATTGACGCTCTGGATTTGGCAATTGGTTTTACGATGCCATCAAATCGACAACAATCCGCACGCGTAAACGAAAGTATTCACTTGATCATTTTGGCTGATGAAAATTCCAGGAAAATTTCATGGTCTCCCAAATTGCTTTTCGTCGTCGCCATTGCCAAAAAATGTTTAATTTACTGATAAACGTTTTTATGCAGTCGTAAATACTCGACTCACTACAAAATATGAAACTACGAGTATATAAAAAAATAAAGTTGCACTCATTCAGATAAAGAATCAAGCGCTTTATTTATTGCAGTCCTTTGTGAGACAAAACAAGAAAAAGTTCAATTCGGCTATGCCGAACTTCTAATACTCCATACATTGCCCAAAAAATTGTTGCCTACATTCGAAGCTTTAAGGGCTGCTGCAAACTTATATGCCTGCAGTACAAATAATTGACTATATAATTTGTTTACATTATTTTATGCTCTATTATACCAATCAAAGTTATTTCCAAAAAACACAACAAATTTTAATTTCAATCCTGTGTTTAAGCACACAACGATATTAAAATTTTGGTTTGACTACTATGGCCACATACATACAACAGTTCAACGCTGAGACTTGGAAAACGTTTTTTTTTCCTTTCTTTTTTTTTTTCTTTCTTTTCCTTTCTTTGTTTGAGAGTTCACTTTTTGCACTCACTTCGGACGGTTGTGTTTCGCGCAAAGTCTGTAGTTTACTATTTTCTTTACTAATCGTTATCAGTGAACGCGATCGCACTGGGCCGCGCACGCTGTGCGTCTATCCACGCATTAGTTCTATTTTTAGACACCGCTGATAGTGGTGTTGAAACCAGTTTGACAAAAACACAAAAATAAGAGTGTCTTTTGAGAAATTGTGTTATCTTGCCCTTTGGGCAAGACTAAAGCCCTCGCGTCTCGGGCTCCAAAAACTTTTAAAGTGAAACAATTATTCTGTGTGTTAGGCAAACGCAATATTTAGTAAATAAATATTGTTTGTTTTTGCCAAAGAGATCAATACCGTTTTGGTTACTTGCTCGTATCTTGTGTCAAAAAAGTCGAGTGAAGAATTAAAATAAATTATAAATAAATAAATTATAAATAAAATTAAAAAATAAGAACGGGTAAAATTAAGCGCCATTCAGTTCGCCGCGCTGCGGCAAATGCATTAAAAATGGAAAAAATTCGGAATCTTTGCGACGTTTCGGGTGTTAGCAATTCTAACAGAAATGACTCAATTCAATCTGACTCCGAGTTGCGGCGGGTTCCTAACGATACCTCATGGCTACATGACAACTGTACATCAACTACGACAACAACAACAACAACATCAAATGTCTCCAAGTATATAGTGACGCATTCAAGCGCCTTACCTGAAATGTGCTCGTTCGTTGATTTGCAGAGTCATTTTTTGACTGGCGCTGCCCCGGTGCCAGCTGTTTCTTTTAGCACGGTTCCTATTTGTACCACAACTGCGACTCCTTGTGCTCAGGTGTGTTGGCAGACGGCTGCGTCAAAAAGACCACCCAGTCCACTTTCCCGTCATGGTAGGGTAATGAAGGGGAAAAAGAGGTCAGCCCAAACCGTGGAATCTTCTATTTCTCTGGAAAGTCCTGGCACATCATCAAATCGCTTTGCTCTGCTATCTGACGCTGGGAATGAGGATGAGACCACTGAAACACTTGCCGAAGCCGAGAAAATGGTCCTTGACGCTGATGCTCTGCTTGAGGGAATTGATACCGAAAGCACTCGCAGGACTAGAAAACCACCCCCTATCAACATTGATAATGTGAGCAATGCTCACCTTTTGGAACAGGAGCTGGCTCTGGTCTCCGGACCTAACAGTTTCTCACTTAAAGTTATGAGAAATGATACTGTAAGGGTCTATACTGAGGATTCTGATTCGTATCGTATTCTGGTTCGTTACCTAAAAGAGCGTAACATTAAACACTACACATACCAGCTTAAGGAGGACAAAGCTTTCAGGGTATTTGTTCGCAACCTGGCCAGCACCACCCCCCACAATATTATCAAGGAAGCCTTTTATACCAAAGGCCACAATGTCACCGGTGTGTTTAATCCCAACCCCCGCAAATTAATCACTAAGGTTAATGGAGCAGACATTGAAAAGATGGTACCAAACAACTTCTTCTTCATCAACCTTGCCAAAGCGCCTAACAATAAGGAGGCTCTGAAAATTCAGCATATAGGCAGGCAACGTGTCCTGGTGGAAATTCCAAAAAAAAAGAACCTGGCTGTCATTCAGTGCTATAGATGCTTTGGATTTGGGCACACCAAAAATTACTGCCTGCGACAGTTGATTTGTGGAAAATGTGGGCAAAACCATATAACCACCCAATGTTTGGCTGTGGAGGACCTTTGCTGCATAAATTGCGGTGAGAAACATGCTGCTTGGAGTAAGGACTGCCGAGTTTTCAAAAAGAAATTAAACAGCCTAAAACCCAATATATCAATTTCGGCGCGTGGCAGCAACAGGGAAGATTCTATGAGAAGAGTGAGTTACGTCCCGGCGGTAATGGTCAAAGGAGACACCTCATATGCAGACACATTACGTACTGGTTTGCATATAACTAATCCTCCGAAGCGATCTTGCAATGTTAACAACGGAGCTGTGCATCTACAGCAATCGCCACAGACCCCTGACAGCATTAGCAGGTTAGAGGCTGCAATAACGGCCCTCACAGCTAAAGTTGACACAATGACATTAATGTTTAATGAACTGAAGGAGAGCAATCAATTCCTCAAACAATTATGCCTCAATTTCGTGAATACCCGTAAATGATGGCCCGTTCACTTAGCCTTGGATTGTGGAATGCTCATGGAATTTCTGGGCATGTTGAGGAGCTTAAGCATTTCCTAACCGACCATAACATTGATGTGTTGCTCATCACTGAGACATGGCTGCAAACTGGAGTCCAGATCTCTATACCTGGCTACAACATTCACAAGGCTGATCATCCCAGCAACAGGCAAAGAGGAGGAGCGGCTGTGCTTATTAAGCAAGAAATCTGCTATTCTTTACAAGAGCCAGTGAGAACAGCGAAATTACAGATGGCCACCATCCAGATTTCAACCAGTAGGGGCGAGTTATTAGTCTCTGCACTATATCTACCTCCGCATCTTAATTGGTCATCTGTAGACTTCGAAGATCTTTTAAACAATCTTGGAAGAATGTTTATCATAGGTGGAGACTTTAACGCCAAAAGCAGATTCTGGGGTAACTTTAGAGCGGATACAAGGGGTAGGTGCTTACAGGAAGTTGTGCAAAACTGAACAGCTCAAATCCTGGCAACTGGTCAAGCGACCCATTTCCCGTACGCCCAAAGGCACACACCCAGCGCTATTGATTTCTTCATTTATAATGGGCTGCGTTCGGACGAGTTGTCTATCAGGACTGAGTATCAACTCTCCTCTGATCATCTCCCCCTTGTGGTTGATTTTGATTCCACTCCGAAGATCAAAACAATAAAAGGACGACTGCTGCCACCTGGAACTGACTTAGATGCATTTCGCCGAGATCTGGATGAATCTCTAAATTTAAACTTGGAAATCCTGATGCCCGAAGACATTGATGACGCGCACTCGATCTTTCTAAATAAGGTGCACTCAGCTGCTCTCATTGCTGCCCCCTTAAATCCACCACATGGCTCAAGAGTGCGTTCTGGACTTCCCCCAGCTATTGAAGCACTGCTGCTTATTAAGAGGAGACTTAGGAGACAGTTTTGTCGCACCCGCGACCCTATTGTGGACAGGGTTTTTCGTAGAGTGTCAAATAGAGTCAGAAAGCTGCTGACGCTGCATAAACAGGAAGAAACTGACAGATTTTTGTCAAATGTCTCCCCCGACGACCCCACAAAGCACTCCTTGTGGAAGTTGGCGAGAAGGTATAAACAGCAGGTAACCCCAAAATTTCCAATCAAGAAGGCTGACGGATCCTGGGCTAGATCTTTAGGCGAGCGAGCCAAGGCTTTCGCTGAGGAATTGGAAGTTCGATTTCAGCCATTTGATACCAGCTCAGAACTCAGCGTTCAACAGCTCCATATGAGACTTGAAAGTGCCGGCCAATTATGCCTCCCGGTTGCTCCCATTACAGCTGAGGAAGTCTCAGCACATATTAAAGGGTTGAACACTAAAAAGGCTCCAGGTGAAGATAGACTGGACAACTTTACACTTAAGGCAATGCCGCTAAGAGCTGTGCTATTTCTCGTCCTCATTTTTAACTCAGTGCTGAGATTGGGATATGTGCCGAAACAGTGGAAGAAGGCGAGAATTTGCATGATTCATAAGGCCGGCAAGAGCCCTTACACCTTAGATTCCTACAGGCCAATTAGCCTGCTACCCACTGTAGCAAAATTGTTTGAACGCTGTTTGCTGACACGAATCCTTGACTTAAAAAAGGTAAAGCAAGTAGTTCCTTCCTTTCAATTTGGCTTTCGTAAATCTCACGGAACCCCAGAGCAGCTGAATAGGGTGGTTAACTTTATTCTCGAAGGATTTGAGGCTAAGGAGTACGTGGTGGCAGCGTATCTTGACATAAAGCAGGCTTTCGACCGAGTTTGGCATGACGGGCTGCTCAGTAAGCTCAAGAATCTCTTGCCGCCTCAACTATGGTTAATCGTGCGCAGCTACCTTGAGAATAGGACCTTCTCAGTGGTACTGGATGGTGTGGAATCTAGCATAAAGGCGATTTGCGCAGGTGTCCCCCAGGGTAGCGTTTTGGGGCCTACACTCTATACCCTGTTCACGCACGACATGCCCACTGAGTCAGAAATACCACTGAAGGATCCTCTGGATCTGATCATTGCCACGTTTGCAGACGATACGGCCATCCTCGTCAGAAACAAGTGCATTTACGAAGCCACGGACTCACTGCAGCAATACCTGCATATTTTTGAAAACTGGACACGACGTTGGAACATTTGCATTAACAAAAACAAATGTGCCAATGTGACGTACGCCTTACGGCCGGATTACTGTCCGGGAGTTTTCATTGGAAACCAGCTGATGCAACACCATTCAGGTTACAAATACCTGGGTGTGTATTTGGATAGGCGGCTAACTTTCAAGACGCATATTTCAGAATCACAAAATCCTTAAGTCAGAGGATTGGTAAATTGCATTGGCTTTTAACTAGCAGGAATAAATTGTCCTTGGGAAATAAGGTGAACATTTACAAAACCATAATTGCTCCTGCTTGGCGATACGGTTTGCAGGTGTATGGCATAGCAGCGAGGTCAAACATCACGAAGGTGAGAGTACTGCAGGCCAAGACATTGCGAATGCTTACTGGTGCCCCTTGGTTCATGCGAACGGCGGATCTTGAAAACGAGTTAAAAATACCGAAAATTGGCGATGTGATAAATCGTCAGGCAAAAAAATATATAGAGAGATTAAAAAATCATCCAAATAAACTAGCAAGGCGCCTTCTAAAACGACGCAGAATGGGAGGAGTTAGGGTGGCGAGACGGCTGAGAAGATCGCACCCTGTCGATCTCCCTATTAGATCCTTATAATATTATTATTAAATCATTTCCCCACTTATTATTTAAGTTGTTTTGTTAATTTTTGTATATACTTTAATTAAGTTGTTCTAATAATAACAGAAAAATTAATTTATAAAAATAAAAAAAAAAAAAAAAAAAAAAAAAAAATTTCTTTGTTTGAGGAGCCAAAGATATTATAATATTAATTTTACTTATGTTTGAAGGCTATATATTATACATACAGCAGTACAACATTGAGAAACATTAATTTTATGGTGGCTATCATAGGACTCATAGTACAAACCGTTAATTATGCTACATCAAAAAGGTAAAAAGTGTTATGGTAATAAATGGGTACTCCTCTTAGCGTCCGACTTTGGCTAAGAAGTTCAGCTGCTTTATATAGTTTTCGATGACTGCTCAATTGTATTACAAACCTAATGACGAAGTCACAACCGTTCACTTGGCGAACGAAGAGTATTAAAAAGCAGATAGGCTAGGGGGTAGGTGTTGAAAAACGCAGTAAAATAAAATCGTATTAACGCAGCTAGTAGCAGCAGTTTAGACAATAAAGCAATTACTTGTTGTGCTCTAACAAATTTTATAGTTTTAAATAAGAGCTAATAAAAAGCGCAGCCCTCACTAAAACGACAATTTCCCCCCCCCCCCCTATTGCACAACTACTACTACTTCGTTGTTCTATGACGACGTCAATGCAACTTTCTTCATATCCTCGCCGCATGTGGTGCATGACAAAGACGCCTGTTTTGTGTGTTTTGTGTGTTTTGTGGGCGTGGCGGCCGTGACTTTTCACTGTGAGAGTGACAAATTAAAAACTCACTTTGAACGGCTTCAAGTGCAGCGCATTAAAATGTCGACTCCACTGTTTCTGCGCTTAACGGTTTCAACTTGTGACTCTTGAAATTGTTGCTATTTATCGACGTCGTCCGTCAGTGCCCTCAGACGTGGAACTTCCAATGGCACGTTTTTCAATAAACGCAAAAATGCGTTTACTTTTCAATTCTCAACAAAACCCTATGAGTGTGTGTGTATGTGTATGACTTTGTGTATCGTATGAAATGTGACACGACAGTGGGGCCAGGCCAACCCAACCCCGACAAATTCCTTTCAGTCATTTCTTATCGAGCCATGCGAGTATTGCATTTCTACTGCTTCGCACAATAAATGCATTTTCAATAACTTCGTTTGTACATTGCGTAAAAATAGAAATGCCAAAGTTGACATTTCACATGGCAAGGAGCGCGCACTGGTTTGGGCAAGGCAATGCTTGGAATGCCTTTGAAAAAAGTGCTGAAGGATTGCGGACGTAAGGCGGCACTATTTCTTTTGCACTTCAGCTATTTAGAGGACTAAGGACTAAGGACTAAGTTGACCGATGAAAAGTTATTTCATGTTAATGAAAATTTAATATTGACAATGACGAAAGTAATGTGAGTACATATGTATGTGTGTATATTACCACAATTTATATATCCATAAATTATAAACAGAAAAGGTTTCACTCGCGTGCAGCTTTCGTGGGCAGTTATTGGGCGTACGTATAAATATATATAAACGTATAAATGTTTAAGTTGCAAATTGTTTGTCGTATTTTTAGATCTGGTCAGCGTATAAGCATAGTACATTATATAATATATCTCTCTATCAATAACAGCAGAAATATTCATGTTGATGTAGATTGACTTGGTAGTTGCATTACTGTTTGAAGCCTTGGCGCGGTTTCGTTTGTGCCTTTGGTCGTTTAAACGTATTGGTGAAAAGTCCCTTCTCTGGGCTCATAATATTGAATTCTCACAAGTTGACAGATTATAAAACAATGCACTGTGACTGTGACTGTGCAAGAGACTTATGAAAAAACCGTTGACGTCTCATGATATGTTCTGATTGAAACCAAGAAAGTGATAGGAAAAGTAAAAAGAAGTTCGCTTTTAATTAAAAACTTCTTTCGGCTAGTTGCCGCACTCAAATCGCCAGGCTATACTGGCTCCTGAAGAGGCAGAGTAAGCTCTCTCAACTCTCTCTCTCTCTCTCTCTCTCAATAGCTCCCAGATCGTTACATCCGTGTGGATGTGTGCAAACCATGCAAAACTAATGCATTGCGCTTAATCACAGGTTGTCCTTGGTTTGTCAGGAACGCAGCTCTGCGTAGATACCTTAACCTGGTGACTGTTGGTTTTGGCTACAGCTACACCTAACCCGCGGCTCAAACGGACACAGTGCGGCTTTCTCCCACGACGCATATAGCACATAAGGCGACTAGCCGACCACTGCAGGCCGTAGTCGGTCACCACCACTACAGAGCTACAGAATACCAAGATTAACGATAAGGACGATGATGCTAAGTGCATCAAGAGGAATTGGCAGGAATACCAATCATCAACACCTGAACAAAGGTTTAAAAGGAAACTCCTACGGTCAGCAACTAAAGCTATTGACTCTCAGAGCGCCAGAATCTCATTTCAAACTGTGCACACTCTCTTGATATGTTTTTGTTTTTTTAAGCAGAACTACCAGCAATTCTACACTGTGTTAGACGTTAAATACCGGAACAAATACAGGCACAATTAAATTCCTATATATTGAAATTTTACTTAAAAAAAATCGCACACATTTTATTTACTTGAAATATATATTCTCGATTTCTCCTAGAGGGGCTGGTAACTACTGTAGTCGGTTAAAACCATTTGGACTGGGCGTATCTTTCTCTCGTCAGTTTGTATGCATAAAAGGCTCATCAAATGTTAAAATGTGTCAACCTAAGCCTGCCGGAAATTAAAAACATAAATCGTATTAAATCCTTTCAAAATCGACTTTAAATCATCGACTAAGAATCATTTGTCGTCCTTATAAACACACCATAAATTGTGTGAATTGGTCCCATAAAAGCGCGCCCCACTGCGTGCCGCCGTGGTCATTTAATGGCATAGGGAAATCTTCGTGTACGGCAATCCAAGTCAAACGCCAATAAACACGCGGTGGAGAAACACAAGACGAGCGCCATAGGAGTACGCGGCTCATAAACGAAAGTATTGCAATCGATGGCAAAATGCGACTGCGGGGTGTCTCAATTTATTTAAAACACATTAGACGTGCACACACACATACACACTTTTGCACATACACCATGCAGCGAAAAGCAATTAAGGCGTCTTCAGCAGCATTCGCGTGCGAGAAAGTGCGAGATACTCGTAGACCAGCGACAGACAGACGAGATAAAATATACATTTTTATATGCATCGATCTCAAATGGAAAACAATGCGCCGCAAGCGGAAACATAATAAAAGCAAATGGCAAAAGCAGACAACAAAATACAAAAGCAAGGAAGGGCCGGCCAACAGCGTAACGCAATACAGACAGCAGCTGGCGATTTTCCCGAGCTTGAGCGTGAAATCGCTCAGATACCCGTACGACTAACTGCAGTTAGTACAAATGGGTTACAATGTGAATGGGTTGAATGGGCGATGAGCAAATATCATGGCTAACATCTTCACGCTGGCCCACTAATAAACGCCTACACACATGCACACACACACACACACACACACTAACACATATCGATACATTTATATGATCAGCGTTATCAGTCGCTGTACGCCGCGGTAAATACGCACAATGAACGCGTTAGATACGCTTTGCAGCACGGCCAAAGCAGCGACAAAACGACAGTCAGTCGGACTGCCTAGAAACAAAGGATGAAATTTCATTCATCATTGAAGTAAAAGACAAAAGAACAAACCAACAAACCAATAAACAAACCAAATAAGCGAGCAGCTCAAAAGCGCTTGCCAGTCAGGCAGCAAAGCAAGCAGCGTCGGATGTGCAACTTTAAATGACCTCAAAGACGAGCGGTTAGCACAAATAGCGAGCAACGTCAGACGAGCAAACAAACATTGGACAGCTAGTTAGTTAGCGAGGCAGTCAGTGAGACAGTTGGACAGTTGGACAGTTGGACAGACGTATGAACTTAGCACGATGGCAAGATAACGAAAGGCAGCTAAAGTCAAGTGTTCTTGCGTGCGGAACTTTTGTTTAGCTCGACTGGACTGCGCTCTGTGCCGTGCCCCTGCATCCACGACAGCATGGCTCACCATAACTGTAAATGTATTTGGCTAGATGACTTTTAACCAAACACAGACGTATAAATTGTACACAAACAGCTAAAGCGCACTGTGCACACATCCTTGACACGAGCGTTGATGCGGCGAAGCGGTGAACGATTGTTGACATGGCTTTTGACTACTTAGTCATTGTGTGCCTGTGGGGCTACGAAAATGTGTGTGTTGTGGAGATTGTATGTTGTAGCGATGGGGGGGTGTTGGGTGTTGGCAATAGAAAATATCAATGCTGGGCTGAGGTGCAGCGCCGATACCGCAGAGCGCAGAGCTTAATTGCCATTCATTGGTCAATTAGAGGACATAGCAATTTCATTATTTTCTTGGCGTTACTCACTTATTTGTATGCCCAAACCACAAACGTTTTACTTTGTGGGCAGTGACCAATGTGGCTAAAAATGAAAACATGTCCATAGTCAAGGATACTGCTCATTACGCTCGACTGGTTTCCGTATGCCGCCCCAATATCTGTTTGCCTCAATCCGCAATGCGAGAACGTATCATTAATTCAGTGCCTTTTTTCAAATTTCCCAATATAGTCTACTCTTGTTCCAATATGTTACCACTCCCAAATAATAAGTTTGGTTGTGATCGTCAAAGCAGCTGTTTGTTTCATTATGTATTAAAAAAATAGCGTAATTCTGAATATAATTGCATTGTGGCGGAGTGTCTTTAAGAAAGTTAGAAAAGGGTAGAGGAGAACCGAGAATTGCATTGCCTAGGGGCCCCGCCCGACATGGTTAATTCGGCCCTGGCCTTTAGTATGCAAACCCAATCGAGATTTTTCGGAGTTTTTGTTTAATCGTTTAGTTCAATAAATTGTCTTGCATAATATAAAAGCAGAACAAATATCACACTCTAATATAGTTTTTCTAGAAGTCTAAGAGTGTAAAATGGAGCTCCTGGAAGCCTTTATAATTATTTTATTATTAATATATTACAGTAATAAAACTCATAATAACATTGTTTTATAAAATGTTAATTTATTCCCTGATAGTCTTTGTTTCCTACTAGAATCGGACTATATACACCGAATTTTATCTTAGGTTTTCCAATCACTTATCTGTATCATACGAGTACATATATATATAAAACAAAGTGGCAAAAACGGTTTGTCTTGCTCTGCTGCGCGTAATTTTCAAACAAATTTCTTTTTTAATGTCAATGAGAAAGGAAATTCGAAATCGTTAGTTAACAAAAAATTCAAAAATATTAAAACCATTAAAAAAACGCATATAAATGTTCGATCCGAAAATGATTAAAAAGGTTTAAATAAACATCAACATGACCTTATTCCCGAACTGATTAATCCCAGCCTTATTTAACACCGATCTGACCCACAATTTTGAACACTTTGATTCTTTTGTTTGTTCGTCTTGAATCTTAGTTGATTCACGTCGCCTGTATGAGTGCGTTTGAATAACGTCAAACGCCTCTTCAAAGTCCTCACAACAAACACGCATAGCTTTCTCATTTCTAACTAATCATGTAAAATTTTAAGCACACATCCATAGGGTACTTCTTAGCTTGATGCATGCTAGACATATACTTATTTACAAAGCCTTTTCTTCATTTGGTTGGTGATCTTCGGATTGCGCAGAACCAAGGCTTGCTGTGCATAATTTTAGGTTTTCCATTTTGCCAAAAATGGCTGCCTGATACAAACTAAATGACGCAGCTTACTTAGTTTTTTTTTTTGTAAGCATTATTTCTTTGCACATTCATCAAACTACGATTTAGTTTGTTTTTATTATTTTTTATATATATTATTCTATAGTGTATGTTCAACAAACCCCAGTTTGCTCTACCGAACTACTCGTAGATATTCGGTCGCAAGCAAGTTCCTTTCCGATCGATGTCGTAGAGAAAAACAGCAGCGTACTGCGGACATCATATTGCACGTACTGTATTTTTAAACTATTAATGGACTATGATGAATGAAGTGGTGCCACAATGATGAAGAGGGGCAGTGTCTGTTATATTTGAAATTATAACGTCTCAAGCTATACTCTTGTCGATTCACCCTTGCAGTTAATCTGATTGTGTTGTACTACAAATTTCACTTCACTTCGATTAACACTCATACAGTCCGTAGAATAATAGAATTTCAGTTTCAATTACAAAGACAACACTTTAATTTCCAGTTATTTTTCGCTGCTTCATTTTGTAGCGAGCGAATGAAAGGGACAAGCACAAATGTCCTCACCCACCCCTCGCTATTTTTTTGCGATTGGAGACAGTTATTCATCCTGTCTGTCGGTGGTATTAAGTGGCACAGCGGAGCGAGAAAATCGAGTTTCATTGCATGGTGACTTACTAAAAAAGTATCTGATACAATATTAAAGTGCTTAGCGAAGTAGCTTTCAATTCAATTTCAAAGGCAGCGGCTTTAATTTTAGAACACTCTTAGATACGCGCTGAAAAGCGTGAAGAGTCGGCTAAGGCACAACAAAGACATTTTGTGTTCGCCTGAGGAGGGTTGGCACAACAAATTTTTTTTTTTTTTTGTTGGCGAGAGGGGTGGGGGCCTAACAGCGACTGTCGCTAGTTGGATGTGTAAAAAAACCGTTAAGCGTAGCGTTGCGAACTACAGAAATCTTCTAAGTTGGCTATCATTGAGCGATAAATTGATTAGATACTTGTGTGTGTGCGTGTTAGTGTGTTTGTGTGAAAATGAATGTATGTGTTGTTGTGTGTAGGTGCATGTGCTTGCGTGTTCAATAGCATAACATAGAGCACCCATGATGTGCAACATTTTTAATGGGGGGTGGTTACCAGGGCGGGAGCAAAGTGCTCGCATTCACATTTGCCTCAGATTGTCATTTCGATGTTAATTTTATTAGGGTGTCAGCAATAAATTCCGTCCAATCTTAAATACCATAAAAACGTAACACTTACCACATATGATTCTGTCTGCCGGCACACCAACACACACGCACATATAGAAGGAGATACATTGATTGTGCGTGTGTTTATTAACGTCGAATTTAAGCATCGCATAAAACATAAAAAACACTTCGCACTTCACTGTCTGCCAATTGATCGCAAATATTTTTCTATTATCAACGGCATCATGCAACTTATTCAAAACGCTCTCAAAGAAAAGAAAAAAATAAATAATACTAAAGCAAAAAACACGAAAAAAATTATAATAAAATATTAAAGTGGTCTCACAACGGAAATTTGTGCGTGAAGTATCTGCAAGATACGCTCTCCCCCTCCCCCTCTTATTGAATGCTAACCACAAGTCATACTATTCATCAACTTTAGCTGCTTTGTGTAGCGCCTGGGATTTAACTTTAACCACCGAGTGATTTAGAGTTATTTCAGTAGGCCAAGTGCGTTCGCATGTGTCGTATGTGTGTTGGTGTGTGTGTGTGTATGCGTGTGTCAGCGCGTGTATTTGCAGCAGCTGTTTGCACTGCAAACCAGATTGAGATATATGAAGTCAAGTGGCGTGACGCGCTCCGTGGCTGGCTGTGTGTCGGTTTGGCGTTTCAATGCTGACCGAGCGACTTAGGGTGGCATTTAATATTGCTTCGGATATTAAATCCGTTTTATGGATTACACGTCGTATGATTAACTTACGCAAAAAGCTTCTTGAGCCGTAGTCATTGTTTGCCGATTATATTGAACGCGACGGCTGCAAAGAGCTGCTTAAACGGCTTACGAGTTCAGCATTTCCGGGATGCAAATCTGTATGGACATGCTTAGGCGTCATAAATGCTAAGGCCACAAAAGTCCGTGTGTTAGACGAAAAATCAAAAATAATAAAATAATATGCATAAAACATGGAGGGGAATATATGAATAAAGTAAAAGGGCAACGTTTATGTTTCTTTAGTTTAACGACTTTTTTGATAAATTCCGTGGGGAAATTATAGCGGCATATGGATTTTAGTCAAATTGAATCGAATTGATTTAAAGTGTTCGGGAAAAAGGAAAGGGCAGAAAGAAAAATAGTAGGGCGGAAAAGGACAAGAAAGAAGGAAAATAAAGTAAAGATATGAAAGGAAAGTGCACTTTGGAGTCGTGTTTTATCGTGATTAAAAGAAACGTGATTTGTCACCATACTAGCTAAAATTGTTTGTTTACTAGATTGCACAGCATACTCGTAACATAGCACAGATTTTTTAAAGTTCGAATCTTAAATTCCTTTCTTTTTTTTTCCAAAGAGCATCCGTAATTCATTTTATTTCGCATAGTGGGTGGCATCATGAACTGCTCTTCTAGCTGCGGAACTTTTATTTCTTATCAGATCACAGCTATGCAAGCGTGCTTTTATGGTCGAAGTAAAAGACGATCCGCACCGTTTGGACTGCTATTACACAGCACCCTCAGTGGCTGAGAGCACATTCTCTATACTCTGTTCACTGCTAAAGGAAACCGATGAAAACAGTCTTGCTATCACTGCTGTTTTTCGCTGCACAGCAAACACTGGTCTACTGTGACACTGTAAGGCATTCAGATTTCTCAAAAAGCTGCCAAGGTTGCGTTATATAAGATCATTGTAGTAGCAACCAACACCTATATGCTATACCATGACCTTGGTATGCCTTGCCATCTGTAAAATAACAAATTAGCGACCGCAAACTACCACTAATTTGTAGCGATCTCATATTCGAGTAATATATTTCTTATATATTATGGTCTTTGTAGTTTTTTAAATATCCTAAATTTTAGCTGTTTATAGTTCTAAAATAAATGGCTAAAAGCTCAGTTGGCAATAAGCGAATATTACGCCTAAAGGTTCGCTCAGTTGTCTGTTGAAGTCCGTCGCAATCCTTTTGGCAACTCATACTTTTGGTATAAAATTGTAAAGAGGCAAAGAGCAAAAACCATAGGTTGTGTTATTATAAAGCAATGCGTCCCTTTATGTGTTTCAAATATTTTGAAAAGCGTCCTGCCCGTTTGCTCTGCTAGTGTTTAATCCATAGCAATCTCCGCACTACACACTACTCCCAAAGACCACTTCATTCCGCTCAGACGCGCATTGTCATTGGCAAAAATTGTCTTTGTGGTTCGGCGCGTTTCGAGAATTAATGATATCGGCCTACGAAATTCGAAAGCCTAAACCGTGCCGGGGCAGCTGCGATGCGGATGGCAATGAACTCCAATCCGCTCTAGTTTTGACAGGCGAACGGCAAACGATGAACATTTCGTTTAATAGTTGGCAAATGGCAAATTTTAATGTCTGATCTATTAAATGTACTGTAAAATTGGTTTTTGGACCGAGCAAGCAAAGCACTTCCAGCATGGACAAGACACGAGCATTTTCTTCCTTTGACAATAAAATGGCGCACGCACCATTTTGATTCATTAGCTTTCAATGTTGAAGAAAAACAGACTTTGTCACACACACACTTACTCAGAAACACATGCACTCACACGCCGCCGTACATTGACATTCCGGTTGACTATTATCCAGTTGTGTCATCCAGCAACTGATAAGCAGATACTCCTCCTTATGGAAAAAGGAGAAATACACACGCACGACGAAGTGTGCTGGAGGACACACACTACTTGACAATATGGCGCTCATAATGAATTTATCAAATTAATCCACAGCGAAGGATGCATAAAGCTTTGCCTGCCAGTCAGCTAGTCAAGCAGCAGGCAGCCGGATGCCCCGATGCTTGGCAGTGCCAGCCAGCACTGCTATATGCAAACGGAAGTGTGTGTACGATAATATAATTAAGCGTTGTCCTTACGCACAAAGATGCGCAAAGATTTAATAAAGTCATTGAATCGACAGCATTGTGAGATAATCTGCTGAGGCAGGTCATCGCTTTAGCCATTGACAGTTTTAATGTTATGTAAATGGCAGCTCCTAATGAAGTTCCCATTCATTAGCGTTAGTTATCGTTATCCTTGGGCGCTCGCTCACTTACTTAAGCAAATTTGCCATGTGCTCTCATTTAACTAATCCGCACTTTGCCACTTTCTTTTGCCACTTCAGATTAATCCTTCGCTAAGACCGCACTGATTGATTTGTTTTGCGGCCACTTCTGGCGAGGATTCAACGAGCAGCGGCACCGACACCGCAAATTGCCCTCAAGCGAAGGATTTTCATTAGATTGTCCATTCGCGGTAACGTCATAAAACAAGTAAACGACGACAATTACAAGAGCAGTATTAAAGCCAACAGCAAGGACAACGACGAAGCCAAAGACAATGACCGACATGCAGAATAACGTCGTGGTGACTACCTCAAATTAAGACCAAATACGCCCACAAGCGAGCACATATCAAGCGAGTCGAACAGAGTCGAATCGAAACGTGAAGAAGCCAATCGCAGCGAATCGAATTAAACGGAAAGGCAGAGCAAATCCACCATCAGTCCAATCGAAGAGACGAACATACTCGTACGTCAAGTAAAGTGGTATCAGGCAAGGCGAGGTGAGGCCGATTGAACAGCAGGCGGCCTTGCCAGCCATTGCTTCCGATCGCACTTAACGTAATTTAGCGTTAATGTTACGAATGTGATTTCCACGAACGACGCCCTTGAAGCAGACGGCAGCCTACGACAGCAGGAAGACGACAACTCAAAAAGGTGGTGACGCCTGCGGCGGTGGCGGCAGCGACGGTGGTAGACTAGCGTACGGTAGCAACAACACCAGCAGTCAGTACAGTGACATTACGACAGTAATTCCTAGTGGGCGTTGTAACGTTAGCCAAAAGGCGAGTAGAAATCAAATTGAAATTATTGTCGTGGACCGTAGTTCAACGCAGCCTTCGCATACAACACAAACAACAACAACAACAACAACAACGACGACGAAACCGAGAACGCAGCTGCTGACCGCCACCGCCATTTTGCTATTGCTCTGTTGCTGCTGCACAACGAACGCCCAAAATGCTGATGCCAATGCAACAACAACGACGCCATCGATTTCAACTCCAGCGTCATCAACAACGTGGGTCACTGAGCTATCCCGTGGCGCTGTTAGTGGCGGCCATGGCGCGTACAACACAACTCATAGTATTCCAACGGTCGCAACAGGACGAAACCGCCACAGCGATAGAAACACGCGAGCAACAAAAACAACAACAACAACATCAACAACAACGCAAATACCCACGGCAAACACAGACGCTAATGGCAGCGTGCAATCGTCTACGAGTACAGCAAGTGGCACCAATGCCAGTTCCAACGCCAACTTCATCGTTGGTGGCAACAGCGTCGTCGGAGAGCTGCCGCAGATACCCCCCTACATACGCACGACCGCAATGTGCTTCTGCATAGTCATCATGGTGCTCGGTGTTGTGGGCAACGTAATGGTGTGTACGCGTGATGCCGCATCACTCTTTTCACACAAATTAACAGTATTTCTTGCATTAATTAAAACCCCCTCGTAGGTGCCAATAGTGATTGTAAAGACAAAGGATATGCGCAATTCGACGAACATCTTTCTAACTAATCTCAGCATTGCTGATCTGCTTGTGTTGCTTGTCTGTACGCCCACGGTGCTGGTTGAGGTGAATACGCGACCGGAAACGTGGGTGTTGGGCCACGCGATGTGTAAGTGCATATTGCATACTTTAGGGCAACTGGCACTAAGTGACAAGCGCTTCTTAATCTGAATGTTAATCTTTATATTCATTTGTATAGGTAAGGCGGTGCCCTTTGTTGAGCTGACAGTAGCGCATGCCAGTGTGTTGACAATACTGGCCATCTCATTCGAACGTTACTATGCCATCTGCGAGCCCTTAAAAGCTGGTTATGTCTGCACGAAGGCGCGCGCAATACTCATTTGTTTGTGTGCCTGGGGCATTGCTGCGCTCTTTACGAGGTAAGTTCGCGCCGTAACTTATGCAATAAAAGAAAGTCCTTTGAACTCGCATGCATTCGCTGTCTCTGTCATGCACTTGCTTGCCAATGCACAAAGCAAAAATTAGAAACAAGAATAAGAAAGCACACCAAATAAAGTTCAATTTAAGCGACAGCCAATTAAGTGTGTGCTGCTTAAAAGAAAAACACAAAAAGAAAAAAAAAACCGAATAAGAAAAAAATTGAATTCTTTGTCACACCACTGCTAATCGCATAAGCTTGCTACTCTACGCTCGCCGCTAACGCTGACCGGCTTCGACCACTCCTGTTGCCAAAACTATTTTCACCATTAATAATAAGTGTCATTTTTAATGATTAGATGTTATTCTTTTTCTGTTTTCTGCTTTCGTTTAACACTCACTCACACTATTTAATGCTGCTTGCTTTCGCTGTTGTTCTATGAATACAATTTCTATGTTAATACTCGTGTTGTTGTGTCCTTTTGCACATTTAGCGGTCTAAGCATGTAATTTAAGCTTCATTCTTTGATTTCTCATACACAAACACAACACATCAACGCACGCACATCTACATATATGTTTATATGTATATACGAGTAAAGTAGTTGCCCACAGCCACACGCTCACAAGCCGTCAGTTTTTTCTTTGAGACCTTTTCTTCCTTTGCTCGTTCGCTCGTTCCCTTCGCCTGTGTTTTTATCAACGCCTTGTCATCTTTAATAAACGCCTTTGTCCTTTATCATCGGCATTTCATTTCATTGACACTTTATTATGTATTACAAAAGGAGGCCAAAATGGACCCTTTTAATTTTGCAAATCTCACTGTGGCGAAATAACAATGAAATAAAAAAAAACGAGCGACAAACATCGAGCAGAACGACTCAGTGAGCCGCTGCGGTATTGAAAGCTGCGTTCGCTGACCTCTGACAAACAACGATAACTACACACGAAACAGCTACTTTAGAGCGCAGCGTCTCCTTCACTCTCAGGCGCACATTAATTACACTTCATAGTTAAGCGCAAGCAACACGCAGCGAACAGCAGCAGCAGAGCTCCAAAGCATGAGCGGCGCAGCAGAGCAGACGCCTTCGACATGCAGCCGAGCAGCACAAAGTTGCCTTTGCTGTTGTTGCTGCTGCTGTTGCTGTGTAATAAAATGTCCGAAATTTTAAAAGCTCACTCAGCTCATTCATGTTCGCCTCCTGCTGCTGTTGTCCAGCTTGTCGACCACTTTGGGTCAGTGCGTATATCACGATAGCAGCGTCTTGTCCCGCGCCGCGCCGTCATAACAAATCAAAAACATTTTACGAACGTACATCATTCACTTCATCATCTGGCATTTGTCACACTCACTCATTGCACCGCCCAACTGCCCACTTACAGAACCACTCACAGACACACACACACACACGACACTAACCTAGGCACATCTTCCTGCTCATTCACACACTCGCCTGTGCTGCTTCAATTACTCAACTAAACTCAACTCGCTAGTGGACTTGTGACTTGTTCCTATTAGCCTACAAACTTCTACAATTAAATTGTACAGTAGCGGAATCACCTTCGGGGGATAAGCTAGCAAAATAGTATTATAGCAACATGAAAACTATATTGGATCCAGGAACGATTTTTAAGTCACACTTTAAATGAAATTGAATGCATAGATCACGGCCATTCTTAGTCACGACTATTAAAAGTCTGAAACCAGTTGAATTCGATTAGACAATCGTTGATTATATTAGCTTATGCTCTCGGGCAAAGCGTAAAACGAGCTAAGCGATCTGTGAAGAATAGACAAAGGTCTCATTGTTGATGATAAATAACTTTTTGTCGTAAGCTACCATCAGGCAATGACCGGACATTACCTTTGAAGCAATCTGCATGCCTACACTGAAAGTGTCAGGTTGTTACTTTGAGTCAAAGATTTCGTCTATTATGCAGGTGCTCTGTTGGCTCTTCATCCAACTTCCACACAGCACTTGGAAAAATAATCAAAACGACTACAACTTTTCTACTTCATTTAGTACACAACAGTAGGATTTCGAGGCACTTCTTTAGTTCCTTATTTTGTTGGCACAGTGCTTTTCTTCTGCCTTCGAACCCCCATCTGTATTCATGATTGGACTTTGCAGCTGGAGCCCTACATTTACGACTTCACTGCTCTAGGAAGCATAAGAGAACTGCCTCAAGTTTCTTAATTTCCCAACCCCCCCCTGAATATCCAAGACTTGTGGTAGTTACGTAAATCTATTAGTATTTGCCTGATAGCGTGGGTGATAAGCCTGACGAGAGTACTCACTGCATCCTAATTGAAATATAAATTTGATATGGAATTATAGATGTTAAATCTGATGCTGATCTATACATTGTTAGTTGACGAAAGAGAAATGAAGTTGAAGTTGAGCTGAGAGCGCTACGACTAATTGTATTCCTAAACCCTTTTGTTTAGATGTATTAAGGTGACAAAACCTTTTCAATTGCAATCCCTCACTGTACTATTCTAACCGACTTCCACGAGTACACTACACACATAAAAACCACACACAATTATATACACGTAAAATATTTGCTGGTTGTGCTTGTTTTACTATGCTATATCCAAACACTTGATGAAGTGGCATTCTAAGCTAGCCACACTTTTACATATACGGCGTGATTAGGTGTAATTCGGTGTAAAGTGTTCACTCTTCACTCTCCGCTCTTCACATGACATTCTACTTGTTCAATGACTGGCATTTGTCGGCAACAGCCCCGTGGGCTTTCATGCACTTATTGTTCTTTTATCTTCTACTTCTGGCTCTGTCTCTCTCTCTCTCTCTTTCTCTCTTCCGCTATCTTTCTCTCTGCGTTCATTACAGTCCCATACTCTGGGTCGCCGAGTACAAGCACGTCGAATATGTTGATGGATCATCGGTGGCCGTCTGTCTCACACAGGCCATCAGCAATTGGACGATTGGTTTTTTCCTGATGACGATATCCGTTTTCTTTGCATTGCCCTTAATTATACTAATTGTACTCTACGGAATCATCGCCAAAAACCTCATCTCGAACAAGGGTCCCATGATGCGCATACGGCCCATCAAGCCGGAATTCAGTCTGAAGGCGCGCAAGCAGGTGGTGCTCATGCTCGGCGCCGTTGTGCTGTCCTTCTTTCTCTGCCTGCTGCCGTTTCGCGTCCTTACGATGTGGATTATATTGAGCTCGGAACAAACAGTCCTCGACATTGGCATTGGACGCTACTACACGCTACTCTACTTCTGTCGCATCATGCTGTACCTGAACTCGGCCATTAATCCGATACTCTACAATCTGATGTCGACGAAATTTCGCAAAGGTTTCGCCCAACTCTGCTGTGGCTTCTGGCGTGCCTCAGTGCTGCTCTTGACGTTCGGTCAACGTTCGGGCCTAGGTGGCGCCGGCGGCCTGCGTGGACGCAGTGGCACTTTGTCAACGACGACGGGGGCGGCCACGAACACGACCACCTCATCGAACGCGGCCATCACGTCATCAAGCATTTTGTCACGCAGCTCTAAACGACGCTTTAGCGAAGATTACGCCTACGCCAATCGTGCAACACGCCTCAGAATCGAACTGCACATGCCCTACGGCAGCGACACGGAAATGATGGCGATGCTGCACAGCAGCTCAGCAACTCGCAACAAAATGGCCGCCGCGGCGAACGGAATTCGACGCGAGAGCGACAGCAAGCTGCTCGTGCTAAGCGGCGGACCGCAACGCGTGCGCGCACCGCCGCACAAGCCGCAAATCAGTTTCGATGAAACCACTTTCATGGCCAGGCGTAAGTGTAAGGAAACCATAAATCTCGACTTCATGGCAGGAAAGCCTACGAAAAACGCTGGCACTGCGCTCAACAGCAAATGAGCGCGGTCCCAAGTGCCGAAAACAACACCAATACCTCAGAAACAAAAGCAACAACAACAAATTGAGTTTAGTACAAAAAGCCAGCGAACATTCTCAATGAAAGCATCGCCAAGACGCGTTTGGGGCGTGCGTGCGCTGAAAGAAAAATCGCCAGTTCGGCAGGATTCTTAACCCGTTTACACTTTCGCTTCACTTAACTGGCATCCAACACGCAAAGCGAGATTCGAACGGAAGCACCGGACTGGTGCTCGGTTGGCCAGCCAGGCCGACAAGGACGAATCGCTGCTGTCGTCGTCAATGGCGTTGTCAATGAGCTTTTTTGCAAACATAATCGATTACGTGCTGCAAGCAAAACGGGCGGCAAAACTTTTGACGGACATTTGCCGCACAAAAACAATCAATTTTTCGGGCTATTAAACTCAAATGAATGTGCCGAAGATAAATAACAGCCACGAAGGACAAACGACAAACGACAAACGACAAACGCCAAACGCCAAATGACAGTGACACCATCAGCACCAACAACAACAAGAACAACAATAGTAAAAGAACTACTGCAACATGACAGAAGAAGTAGAGGCGAAAGCAAAAGTACACAACAACAACAGCAACAACAACACATTCAAATAGCTTAATAATAATATACCGGACAGCTATCAAAGCCGGATAAACATGATTTAGGTGTAAGGCGTACGCTAAATGAGTGCCTCGAATGTAGCAAGCAGTCAAATATTGTACTCGTACATGCGACATGTATTAAGCGCCATCCTGCCCACCAACATAGTCATCTTCCTCATCATCATTGCCACTCCCACTCTAGCGTTGCCGCCCGGCTTACTTGCTCACTGCGTAACCCGCTGCACACGCCCACACTCATGCTTCACTGCGCCATTGAACTTATTATAAATACAGTGAAATATGACAAATATTAATTTCGGCTATGCCGAATTTCTAATACTCTTCACGCTCGAACAACATTAACTGGAGTTTTTGTTTGGAGCCTTACCATGTGGTTATGTGGGGACTTCTCTTCTTGGGTATTCAACTAGCTATCATTTATATGAAGGAGCATCTTTCGAGCAACGAAGTCATCTACGTCTGCTCCTGGACTCAGCCGGCTAATTCAATAGCCACATTAACTACCACAGAAGTGTTAATAAAATGACCGAGCAGGATAATTTGGTCTAAATAGAAGCTAAAAAGTACTGCGCTCCATCATATTATTATTCGTGCTGGTAAGGATCCTAACCGGCTGCTGTCTGCTAACATAAGTAGATATGTTTTTGATTAGGCTGCAGTCATCACTGCTACTGCATAACTGTGGAGCGAAGATGCTCGCTCACTCACTGTCCAGGAATATTTAAATTTCTGGGCAGCGAGTTCCTCTATGGATCAACATGCTCCTCAATGTAAAATATACAAGTACATATACCAGTATGTATGCTACAACAAAGAGTAAAATTGAGTTGCTATTTTTAAAAGTACACACCGACGGACAGACGAATATGGCTGAAACAACTCGCAGGCATATGTACTAGGATGACTGTTCCGCTCCATTATGAAGTTCACCACGTGCGGAGTATCAAAATAAATAAGTAAATAAATAAATAGATAAATTAATAGATAAATAAATAAATGAATAAGGAATAAATAAAATTATCGAATTAGTATGTTTGTGTAGCGTACAGTTTTACTTAATACATACATATATGTCGTACTTGTATGCCTTTACATACCCACATACAAAAATGCCTATCTACATAGTCACCAAATGCTGTATGTATGGAAGTAACAACTTATATATAACCGCTTTAGTTATTTATATATGTATGTATATATATATATATATATTTATTATTACATATACATATAGCAATCAATTTGTAAGCAACAAATATATTTTTATTACAACCATATTAAATTGTACCTCTGTCGTATTTAGCGCATTGAAGTCGTTTCATTTGTTTGAATTGAGAAGGTCCTTCACACAAGCATACACACACAAACACACACACAACAGATTCATTCGAAAATGAATTGTTTATAGAAAAGTTTTGCCGTTTTTGTTGTTCTTTTGCTCATAACTATACAACAACAACGACAACAACAACAACAACACTAGCAATAAGCTAATTTAGACAAGTAATTTTCAACTATTTTGTTGCTGAGAAAGTTTCCTTATTTGATGAAATATGAATATGAAAGCCGGCGACTTCCGTTTCCGGTGCGCACACGCGCGTGACAACAAACAAGCATACACACACACACACACACACAAACAAAGTAACAATTCGTTGATTGAGTCGTAATTGAGTGCTATTTGGAAAATTCTTTGCTAAGTAGTTTTTAAGCGTTTTGTTTTTGTTCCTTGGCCGATTTTTGCCAATCAGCCAGCCAGTTAACCAATCTTAGGCACACCACACTCATGCACAGTTATGAACTAATAATGATTACCTTTGCAGTCCCATCATATTGATCTCCAGCTACACCATTGAACCCTATGGTGATGGCACGGATGCCCCAATTTGCGTTACGCCAGCGGACAGCTTTTGGCCGGCATCTTATTTCATCGGCACCATAACCATCTTCTTTTTCGTGCCGTTTGGCATATTAGTCGTGCTCTATGCAGCAATCGCCTGGAAATTGTTGCGTCCAAATTCGGCGTTCCATAGACCGACGTCACCGCAACCGACGAGCACAGGCACAACGCCGGCCACTGGTGCTGGTGGCCAAACAATGGAACGCGCCAAGGGCACCAGCCATCAGCAGAGCAACGGCATGCGTAAGCATCGCAAGCAGGTCATCTTTATGCTGGTAGCCGTCGTCTCGAGTTTCTTCTTCTGTCTGCTACCGTTCCGCGCCTTCACACTGTGGGTCATCACCGCCAGCGAGGAACAACTGCAAGGCGTCGGTATCGAAGCCTACTACAATTTGTTGTATTTCTCCCGCTTCACGCTCTATCTGAATTCGGCCATCAATCCGATCTTGTACAATTTAATGTCATCGAAATTCCGCAGTGGTTTCTGGCGTTTGATCGTCTCCGGTTGTGGCTGGCGCGCGCATCATTACCACCATCAGCATCACCACCATCACCATCATCAACGCTTCCATCAACAGAACAATTTGGGTCGCGGCACTGGTGCCGCCCGCGACAGCATCAAATGTAGAGGGGCCACTCATGCGGCTACTACCACCAACACAACAGAGGCACGTCGCACGCTACATCGCGAGGCGACCTTTCTTATTAATTCGACGTCAACTTCATCGGGCACCGAACGCACCTCGTGGCGCAGCAATAGCCTTTCGACGTCGCTTGGTCTGCGCAACTCCACCACGGATTCGTCATCGGCGCCGGAGCGTTCGCGGCTGGGCGCTGCTATCATTGGCACAACTGCAGCCACGGTGACCACGGCATGTCCACACGAGCGACGTGCAAGCAAATCCTGAGCCCGTACTAGTATTTAGTCCATATTCCATGTCTTCTTATTCCAAGATCTCCAACTACCCCTGCAACCTATTCAATTTTAATTTGCTAGTGCGATTTTTCCGCTTTCATTTGGTATTAGTAGAGACGAATTTTTTAGTGAAAATTTTGTTAGCAAGACTGAAGTACCTCAGAAGTCAATAAACGTAAATTGGAAAACTTGTACTATTACTATGCTAGTATGGCTTTGGTTTGAAATCCCTTTGGCTCGCTCGATCGATCGGGTAAGTTGGCGAAAAATATTTCTTCAGTTGTATTTCTAGGAGTTATTTGCTTTATCAGCCCAATCAACTTAAGCGCAGTGTGTCATTCTGCTGGCATAGTCTGCAGAACCTAACGAAGGCCATCAGAAGAATACCTTTCAAAACCATGCCGAGTCCGCTTAACTGCAATCGAGAACTGCAGGCTTGTCGGTAGTGCCACTGAAGTCAGTATGATGGATCAATATCGCCGCACCGCATTATTACGTCATTAGCGTATTATGTGTTGTCAGACTGAGTCAACCTTGTAAAACGCTAAACACCCCCACTAATGTGCGTTATAGTTGTTGCTTCAAAAATAGAGTTTAAAACATATTTCGCGAAAGTCTTGTGTACTCAATAATTTTTATTTATTTTTACTTGTTTCTGTTTTATTATTAAACTAATTGTATGTTGCTACTAAACCTTTTTTCATCAATCCACACTCTATGTCTTAGGCAACCGAAAAGTTAAACACAAAATGAATTAATGCTACGAAAAATTGTCATTTTTTGATTTACATACATAAAAAATACAAGTATGGGGTGGCGAGCACAATCAATACGTTAAATAAACTATATATATTTATTTCTATATATATATATATATATATATATAGTGAATACAAGGTTTTATCATGTCATTTTAAGTAATTCGTCGCTTGCCAAAGACAGTTTCGCTTACAATGAACTTGATCCTTATTTCTTTGTTGCTCTGAAGTTTGAAAATAGTTTGTTTTGTTGTTGTATATTTTTAATAGTTCGTGGTAAGTATCTTAAGTTAAAGGTTAATTATTTGATTTAAACACTTTTTTTTGTTTTTATGCTTTACGATTTTGCACTACTTAAAAATCAAAAAAAGACAATGATACCAAATTGAGAAGTGTGAGTGGGGGGGAGGGAGCGTGAAAATATGTGTTGATTTGTGAAGTGTTATTGTTTTGAAATTGTATGCGCAAATTGGATTTCGTTTGCATGCATTTCTACATGGTTTTTTCCACATTATTGTTTTGTTATAAGATTTTAAATTTATTATATTTAAATTTCGTTTACTGTTATAATAAAATAATGTGTCACAATCAGAGTTATTCAGCAGCAGCCGGACTTGGTGTTCTCTACTGGGCGTCCTTGATCGATTTTCACTTTGCTGGCGTTATCGGTGGCGCTGGACGGTGGACCGACGCGATTCTTAATTTCAGCCGCCATCGTCATAAAAGCCTGCTCCACATTGGTGGCACTCTTGGCCGAAGTCTCAAGGAATGGAATGCCTAATTGGGCTGCGTACTCCTGTGTGTATATGGGAAAAGGAGTTTTTAAGTTAGACAAATTAATTGAAATTATCAAATGAATGAAATGAAAGCGAATTTTGTACGCACCGCAGCAGTGGTGTGATCGACGACTTTCTTGGTGGTCAAATCACTCTTGTTGCCCACAAGTAGCTTGTTGACATTCTCACATGCATATCGCTCAATTTCCTCCAGCCACTGCTTCACATTGTTAAAGGATTCCTGATCCGTGCAATCGTATACGACAATAATGCCATGCGCGCCACGATAATATGACGAAGTTATGGTACGGAAGCGCTCCTGACCGGCAGTGTCCCACTATTGAAAAAAGCATATTGGTTAAATGCGAAAATCAAATAAAAAAAGGCTTCACTCACAATTTGCAATTTGATGGTCTTCCCGTCCAACTCAATAGTTCGGATTTTCTGTAAGTTATGAATTTATGAAACAATTAAAAACGCCGTCTTTAAAATTGAAATTGTTTTTGAAATACTCACAAAGTCAACGCCGATTGTGCTGATGTAGCTCTCTGTGTATGTGTCGTCGGCGAATCGCAACAGCAGGCAAGACTTTCCAACGCCAGAGTCACCAATCAACAAAAGCTTGAAGAGATAATCGCTGCGAAATGGATATAATATAACAAAGGTCAATTAAGTGAACTGAGTGCTTGATATGAAATGACCATCAAGTTATATATTTTCATGGGAGTCATTCAATAAGATCTTATAAACACCCTAGTCTATATTTCTTTAAAAGTTTGGAAAATTAATGAAATCAAAGCAGTTCGTTTCCCACGCCAGTTGGGTAATCGTCTCGAAATCGATCTAAAGCACATTGCCAAGGAATGTACTCGAGTATCCATGGATACTGTACTCTCGTCAGCTTTCTGGGGTGCCGACGGCCAATTAGAAGTCCGCTACCACAAGCCGAGCTGCAGGAAGTTAAAAGTATATCTGGCTGTTGTATTTGCGACTGTCTACAATTGGGAAAATGAGTAACAGTTTTGCGCTCGTCTCTAAGCAAAACCAACATAGAAACACCTTCGATTAGTGCTGCCAACCTTGGAACAACTTATTGCCTAGAATTGGCCCTCAGTGAATTATTATTGCCTAGATGCAGATTTGTTATAATTTTTTAGCAGTCTAGGAGACAACATTGTTGATAACACAGTATTCTTGATCAGCGCAACTATAGGTGTTAGCCAGGTCCATCAGTCCTTCTCTCATTCAGATGATTTAAATTCAACTCGTTTAGGTATGATAATCAATTTGCTTTTTTGCCGTTACTGAGCTTTTGTGGAAGAGTTTTTTTCAGGGCGACACACATTCAGTCGGAGATTGCAAAATTACTCTAATATATATCTCCTTGTTCACTACCCTAGGAACCATAAGGTTCCCACAGGTCCTTTATTTATTGATTTTTTCAATATCCAAGACTTGTGGTTTCATAAAACGAGTAGTTTTTTTGTTTGCCACTACCAGCCCTTGGTGATGAGAGTGTCATCTGGCCACCTACCGGAGATTGGAGACATTGACACACGACCATAAATCACGCCTAACCATGACTCATGACCATAAATCCTGCCTCCAGTCCTCTGCGGTCGGCAGCCTAGTGCACTACCACTAGGACAAAGAGGCACTCTAATATAGCCATACTAAGATTCCATATTTGATATTCTAGTTCTTTTACAAACATACTTTATTAAACTGGAAATTTAAGCAATGCCATATTTAGATTAGAGGATATGAAATGAAAAAATTCAACATTAAGAGGAAACGATTCACGTCAAACGAAGATGTTAGTTATTAACGAATTAGATGTGTAGTTTTATGATTACCAGAAACATTTCGGACGATGCGGAGAATGCTTCAAACAAAAAGAATATTGTTTAAATAATAAGGAAAAGGGAAAAAGAAACAACAATTATTTTGTTTTTCTAACGACTTATTTGACGAACTTCGTATACATCGTATTTTAAATAGTGATAAGCGTGACGCGAATGAGCATGAGAGAGAGAAATCTTGAAAGTAGATCGCACTCAGAGATTTACACATAGTGCGAGTATGCGACGACTTGTAAAACCGCCCCATTTAATGGCGTTGACACCATTTTGTGTTTTGTGTTTATCTAATGCAACTAAATGCGCTTTGAGTCCAATCTGTGTGTCAACAGCACATTCTATCATGTAAATCATTGCAATGATGGATATCCACTACCTTATCGACATTAGACTCACAGCGTTGAAGTATTCAACCGTAAAGCGTCATTGGCCAGAAGGGCGCGACTATCCAGTAACTGGTTTTAGTTTTTCACCCCCGAAAATAGTTTTTTGTTTGTTTTATTAATGTAGCACACAATGGCGGATGATGACATAATTGAAAAAGGGTGTTATTAATCACTCTTGTAGTAAAATTTTATATAGAATAGCCTAGCAGTATATAATCAAAGGGAACATTAGCCATGTATGTGACGACGTTCGAAAGAAAACAGCTGTGTCGAGAGAACAAAGGTAACATAACAACAACAATAAATGCTTTGAAACGTTTCAATAAAACAACCATACATAGATGTAAATACCGTGATTTAATTGGGATGAAAGTGTAAAAATATTTGTTTACAATGTATTATAGAAAAAAATTAGTGCCATACGGCGGCGTACATAGTGGAGAGTTAATATCGCAGATAGATTTGAATACGTAGCAGCCATCGCAGCAGCATAAGCGTAGCGACAATACAAACAACAACAAAGACTAAGTGCTTGACCGAGCGGCTGATTTTAGTAGTACGAAACAACGATGTACAGGCAAAACGCTGCGTGTGAGCACAACCGAAATGGCGCAGGTAGGAAGGAACGCATGAAAATAAGCAAACAAGCGACCGACGAAGCAAGGTACGCAACACAGTGTTTTCGAATGAAAGCAGTCAAACAACAACAAAATGGACGTGTGAGAGGGCAAGCGACGTCGAACGAAAGGTGACTCACCGCCCCATGAGAGCGCTTCAGACAGCTGAAATTAAAAAGGCACCGCAGCAAGGAATGCAACGATAGACAAGCCAGCCAAGCAATTCAAAATCAAAAAATACAACTACAATTCGGACTTCAATGGCATTGTTGAGAAGAAAACAGGATTTGAAGAAGAAGAAACAAGGAACAAAGGAAAAATTGTACGTTTTGGAAAATGGCCGAATTAGTGACGTGGGTGTTGATTTTTGTCAATATACTTGAAAAAAAGAATGGAAAAAATCAAAAAATTGACGAACAGAGGGTACACCGTACAATAATAAAGAAATGGGAGTGGACTAGGCTGCTGGGTAGACCGCCACAGCATTTGGTCATCACGCTACCGCCGCGTCCGCAATCCCCGCAAAATGACGACGCAAAAAATAATTCACGATTATCGAACGAAAATTCACATTTCATTCGCTTGTTGGCTTGTCTGCCCATTCGCCAAGACGCAAAAAATTAGAAACACTTACTATTCTGGATTCATAGCTGACATTTTCTTGGCTATAGCACAAATTTATTTTTTGCCACGAACAAATTCGATGAAAACGACTCGATTCGGCTCGTTTTTCTTTTTTTCCCCTTTTTTCTCGCTTTTTCACTTTTTTGGCTCAATGGAAGTAATTGAGCACTCTTGTTTTTATTGTTTACAGACGCGTTTTTACTTAATATCGAACACTATTGCACTTTAATTTGCTTATGAGATGTTACAGTCAACGATTGCTGGCGTTTTAAATTATCCAACAGCACAAACCACTTTGCTTTTTGAATGAATCTTCTATGACGACGACGATAGATTAATGGCGAAAAATGACGAAGTGGCACAATGTAACACAGAGTCGCAACGCAGCAATGAAGCTGAAGAAAGCAAATTATTCGATAAACGCACCGATAACAGACAAGGGATGGGGATAGTTTATGCGTTGTTGATTCTTGCTGCAGAAATCAACATATTCACTTTGAGTTATGATATTCGTTATTGCAAGTTTTACACATATTTAATGATACGTCAAAGCTATTTCAGTTGTTCACTAAATTTTTTAATGTTATATCATTAATAACAATTTTCAGTGGCAATGCCATGTTAAAAATGGTATGCCTGGTTTTATGTTAACCTTACACATTTGTATGTCCTAAATTAGTGTATTTATATTTGGAAGGTCGGATGTCCAAATTAATATTCATTGTCTTTATTAATGCATATATCTACATGGGCAGCAATTCCGTCATTTGGAGTCAGGTTTTATTACTTTTGTCTTAATTTATTGTATATCATTTCATTAAAATCCCATGACTCATTGCCCACGCCAATGACGTTGTTTTAAATTCCTTTCGCCACAAAATTTCATCAGCTGAGCTTATCGCCCTAAAATGATAAAAGGGGCGGTAACATTGCAAACTTTTAATAAGTAGTGGTATTTATTTTCTTATTGTACAATTTGTCTGAACCATCGATTCGGACTTTATAACTAATTTACAATTTTGGTAGATACAACTGAGAATTTGCAGAGAATATAAGAACACATATTTATGATATAAGTTTCGAAACAAGGGGTAATACATAGAGAAAATGACGACGGCACATATCGAAGCTATGTCATGTGGGGGAATGTATCAGCGACCACACTGCTGGTTTATTCCAGTGAATTAAGCGTTAGCAGTTGCTTTAGCACCTTCGTTTGAGAAGTTTCGCGTATTTCGCCTGCCAGGAACATTTCATCCACGACACTATACACCTTATAAAAGTTGAAGACTAGATCGAGTTCGCAAACGTTGTGAAAGTACTCGTTGAGGACCTCAACAAAGTTGTGAATGGCCTCCAAGTAGCAGAGATTGTTGTCGTTGACGTCAACACAAATGCAAAAGTAGAGACCCGCATAACGTCGATAGACAATTTTAAAGTTGCGGAACTGTGGTTGCAAAGGGTATGAAGTATTTAAGAGTATTTATTAATAAAATTATACACCCACAGTTGCGTTGGTGATTATTACCTCAACAAAATTTGTGTGTTTAGCATCGCGCACAGTAACTACAGCATGAACCTCTTCAATTAGTTTCTGCTTCTCATCATCGTCGAAATTCATATACCATTTAGCTAAGCGAGTTTTGCCTGCGCGGTTTTGAATAAGTATAAAACGTATCTGCAAATATTTCCATAACAGTCAGACCTATTAAGCTACTCATATCCTTTTACTCACCATTTTCGTGCTATTTACGATCTAATTTAGCAGTTCAGTGTACCGCTTATGTGAAAAACTGATAAAGTTGTGTGTATTACCACGCCAGAGTTGTATGTGCACTGCTTACGGAGTCAGCTGTGCACTGCAATTGCTTGCGTTGTGTGCTAGGCAACTCTGTTAGCGGTTTCACTTTTTAATGTACATAACTTCGAATTGCAAACGAAACTAGTCATTTTTATAATGTTTTCTGTGCGGTCTGCCGTGTTCTCGCTTTGCGCGTCAGTGACGCGAAACTACACAACTCGTGGTGTACCTACTGCCATCTTTACGCCGTCTGCACAATCGAATGAGCCACAGTTGCAAATACATGATCCGCTACAGGCCGCGGCACTAAAAGAACAATGCATACTGGTGGACAACAACGACAAAGCTATTGGCTCAGCTTCGAAAGCGGATTGCCATCGAGTGGATACCAATGGCCAAGTTAAGCTGCATCGCGCTTTCAGCGTATTCCTCTTCAACTCGAAAGGCGAAATGCTCATCCAACGACGTTCTGTGCACAAGGTCTGTTGTAGTTGGATAAACATTTTCAGGCTTAAAGATTTTTCTCACATGGGTCATTTTTTGCAGATTACCTTCCCAGATACTTACACAAATGCCTGCTGTAGTCATCCACTTTATGAAATCGAACATGAACGCGAAGAAATCAACGCTTTTGGTGTACGCAAAGCAGCACAACGGAGGCTTAACTATGAACTTGGCATACCAATGGACCAAATAAGACCTGAGAATTTTCACTATTTGACGCGCATTCATTACGCCAATCCGGGTGATGGTGTGTGGGGCGAACATGAAATTGATTACATACTCTTCTTGCGAAAAGATGTTACGTTAAAACCAAACACCAATGAGGTCAGCGAGGTGCGCTATCTCAAGCGCACTGATGTCGACAAAGCAATTAGCAAGTTTAATGCGCCATTGACCCCATGGTTTGAACTCATATTACGTCATCGCCTGAAAAAATGGTGGGACAATTTGCATCAACTGAAGAGATTCGAAGATTTAGATAATATTCAACGCTTTCAAGCGTCAACGTAAATAAGCGAGATAGCTAAACCAAAAATTCAAATTCATTTAAATTCAAATTGCTTTATTTAAATGGATATATTTTCTTTATTTCATTTTGTGGACATTGATTACTACTACCTCTTTTCTTCTTCTCCTCAACACTTGAGTTTCTATCTCTTCTTCAACGATAGTCCATTCAATACACATGCGATTATAGTATGTGGTAACCAAAATATTATATATGTGTGTGTGTAGATATTAAATACGTGTTTTGTTTGGTAGCACTATAAATATTGTTAGCTCGTTTAGCAATGATCACATCACGTTACAGTCATCTTCATTATCATTATCGAATATCAGCACGCGCCTCCGTAGTACGCAACAAAATAAATATTTACAAATATCAACTAAAACTACAAATGAGACTTGGTTGTCATAGGCATATGCATCGAACAACGAAACGCTTATTATTAAAACTATAAAAATTATATAAAGAATACAATATAAATATATGAAGACTTTTAAGACAAGTTGCAGCAGTTATTTAACTTATGAACATTTTCGAAAGCGATCAATACAATAGGGGCGTGTTAGCCAGCGATGCAAGCGAGCGTGTTATTCACTTGGCAAGCCGCCGTAGGCATAGCACAATTCACTTCGCACCTTACTTAATTACAAAGGCACCAATTCAGGCAAAAAATATCAAGTGTAAATAGGAAATACCAACAACTTCAACTTAAGCTAGACGTGCAAATCATAGCGTGAATTCGCTAGTGGCGTTAGAGATGCACAGTTAGTTTAGCAGTTAATTATGCACATTCATTCGTTAATACATACTCCCACGTGCGATTACGTTGTTTTATAATTAGCTTTCGCGTGATTGGATTGGTTTTATTCAGGCCGCGCGTCCTGAATTCGTTTAGTTAAGGCACATTTTGAGTCTTTTAGGATTATATTCGTAACATCGTCGGCATCATTGTTGTTGCTGCTATTTCTCGTGTTTCCATGATTGCAGCTACAGATTTGTTATTAAAGCCCTCACTTAATTTTGGCACGTTACGTAGTGTCACCGCTTAAGGGCGCGAGGCACCTGCTGTGTAGCATCAATTCATGCGTGCACAATTGTGTGGCTTAGGAGAGGCCGAACAACTTTAGAGCATTGAAGGCTGTCGCCAAGGCAACTTCCTCGGGTGTTTTCTTCATGAATGCCGCAATCAGTTCAACAATGGCGGGTAAACTACATGGCTCATTGCGTTGAAAAGTGCAATATCTATTAAGGAATCAGTTTTGTTACCAAAATTACTCAAATTTCTTACGCTTACCTGTGTAAGTACAATAGAGAGCGGTCTGTGATGCCAGTCTTAACATGTTGCGGTAGCTTGGAAGCACGGGTATTTGGGTACATAAAAGGTGCATCGGTTTCGACTAGCAACCTATCAAGTGGCAGTGTACCATTGTCGAGCAATTTACGCACTCCAGTGTCTGACTTGTCCTGCAGCCATAATTATGTTCTAGATGATCAAACAACCTTATAGTTTTTTCCTACTCACTTTGCATAAGTAACCAGTCAAGCTAACGTAGAATCTACGATCCAAGTACTTAATTGCCTCGTCTGCGGTACCCATAAAACCCCTGATCACGATTGGCGGCAGGTTCTCGAATCTGGCCATTGGGGTATAAAAAATATACATAATAGTTTTCAATTATAACTTTACTCTTATATACGCACTTGTCGAGTATTTCGAGTACATCATTCTGTGCCGAACGTTCGTGTATAAGAAGTGGTTTAGCCAATGTGCATGCCAACTGCAACTGTTTCTCAAAGATAGATTTTTGCACGGCTGGCTCGGAGAAGTCGCGCTGATAGTCCAAGCCACAGGGTCCAATGGCAACACATTCCGGTGCCTGTGCAATATTTTCAAAATCGAACCAGATGGACGGGTCTTCGGCAATGGATTTTGAGTCGTGGGGATGTATGCCAGCAGTCGAGTATATAACGTCGGGATATATGCGCGAAAGGCGCAGCGCTTCCTTGCTTGATTTCACTGAAGTGCCATGAACCATCAGCTTTTGAACACCTGTTGTTTGTAGACACAAAGATATATAGAAGGGAAATACATAAGAATTAGCTAACATTTATCATAATGTCAAAGACATATTACCAAACTGACAAACGTACACACACACAAAACACGACATGCTTAGGACGCAGCCGACGCTCGATACTCAAAACAGCTTATCAACGACGCCCACAGAAGTGTGACCTTAGCTTTGGCTCTTGTATTGCGAGTGGCCGCGCCCAAGACATTCGTCTTTACCCGCCGTGTTGCTTTTATGTGCATCATCGTATATGCTCTACATACTGACCTGCGTCTCTTGCTCTCTGCACTACTGAATCCAGATCACGGCTATACTTTTTATTCGTCAAATTCGCGCCGACATCGATAACAATCAAATTCTCAAAACAGTGTTTCATATCATCGATGTCCAGCTCCAATGCTGTCGAAGATGTGCTTACTGCTTGCGTATTATTATTATCATTATTGTTATTGGCGTTTTCCATGTTTTGTGGAAAGAAAAATTGCGTTGTGACGAAAATAGCAATGACGAAAACACTCGCCCCTTCACCGCGACCAAATTCCACGTTCGCTTTATAGGGTAATTCGACTATGGCAACTATTGTGTCGCAAGGAAGCGCTTTAGTTGCATAAACTGAAGAACGTTGAAATTGCAATTTCGAAGGAAATTAAAACTAATTGAAATATTAATTTGTTAATGAATAATTAATGAAAAAGTTGACAAAATCCCGACGGTAAATACGTGGAGACGACTGCTGGCATCAGTGTTGGTTAATGTACTATTTATGTGAACATCGGTCAACTGCAGTGTTGCAGACCTCTAGTTTTTAAGGATTGCCAAGTGCGAGCAGAGCAAAAGGCGGTTAATTTGAAAAAAAAAAAAAAATTGCATTAAGATTAGACCACACATTTTTACTTTCCGCAAACGGTATTGGATTTCAAAAAAGAATTTTTTTTCAAAATCTGAAAATGAATTATTTAATAGCTCTTATCAGTAAATAATCATAGTTTAACACGACTTTCATGTAAAGGAACCTGGCCATAGCTTATACCCACTTTGTATGAGAAATATATATTACAACACATAGGAAAACTTATTTTAAAACACTTTTTATATACCTACCGTAATCCGCAATTGTGTTTATTACTGTGAAATATTAAAATAACCATATGTATGGCCAAAATAATAGTACGGAAATACTGAACAGTCAGAACAAAATAGTTTTCATAAGGTTTAAGAACAAGAACAAGATTGAGAATGCATTAATATTTAATGCATAAGAGAGGCAGTCATGATGAATGGCAACATTCTGGATATACTAAGTGGCACCCGTTGGATACTCCTAGTTTCATAAAGCTAAATACCATAAATTCGGGTTGGCATGCCATACTGAAACCTGGTTGTTCAGGGTTATTAAAGTTTGCTACAAAGTCGCAGCCTTGGTGTCTTTGTGCCTTCTACTTGACGAATTATATTGAAGTAAACCCGAATTAACGCCAATATTCCAACAATTCGGTCTGAGCCGTAGCTGTTGTTGTTGAAATGTAGAAATCTCTATTAATTAAACAAATAAATCAGCGAGTTTGCTATATTTGTATATTTTATTGTTGTTATTATGCAGTTATATGTAACTTGGATAACTTTTTATTTGGTTACACAGTGTTTATCATTGAACAAAAATATGTACTTAATTCTTTGTTGCATCTGTTATTCATACATATTCATATGTTTATTGTAATTTTAATTACTACATTACTTGTATTTTAAAACTTAAAGTTCCTTTATTAGCATAGTTATATATAAATATTTCTTTATATTAATAAATATATATTTAAAATGTTTTGTTTGCATAGAAAGCTTTACTCGTATGTGGCTTTGTATCGTACTCTTATATTATTCATTTATATTAGGACAGTTTTGCGTCATCAGATTATGCATTTTGTAAGTGTATATGTTTTATAAATTTTTACTAAATGATATTACTAATAATACGATTACGTTTGCTTTGCGCTTGGTGTAACGATCGGTTATTAATTTACTGATTTTCGTACACTTCAAATATATTTGTTTAGATATATCTTGGATATATATTATTTAGTTGTTTCGTACGTTTGGTCGAAAGTGCGCCCATAGAGTTATTGGTAGCGGGCTTTGTATCTAGTTATTTTTCTTTATATTTTTATCCCCAGCTTTGAGCTCATTAAAAGCGATTACATATTTGTGGCTTTACTTCAAACTAATTTTTTAAACCAAAATAAACTAAATTAAATAAATTAAATTGTTGCCGTTGTTATTTTTGTTATGTTCTTCTTATTGGTGTCGTTGTTTAAATTTTTTTAACATTTGCCAATTGCCAAAAACTCTACGGTAGCACTTTGCACATGAATAACTTCGATAATCATTACATTTACAAAATCTCGGATAGCATTAAAATTACATATGTTTCGATTTAATTTAATTTATTCATTTTATTTAATATCATATTTCGTATGTGTACTTTTTGATATTTGTAAGTATGCAATTTCAAAATGTTTGCCATTCCAGCATTTTAGTACTTTGAGTTTCATTCATTATGTTATTAGATTATTGTTGTATTAGTTGTTCTTGTTCTTGTTGTTGTAGTTATAGTGATACGTTAAGTGCGAAATTCATTTCCTTTTTATGTTATTTTTGTTGCGATTTTAGTTTTTTTGTTCTCTAGACTTGCCCCAATCGCTAAACCCTAACTTCAAAACGTGGTCAAAATTTTCTCCGCCGCCCCCACTGCGATTGTGCGCATTCGTTGACCCTTCTAAATATATATATGTTTGCTATTCGTGTTCTTCTTCTCAATATATTTTTTTGTAGTTGCAATTCCGAAAGTGGATCCTTTGCGATCGGACCCAGATCATTTTTTCTAGCTACTTTCTAAAACCTATATTAAAAACATTCAATCATAAACTGATTTCTTTGGTTTCACTTCGTACTCTCGTTTTCCCCTCTTTTGTTTTTTTATTGTTTTGTCTTGGTTTCGGTTCTGTTTTCCCCTTCTGAGGCCCCATCACCCCATCTACTTCATTGTAAAATTCTAATAAATGTTTATTTTGTGAGCTTACGCAAGCGTAACACTCCGATTGATTATTGTTTGATAGATATTATTGCTTATTTCCAAAATCAATACAAATATATACGTATATATAAATCGTAAGAATTTCCATACAAAAATTTAGTAGGTACATTACTTTAGACCTCGGTGTGTTTCAAATGTATTCACTGGACTCTACTGTTTGCCCATGTGCTGGAAGCCCCATATGTCCAGCCACCGGACTACTATTTGCAAATAGCACCACCGGGGGCCGTCCAATTCGGGCATTTCGCACGTGTGCATGCGTTCCGTCGTCATTGCTCTCGTACAAAAGTTTAGCTGCTACTGATGCCAGCTGATAAAAAACGTCCTCACTTTTCTCTATATATCAAGAAAGTTTCGGCTTTCGATTTAACATTCGTTCTGCTCTAGCGAATTTCAAGTACAAACGAACTAAAACTGCAGAACGGTACATAAGTCAATGTACCATTGAAACGCGTATAAAATATGTAACTCTAGCACTAACAGTGTAGTTGTGTGCGTGTGTGTGTTTGGGCGTGGCTTAAGACGAGTCACACAACCCAACAAATGTACTTAGATCAATGCTTACCTTAAAATTGGTGTTCTCTAAACTGTTAGATGCCAATCTTCTATTGCCCCATGTGGATATGTGCGTTCAAAACTATGGCCGAATACAAACTCGGCTAAAATCCGGCAGAGAGTTTATTTATGTATGTTTTGGTGTATGTGTGTGTATGTGTGTGCCTATTTAGTTGTGTATTGGTGTGAGTTTGTTAGGTACTTATTCACAGATTTCAATATTCTTGCGCGGCGAAGGTGCGCCAAAACCATTGCTGTGCTGTGAATCGGTCTTCTTTAGTATGGACACGGTGTGTCCCTCACCGTTGCGATTTGCAATGATGGAGTCCTGTTTATTAAGCGGCCCACGACGTTGATCGGCAAACGAGATCACCGAGTCCTGCTTGACAAGCTGATGACGCCGTGGTTCTGTGAGGAAGTGCTGACTTAGTACCTGTCTGTGAATTTAGAGGAGCACTTTATATACTCGTATACTGACCTGGCCGGTGATCGACAAACGAAATAACCGAATCCTGCTTCACGAACTTCTGTCTCTTATGCTCGATGTGTTCGAGAGGCGAATATACGCTGTCCTGCTTCAATATCGTGCCACGACGTGAATCAATTGAAATGCTGTCCTGCTGTGTGGCTACTGAGTCAAGTGAGCGTTCCTGTGCGCCATTGCAGAGCGGTACTTGGCCGGCACGTTGCTTCGCTTCCATATAAGAGACAATTGAATCCTGTTTCGACAAGGATATTTTGGAGCCGTTGCTATCCTGTTGGCAGAGCAGGCGTCGCGAGCCGGAAGCCTCACTAGAAGCGCTCTCCTGCTTGATGAGAAACTGGCGTGAGCCATGCGAGTCCTGCTTGAGCAACATTTGCTGCGAGAGGTTGCTGTCCTGCTTCATCATGAGATTGTGGCGTCGCAATGTGTTGTGCTCGTAGATGTAGGACACGGCGTTTGTCTTCCGCAAGCCCGGGCTGCTGGGGCTCTTACGCGAGCTGGCGTGATGATAGTGCGAAGACTTGCGAGTGCTGGTGGTGGACGAGGCGATGGCCACGTTGTCATAGTAGCTGCGAACATAGAAAATGGAAAGTTGTTTTTGGGAAATGTTTTCCACAATACTCACCGCAAACGGCCGCAGCATGAACGCGACTTAACAATGGCGGCGAAGCCACGTCGATACTTCTTATTGAAGAATGCGTAGAGTATCGGATTGATGCACGAGTTGGACGAGCCCAACCACTGTGCTAACGGTGTGACCTTCTTCAGTATCTCAAACTCCTCGGCCGAAATATCTGCACCGAATTTGATGCGTGCAAAGATCACATAGAGTGGCAGCCAGGAGAGCACAAAAAGTATGACGACGGCAACGAGCATCTTGATGACCTTCACCTTCGACTTCTGCTGCATGCGATCCATTTGTGCATCTTTCGAATCGCCCGGTATGGAGCGTGTCGACACTTTGATCCAGATAAGCACATAACACAGCGTGATCAGCGACATGGGCAACAAGTAGCAGGCCACCAGATGTGCGATCAAGAAGTACAAATTGCCATTGGTGCCCGGTGGCCAAACCTCCTGGCACAAATATTGCGGTTGGGTGTACTCGGAGATGATGGCTTCCGGAAAAACCTCCTCTGCCGGCACCAGATCGAAGAAGAGTAGCCACGGTATGGTCGAGCACAAAGCAATCACCCAAATACAGAGTATCATAAAACGAGCACGTCGCTTTGTCATCTGCTTCAGTGGCCACCAGATGGCAATGAACCTGAAACGAGTGAGGATGAGGATGCATCGTAGTCGATGTGAATAACACAAAGGAAGAACATATAAATATAAAATAACAATAGTGGGTATCACGATGACGATGGTAGGGATAGTGATGATGATGACATCGTTCTGTTTTCGCCATATGCAAAATACTTTGGTTGATAAATTAGAGCACGCGCGCTCGACGCAATATCAAACTCAGAGTCTTAATCAGCCTCGTTGTGAACATAAGCCATAAAAACGCCCTCAACAACAACTACATCACTCACCCTTCCATCCTAGACGCACTTTCTTTCCACAGCCACAGAAAATATGCATAATCTCTTTTTCCCGTTGCGACTATTGAACTCTCACCCGGAACACACAGAGTTTGAAGAGTGTGTGGATGCAGATCCCTCGTCATCGCTATATGGTTTGTGTATCATTTTGTAGTTTTCGGCATAATGATTTGTAATTTGAATAAGAGCACAGCTCAGGGGCCGCCACAAACAACAATGCTGTGAATGACAGCCGAAACGAGCTCGTCTAGCAAAAATTCATTTCTCTTAGCGCAGTTCAAGAAGCTGCTTAAGAAAAAGCGACGCCGTTAATGCCATCAATGCCGCCATCGCCAGCATGGGCCGCCATTGTTAACGGTTTCGGGTATTGAACGTCGCCGAAAGTAGATAAACTACAATTAGCGTCCTGTTGTCGTCAGTTTGATTCGCTGCCATTTAGTAGTGCAAATTAGTTGATGAGCTTCCATTAATCATCTTCAACAGTTGTAAGCTTCAACGTTTTAATTGATGCGCGCTCAGCGGTAAAGGAAAAAATCAAGGAAAACAAAATGGCGCAAATTTGCCGTTGCCAAGTGGCGCTGAGTGTGTGCATTTCCGTTTCCACTCACATCACATCACATCGTCATATTTCAATTGACAAAATTTCACGGTTTTTACGAGCGCCACCCAACCCATGACTTTTTTAATTTCTTCGTTTAACCGCACACTGGCAGCGCAGCCGTTGACATTTTCATGGCACCTCGGGCTGCAGAACGATGCGAACAGACGCCCCCACATCGAAGAGCAGAAAAGCAGAATAACCATAAGTGGTTTGCAACATCCTGTGTATTTGAGTACGTATGCATGTGTTTGAGTGGATGTCTGTGTGGGTGCGCTAAGCGCTCAATTTGCCGTTGTAGAGCAATTATGCCATTGTTGTCTATCTTATGCCAAACTATTCGACTCATTCCAACACGGAGATGGTTTTTTTTTTGTACGACGCTTGTACTTTAACTGGAATGTATGAAACTACAGAGCAAGCAAACTTCTTTAAACCCAAGAGTTTGGTTGATGAGGTTTAAATGAAAAAAGTTCTCTGTCATACCATACGTGGGAGTAGCTTCCAAAGTGGAAAAATTAATGTAAAATGCGTGGAAATAATAAAAAAAAATTTTATTTTAATTTTAATAAGAAGATGTTTGCTTGTCTCTTTGTCTGTCTGTTTGTTTGTTTGTTTGATCCCTCTGGATTCCGCCACCGTTTGTTCGAGCACCATGAAAATTGGTACGTTTGGTAGATGTCATCACAAAGCATGTTTGTGCCTAAGTTTGATGCAAGAAATAGTCGAATTCGCTTAATATTAAGATCAACTTAATTTTGAGAAGCTTCTCAAACTGTATAGATACAAATAAAACACAAAAACAAAGTAGCCTCTGAGAATTGGGGTTTCCCACAGTGCTGCTCAAACTGTACAAAGTCGACATATTCAAATATTCGAATGAAAAAAAAAATTCAGAATACGAAATGCCACCCAAAAAGTCAAACACTGGAAGATCAACGAGAAAATCGCAGCAGTAGACAGAGCGCAGAAGGTAGCAAGTGATAAATAAATAAATGAGTGGTACACCTAATTTTTTTGTTTATGCTCTATCGTCTTTTTTTGCGTTTATTGTCAGCTAATATCCAGCGAATTTTATAATGTTTAAAAATCACATGTATGTCCGTACAATAATAAGTTAGTATGAATGGTCAGTCATCATGAATAGGATTGCAGTTAACTCTTCAAAGTAAAATTTTATTATATTGTATTTAACTATATAAAAAAAATGTTTTGTAACTTGGGACTAAGCAGCTTAAATAGTAATATTTTCCCTGCCCACCCCACCATTAAATTGTTTTTTTTTTCGACAATAGTGAAATAGGCAGACGATGACGAGGTTTGATGTTCTGGAATAGCTCTAAATAAACTAAAGAAGTATTATTTTTTATTCAATACAGTCGGACTACTGCTGTTATTGCTAATTGGCAAATTGTCCAGAAAATAGAAGAGGTTTAAATGTTATGGCTGATATAAAAAGTATTCGCGGTTTTATTTTTTTGTACTTTTTTGCTTTTTCTTTACTGCTTCATTCAAGCGACAACAACAATAAAAATTCCCGAAACGTAATCGAACAAACCACTCCTGGGTTCGGCGTTCAATCACAGCGTTAATATAATTTTTTATAATTACACAACTGTCTTCACAAACAGTGTAGCCTGAAATGTCAAACGTGTTCCTTTCACACAATCGGATTGATGTTACACAATATTATGGTATCAAGACCATCTAGAGATAAAAAACGCTTATACTTTTTATATCACTTATACAAGAATATAAAATAAGAATATTTCATTGCCTGTATCATTGCACTCGAATTATCTTCGAATGAGAAAGGAACTCACAACTTAAGACACGGCGTCATGACCATCTTTTTATTATTTAATTATTTTTATTTATTTTCTGTTTTTTTAAATGTATTTAAGTAATAGACTACAACTACAATATTTAACCATTAAAATATATTTTCCTATGATTTTATACGTAGAATAACTAATTAAAATTTATGATGACACAGGAATTATGATGGCATCCACAAGAGCTAACACGGGTGTCAGTGCATTTTTCGCTGTGTAGAAAATGATTTCCAATTTTCAATGAGACTTTTAAAAAGTTCAAACGTAACATCAGCTAACAGTTGCATCAGCAATACACACGGCCATGGCAACCAACATTTATTCATAACTCCAACACGCCATTCCACCATAAGTCAACCTTAGGTTACTTTCAACTTTTCGCAACAATAAAATCCAACTTGCCAAAGTTTGCAACATTTCGGCCAGCTGTCAAAGTGCTATGTTGTTATGTAACATTCTAAGCAAACCTTGCACACCCACATAGTACAGCGTACTATGCATTGCCAGCATTGAGTGATAACGACATAATCAAAAACTTATCACCGATTTTTTAACTATATATATCTTTTTATTTTTGTTTTGTTTTATAAGACAAACTTTAGTGATGCCGGTCTTCAAACATTTTGTTTTACTAGTTGCGCTATGAAGCGCTGATAATAAATCTCAGAATTTCGATGAAGTTTACGAGCACTCGTAAAAGAAGATAGCGAACCATGGAGTAATCTGCAAAGTGCACACAGCGAAGCAAAGTACACAGTACACTCCCTTGGCCGGACTTGACTACGTTAGATACCGAACACTTCACTGCTGGTAGGTGGTCAGCCAAATGAAGACGTATGTGTGTGGTTACTCTTTAAGCACCGAATAATGACCCATAGCACCGGGGACTCGTCTGGTGTTGTCTGTCGAAGGACTATCGAAAATTGATATTGTGTAAATAAGGCATCATAAAAGTATTATTGTAGTTCGAGTATCTCAACCCAAGCAAGGACACTCAGTCATTCAGCCACTCATTCGCTTGTTCATTGTTATGCGTGCGTTGTGTGATGTACGTTGTGAAGATATGCGGGCTGCTTTGTAGCCATATTCGTATCAATTACATTAATAGTGAAGCGTTAACAATTTTATGGGGCGGCTATCAAAAATGGCGGAACTGATTTTCGCACAAATTACGCGAAAATATGCGGACAAAAAGGCTCTGCTGCCGGCGCCATAGAAAGGCAACGAAAAATGAGGAATGAGGCTTTCAGCAGTTGGCATGCGGCACGTTTTCAAAAGGCATTTCATTTAAGGCAATTCTGAGTTTGTGTGTGCGACAAAATCTGGATCTGAATAATTTATTAGCGCTCAACCGATTCGGTCAAGGAGTGTAACAAATAACACAAATAATACAAACAAAAAAGAAGAAAAAACTGAACTTGATCTTGGCGCTTATGACGAGACGCATCGACACTTCAAGTTGATTTAGTTTAAAATGCACATAAAAATAACTATGGAATATCATAACAAAACCAATAATCGAAAAAAAAAAATTATATATATATATTAAAACTAGTAAGGTAGTTCACTATCGCTAACGCCAACAACTATCGGCAGTGTCGGCGGTCAGCAAGTCAACTTTTTCAGATAATTTTTTTTACATTTATTTTTCCCATTTTTTGTTCTTATTGTTGTTGTTGTACATTTACTGAGCGTCGCTACTATAAAAACGCTTTGCTTTGCAGCATTTGGCAACAGTTGCAAGTTATTTGCGAAACAACAATTATTTATTATTTAATAAAGGAACCCGGCCAACAGAACCAACAAATAACGTCAAAATGTTCAAAGTTGTAAGTAGCGCGGGGTTACGGTTCAGAGCATTTTTATGACAGAATTTAGTCAGAAAATTGCCAGCGCCACAGCCGTCATTAATCCACGTCTTATTGTCTCATCTAGCTCTCATTCCTTTTTCATACCTCCACTCACTCTTTTTCACTCTCTCAACGCAGTTGTTCGTCCTGTCAATATTCGCTTTGGCCAGCAATGTTTACGCCGGCGTCGTGGTGGCTCCAGCTGTGCCACTCGTGCATCCCGTGGTGCACACGCCCATTGTGCATCATGGCGCCCATGCGATACACTCGTAAGTGACAACATCATTCTCTTTGCTCATCCTGTTTGCACAGGCAACGCGCCAACTTGTTCCAGTTGCGCTATGAGAAAGTGTACACATTCGCTTGTTTGTTCTCGCTTGTCTGATGTTTGCATTTGCATTTTCATTTTCATTTCTGCTTTCATTTCACAGCCACGTTGTACACCATCCGGCGCCCCTCAAGGTCGTAACGCCAGTAATCGCCAAACCCGTTGTCGCAGTGCACGCCGTCAGACCAGTCGTTCCAGTTGTGCCTGTCGTGCATCATGCCGCACCCGCCGTCCTTGTGCATCATTAGTGAGAACACGCCCCAGCACACCTGCCTGCTTACCTGAATTTCCTGTACCTGAACCTATAGCCTTACCCTTACCCCAGCACAAAAGCCGCAGTAACAAAAATAATGTATACAAATCCCATAAAAAGTTACTTTGAACCAATAAAAAATGACGCCACAAGCGACGGAGAACTTTTTATAATGGAGCTTGGAAAAGGCATTAACTTTAGTATCCAGTTAATGTGAGGGATTGCAACCTTTTTATTTTCTGATTGTTAACTAATGAGCTGAATGTGGTCTTACCAGCATTGAAGGCTGCTGGTAAGTTACCTCAACCTACATTGCATTTGGTGATATCGTAAAATATGGAACTGTCAACTTTCTCAGAATCCAGGCTCTGCCGAGAAGCTGACAAATTGTCATTCGCTTACTATATCTATTTTAACAGGAATTGTGTGACAAAGAATTTCCTGGTTTTTATTACGTGTGTGTACCCATGAAGTGGTAATTGACCTTTTCTACAGACAGACACGGTATGGTTCCATGTGTCCAGATAATGCTAATAAATAATTAAAACTCCATACGGCCGACATTTTCAAACTTTCGCGTACACCTTTGATAATCTCTCAATCTCTCAATAGCTGAATCAATTTAACTTAAATAGAATGCTACCCTTATATTGGGAATAATGTGAACAAAGTAATCTTCCATCGAAGCACATTTATAATGATTTCTAACTGATTCAATTAGATTCCATACATGAGCCCAGCATTTAAAATTTAATTCGATGTTCTTGAAACAGTTTTGAATTATTGTTGAGCCAGATGTGGGAGAAAGGATAATTTGAAAGTATAATTATGGCGTAGTTTACCTCTTCGTATTTGAATACATCTTCACACAATTGTAGTGTTAAAAACTAATTACCAAGTTTATGATACTTGCGAATAAGTTTTTGTTGTACAAGGCCATACATAAACCTTTATGGACTTATGGTATACAGCTTTGAGGCACTGCATCCAATTCAAACTTGGAAATTCTTCAGAGGTTTCATTTCAACCTAATGTGGAGAATCGTAGTTGCACAGTGGTATGTCTGGAACTCTGTTATCCATGGCACATATGATTTTCAAATTCACTTCATATCGTCTGAAGATTAATTTTTTAATAAATTAAGACTATAATAAAAGATAATTTACAATTTTGAAATTCCCAAAATATTCAAATATGATACCCTGTATTTACATTGCCTGTGAATGTTTTGCATTTCCCTACGATGTCAGTTAATCATAATGAGAATTTTCAACACAATGTCTTAATATGTTCTTAATTTATTATACTCATCAAAATGACGACAATAATAATCATTATAATCATAATAATTAAGCTACTCACCGATCAAGGGACACCGCAATCAAGCTGTAAACAGAAGCTGCCACCGAGACGCCCTGAATGTAGGGTACAAACTTGCACATCAGCCAGCCAAGCATCCATGCTGCGGAAAGAAAGAAACAAAACATATGAGAAGTGTAACAGAATTTATTAGAATGTTGATGGAGTGGAAAAAGAAGCAATATAGCAATCAACATAATGTAAATGAAAGAAATTTCGTTATGACACGTCATCATCAGCAACATCGCCATCATCAGCATTGTTGGGCACGTCGGCATCAACGCAGTGTCGGCAGTGTCATCGCCGCAAATCAGCTCACATCGGAGTTCATTTCTCAAAATGGAGTATAGCGTATTTCTTTTGTTTTATTTATGAAGCGCTATTTCACGCTCCAGATTTATGTGCGGCACATTGCTCATAATTTTGGCGACAAGTTACAGTTTGAGGCGACGATGTGCGAAGCGAATCGCGAACAATGGAAGGGAACCACTTCCTTTTGTTCATAGCCCCATTTTGTCGAAGTTCGTTGTTGATTTAAGTTCATTTGAGTTAGTCTATCGGGGAATCCATTATACATCATGACTGAAGGCGATATTTGTTTATTATTATGTATTTATATGCTAAGCGAAATAAGTCACTCAGACGCCAAAGGTTATTAAGCACACATGCCCAACATATTGACAGAACTACACGGTTGCCGTTGCCATCGACATTAGTTTACAGTGCCCCCACAAAAGGTTGTTGACAGTTTTTGGTCATTGGCCATTAGAAAGAAGCAGAATATGACAATAAAAAAATGAAAAAAAAAAACGTTTGACAGATGATTCTTGGCACTCTCGAAAACACACATGTCTCGCGTGCATTTGGGTTCAATGAACGCCAGCAAGTATGCTATGAAAAATGCGAAACTTTTGCTAATTTCCTGTCCACGGCTTATCTTGCGAGCTCTATTAAGCGAAGCCATGCTGGGACGCATGGCCGTATTATGCGAGCAAAAGGCAAATAGTCAAAATTTAATATGTGAGCTTCATAAATAGAAGTTACAATATACTTTTCCAAATTGTTGCGCTTCTCCTTTGTCCAAGTCGAAGAGATTGAATAAATGAATGTATAAACAACGGTCACACACGCTGAAGACCCCTGCAAGTTTGATTCTGCGACAGCCCAATAATCTTAATGAAATAATCAGGCGCGACAAATACACATACACAGAAACACACCGTGATTCACAAGAAGCATAACACTCACTATAATGCGTTATTCTTATTACTGGCAACGTAGCTGGTCACGTAGCCAAGAAAGCAGAAAATTGAATTGAATTTCTGGCAAGATGCCATGACCGTTGTGTGGGCTGCGAACGACAATAAGGACACGTAGTCGTACAAAATTAAAACACAAGCATCGACAGCGGCTTCAAATTGCTTTGAGCCAGCGCTTTCAGTCATTGATAAATGACTTCATCGGCACGCATACCCGGCGTATTCACTAAAACTAAAATGAAGCTGCGGCAACCAAATGAAGAAGCCGATAAGCACAATTAATGCATGGGAAACGTGACTTTAAAGCAAAGAATGGGACACAATCATAACAATTTCGCATTGATAACGCTATAAAGTTTAATGAATAAACAAAGCTATAAGGCAGGCAAACAGGTGAGCAAGCGAAAATGTCCTGAAGCTGGCGCTGAAGGACACACGCTTAAGGTGACGCTTCGTATGCATGAAACATGCCAAGGCACAGAAATCAATTCATTTTGCTTTTTATTAATTTTTTTTCGTAGAAATACATACAAATAAACACACACAACACACACACAAAATCAGAGACATGAACAGCCGTAGCAAGCAAACACCTCCTTCATTGTGTGTGTTTGTGTGTATGTATGTATATGAAAGTAACCCTGACTATTAGGTTGTTGAGCAAAATATTTAGGTCAATTTATCCAGCCGCAAAAAAACCTTGGCTACAAACAACCTTCCAATGCAATTCTGAGGCTGAAGGTGTGCTTAGATAATGACAGCAAGTATCTACTTGCAAACACTCATACCTACAAGTAAACAAACTAACGCACACATGCACACACACACACATAACAAATAGGCGACGTTCGCGGAAATTTGATTTGCAATTTTTTTGTTCTTCTATTCAGAGAGTAACAAAAACAACAATAACAACAACAATAAGAGCGACAATCATTTTTTTTATCATGTTTCGCCTTCAAGACAAACTGCTCGATACTGAACTGCAACGAACTCGGTCAAAGTGAAAATGTATTTCCATAAATGTTTGTGTGTGTGTGTGTATGTGTACATTAAAACCCATGTACAAGCAAACAACGGCTGTTTTTGTTTGTTTGTTCGTTTGTTTGTTGTGTGCGCGTTCGTGTATGTGTTTGAGTAACCTCAGTAAACATGCAGTTTTGCATATTGAATTGCTTCTGCATTCACGCCCCCGTTCTTAACCACACCCCTCCCCCCTTAAGCCAAACAATTATATCTCTTCAGTAGTCAGTCTTCAGCTCTAGGATGTCGAAAGTGAACACGAAAACAAGCAATGCAAAAATAAGAAAACAAAATTTAAAAAAAAAAATTGCATGCAAGTCGCCAATCAGTAGAGCAGGTTGTTCGAGGTAAAGCCCTTTTGAAAACTAACCCAACCCAAATCAAAATCAACTCATATCAACCCCAAACCCAATGAAACACAACTACAAGCAACCGCCTGTTGGTAAAATTCAATGAAGGACGTGAGCCACAAAGCTCAAGCACAGCTCACCTACACACTCATCTAGTCAATCATTCCCCCATTCAAGTCTTCAGTCATTCATTTTCACATTCACTCATTCTGTCATGCCATCAGACAGCAACAAAGATACTCAGCCAAGCCCAAACCAATAAACATGGCCACTGTCGTTTACCCAAAGTTGGCCCACTTTGACCCACTAAACGTTCACAGTTGCCGCACCCCGTGCAATAGTTGACGAACCCTGCGCCTAAGTGAAATTTGTGAAATTAGGTCAGTTTTGTGTCGATGATCCTTAGACCTCACACTCACTCGCACACGCAAGTAGTACACAAAAAACAAACGCAAAGGTACGCTACAAGTGCAAGAGTGCCTGAGAGAAATAGTGGGAGATTGAGTGAGAGAGAGAGAGAGAGAAGCTGTAGTGTACATGCACGCGTAGAATGCGCGTGAGTACTTTCATTCGTATATCGAGCCATAGCACGCACACATACGCACACATACACAATAAGTCTTTCATTCGGTTCATTCGTTTACTACAAACCACGACGTCGACGACGAAGAAGGCACCACGCCAAACAGCGACGCTCTGCAATGGCTTTGGTGCTTGACTTGCTTCGGTCACCCCTTTTTTAATGTTGTTCTTGGTATTGTGCTGCCGGCGCTCTTTCGTGCAATGCAGTGCAATGTTTTGTTTTCGAGTGTTTATATTTGCATGTATCCGTGTCTCTTTTGTTGGTAGCTGGCATAGCGTTGAGCGCATTTAATTGGTAACGGCGAGTCTAATTGTTCAAAGCATTGCAAAAAAAAAAAAACAAAAACAAAAACAGCAAACAGAAAACATTACAAATGAAGAAGGCAAGAGCGTGAAGTAAGAATTGTCTTGGTTCTCCTGCCCCGAACACACATACTGACACACTGAATACTTGTGTGTTTGCACATACACATATGGCATGGCACACATTTGCGCCATCAAAGTTTGATTTGTGAAGGATTTTTATCAATTGCATGTTATCGTTATTTGTTTTGTTTTATGCATTTCGTTACTGTCGTAACTGTCTTGGCACTGACAGCAGTTTAATGGAATGCATATTATTTTATGCGCGCCTTAAATTATGCATTGATTTGCATCCAACCACAGTTGTGTTATTTTGAATGGCATAGGGACAGATAGAGTGAGAGATATAGATACAGACAGAGAGAGAGAGAGAGAGAGAGACAGAGAAAGAAAGGGAACGCGATAGCGACAGTGACAAATGTGTAATGTGTAATGTATGTAATCAAGTGAACATATTCAAATTTCCTGCCTGCCTACCAAAATGACTGACTGGCTGATTGACCCCTCAACCCCCACCAACCTGCTTGGGAACAAACATGCTTTTTTGACTGGGCCTATAAAGTGGACTTAACTGCAAGTATATGTAACTCTTATCGCATTTGTGTGGCCCAGTCGACAATTCACCTTGACCAGGTTTCTTGCGTGTACCGCTAATTGATTAGAAATGGATTTTAATTGACATATCGAAAGGCAGTGGAAGTGGACAGAGAAATTTTTAAATCGATAAAAATACTTATTGCTTCCTTTCATTAAAAATAAAAGGTACGTTTTCTGCTCACCTGTTAAAGGATAAAAATAAACAAGCCCTTTAAAATTAAAACTGCATAGGAGAGAATGGTATATAAAAAGGAAGTGAAAAAATTTAAAATATACAGAAAGCTACATGTAATATTTTTTTTTATAATTAAATTATAACATTTAACGCAGTAAACTGCATAACACATGTGTCTGATTTAAAGAATAATGACAAACATGTAATATAAAGCGATTATAAAGTCGATTAGTTACGTTTTCTATTTTTTAAACTAAGCGCATAGAAAATTCCATTAAAAAGAAGCATAAAAGACTTTGCTTGAGTACTTAAAGGAAATGTAACGGAGGAAGGGGAATTAGAATTGAAGAAACTTTCTAGTAAAGATTGTTGTTAAGTGTTTACACATTTCCGTTGGGGTAGCGCTTAAACAAAAAAATAAATAAAAAAGTAAGCAAAAAAAAATATCTTTCCTGTGTTTTGTAAGGCTCCTAGACTACTCATTTCGAATACTTAAGCATTTGCACTCAGCTGCGAAATAAGTGCTTATTAAATAATTCCTAAGCCAACCATTTCACTATGTCTATTGTTCCTTATCAGAGACAAGTCATTGTAATATATGCTGTCAGAACCAACAACTTTTAGTACATAATCATTTAATTCTGAACTAAGTTAATCTAACCTTCCAAGATTTGTACGTACTTTTTTTTATCATTGCAATATTTTCTAAGAGCTAACATTTCAGTTTTAAAGATGAGTTGCTGCAAGTGCGTATCTTTGGTTCGTAAATCGACGAAACAAAAGTCTTACATATTAGTACAGTTAGTTTCCGTGTGGAAAGTTTCGGATAGCAAAATAACTTCTTGTCATAATTGTTTCTTTCTTTCTTCTTTTGATTTGTTGTTTTTTTATTTTGGAAATATATTTTTTTTGAGATGTGGAAAAAGGTGCGGCAATCGCATGGGAGTAAAATCTTATCACAAAGGGCACCTCAGCCAGGTCTATCAATCTACAATAATTAATTTATTATTATTTATTATTATTATTATTTTTATTATCTGCTGATTAAAGAGAGATTTTCCATATTTTCGAGTTCACTCATGCTACGAGTATAATTTTTAATTGCATTGCATCTAACATCTAAGAAGAGTAAACAAAAACCATTTGAATTCTGAGACTCCCACAGAGACTTAAGAACTAAACCAATGAATGTGGCATTTTACGTTCGAGGTTCGAAAGGCATTAAAAATCAATTTACAAACTCCAAATAAATCTCAAATTGGTATTTTCCAACTTTTATGAGTTCATAAAGTCGCAAAAAGTTTTGGAGTCTTTTTTTGACATTATATTAAAATCGGTTTTCAGTGAGTTTTATCTTTGTTTTTTTGTTTGCTACACTGAAAAAAATAAAGCACTCAAGTTGCTTGCCGGTTTTTCTGTTTACAGAGCTGATTGTAAGTTGCTGTTTTATTATTATTACGACTATTTTTTTTTTTTCGCCAAGGCCATTTTATTAAATGATTTTTCAACTGAGTAGTTTTCGCGCTTGAATAATTTTACTTTCTCCGCAACTGCAAAAGTTGACAAAATTCCAGCCGTAAAAACTTTGCCGAAACCTAAAATGGTAAAATTGTGTAGCATAGAAACCCGTTGCTCATGCTGGGCTGGGGTAGAACTAATTTTCAACGATAAATTTCAATCATTCATTCTAGTGATGCGCATATTTACTGTAGAAGTTTGACAAGTTTTTGGTCAGCAAATTGCTTGTGGCAACTGAATTCGCCACAAACAAAACATTTGGCATTTGTTGCGAGCGGCAACACCAACGCTTCAACGGGAATCGAGCGACAACTTCTGTTTGCTTGCAAAGCGAAAAAATGTGTGTGAAAAACTTACTGTTTGCCTGAGTAATGCCTTCCCTTTTTGTGGAGCATAAAATAAATGACTCGACATTTGTTATTAACACGGTTTGTGTAATAAATTCGGCCACTTACGAGCAAGTAAGCTGGGCGGATGAAAATGTGTGTCGATATAATTACGAGCCAACATTACAGGTGTAAAAGGTCGACGGTTGTAGTAGGAGGCGGGGCAATCGGTGGAATAATGTTGTGCACGGTGCTGGGCATAAATCTCTGTAATGAGGAGTTTTCGTTGCCACTTGTGGCAGCGTGTCGTTAGGTACTTACGCACGAAAATGTTGCTGATGAGCGTCGCTGGCAGGCAGAATACAATGACCAAAATGTCGGCAATGGCCAGGTTGACGATGAAATAGTTGGTGACGGTGCGCATACGCGGTGCACGTAGCACCACCGCAATCACGAAACTGTTGCCAATCAACCCGACCAGGAACACGATGATGTAAGCGATGCAATAAACGATGGACATGGTCAGCGAGTGGCGATAGAGGAAGTCAAAGTCATCGACGCGATCTAGTTCCCAGTAATTGTCGCTGTCGCTGCCATTGAGTATATTCTCATTGTAAGCAGCAGCGATGCTTGTGGTCGCAGGCGACATATCCAGTAGCAGATTAGCGTAGAATGATGTCGGCTGGGCGATGGTCATCGAAACGGTGGCAGCGGTGGCAGACGAGGACATACTATTATATGTTGAACTTGTCAAAGATGCCGTTGTTGGCAGCGTTGATGATGCCGCGCTGCTCGCCAGAGAGACCGCAGTGGATCGCGCAGTTGCTGTGAACGCTGAGAGCGCTGCCGCAGCCACTGAGGATGTTGTTGGTGTTGTCAGTGTTGGCAGCGCGGCGGGCGCTACTGTCGCTGTGGCAGTGTTCATGACGGAACCCAAAAGTGTGTCCATAATGGCGCCGTTACTCAATTTTGCGATACTAGACTCGGCTGGGCCGACAATAAGAATGTTATTGTTGTTCTTGCTGTCGATGTTATTACCGTCGTTGGCCGCACTCGACTCGCTGGCATTAGCAATGCTCAAGAAGTCGTTGATGTCAATGAGATTTTGCAAGTCCAGAAAATTATGCGTAAAATTATTGCTAAAATGGCCATCGAGCTCGGCGGGTGTTGGTGAGGAGGAGGAGGCAAATACCGTTGCGGATGCGGATGCGGACGCATGGTCGGAGGCTGATGCTGCCATTATGCCTTGGTGTGTTGTTTGTGTTGTTGGTCGTTGGTTGAAGCGTTTGCCTTGTTTGTGCGCGAAATTTTCGTCGGTGTGCTGAGCGACCAACAAGGACGACGACGACGACGACGACGACGACACCAAGGACGTTCTTTCTGGCTGCTGTGCGGAAGATCTCAGATGTTTATTACTTTTAAGTTTTCGACCTTTATTGTTTGTCACCATTTTCGGGCGGCGTTTTCATTTGTCATTTACCATCAAACGCGCTCCGCTCAAATTGTCCATTTACATTTTATTTTTTAATGTGGATTAGCTTTTTAAAAGTTCGTTCGCATTCACTGATTGATTGATTAACTTTACTTTTGTTTTTATGTGCGTAAGTGTATGGAATGCTACAGTTAAAAATTATCACGTCATTATGTTTTTCGAAAATTGAGTCCTTTTAATTAATACACTAATTTGGTTAAGCACTTCATTTCTTCACTTTGTAGTTGTTGTTCTTGTTGTTAGACTTATGCCTGTGTGTTGTTGTACAATGAGTGTAATTTCATTGCATTTACTACATAATAATTGTACACTCGTATATGTATATAAATAAGCACATATACCGTTATGTTATGTTATTCAAGGTCTGCCCAACCAAATATTTCACGTGCAACAACATATTATGCTGACTCTCTGACTGGCCAGCTGGGCTGGTTGGCCTTCCGAAAACTTGAAAGACCTTGTGTGCATATTTCAGATAAGGCCAAATGTTGGTAGCGTAAAAGCGGGAGTGACTGAGGTGTGTTTATGGTTACCATATATCGATCAAGAGCAAGCAACCAACGTACCACACAAACCCACCCACCCACCAAGGCACGCGCACTCAACGACCCACACTTAACAGCCATGGACCATATGCAATTATATGACCAAAAAAAGAAATAACACTGCCATGCGACCTTTGACCTCACTCAATGCGAAAGGAATCTGTGCGAATTTTCTATTAAAGCGACAACTGCCAATCACAAAAATCGCTACGATGCCACCACGTCCAAAGGCAATTGCCAACGAGCACAAAAGTAATAGCAGCACAATCATATAAGATCAGCCAATAACAGTAAAAGTGTACAAAACAAGAAGAAGATGCGCTTAGTAAGGAAGCAGCACTCAAGCCAAACCAGTATGCTACACATAACAGGAACAGACAACTTGGCGACAAAATTCCCATTGACACAATTCCCCTGCTTATACTCCATTTCTAGATGGATTGCTGGCTGACTAACGCACTCTAAGGCGGTCAGACGGTCAGACGGTTTGGGTCCACGCGCTATACGCGCCTGCCTCTCCTTGAGGTTCAACGAGCGTGAAAGTGCTTATATCCAGCGTGCTCGGACCAAAGTGAAGCGGAATTGCTGCGGTTGACTTGGTCGCTTGTTCCCATTTTAAGGACACTCGTGCACATCGACTCAATGATTGGAAAATTGTTCACATCCAAATTGACAGCAGCACTGGCACTGGACAAGCACAGTGGCACGCAACGCAACGGAACCAGGCGATAGATAATTAATTAATTAAAATTCTATCAACTCAAGTTTGAACTTTAAACGTTGAAGTTGTACTCATTAAAAAGCGGAGACCAAACACATTTACAAACACAGTCACATTGATGCAACGACAACAACAACAACAACAACAACAACAACAACAAGAACAACACACACGCTCAAACATAGGCGCGCACTTAGTTATCTGATTAGGAATTCGCGTTTCCGTGTTCGTCCTTTCGTTCGAATGCTCGTGGCACACTGTTTTTGGGCTGCTGCCCAGGGCGACGATATTAACGGAGTCGCGTCTGAAGCAGTACTGCCAAAAATAGTCCTCAGTTGTTTCGTTTCGTTCAAGCTGGCACGACGAATACGTTTTGTTGAATGATAGTCGATGTATCGAGCCGAGTGAATGTAGGTCCTCGAAGCATTGCCGCACCTGCTTCTGTCGTGAACTTCGGGCGCTTCGGCTGAGCTTTCGTGTCCCGTCTTTGTGGCTCTGTAACTGTGCCTCTCTCGGCCTTGCCTCTTATATACACTAGTTAGGCTGGGATTAAATGTGCATGTGTGTGTGTATGCATGTGTGTGTGTATATATGAATGTATTTGTACTCGCCGAAGCATTGGCCCTCAATGCAATGACAAAGTTTTCGGGCTTCGCAGATTCGCACACTGGGAAAGGACCGAAGAAGCGAAGTAGCGTGGTGGCGAAAGAGCGAGTGGGCGATAGGGCGAGTTGGCGAGTGGGCGAACTTCTTCAACTTTGTGGTCTTAAAAGGCAAGCAAGGCCTACACATTTGCTATTTGCTTTGGCAATAAACAAGGTCCCAGGCAAAATGGGATGACTTCGGCTGCCAAGGGAGCTGTGCTCGGTCATTAGGAAACGGCAAAGACAAAAGTCTAAGCAATACACTTTCGTTTAATTGCACAATTTCCCCTGCCCACTTACCGTAATTTGTATACAACAATAAATCCTTTTATTGCGATACCATAGTCCAGCAGCAAGAAATATAACAACAACAACACCATCGCCATACACCATTGAACACACACGCGCACGAACAATAGTAGCCATGTGGGCAGCGGCGATGAGGGCTTCGACGCCGGCGGTACTATCAGTAAACGCAACAGTAGCGAAGCGAGCAACATGGTGTACCCGCATCCTCAGTTTCCTCTCTGACATTCCTTTTATTGTTATCTTTTTTCTGGCGTTTTGTTGTGCTTTGGCTTTGTTTCCTGTGCTCTGCCGCCTGATTGTTATTGTTGATCTTAAGTTATGCGTGTGACTTCCTCAAGCGCTTCTCAGAGGCATTCACATCAACTGCCTAGCCTAAGTCAACGTTCGCAAAATGTCGCAACTCGCAGCTCAATTAAGCTGATTCAGTTATGGTTGAGCTGCATAACAGTCGTCATTATTCTGCTGACCATTTTTTGACAAGACCTTCTAAAGCGACGCTCATGTAATCTTTCGTAATTACGCTTAAAAATCAATAAAAAGTTTGCTTCACTTACTAAAAACCTATAGGAATTTCGTAGGGAACTGCACATCATTATTGATTATATTTCACTTAATTCCTAATCTTATTTAAACCTTTGCATTAGTTCTGGATATTTTATGTTTCTTTGTAAAAAGGCATTTATGAGAAAAATTGGTACCAGATGTTTAATTTGAAATATTTTCCACTATTTTCTACAACCTTTTCTCGCCTTTATGACAACTTGGCAATAGCGCGTCCAAAGAACCATCGTGGTTTCGCAGCGATCCAATCATCGATCCATTTTCGTACTTTCTCAGCATTTTATGACCATGAATATTTGGCTTCGGTGTCGATGTGGATGGCTCTCCTGGCTAAACCCATGGCCTTTGCGCTTGGGATTATTATAGTAGATCCACTCTTCATCGCCGGTCGTAACACGCCACAGAAAACTCTTCTTGGTATGGTAGCCATTTTCCCTCTTTTTGGATCTTTCCCATTGCAGGTAAAACGTAGTTTACAAACGTAGTTTGTAGTTTTTGTGCCTTTGTTAATATTAATAGGAAGCAAGTTTGTGTTGTCTGTATTTATTACCGAGTAAGGGAGTAGGGAATAACAGAACAACCTATTCCAATATGATAAACAGAAAGGGCGTGAGTTACTTATAGCTTGGATAACAAAATATAACAGACTGCCGTTACTTCGTACAATTCATAACATTCTATAAAGTTGAATGAGAACTCGGTGTCTACTTTATGTATACATCAAGAAACATTTTATAAATACGTCAATCGGAATAATTGAAACATCCCCATCCCAAGGTCTTCTACCCGGTTCAAATAAAGAACATCTCTGTAGACTTCAAACCGAACCCAAGCTCAAAATTTTAGCGCGATAGCTCTGATAAATTCGGATAATACGTGTTTTTAACAAACAAATGTACAAATGTACAAGAAAGAGCAAATTGAGGAGACAACTAGGGTTGTCCAATACATTAAAAAAAACCTGCGACATCTTTTAGTTCATCAAACTATTTTTCAAGGTTTGATGTTGTCAAACAACCCTAGTGAGGCCGAACCTCGCATTCTTTTTTTTTTCCTTTATTTATTTCTGCTTCCGATCAGGGGACAGACACCCTATTAGGCAGCTCGTATTCTTAAAATCGCCTGGCATATAGCTACTACTTAATAATAATTATATACAGAATAGAACCTCGCATTATGTTCACATATTTTTCATCAACCCAACATGCTGCAATGTTGCATTTCTAACAAACAATCATCACTACAACACAGCACCATTAACTACTTAAAAGAATATATTATTATAAATATTAAAAGAAACTCTTCTTATGTGTGATAAATTCCACGTCAATATTATTTACAATCACGAGGATTTTTATTCTATTTAGCGACAGTATAATAACGATTAAGGGACAAAAAAAATATTATTTACAATATAAAAAATAAAACAAAATGTATTTAATTTTATTTGAATAACGATTCGAATTTCCGTTTGCTATACTCAAAATGGAAACGTTTGGAAAGAAACATCGAACAGTACCTTCACTGAAACATGTGGAAATGTACATTGAAAGCCGCGAACATGAGCTATTTAAATATTCTTTGAATCATTGTCACACCAAAGCCATAATAAAATTTCTTAAAATGTCGATTCGGTAAATAAAAAAAAAACATTTTTATTCTTAGTGCGTTTTGCACTTTTATATTTAATGCTGTGCAAAAATATTAAAGAAAAAAACATTTATCGCTTAAAATGGCTTATTTCAAATATTCTGTAAGGAAATGAAACATATGAGTTTGTAACATAGAATGTATATAAAGCATGGAATAAACAATGGAAAATTCCAATGACACACAATGACAACTCAGATATATGTAGCACAAAAAGCATTAGCGTAGACGAAAACATTTTCAAGAAAAGGGGTTTATGAAATGAATAATTTAATAAACTTCTGTCCACTTCAGAAATAAACAATTATTAATAGTTGATAACTATTTCTTCCGTACCAATTGTTTAATCTTTTATTTCTTTTTCCTTTGTAAGCATTTTTTTTTTTGTATTTTTCAAGTATGCACCCATTTAACCCCTGCTCAGAGAGATAACTAGTCTGTATCTGGCGTGAGATAGCGCAAATAATTTTAAAACTACAAAGGGTAAATCTGCAATGTAACTAGAGTCCAAGGCCTAGTTATTCAACCACAGCACACACAACTTCTTTAACTACTACACACTCGTTGTAAAAAAGTCTCTATATGTCATTCCATGCGTCTGTCAAAGATCATCTGATAGATGCACTTTAAGGGGGAGCCGTCATTATGAGCAAAAGAAATCTATAACATTAATTTGTCAAAAGATTGTTTGTCGAAAAATTTCTGATCATGATGGATCAAAACATCCATTTGTTCCTAAACGTTTTTTTGCAACCTACTCAATTACTACCCAATAATCCAATTTTATATATATATTTATTGAAATTCAAATGAAATTCTAATAAATAGCTACTTAACTTGGTCGCAAAACCATATTTTATATTGTGACGGAATTAATGTAAAATACATATTTTTTCCGGATATTTAAAGGCAAAAACCATCGAGGCGAGAAGAAGAATATTCTCGATGCAACCAGAACTCATGTGGTGGCTTCGAAAACTCTCACTGCCTATTTCGGCGCCTTTGCTAAATAATGCATACAAAAAAGAATTATACAGTCATGCTGCTCTAACAACAGCAATCGCGCAAACGCACCCAAAATTATATATATGCGTCACCGTTTCACACCACCATACGAGGTAGACACTGCAGTCATCCCATTCCACTCAACCGAAAAATCAATATTTAGAAACTTCTTGAACAAACCCAGCGACAAAGCAAGCAGTATAAATAGAGCTGCTGCATGGCAGCCAGATTCATTCGTCAGTAGTCAGTGAAACAGTGAACAAATCAGTTGAAGAAAGAAAGTAAACAAAGAGAAGAAGTGGTTTAATGAAAAAAGTAGTTACAAAGTAAAAGTAAAATGTGTGAATCAAGTACAGCAGTCACAAGAAATTATTCGACGGCACGCAGACCAATGTAGAACACAGAAGTGATAGCTTCCAGTATTGAATCAATCCGAGGAGCAGTCAAATCTGAAAAGTGTGAAAGCAGCTGGGCATATTTCCCCGCAGGCTGCGTAATTAAGGCGTTAAACAGCAGGAAAACGTGTAACTTTGTTCAGATGTCAATATAGGCAGGCGATGAAGTGAAATCTCGTGCGAATTGTCTATGGCTGAAAAACACCCATTCAGGCAGGCAGGATAAGACAAAAGCTGAAGCAGACGTTCCTTGTTGAACAACCAGTGTGAAATCGCTCGAGTCCAACGGGAAGTTAGACCAAGTCTGGGTGTGAATTAGGAACAGGTATTACAGCGTCACTGTGTTCTATTAACCGTAAGCATAATTTTAAAATTAAGTTCGTCGCGAAATTGTCTTCTCTCAAAACCTCAAATTTCACCATGGTTAGAAACAGCAAATCCGCCGTTTCAAAGCGGCCCGATGCGTTGCCTTTCCTGTTTTCACACGTCGTAAAATACTATACAAAACTGTGTCTGAATCACCAAACGTCTCATAATAATATACACATTCAATGAAATCGCGTGAAATTACAATTACATCGCATTACGTAAGCATTTGCTTCTAGAAAGCCCAAGAACACTTCCCCCCCAGAGTCGTCGTAGAATAAATGTATCTCGACCTCTTTCGTGCTCGTTTGTTCAATTTTTGTGTATCTGAGTTTCACTCACCATTTCTTGTGCTAAAATTATCCAACCTACGTTCGCATATACTATACTACTCTCTTTCACTCATCGAATCAATTTAGCCTTCTCACTCACACTCGATGCGAATTGGCTTCGCACCAAATGGCAGCTGCAATTACTTTTCGGTATACACAATTCATGCTTCAAAAAGCGATTCGTCGTGGAAATCTCCACCATCTTTTTTTTTGGTGTATTTTTTCAGTGTTTTTTTTTTTCGCAGTCCGCTCTGCGAAACCCTTTAACAATTCTTTTAGTTTGAAACTCTTTCTTTTACGTAACTCGTTCACGTTAAGATTACGTATGGTCTTATAGTCGTACCTTACTACACATAAATTAAGTCTCTCTCTATATAGATATAAAATTTTTTGTAAACTAAACTATGCAATATTTCTTTCTCTAAACTTTATAGTTGGGCGTGAGTTAATACAAATCTCCACAAAAAGTCGATCGGTCGGTAACAGACTCTGCAAGCACCGATCAGTTGAGATTGTAGCACTTAGCTTGTTCCCCATTGAAGCGCTCCGCTTTCTAGGAGCAGGGCGCGGGGCTTGCGAAATGTGCTGTGTGCAGTTGTATGAATTTATGCTGATTGATTAGGAGAGCCGCAACTTCGACCTCTGCTTCTACTAGGCTTGACTCAATCTATAAACACACAAATGGTTCGGTCTTCTGCAATCAGTCGATCTGTTGTTTGACAAAAACAGTTTCTTCTGTAAAATATCCGTCGACCTCCCCAGCGTTGAATCAGTCGAACCAGCTGTCTCTGGAATAACGTTGTGAACGGTAGTTGGTTAAACGTCAGATATTTTATACTTTTGTTCACACTTTATATAATGTATTAAGAAACAAGAATCTATCTACACATGCTCATGTTAGACTTAAAACCTGAATTTCTGTTTTAATAATACGATAATATGTTCTATTTTTTAACGGAGAGCTAACGCAATCCTTCTTTACCACCTTATTTATAACTTATAAAACATACCACACAAATGAAAAACCAAAAGAACAAAAAAATTATAAAAATCTAAAAAAAACTACATTCTAAATCCGAAATTTAAAAAAATAAATATTTCAAAGCTTCTCATCGTTGTGTTAGTCTTTTTTCTTAAAATCCAAATTGAATAATATCTACTTTACAGCTGAAAATACAAATGAAACGTAATTATACGAAAAATAAATTTGCGTGATTTTAACAACAGGTTAATATAATAACAAAATAATAACAACTAAAAAAAATCAATAGTTAAAAATACTATGGTTTCATAGGGCTTATCTAAATGGGATACAACTTATATTTAATAAAATAAAAAAAAAACCCAATCCCCCCAATTATACCGCCTCACGCTACGCAACAATTTTCTTCTAACGACACGAAAATGCGAAATACAGAAGAAGAATAATTTATATAATCAAATAGAGTGTAACTTGTATGGGTAATAAGGTAGGTTCCGAAATTGATGACATAACTATGTAAGTAAAATACATTCTACTACAAATATATATGTGTATATATTTATTATACGGTAAAAATGTAGGTTAAGAATCATATTTGCACTAAATGTGTATGAAGATTTAATTAACTAAGTTTAATAAAGAGTAACTAATAACTCAAACTCAAATTTTGTGTATAAATCAATAATTACAATACGTTAAGCTCAAAACAAAAATTCCAAAATGCGTTGAAAAAAATCACAAAATCTGCGTACCCTCAGGAAGTTCTGAGCTATTGCTCAAAAATAAATAATACAATTATAAATAAAAATTAATACAATTATAAGATATATGTCCTTGCGTATAACAAAGAAAAGGGTAAAATCTAAGCTTATCGACGGGTCTAAAAGGAAAATAGTAAATAAAAGCGTAAAGTACAAATTTCTTCGAACATCACCCATAAATACATAATATATTTGAATCGTTCAAATACAAATCATTAGTCTGCAACATCATTGCTAGGTACGACATAAAGTCAAATATCAATCCTCTCAAAGAATAATAAAAATGAGTAAATATTGAGTAACAAGTCTCCGTTTAAGAATGAATGAATGAAGTTATAAAAAATATGTCCTTGCGTATAACAGAAAAGGGTAAAATCTCAAATTATCGACGTCCAAAAAAATAAAAAGAGTAAACGAAAGAGTAAAACCAAAATTCTTCGAACATCACCACCTATACACAAAATATATATGAATTTTTGAAATACAATTCAATTCATTAGTCTGCAACTTCATTATTAGGTAGGACATCAAGTCTGCGATGTTAGAAATCAAGTCTGAGCTATGACAAAAGTTCGAATTAAATACGTATGAAATGATTGGAGAGATTAAATGAGTAGTCTCCGCTTACAAGTAACCGAGTAAATTATAAAACAAATAAGTCCTTGCGTACAAAGGGAATAAGGTAAAATAACACAGAAGTTAGATTGAGGTTTTTCATATAATGCATTCTGATTAAGTCTGTACCAAATCTAGTTATAATTTTTCCATTAGTTTAGTTTAACTGACACGAGTAAGCGATACCGATAGTATTCAATGAAACGACTTTACGTCACACCTTACCTTAAGCACACCTTAAGCATTTATTTAAAGGCTAAAGTATCAGGATAGCATCAGTAAAATTATTTCGGCGATCAAACAAAACGTATACTAATATAAACGCTTAGAGTAATGTAATATTCCTTAGAATTTCGTAGTTTGCTTAGCTCCAGATACTAGATATATATACCAAATAACGGTCTTTTATTCAAATGATTAAAACGTTACATCCTTGTATCTAATTTCCTACGTATTTAAGTATCCACAGAGACACCAAATTAGATTAATTTATCTGCCAGCAAGCAGCTATCGCGAGTATGAAGTTAAGGATACGGAGGTAGGGAGTACCAGCATCCAAATCTGAAAATTAAACCAATAAAAAGTCATGAAGTAGCAAGTAAAATCAATGAACAGGGTATTTGAACAGGGTAAAGAAATAGAAACACAATGAAAGCGTAAAGTACAAAATTCTTCGAACACTACCCAATAGTCATAATATATTTTACTTTTTTTCAACAAATCGTTAGTCTGCAACACCACTGTTAGGTAGGATACAACTTCGGTGAAGTTAGAAATTAAATATGGGCCACGACGAACATTCGAGTTAAATAGGTATGAACAACAAATCCACTCCAAGAATGATAAAATGATAGCACAAAATAATTTAGTACAAAAATAAACAACTGATATTATAAAAAGTTTGTCCTTGCGTATAACAAAGAAAAGGGTAAAATCATCATCAAGAAATATCCTGAGACATATAAATGAGTAACAGGGTAAAAAGTAACATCGACAGTACAAAAATTCTTCGAAACATCTCACATCAATAACATAATGATATTTGTACTTGTCGTCTAAAAAAAAAATCGTTATAAAAGTTGCTGGATAACGAAGGTAACTATCCACTCCTAGAATGATAAAATTATGAGTACAGAGTAAATGAGTAACAAGTCGCCGTACAAAAATAAACATCTGACATTATAAGAAGTTTGTCCCTGCGTATAACAAAGAAATGGGTAAAATCACAACAATAAATCCACTCCTAGAATGATAAAATTATGAGTACAGAGTAAATTAGTAACAGTCGCCGTACAAAAATAAACATCTGACATTATAAAAAGTTTGTCCTTGCGTATAACAAAGAAATTAAAATTATAAACAGTAAATCTGCTCCTTGACATTATAAGTCGGTAAAAGAAATGGGTAAAATCACATCAATAAATCCACTCCTAGAATGATAAAATTATTAGTACAGAGTAAATGAGTAACGAGTCGCCGTACAAAAATAAACATCTGACATTATAAGAAGTTTGTCCTTGCGTATAACAAAGAAATGGGTAAAATCACAACAATAAATCCACTCCTAGAATGATAAAATTATTAGTACAGAGTAAATGAGTAACGAGTCGCCGTACAAAAATAAACATCTGACATTATAAAAAGTTTGTCCTTGCGTATAACTAAAGAAATAGGGTAAAATCACATACAACTAAATCCATCTCCAATAATATAGAATGATAAAATTATGAGTACAGAGTAAATGAGTAACGAGTCGCCGTACAAAAATAAACATCTGACATTATAAGAAGTTTGTCCTTGCGTATAACAAAGTAGAATATAAAAATTATTAGTACAGAGTAAATAGTAACGAGTCGCCGTACAAAAATAAACATCTGACATTATAAAAAGTTTGTCCTTGCGTATAACAAAGAAATGGGTAAAATCACAACAATAAATCCACTCCTAGAATGATAAAATTATGAGTACAGAGTAAATGAGTAACGAGTCGCCGTACAAAAATAAACATCTGACATTATAAGAAGTTTGTCCTTGCGTATAACAAAGAAAAGGGTAAAATCACATCAATAAATCCACTCCTAGAATGATAAAATTATGAGTACAGAGTAAATGAGTAACAAGTCGCCGTACAAAAATAAACATCTGACATTATAAAAAGTTTGTCCTTGCGTATAACAAAGAAAAGGGTAAAATGCACACATCAATAAATCCACTCCTAGAATGATAAAATTATGAGTACAGAGTAAATGAGTAACGAGTAGGCGTAACAAAAATCCATCGAAGATATAAAATGATAGCACATGTACAAAAATAAACACTGAATTATAAAAAGTTTGTCCTTGCGTATAACAAAGAAAAGGGTAAAATTGCATCAATAAATCCACTCCTAGAATGATAAAATTATGAGTACAGAGTAAATGAGTAACAAGTCGCCGTACAAAAATAAACATCTGACATTATAAAAAGTTTGTCCTTGCGTATAACAAAGAAAAGGGTAAAATCTCAAAGAGGAATTGTCGACGACAAAAACAAAAAGAGAAAATGAAAGCGTAAAGTACAAAATTCTTCGAACACTACCCAATAGACATAATATATTTTACTTTTTTAACAACAAATCGTTAGTCTGCAACACCACTGTTAGGTAGGATACAACTTCGGTGAAGTTAGAAATTAAATATGGGCCACGACGAACATTCGAGTTAAATAGGTATGAACAACAAATCCACTCCAAGAGATGATAAAATGATAGCACAAAATAATTTAGTACAAAAATAAACAACTGATATTATAAAAAGTTTGTCCTTGCGTATAACAAAGAAAAGGGTAAAATAACATCAATAAATCCACTCCTAGAATGATAAAATTATGAGTACATAGTAAATGAGTAACGAGTCGGCGTACAAAAATAAACATCTGACATTATAAAAAGTTTGTCCTTGCGTATAATAAAGAAAAGGGTAAAATAACATCAATAAATCCACTCCTAGAATGATAAAATTATGAGTACATAGTAAATGAGTAACGAGTCGCCGTACAAAAATAAACATCTGACATTATAAAAAGTTTGTCCTTGCGTATAACTAAGAAATGGGTAAAATCACATCAATAAATCCACTCCTAGAATGATAAAATTATGAGTACAGAGTAAATGAGTAACAAGTCGCTGTACAAAAATAAACATCTGACATTATAAGAAGTTTGTCCCTGCGTATAACAAAGAAATGGGTAAAATCACAACAATAAATCCTCTCCTAGAATGATAAAATTATTAGTACAGAGTAAATGAGTAACGAGTCGCCGTACAAAAATAAACATCGACATTATAAAAAGTTTGTCCTTGCGTATAACAAAGAAAAAGGTAAAATTACATCAATAAATCCACTCCTAGAATGATAAAATTATGAGTACAGAGTAAATGAGTAACAAGTCGCCGTACAAAAATAAACATCTGACATTATAAAAAGTTTGTCCTTGCGTATAACAAAGAAAAGGGTAAAATCTCAAGAGGAATTGTCGACACAAAAACTAAAGCGTAAAGTACAAAATTTTTCGACACTACCCAATAGACATAATATATTTTACTTTTTTAACAACAAATCGTTAGTCTGCAACACCACTGTTAGGTAGTAGGATACAACGTCGGTGAAGTTAGAAATTAAATATGGGCCACGACGAACATTCGAGTAAAATAAGTATGAACAACAAATCCACTCCAAGGATGATAAAATGATAGCACAAAATAATTTAGTACAAAAATAAACAACTGATATTATAAAAAGTTTGTCCTTGCGTATAATAAAGAAAAGGGTAAAATAACATCAATAAATCCCCTAGAATGATAAAATTATTAGTACAGAGTAAATGAATAACGAGTCGCCGTACAAAAATAAACATCTGACATTATAAAAAGTTTGTCCTTGCGTATAACAAAGAAAAGGGTAAAATCTCAAAGAGGAATTGCTGACGACAAAAACAAAAAGGGAAAATGAAAGCGTAAAGTACAAAATTCTTCGAACACTACACAATAGACATAATATATTTTACTTTCTTAACAACAAATCGTTAGTCTGCAACACCACTGTTAGGTAGTAGGATACAACGTCGGTGAAGTTAGAAATTAAATATGGGCCACGACGAACATTCGAGTTAAATAAGTATGAACAACAAATCCACTCCAAGAATGATAAAATGATAGCACAAAATAATTTAGTACAAAAATAAACAACTGATATTATAAAAATTTGTCCTTGCGTATAACAAAGAAAAGGGTAAAATCACATCAATAAATCCACTCCTAGAATGATAAAATTATTAGTACAGAGTAAATGAATAACGAGTCGCCGTACAAAAATAAACTCTGACATTATAAAAAGTTTGTCCTTGCGTATAACAAAGAAAAGGGTAAAATCTCAAAGAGGAATTGCTGCGACAAAAACAAAAAGGGAAAATGAAAGCGTAAAGTACAAAATTCTTCGAACACTACACAATAGACATAATATATTTTACTTTCTTAACAACAAATCGTTAGTCTGCAACACCACTGTTAGGTAGTAGGATACAACGTCGGTGAAGTTAGAAATTAAATATGGGCCACGACGAACATTCGAGTTAAATAAGTATGAACAACAAATCCACTCCAAGAATGATAAAATGATAGCACAAATAATTTAGTACAAAAATAAACAACTGATATTATAAAAATTTGTCCTTGCGTATAACAAAGAAAAGGGTAAAATCTCAAAGAGGAATTGCTGACTACAAAAACAAAAAAAGAAAAGGAAAGCGTAAAGTACAAAATTCTTCGAACACTACACAATAGACATAATATATTTTACTTTCTTAACAACAAATCGTTAGTCTGCAACACCACTGTTAGGTAGTAGGTACAACGTCGGTAAGTTGAAATTAAATATGGCCACGACGAACATTCAGTTAAATAAGTATGAACAACAAATCCACTCCAAGAATGATAAAATGATAGCACAAAATAATTTAGTACAAAAATAAACAACTGATATTATAAAAATTTGTCCTTGCGTATAACAAAGAAAAGGGTAAAATCTCAAAGAGGAATTGCTGACGACAAAAACAAAAAGGGAAAATGAAAGCGTAAAGTACAAAATTCTTCGAACACTACACAATAGACATAATATATTTTACTTTCTTAACAACAAATCGTTAGTCTGCAACACCACTGTTAGGTAGTAGGATACAACGTCGGTGAAGTTAGAAATTAAATATGGGCCACGACGAACATTCGATTTAAATAAGTATGAACAACAAATCCACTCCAAGAATGATAAAATGATAGCACAAAATAATTTAGTACAAAAATAAACAACTGATATTATAAAAAGTTTGTCCTTGCGTATAATAAAGAAAAGGGTAAAATAACATCAATAAATCCACTCTAGAATGATAAAATTATTAGTACAGAGTAAATGAGTAACAAGTCGCCGTACAAAAATAAACATCTGACATTATAAGAAGTTTGTCTCTGCGTATAACAAAGAAAAGGGTAAAATTGCATCAATAAATCCACTCCTAGAATGATAAAATTATGAGTACAGAGTAAATGAGTAACAAGTCGCCGTACAAAAATAAACATCTGACATTATAAAAAGTTTGTCCTTGCGTATAACAAAGAAAAGGGTAAAATCTCAAAGAGGAATTGTCGACGACAAACAAAAGAGAAAATGAAAGCGTAAAGTACAAAATTCTTCGAACACTACCCAATAGACAATATATTTTACTTTTTAACAACAAATCGTATCTGCAACACCACTGTTAGGTAGGATACAACTTCGGTGAAGTTAGAAATTAAATATGGGCCACGACGAACATTCGAGTTAAATAGGTATGAACAACAAATCCACTCCAAGATGATAAAATGATAGCACAAAATAATTTAGTACAAAAATAAACAATATTATAAAAAGTTTGTCCTTGCGTATAACAAAGAAAAGGGTAAAATAACATCAATAAATCCACTCCTAGAATGATAAAATTATGAGTACATAGTAAATGAGTAACGAGTCGGCGTACAAAAATAAACATCTGACATTATAAAAAGTTTGTCCTTGCGTATAACAAAGAAAAGGGTAAAATAACATCAATAAATCCACTCCTAGAATGATAAAATTATGAGTACATAGTAAATGAGTAACGAGTCGCCGTACAAAAATAAACATCTGACATTATAAAAAGTTTGTCCTTGCGTATAACAAAGAAAAGGGTAAAATCACATCAATAAATCCACTCCTAGAATGATAAAATTATGAGTACATAGTAAATGAGTAACGAGTCGCGTACAAAAATAAATATCTGACATTATAAAAAGTTTGTCCTTGCGTATAAAAAGAAAAGGGTAAAATACATCAATAAATCCACTCCTAGAATGATAAAATTATGAGTACAAGTAAATGAGTAACGAGTCGGCGTACAAAAATATCTGACATTATAAAAAGTTTGTCCTTGCGTATAATAAAGAAAAGGGTAAAATCACATCAATAAATCCACTCCTAGAATGATAAAATTATTAGTACAGAATAAATGAGTAACGAGTCGCCGTACAAAAATAAACATCTGACATTATAAAAAGTTTGTCCTTGCGTATAACAAAGAAAAGGGTAAAATCACATCAATAAATCCACTCCTAGAATGATAAAATTATGAGTACAGAGTAAATGAGTAACAAGTCGCTGTACAAAAATAAACATCTGACATTATAAGAAGTTTGTCCCTGCGTATAACAAAGAAATGGGTAAAATCACAACAATAAATCCTCTCCTAGAATGATAAAATTATTAGTACAGAGTAAATGAGTAACGAGTCGCCGTACAAAAATAAACATCTGACATTATAAAAAGTTTGTCCTTGCGTATAACAAAGAAAAAGGTAAAATTACATCAATAAATCCACTCCTAGAATGATAAAATTATGAGTACAGAGTAAATGAGTAACAAGTCGCCGTACAATAAACATCTGACATTATAAAAAGTTTGTCCTTGCGTATAACAAAGAAAGGGTAAAATCTCAAAGAGATGTCACGACAAAAACAAAAAGAGAAATGAAAGGAAAGTACAAAATTTTTCGAACACTACCCAATAGACATAATATATTTTACTTTTTTAACAACAAATCGTTAGTCTGCAACACCACTGTTAGGTAGTAGGATACAACGTCGGTGAAGTTAGAAATTAAATATGGGCCACGACGAACATTCGAGTAAAATAAGTATGAACAACAAATCCACTCCAAGGATGATAAAATGATAGCACAAAATAATTTAGTACAAAAATAAACAACTGATATTATAAAAAGTTTGTCCTTGCGTATAATAAAGAAAAGGGTAAAATAACATCAATAAATCCACTCCTAGAATGATAAAATTATTAGTACAGAGTAAATGAATAACGAGTCGCCGTACAAAAATAAACATCTGACATTATAAAAAGTTTGTCCTTGCGTATAACAAAGAAAAGGGTAAAATCTCAAAGAGGAATTGCTGACGACAAAAACAAAAAGGGAAAATGAAAGCGTAAAGTACAAAATTCTTCGAACACTACACAATAGACATAATATATTTTACTTTCTTAACAACAAATCGTTAGTCTGCAACACCACTGTTAGGTAGTAGGATACAACGTCGGTGAAGTTAGAAATTAAATATGGGCCACGACGAACATTCGAGTTAAATAAGTATGAACAACAAATCCACTCCAAGAATGATAAAATGATAGCACAAAATAATTTAGTACAAAAATAAACAACTGATATTATAAAAATTTGTCCTTGCGTATAACAAAGAAAAGGGTAAAATCACATCAATAAATCCACTCCTAGAATGATAAAATTATTAGTACAGAGTAAATGAATAACGAGTCGCCGTACAAAAATAAACATCTGACATTATAAAAAGTTTGTCCTTGCGTATAACAAAGAAAAGGGTAAAATCTCAAAGAGGAATTGCTGACGACAAAAACAAAAAGGGAAAATGAAAGCGTAAAGTACAAAATTCTTTTCGAACACTACACAATAGACATAATATATTTTACTTTCTTAACAACAAATCGTTAGTCTGCAACACCACTGTTAGGTAGTAGGATACAACGTCGGTGAAGTTAGAAATTAAATATGGGCCACGACGAACATTCGAGTTAAATAAGTATGAACAACAAATCCACTCCAAGAATGATAAAATGATAGCACAAAATAATTTAGTACAAAAATAAACAACTGATATTATAAAAATTTGTCCTTGCGTATAACAAAGAAAAGGGTAAAATCTCAAAGAGGAATTGCTGACGACAAAAACAAAAAAAGAAAAGGAAAGCGTAAAGTACAAAATTCTTCGAACACTACACAATAAGACATAATATATTTTACTTTCTTAACAACAAATCGTTAGTCTGCAACACCACTGTTAGGTAGTCGGATACAACGTCGGTGAAGTTAGAAATTAAATATGGGCCACGACGAACATTCGAGTTAAATAAGTATGAACAACAAATCCACTCCAAGAATGATAAAATGATAGCACAAAATAATTTAGTACAAAAATAAACAACTGATATTATAAAAATTTGTCCTTGCGTATAACAAAGAAAAGGGTAAAATCTCAAAGAGGAATTGCTGACGACAAAAACAAAAAGGGAAAATGAAAGCGTAAAGTACAAAATTCTTCGAACACTACACAATAGACATAATATATTTTACTTTCTTAACAACAAATCGTTAGTCTGCAACACCACTGTTAGGTAGTAGGATACAACGTCGGTGAAGTTAGAAATTAAATATCGGCCACGACGAACATTCGATTTAAATAAGTATGAACAACAAATCCACTCCAAGAATGATAAAATGATAGCACAAAATAATTTAGTACAAAAATAAACAACTGATATTATAAACAGTTTGTCCTTGCGTATAATAAAGAAAAGGGTAAAATAACATCAATAAATCCACTCCTAGAATGATAAAATTATTAGTACAGAGTAAATGAGTAACAAGTCGCCGTACAAAAATAAACATCTGACATTATAAGAAGTTTGTCCCTGCGCGTATAACAAAGAAATGGGTAAAATCACAACAACAAATCCACTCCTAGAATGATAAAATTATGAGTACATAGTAAATGAGTAACGAGTCGCCGTACAAAAATAAACATCTGACATTATAAAAAGTTTGTCCTTGCGTATAACAAAGAAAAGGGTAAAATCACATCAATAAATCCACTCCTAGAATGATAAAATTATTAGTACAGAGTAAATGAGTAACGAGTCGCCGTACAAAAATAAACATCTGACATTATAAAAAGTTTGTCCTTGCGTATAACTAAGAAATGGGTAAAATCACATCAATAAATCCACTCCTAGAATGATAAAATTATGAGTACAGAGTAAATGAGTAACAAGTCGCTGTACAAAAATAAACATCTGACATTATAAGAAGTTTGTCCCTGCGTATAACAAAGAAATGGGTAAAATCACAACAATAAATCCTCTCCTAGAATGATAAAATTATTAGTACAGAGTAAATGAGTAACGAGTCGCCGTACAAAAATAAACATCTGACATCACTTATAAGAAGTTTGTCCTTGCGTATAACAAAGAAAAAGGTAAAATAACATCAATAAATCCACTCCTAGAATGATAAAATTATGAGTACATAGTAAATGAGTAACGAGTCGCCGTACAAAAATAAACAACTGATATTATAAAAAGTTTGTCCTTGCGTATAACAAAGAAAAGGGTAAAATCTCAAAGAGGAATTGTCGACGACAAAAACAAAAAGAGAAAATGAAAGCGTAAAGTACAAAATTCTTCGAACACTACCCAATAGACATAATATATTTTACTTTTTTAACAACAAATCGTTAGTCTGCAACACCACTGTTAGGTAGGATACAACTTCGGTGAAGTTAGAAATTAAATATGGGCCACGACGAACATTCGAGTTAAATAGGTATGAACAACAAATCCACTCCAAGGATGATAAAATGATAGCACAAAATAATTTAGTACAAAAATAAACAACTGATATTATAAAAAGTTTGTCCTTGCGTATAACAAAGAAAAGGGTAAAATAACATCAATAAATCCACTCCTAGAATGATAAAATTATGAGTACATAGTAAATGAGTAACGAGTCGGCGTACAAAAATAAATATCTGACATTATAAAAAGTTTGTCCTTGCGTATAATAAAGAAAAGGGTAAAATAACATCAATAAATCCACTCCTAGAATGATAAAATTATGAGTACATAGTAAATGAGTAACGAGTCGGCGTACAAAAATAAACATCTGACATTATAAAAAGTTTGTCCTTGCGTATAATAAAGAAAAGGGTAAAATCACATCAATAAATCCACTCCTAGAATGATAAAATTATTAGTACAGAATAAATGAGTAACGAGTCGCCGTACAAAAATAAACATCTGACATTATAAAAAGTTTGTCCTTGCGTATAACTAAGAAATGGGTAAAATCACATCAATAAATCCACTCCTAGAATGATAAAATTATGAGTACAGAGTAAATGAGTAACAAGTCGCTGTACAAAAATAAACATCTGACATTATAAGAAGTTTGTCCCTGCGTATAACAAAGAAATGGGTAAAATCACAACAATAAATCCTCTCCTAGAATGATAAAATTATTAGTACAGAGTAAATGAGTAACGAGTCGCCGTACAAAAATAAACATCTGACATTATAAAAAGTTTGTCCTTGCGTATAACAAAGAAAAGGGTAAAATCTCAAGAGGAATTGTCGACGACAAAAACAAAAAGGGAAAATGAAAGCGTAAAGTACAAAATTCTTCGAACACTACACAATAGACATAATATATTTTACTTTCTTAACAACAAATCGTTAGTCTGCAACACCACTGTTAGGTAGGATACAAAGTCGGTGAAATTAGATATTAAATCTGAGCCACTAATATAATTATTAGATCGAATTTTTTTTCGATTTTTTTTTATGTTATACTCTTTTTTTTTAAGTATTTATATCTGCGAATATCAATAGTAATGACAAATCTCTGAATTTTTTTTTTCCCAAATTCTTTTATCGATTTTTTTTAGGGGTAGGTGCTTAAAGAAGTATACTTTTTTTTACTTAAATTTTTGATCCCCTTTTTTAGTGGTTAAAAGAATGTACTTTCCGCGAATCTAATTAAAAATTCAAAAATCTTATGTCATATTCGAATCTGTGTGGATTTTTTTCGAGTGTTTTTTTTTATTCATTTTTGAATAATAAATCGTTAGTCTGCAACACCACTGTTAGGTAGATATCAAGTGGGCGATGTTGGAAATTAAATCTGAGCCACTAATATAATTATTTTATCGAATTTTTTTTATGTTATAGTCTTTTTTTTTAAGTATTTATATCTGCGAATATTTATTGTAATGACATACCTCTGTATTTTTTTTTCCTAAATTCTTTTCTCAATTTTTTTTAGGGGTAGGTGCTTAAAGAAGTATAGTTTTTTTGACTTACATTTTTGGTCCGCTTTTTTAGTGTTTAAAAGAATGTACTTTCCGCGAATCTAATTAAAAATTCAAAAATCTTATGTCATATTCGAATCTGTGTGGATTTTTTTCGAGTGTTTTTTTTTTCATTTTTTAATAATAAATCGTTAGTCTGCAACACCACTGTTAGGTAGACATCAAGTGGGCGATGTTGGAAATTAAATCTGAGCCACTAATATAATTATTTTATCGAATTTTTTTTATGTTATAGTCTTTTTTTTTAAGTATTTATATCTGCGAATATTTATTGTAATGACATACCTCTGTATTTTTTTTTTCCTAAATTCTTTTCTCAATTTTTTTTAGGGGTAGGTGCTTAAAGAAGTATACTTTTTTTGACTTACATTTTTGGTCCCCTTTTTTTAGTGTTTAAAAGAATGTACTTTCTGCGAGTCGTATTAAAAATTCAAAAATCTTATGTCATATTCGAATCTGTGTGGATTTTTTTCGAGTGTTTTTTTTTATTCATTTTTTAATAATAAATCGTTAGTCTGCAACACCACTGTTAGGTAGACATCAAGTGGGCGATGTTGGAAATTAAATCTGAGCCACTAATATAATTATTCGATCGAATTTTTTTAATGTTATAGTCTTTTTTTTTAAGTATTTATATCTGCGAATATTTATTGTAATGACATACCTCTGTATTTTTTTTTTCCTAAATTCTTTTCTCAATTTTTTTTAGGGGTAGGTGCTTAAAGAAGTATACTTTTTTTGACTTACATTTTTGGTCCCCTTTTTTTAGTGTTTAAAAGAATGTACTTTCTGCGAGTCGAATTAAAAATTCAAAAATCTTATGTCATATTCGAATCTGTGTGGATTTTTTTCGTATTTTTTTAATTTAATTTTTAATAATAAATCGTTAGTCTGCAACACAATTGTTGCATCGATAGGTAGGACATCGCGTGGGCGAAGTTAGAAATCAAATCTTAGCCACGACAAAAATTCGAGTTAAATAAGTATGAAAAATAAGTCCACTCCCTCCTTTTTTGTGGTAAATTTCCTTTTCGACACATATCGAGGTTTCAAGGACGTGCAATATTTATAAACAGAGTGTAAATTGTTTCCAGGTCGACCAATACATCTGCTTCGTAATACACTGTTTATTAGATCGTTTCTGAACGCCAAACTCCTTGAACTCAACTATATCCGTTTTTTCAGACTTGATGGATCCTGCTTGAGAAATAATCATTGGATTTGTCTCCAAAAGGTCACTACGCTGTTCGCCAGTCTCATTGACTGACTGATCATGTTCTTGCGCTACTGCGCCGACCAATATTTTGATTTCAAGGCTTCACTGCTAGCACTTTTCCCACACACAAACATCTATTTATATATATATATATATATACTACTCACATTTTTGGGCGTTTTGGGCGATATTAGAGATGAATTCTTAGCAATGGTGAATGGTTGAGTTAAGAATATGAAATATAAAACATAAAAAATGTTTATTTGGATGTTCCAAATAAAAATTAGCAATCATGAGAGGGTTGTTTTAATTTTTGTTTATAAAAACCAATGTTTATTCAATAAATTAAATTTAAGAAAATTATTGATAAATGCTAATACTTTATGCTAAATAAACATTTTTTAATTTGATGTTTTAACACCCATATTAAAAGTCGTAACAACTCTCTATGGATCAAATATATTTTTCTCTGATGTATCTCTAAAACACTGCAAAAATTATATTTGTATTTATTCGAGCCGTTTATAAAACGTATTTTGGAAGTACTTGTAAAAGGTATTTCGTATATTTTTAGTACACGTAATAATTCAAATAGCAAGGTTTTTATAGATAAATTAAATAAAATAATATACATATATGTATATATGTTAAATCGACCGAAAATTCGTACTTTAAAACATAGAACCAATTGCAATAACTTTATAAGAACACTAATCCACTAATACTAAAAACTTTGTTTTGAAAAGAACGCTAAAAAATAGAAAATATCAGAATACAAATAATTTTCATTGTTGCAGTATTCAAAGCGGTAAATTAAACATCTTCAAAATGCTATGTTGATACAGTCTTCAATACCGCTTAACCTCCTAAAAATATTACCTAAAAATTCACGGAATAATTACAATCCCCTACAACACTCCTGGAAACTACTTTAGTTAATTGAGACTTGAATATGTACACAATTTTTTAAATGTACTCATCCACAAAATATATTATATATATATATATATATATATATATATATATACATATATATTTATGTATATAAGGGGTTTTTCATTAAGCGTGTCTGAACTTCAAAATTTAATAAAAAGAGTTTTGCGTAAGATAAGGAAATTCAATAACATTATGTTTGAAAAATAATGTCATTCAAATGGCCTCCGCAGCTTCTTTTGCAAGAGTCAATTCGAGAGGTCCAATTTTGGATTGCTCTGTGGCATAAGTTGAGCTGGATCTTGCCAATGGTTCCAATAATGTCGTTCTCAATTTATTCAATTGTTATTAGGTTATTGGCAAAAACTAACAAATGAACAAAGTCCCAGCGAAAGGGCATTGAGCACACAATCTTGGCGCCCATTCCACATTGCCTCGTCTGTATATAACTCGTTCTAGAAACTTTTGTTCCAATAACTTTATTGTAGCGTTCCATATGTGACACATTTCAACCATTGCGAGGCGTTGCTGAACGGTGTAGCGCTCAATGGTAAAATTTTGACTTTGACAGAACACACAAGTATCAGAAATGGGCTTTTACAGTTCAGACACAGCTATGGAAAACACTATATTTTCTCTATATAATCTCGTATGTACTGCTATTAAACAAAGTAAAAAATTAACCACATTACTAAATACGACGAATCTTTTCGTATTTCCCTTAATATCCATACTCTCAAAGTAATTCGGCGAAAACCTTATAGCACTGAACGAAACGTATATCATACTACAAATTCTGTAAAGCATTCCTACAAAACAAAACGAATTTATTTTAATCATTTTTGCTTAATAGTACTTTAAAATTAATATTAGCAGGCATTTGCATAAAATGGAAATTGAAAAATATAACTCTATATTTACATATATACAATATATATATATATTTGTTTAAACACTAAGCTTTTAAGCTTTCTTACTGTTTGACATTTTGGCATGCTTGACTTGACCCAACTAAGTTAAGTTATAGTGGAACACTGTAAAATTAAGCCTAGACCAACAACACTTTTCGAATTAGTTTTTAACCTTAAACTACTAAATAAATAAAATCCTCTACAAACCTCGAATCGGACCGCTATTAAAAAAAAATATTTTTTCAACGAATAAAAAAAAAAACCTTTTAAATTTGGCTTTTGTTTATGGGTAAATTTATTCAGAACTTTATTTTACTAGAACATTTTTTAAAACACTTACTGGAATGAAACGAGACAACCGGACATTATCAAATATTTAAAATAAAAGCTTCTAAGGCTGAAATTTATCGACAACTTCATAATTTGCGTCCAAACATTGAATATAAATAATCTTAAAAGGCTACTGAAATGAATTAAACATTAATAAAGCACGTTTTCTATATCAAAAAATAAATAATAAATTTAAAAAAATTTATCTAAACATCTCAAAAAGGCGATTTTCGATTTGGAATTCAATTATTAAATAAAATACGAGAATACTCCTAAATAAAAATATAAAGATTTTCTAATCTTACTGCCAGTTTATGTCTTTGAATCCATGAACTTTTAAAGTTCTATTAAAGGTGTTGAGAGAATATTATTTTATATTCATATTTATTAAAACAAAAGTGATTTTCACAGCGCGACTTCTTTATGATGATCGAAAGAGAAGTGTTGAGAGATGCTGCGTAAGCCAAAACTGTGCGCAGACAGAAGGCACAACGAGAATAGACAGCGAGCTTAATGGACAGCTGTGAAAGCTTTTACAACTAATACTTAAGTAGACGGGCAACTGCTGCAGTTCTGCTCCGAACACAAGGATTCATAAAAAATGGCCCCCAAAATAATTAAAACTGGCTACTAACAACAATATTTTTAATATTATTAAAAAGGCGGCTGTAAGGAAGTGAAATTCTTAACTGACAGTCGAGCTAATTTAAAATCAGAAAGCAGTGTTATCTGATGAAAAGTTTCTCAACTTGACAGACCTGTAGTATTTGCTGAAATTATCTGTTGAAAATATTTTGGAAATATTTGGTTCAAGAATTGCAAAATGTATGTATGACGAGTGAGTTACATATTTCTGTGTAACTTGGAACTACGATCTTCGAATAAAGAAAAGTTTAATACCATACGACTGAGATTGTCCAGAACAGCGTTGGCTTTGGTTTGAATTTTCGGTTGAGACGATGAGAGTCTAACCTGATTAAGAGCTCTATAAATTCTTGGAAAAATTGATTTGCAAATTAAGGGAATCCAATTTGTATAACAATGACAGGTATAAAGTCTAATAAAGAAATGATCTGTATAAATCCAAAATACGAATATATAAACAAACGTTTCGAACTGACATGACTACAAAAATACGAAAAAAATAACTTGGATTATTATTTTGATTTATTTTTTATCTGCTTTAATACCTTTTTATGTCTTACTGAAAATAACTCACTAATATTTTTAACTGCATTGTATATATATACAATTTATTCTATATTACCCTAATAACTTTCTCTTCAAATTCTAATCAAAATGGAATTTAATTGATATTTTCATAAATCCCCTGACTTCAAATTCCATTTCATTTTTTTGCGAAAGCACATTTAATGCATTAAATACTTCAGGGTGAGGTTGTTTATATCCAACACTACTGAATTTCCTTTTATACTTCAGTGTTTTTAATTTGAATTAAAATGAAACCACCTTTGGCATTCTCAAATGCCACACAATACAACCTCACCCACCCAAATGTATAAACAAAGAGATTTAAAATTTTCAACAACAAAAAAAAAACCAAAATAAAAAACAAAGATATCAGGAAAGTCTCCAAGGATCATCATCTCAACTGCAAGGAAAGTCGAGTATCGAGTCGAGTATCACACAGAGTCACAGCTGAGCCGAGGCAATTCAAATACTGTTACGACAACAATAATGAAATTAGTGGCTCCCACGACAATTGGGTCTGCGTCTGACCTCGTCTGATCTCAGAACATGGATACAAGTCTCTTCTGGCGAGGAATTCATCGCTTACAACAACAAGAAGATGAGCGAACATTCAGCTACACTAGTAGGCAGTTGAAGAATGGATCAATTCGCATGATAGCACCGTATTAACGGTACGTTCCCCTACCTATTGACGACTACGTAAGAAACTTTACCGGTACAGTATGAACAAAATATTCAAACTAAGGTTAGTCAACTAACATCCGGTGCTAAGACGAGAACTAAAAATTTTATATATCTTATTTGCGCTTGCTTACTAACATATCTCATTTGCAGTAGGCACCACATGCTCTACCATACTCTAATTTCTTCACAGCCAAGCTACTACAACAATGTCAATAGAAACAGAAAAATTACCGGTTCCCATGGCAATGTAGACTTCGTCCCAGAACTGATCCAGGAAGTCACTCTACCAAGGATGTTATGGCTACCTGCTTTCCTGCATACCAATTAAACAAATCTCGCATGACGCGGCCACTTATATACAATATTGCTAAGCTATAATAACAACAACAACAATAATCGCGGCTAATTCCCATACCTCTCCAGCAAACACCAGACAGCTTTGCCTTAAATGACATCCAAACTTGGCCACCGATTGGCATTGAAGCTGACGCGATGCTTGTGTCTCCGCCGTCTGGATTAGCGAATGTTCAACAATATTGTATACTAGCATTTAAGAATGAAAGGCTTGATGTATATTTATAGTCGTAATTAATTTATATTTTTATGTTAATTAGCATTAGAAATAATATGATTAAAATAAATTATTGACAAAAAATTCCATATGTTTCACACATCAAAGAAAATAAGAGTTTTACTGCTTGTGGCATTTCGTGCATTTGCATTCGTAATGATTTAGTAAAAACATCGAATATAAAATTCACTTAAAACTAAATGCTTTGCGCTCGCCGGCCCACACACGAATTAGCCACAAATAGCCGTGGTACATGCGCAGCCTGGATGCGGTAACGGTACCATTCTTGACGGCTGCAATTCGTGTCATATCCTGCACAGACGCGATGCAAAGCGTTGCGTTATCGATATTTATTTACAAAATTGTTTTTAATTAATTAGACACAAAACACTTGAACCTCCATAAAATTCAATTGCACGAAAAAACATTGAACATACGATTTATGATTGACAGATTGATTGATTGATGGATGCATGATTGATGATGCTTAGACTGGAAAACGAGTGTTCACGGAAGAGTTGATGTACATACATGCATATACAAGTATAATTCTGAACGATTTGCAAATAAAACAAATAAGCAACAATTAAAGGAATTCATGTATCTTATGGTTTTTAGGGGAGATTTTTGAAACTTGCCTTTTGGGCGTTTTTTTTCTGTTATTTTTTTTTTTTGTTTTTGTTTTTACTTCCCGGTCTACGCGCTTATCATATTTCAGTTACTTAAAATGCCAGCATGCATTTTTCGTTTAGAATTCCTTTTTTAAAAGCGACAACAAATTTAATGCTTACGCTTACTTCTAAAATAGAGGTACACTCAGAAAAATATTTTAGTTTCTTTTCTTTTATTTCTTGTGATGGATGCGTCACTTCAACACTTCACTTGCTACACGCGCTTTTCATTCTTCTGCCCACTTGTCTCTATCTCAGCCGTTAAGGGCTGAGTTCGATACCGCATAATTCGCGAGTTTTGCGTGTTTGCTCTGTTAGGAAATCTTCTTGAGTGTATCCTCGTGTATTTAGGTTCGTTTATATATATTTAGCTTACCTTAACCTTACTTATAAAGTAACTCTTATGTTCGATTTCTCACAAGTGATTTTTCGTCGACTCTTTTTTGTTTTGTTTTTGTGTTTGTTCTTGTCTTTCTTCTTCTTAATACGATTGCAATGTAGTTTTGCCTCTTATTTTTGAGTTTACGACTTCAATTTCGCCCGATTTTTAACTAACTAGGAAAAATATATGTACGTACATTGTTGTGTAGTGTGTGTTTAATTTTGCTGTTGCCGAACATTCTGCATACAAATATTTACAGCTTTTTTGTCAGTTTTCCTTTAAACTCAAAATAACATTTTCGACCTGCCAATTTTGTTTTTAAATGTTTTGTAAGTATTTTTGATATCATGTGTTTAAAGGTACTCAGGAAATACTCACACACCTCACATCAATTTCTTTAAATTTTCCAAATTCTAACAGAAAACTAAGAATCTTGAAATTGGCAAACTTTGTTTTATTCCAAGCGCCTTCACCTCTGATTACACGAACGCCAAAGACGCGTAGGCTGCTTTACTCAATGGCTTTCTCAAGCATTTTCTCTTAAACATTGCTTAGACTTTATTAAGGCGGCTGCCATTATAAAGTTTTCGTGACATCAATGTTGTCCAATTATAATAGAAAAAAAAACTAAACTGCAACAGTTGACTAAAACTAAAACTAAAACACTTTGGATCCTAGGCTAATTAAAATCTTGCGGTTTATATCTATGATCCCGTAATAAGGCTCGAATCTCAGCTTAATACATCAAAAACAACGCTAGAACTCTGAGTCTGTTGTAGAGTTACCAATTCTAGTTGTTTGACATACCGGAAAAAGGATTAATAAGAAAATTTCGTTAAAAATTGCTCCTCGCTAGCTCAAAGACCAAGGGTCCTTTAATACTGACCAACATAGTTGGCTCAATGCGTGTGTGTTGTCAAGCTGAGCATGTAGTCTTCGAAATCTTCAATTTAAAAATTTTGGGGGGCGTAGCTTAGGTCAGCAAATAATTCATTAAAAAAAATAAAAATCTGATTAGTTCACAAGTTTTCAAGAGCACCTCTAGTACTATGAAGATTTTTTGCTTATACGTATGTACAGCTATGCTCAAAGTAATATACATATATATATTATTTTTTTTATAAAAATAATAGTAGTGCATGTAAAGATAGTACAAAAATATAATAATGTGTTATTTACTGCTGCTGTTTTTAATGATATTTGGTTTAAATTGTTTCCTGCAATTGGACGAGATGATATGTAATGTTAGTAGCACTTAAATGAATTAGCCGTATTGATAGATAAATAAATAAATACTCAACCCCCTACATTCATTTTAAAACTCTACTGAAATAGGGAAAAAACATGTGAAGCGTCATTACGAAAACGATAAAAAAAAAATTTAGCTGCTCGAGCACTAGATGAAGAAACTTATTCAATAGCTCGATAATATCTGTTGTATTATATGAAAGCCACTATTCCCCACCAGAATCATTAAAACTGTGCATAATGCGGAGTTAGGATACAAACTGGCAACTTCTTAAAACGCTGTATTTTTCCAGTTTGAACTTGAATTTAATTCAGCCAAAAAAAAAATTCTTTGGAAAACTATTAAATTTTTCGAATTCATTTCTCATTTTCGATATGGCTCTGAGGGGGTTGACATAGCGATCATGCTAACCGTACAGATTACTACTGTGTGGTCAGTATTAAATGTGAAATATTTTAATTCATCCACTCTGGATTTGGTTTCCCACGGCTACATAGAAACTTCCTTAACGTGTTTGCGGTACAGAGGCGCATTAACCTCGATATCACTGATACGAAAAAAAAAACACCAACAGAAAGTGATCATCACAAATAGTGATGCTTAACTTTTGTAGTCCAATCGGATAACCAAATGCTCCTATGAGAGTTTCTTAATTGGCAATTTTTCTTCATCAAAGAATACATTATTCGCCAATGGGCCATATTCATGCAAGCGCAATAGCTTGTTCGCTGTAGCGAATTTAATTCAAACTCACTTTGCAGTATTCGCTGCATGTTTTTTTTTCGATACATGCATATATGCAGCTCATCAGGCATTATCCTGCCACTCCGTTTCATGCTATTCAACTTCATGCAACTCGAGCCTTTAGTTTCTGAACCGCTAGAGTTGCTGCACTTTTTCCGCACGATCACCATAGCGTTTGGAATACTGCTCGTATCGAGACACGAAAGATGTAATCATATTGAGGCAACTAAAATCGCTCTCAGAAATTATATGGCAAAATTAATAGCTTCGTTTTTTGTATAACTTCCATAACTCATTTTAAGAGCACTACTACCATTTTTATCGACCATATCTAAGAAACCTTGACAAACTCAACGCGTTGCTTGCTTTTTTTTTCTTCACTCGTTCTTTTAAGCTTATTCTTAAATTACTATAATTTGAAAAAAAATCAGTATTCAAACACTTAAGGTCCAATTCATATATTTTCCCAATCGTATTCCATTTTTCACATAAGCACTACTATTATTTTGAGCGCAACTGTATATGCATGTAATTACCACCTCAACAAGTACAACCAATGATTAGTTCCTTCGATTTGAGTTGCGGCGCGCATCTCTTAATTAGATTTCGTTAGTTATTCGCTCTCGCTCGTCAACTGGAATTGCAGCTTCAACTCAAAGTACATGCTCGCATTCATTAGAGTTTTACACATATGTTGTATAATCTAGACCTATATCACCTCTTTATAGCCTTATACTTGCTATGTTATTATTAATTAATGTGTTTTACGTTATGCCATTACAATTTGCCTTTATTTCTGGTTTATTTCTGGTTGATTTCTCCATTTTGCTTTCGTGTCTTAAGAAAAATTGATTGAATATTTTTTCTTTATTTCTCTGTTTTTTGTCGTGCTAATGAATTAAATGCTAAATTTAATTTTTTATCCTCATCCATATACTCTTATTAATAAATATTTCACTTCAATTGTGTAATTTCTTTTTTTTTTGTTTTTGCAAGGTATTAATTTTATTAATTCTTTATGAAACCAATGCAATCCTATGCAAAATATTTTATATTTCATCCATTCTTATTCACTTCACTATTATTTGTTTTGTACATAAAAATATCTTAAACGCATAACATCGAAAACAGCGCAAGTTTATCTATTTTATTTGTTTGTGTTTAGAGAATTGTTTGTTGTTGTAGTTATTGTTAGTTTTAAACATTACACTCATATAGATACATAGCTCGAGAAAAAAAATTAAATAAAAATAAAAAAGTTGAAAAAGGATTACGAGCATAGTTTGCTAATCGATAGTTTTTGTCTTTTATTTATTTTTTCAATTGTGTACTTCGGTTTTTTAGGAAACGTCTTAATGCTATTTACAAAATGCCCTTTCTTTAGTTGTCTTTGTTGTGTTCACTGCTGATCACTTGAAATTAAATTAAGATAAAAAGAACCATTAAAATAAAATCCTCACTTCACTGGATCACAAAAAAGTAAAAATTACAAGTATTTTTGCATATATATAGCGAAAAAGCTTTCAGCTCATATTCGTATAGTTTGCTTGCTTTTGTTGAATTTTTTTTAAATAGTTTTTATTTTTAATTGTTATATTAAATAAATATAAATATTTATGCTACAATATATATTCTTGCATTACTGTTCAGTTCAGCGTTGCCCGCTGTTTGCTCGTAAGGCTTTATTGCAAACCATTTTTTACTCCATTTAATGCACTTAAAACTAAACAAAAACAATAAATTATATACAGCATTGTAAAATAAGGGTAAAAATGTAAACATTTTCATACATCGGCAATATACAATAATAAGTCTTAAACGAGTTCATTTGCTTGTATACATTTTGCACGTAATTGTTTTTCTTTCTTCGAATATTGGTATTATTTTTTTTTTTTTTTTATAAAATAACACAATTTCGTGTTTAAGTTGTTGTTGTCTTTTTTGTGCTTAGCTATTTACAAGCGTTATTGAGTTACTCTAATTGATAGAACATTAACCTTTTCTTCAAACTGTACGCTTAAATCACTAAATTCCTTAATGTTTACTGCTTGCTTGTCCACTTAACTCGTGTCTGTGTGTGTGTATGTTTTACGGAGTGAATTAAAAAATTCAATTTTGTGCACTCAAAAATGCTACTAATACAAAATTTGTGAACAAAGACAAGCGTCGACCAACATAGCCAGCCAGTCACCTCAACGAAGTCAGCTAAATTGTTCGCTACACAGCAGCAAAGCAACTGTGATTACAGCCGCATTGATTAGCCAATTGGAGATATGAATGTGTGTTGCAAAGGAGCCAGTCTCGCCACATTTGCCTGTAGATGAGCATAGATTATTATTCGTGTTATTTCTTAATTCGACAAACCTAATTAAACCAAACCTACCAAAAACAGATAGATTTGCGACCAAATGATGGTCTGGCGGTTTCTGTGTACCTCGGTAGCAAGCATCACCAATGACCAACTTGGCGCCGGTACCCTCTGTCGGTCGATAGCTAATACAAACCCCATGCTTGGTGCTCTTATGGCGTGCAATAATGTAGACGGTACCATTCTCAGACCAGGAACCGTGACACGAATACTCTGCGTAAACAGTGCGTGCTTACTTAAGGAGCTTCTTTCTATATCTGTTGTACATACCTTCATCGCCATCTTCATTGCATAGTGGACGCACATCAATTACATTCGCCTCGGTGCAACCAACCCAAAGCTGACGCTGAGCCTTATAATTGGTAACACAGCCTGGCACGTCTCGTCTGCTGCGCGAAACAAAACCTACGCTGGTCACATTGGGCGGGTTGGCGCTCAGCAAAATTTCCTTGCTAGTGCTATTCGTTGGCCTCGCAAATGCCAAATACTCGTAATTTGCATCACGTCGACTGCGGACGGGCAAACCGCGCGTATTCGCGTGCCAAGAGCCTTTATCAATGCGCTCTGCATTACGGAAACTGAGTGTGCTGTGGCTGCCGGATGTATCAATGTATGTCATTAAGTCGTATTTGCTAAAGGCAATCAAAAACTTACCGCTTATGCCCGAAGCCACTGCCGACAACATCGCTCTCGTGCTGATGATGATGTCCATGTCCAAGATGCGCTTTATTATTGTGATTACGTTTGTGGCGTGTAGTCAAGTACGGCGGACCAATAGGCCCGCGCAAGTTGTAGAGACCCTCCATCGGGCAGATTTGCGGATCGGGATTGCTTGCTAAAACCAACAATAAAATAAATCAACTCAAGCAAACCGTATATCACAATAAAAGAATTGCTACTCACCCAGCAGCGTGATATAGGCCATCTTATTAATGTCAAAGTACTCCGGTGCACAAGCGTCCTCCAGACGTATTGCCGGCTTGCCCGTTTGTATCTCGATGACGTGTGTATCGCGCCGATAAAACATCATGCACATGAAACCAGATTGACTACACGGAAAGGAAAGACAAATTGTCGACGTCAACAACAACAAGGAAACAAAGATGCGATGAGTCACTTACCAGCCAGTTGTGTAGTGCACCACAGCCATCATTTCGGTTGCGGTCTGTTTGTTTATTTGCTCGCAGAGTGCACGTGTCTCCATGTACCCGTTGGGTTTAATAATGTGCACGGAACCGTCACTGCAAATGAGAATTTTTTTTGTTTTCGATTGAGGGGTAAGCGGACAATATTATTTTGTAAAATAAGGCGTGGCCTGTCTTACTTGGAATGATAATTGTAGACAGCATTGCCCATCAACGCGTGCCAATGCCGTGGACCCTTAAACCAAACCGGGAAGTCACAGCGCTCTGCCAGCGGCGGTTTGCGTAGCGACATGATGCGTGAGCCAACCTATGAGGAGATATTAGAAAATGACGATTGATTGGGATTGGTGAAAATTTAATTAAAACAACTTGCCTCGGCGCTGTCAAGACCATTGCATGTAGCATCGCCTGACTGTGCGAGCTTGTATTCCGCATCCTTGGAGCTGAGCATGCTTGGACCACCTGAAATTAAGAGAGATTACAAATAATTTGTATGCTCTTTACGCAGTGATGTGCAATACAACATTATCAAGAAATGTTTACTACATTGAAAAAGACAACGACTTGAACTAGCTATATCCCTCTGTAGGTAGATAGGTAAGCACACTTGAGCTAGAGGTTTGGAATTTTGTGTGAAACCGGTCACATCAGACTACTGGGAAGGATAGTCTCCATAGGTCAAATTAATTTTTTTTATTTAAATTTTTATTTTATTTTAATTTTTGAAGTGAAACTTCTAACGGCGCATTTTTGGTAAAAATTTGCAATACTTCGCCGCCGGGACGCCGCGTTCTACGACAGAGATGGACGAAAAATATGTAAGAGTAACAGAGAGGAAATACACCGCAGGCGTACAAATTTTGTGTTTGTATTTGTGAGTTGCTTGAGAATGTACTAACGTTACTCCCCCTTGAGCATGCCCAAAAGTATTCCGCTCTTCGTTGTGTTCTTTTTGTATATGATGTTGATCATGATGACGCGTCATAGTTTCATCGCGTCATCACATTATCGTTCTTCGTGTAGCATTCGAGCGTTGAGCCGAACTTGTGAAATGAAAACAAGGGGCACACGCCGTTGTTTTTTAAGAAGTTTCACTTCTAGACTTATTCTTACTTATTTATAATAAAGTATGCACAAGGGAACTTACCCATGAGCGAGGAAATTTTCTCATAGACAAAGCAACGATAGCGTTCCTCATTTGAGATCGCATGATGATGTGAAACCAGACCAACGAGGTAACGTGAATTGCCATCCTTCCAAGTGGCTAAACAGGTTAGCTCCTCAACTGAGTTTTGATATAAAAACCACGATATAACGTATTTTAGTACTTTTTAGGAATAATGACGTACCTGTGCTCTCCGTGCCTTGAACATCGGGACATGCCTGAAAACTCAACAGCAAGCGACTGTCCTCGGTACAACTCTCGATATTCGAGACAGGTGATTTACACTCGCCATGACCACGGTTATATGTGAATATAAACGGTCCTGTAAAATTGTCATTATGAAGGACTTTGAAAATAAAATAAAATCCAGTTGACCCAACGTACCTTTCAATGGACACTTGACCGGCTCGGCGCTCTCACGGAACAGCGAATAGAGCAATGCATCGCCCGGTATTTGATCGCAGAGATTCTGTAAGGTCTCACGGCCCTTGCAAAAGTCTGGGGGACATGATTATTTTAAAGTCACAAATAAAAAAATAAATTAATGCACATTGCCATGGAGAGTTTCGTAGGACATAAAAGTCACACAAACAAACACGAAAGACAAAACTTAAAAGGAAATACTTTTGAAAAATCAAAGCTACATTTAAGAGGCAAGAAAGTAGTAGTATTTAATTATAGTAGTATAGTATAGAAGTAGTAGAAATACATAGAAGTCGATAAAAAAATAAAAATAAAACCAAAAAAATAATTTTAAACAAAACACTACAAAAGCGCCAAACTCAATGCAACTAAAAGAATACAAATAAATCGTCTGAGAAATTCTTCCTTTGACATTTTGTCGCATACGCAATAATAAAATGAGAGCTTCAAAAGCATTCTTTGCTCAATTGTAGAATAATTTATTTAATTAAGTGTGCACTTCAAAATGCATTTTCCCTTTTTTTTTTATTTTAATCGAGACTTTGGCGTTTTTGTATGTTCACATAAACAACAACAATTTCTGTTTTGTTGAAGTAAAAACTTTAAAAGTGTCGAAAGAAAAATTGAGGAAAATTATTATTTGAAAAAACAATAAAAACCACACAACACAAAAACAATATAATGAAATCAGCTTCAACTCAAGTTCTTAGTTCAGCTGAATTCAAGATCACACTACATGGAAAGAGAACACCTCAAATTGCAGTTTGAGTTGCTTCGCAAACAAAAGCAAGCATTTTTTATTAAATGAGTTTTATTTTTTAAACTTAAATGAAAAAAAAAGATTTTTTTAAGAACGAAAAATTAACACAAAAAAATTCAAATAAGCCAAAAACATTTTTTAACAAAACTTTACGTATTTGTCATTTGGTTCTGGTAAAAGGGTCCTCTCTTCGTTATTTATTTTTTGTTCTTTTTTTTTATATATAAAATTAAAGAATTACTTTTGGAAGAATTTAAATGAATTATTATAATTACTATTTTTTAAGATACAAGCAAACCTTTTTAATTACACGTCTACACACACAATTTAATTTATTAGTCTAAAAAAATTCATAATTTTTCAAACTACAAACAAGCGTGTTGAAGAAGATTTAATTAAATGAAAAGCTGCTAATTTTTTATGTTCATAATTATTTTAGAGGTGCGTTTATCCAAAAAGAAGGAGGCGCACCTAAAGCATGGAATTTACATGTGTGTGTGTGTGTATATGTACGTAAATAATATAAACAGGATTTAGGACATGACACGTTTTGAATAATGTGATAATTAAGTTATTTCTACGAGGCAATATAAGTAACACTCAAAAAAGGTGTTGGGTGTTGTTGGGTGTTGAATGATGCGTGTGTGTGTGCGTGTAACCGTGTGTGGGCGTGTGTGTCTCTTTCTCTACTGATTCATTATTAGATAAAATGCATATGCAATGCTACTGAAATATTACTAGTAAACAAATAGACACAAACACTTATTTAATTGCATAAAAAGTCGCTCACAACATTTAGAGTACACGAAATAAGAAAAAAATTTTATAAATGTATAAAATGAAATTAGCGTGAAGAGAAATTATGTCAAAACTCAACTGCAAAGGACACTAACTAAAACAGAAATTGTTGAGTTTCATTCAGTTCGGTTTCATGTACAAATGGCATTAATTAAATTACAACAAGAACAACGGCAACAACGAACAACGACCACGACAACAATAAAAGGAAATATGTAGTGAAGAAGACAAAGTACATTAAAACAACTGAAAAAAAAATTAAATAAAAATAAAAAGTAGAATAAAAAAAAACGACACAGACAGACAGTGAGTAAACACACTAAGAGCAAAGAGTACACAACAGAACACAACAAATCAAGTAAAAAGTTTTAGTTTGAGTACATAAGAGTAATTGATAAATGAGACAATTATACTATAGCGGTCACCGGGCAGCCCATCCCAACATTTCATCATATACATATCATGTGTACATATATATTTATATATATAACAATTTTCACTTTTTTCTCGCTTTACAAATGTTGCCAGAAGCAACATTTTTGGAGTGATTATTTTTTTAAAATTTTTTTTTTGTAAATAAAAAATTTTAATTTTTTGCTGAAATCGGTTTTTAATTAGTTTTTAATATTCACATAAATTCAATTAAGAGTGTGACAGGAATAAAGTAAGAAACGAAATTTTTTATTTTAAAGAATTTCCATTAATTTTTTTTTATATAATATTTAATACAAAGTGGTGTTCATCACGAACACAAAATGATGAAAATGTAAGAAAAACCATTAGGAAAAAGTTAATGCATTTAAAATGTACAAAAGCAAAATATTATTTTCTGCTTTCTCTTTCTTAATTATTTGTTGTTTTTTTTTTTTTTTTACTTTCGTATATAACTTTTTTATGATGATTGTTAGAAGGAAGTAGAATATAAGAAGAAGTACAAATGTAATGAAATAAGTTAAACGAGTGTCAAAAAAGAGAAGGAGCGAGTGGGGGAGCGAAAAAGTTAATTAATTCAAAAGAAACGTACTAAAAACAGTACTAAAAAATACCAAAATTCTTTTCTTCTTTTTTATATATTTACAGCGTATTTTTTGTGTATTTTTGCATGGGGAGAATACAAATTAATCGAACTAAGGCATCAAAAAATTAAGGTTTATGGTATAAAAAATGCTAAAAATGCTTGATGAAATGAAAGCAACGTTTTAAGCAATAAAATAAAAATAAACATAAAAATAAAAAGAATTGTTGAAATAAGGACTAACAAAACATAAAACGAATACTATAATAAACAACTGAAACGAAACACGCAAATTTTTCTAATCCTTTTTCTCTTTTTTTATATAATTTTTTTTATTTTTTGTATTTTTTTTTTAATTTTTTTTATTTTTTTATTTTTAGTTAACACCGAAACAAGAACCGAAACAGAAAACCGAAAAAGAACCAAGCATACACGCGTATGTACTCGCATACATACATACTATGTACATCATTATATACATATCGTACATACGTAATAAACTGAAGCGAACTGAACGAATCTATGTAGCAAAGAACGTAACTCGAATCTTTCACTAGGCTTGCGAAAATCTTTTACCATTTAATTCACCTTTGTTTTGTTCTGGTTCGATTTGATTCGGTTTGGTTCGATACAATTCGATTCGTTGTCGTTCATTTCAGTTCAGCACAGCCAGTCAAAGTCAAATTACCCAGTCAATGAGGAAAGCAGGTTATGGCAAAAGTATACTATATATTGAATTCTATATAGAGAGAGCACTATCATATCGGTGGCGAAAGACTAACAGCACAGCAGCGCAACACACAAACGCCGTACCACTGGTGGAAACTGTCTATTTGCATGACGGCAACATCGGTTGACAACGGTCGGTCGGTCGGTCGAAAGAACGAAAGTCACAGTGGCAGCGCGTATCCTTTTTTGCAAATCATGACGCGCCAATGTTATAGTATAAGTTCACACGCCAACCATCCCCAACGACCGACCAATCGACCAATCAAGAAAGCTGCTGCACGTCAGTCAATCGCTTCGCTTCCCTGCGCTGAATGTGTCTCGAATACGAATTGGAAACATTTTGATTAAATTTTGTACCTAAAACGAATTGGCTAAAGTATTTACACAATACATAAAATTGACGTGGAAATGGCAACGTATTGAAACGAAAACGTACGAACGAAAAGAACACAATAAAACTCATCGGACTTAAAATTAAATACGGCTGCATTTTTCTCCACGGGGCTGGTTGGCTTGTTTTATGTTTTTCTCTTAATTATTTAATTTATGTTTGCAATTAAAATACTGATTTCACCTGAGCTCATTTTGACTTTTTTCTTTTAGTTTTACTCTTATTTTTTATTACTGATTCTTTATGCGTAGAATGCAAATGTAACCCGTCACAAGCTACAAATTAAGCAAAATTCAAAAACAAACAAAAAAAATGTAGGACGCGAAAATGGGGGACCAAGTTTCACGCACAGGAAGTGAAGTTGTCATTAAACACGTTCCCTTTTCCTTAAATAGAAAGAAAATTTAATTTAAATATTCGTAATTTTCTTAAAACAACTTGAATTACACAATCTCTTCAACTGCAAAACTAATTTGCCAACGTTTGCACAAGTCTCATTTGGCTTTAATTTGTTTCGATTGTACTTATTCGGTTGGTACGATTAGAGAGGTAAGAGTTATTTTATTAGCTTTCGGTTTTGATTTTGATATTTGTGCTGTTGAACAAATAAGAACAAAGACGTAAGTTACTCCTCTTTGTAGGGAATCTATTATATATTATACTCGCACTTATACTCGTATTGTTTACGCGTTATTCGTGTAATTCATCGTCATTGTCTTGAGTTTGTTTGATTTGTACCTTGAGAGGAGCGCGGTGATGGTAGACACTTTTGAGATGGATTATTATGTGAGATGTATTTGCCTTTTGCTGCTGCTGCTGGCATTGCTGCCATTCGCTGTTGCCTTCTGTGCTATTGAATTATAAATGAGAGCTAAAACTGGCGTTTAATAATATATTTAGAGAAAACGAAATTTAGTAAAACACAAGCAAATCGGCAACTCGACTCGACTCGACTCGACTCGACTCAAAACGCTTTGAGCGACGTGCCTGCCGTTGAGGTGGAGTGGTGCATGAAGCAAAGTGCCCCTGTTAGGTAGCATGAGGCGTGTTGTGGCACGCGCGTTCAAGCAGTAAGTTGGTGTAGAACAAATTTCAGTGCCACTTAAACTAATTTGATTTCTATTGAAGTAAACAAATAATAAATAATGAATTCGTTTTCTATGCAAACCCGTTGGCGTACTTGGCGTGCTTTACGTTTGCGTTGGCGTTGGCGTGAGCTTAGCCATTTTTTACTATACATTGTAATCATCTCATTCCATTGCAAGCCCATTGAAGTTCCACCCGACTCATTTTCAAAGGATTTCTTAGTACTTTTGAGTCGGCAACAGCATTGGCAGCGTCATCATTATCATTATCATTATCATTATCATTATCATTATCATACTCAAATCGTATCACTTTCAAGAGTTGTATTCGCTTTCGCACTCAACACCATCGTACTACTCAGTAAAGTCCTCATCAACATCATTATCGTCATCGCCAACGTTTTTCATATTTATTTTAATGATAAACTTTTGAACAGCTCGTCTTCGCCTACTTAATTTCACTACACTCGACGCTGCTGCTTATACTCGTAGTTTGCCTAGCTCATGGTACTACTCCTTCTCCGCTGACACCATGGCTGTCCTACTTAATTTGCCTGGCAAACTCTTTTCACTATATATAAAACTAATTTTTACATTAATTTCTCGTTTCCTCTTTTAATTTCAATTTCTCAACACTAGTCAACGTAGTCTTCTTTTATAGTACATATATACTTAAAAATTATTATTATTATTATTTTTTTTTTTGGAGGGTGGCAGCAGTAAGAAGCAGTTTTTTTTTTTGGCTTCTCCACGTTCCTTTAATCTTATAATTAGGCGAAAAATGAATAGAAACCAAAGCAACTATTTAATGAATACATAAATTAAATACGTGTTAAATACCCTGCACTGCATTGCAGCAAGTTGCTTGGCAGCTCATACACATATCAGCTATCTTTGCTGGCAGTGCAGCTTCGTAGTAGACCAAGCACAGTGCAGACTATTTTTAGTTAGGTACTAGGATCGAGAGACTGGGTAAGACATCACACACAAGGACACACACATTGAAAATAACTTTAAGTAAGAGAGGTCGAGCGCAATAAAGAAAATAACCAAAACTTATTTAAATACAAGAAATAATGACTTTCATGATGACAAAAATATTTTTAAAAAAATAAAATAAAAAACATTTTTTTTTTTTAAATGTGTCAAAACAAAATTGAACATTTTAATGGGGCGTCTTTTTACGGTTTCATTTTTCACGACGTGTGCAGAGTTTTTCTTATTTTACACTTCTTTTTTTACATATTTCGAATTGTCTTTTTTTTCGAACAAAAAACCAACGAAAAGAGAACGAGTAAGAATGAATCACTCTTAAGGCGTGCAAATGAAATGTGAACACAAAAATTATCTGCTAACGCACGTTTTAGTTTAATTAGTTTACAGAATATTTTACAAGTTTTGTATCTCAATGGAAAAGTTCAAATTGAAGTCAAACAAAACTCAACTCAACTCAATGAAACTGTTCAAATTGTCAAATGATGTTTTTCTTTTATAATTCATATATATGTACGTACGAATGAGTGTGAACAAGTGAGCGCTGTTTTGAGATGAGATTTTAATGAGATTTTATTTACAAATGAGTCGCTGTTGTAGAGTGACAGAGAGAAGAGTCGATGAAGTCGATGATTCATACGTTTTGGGAGTCTGCAACGCTAAATTGATGAAGCGAGTTATGAAGTAAGTAGTTCCAAGTACCATGTTTCGTATTTAAGTTAAATCGAATGATAAAATTAAACTTTCTATATGAGTAATCTTGATACAACAAATCCCATCATGAGCTCATCTTGCAATTGCTCCGTTAGTTATTACTACGTAAAGGAAATTAGCAACAAATGTCGGTGACAAACTCGGCAAGCCAGGGAGACATGAACCCATTACTTTTGATACAATGGCCTATAGTAAAAATCTTTCTTAAACCTTAAAAAATTAAAACTTAAGAAATCATCTCAAGGCGCCCCATTTTATATGGTATATTTTATAAAACTTCTCCAAATCAATGCCCAAGTTTTTTAAATACAAAACTGCACTTGAAAGCGGCTGGAGCAGTGAGGAATGCTGTCGCCTAACTAACCTCATATTAGGGAGTGTAAATAATTGACCAAGATTCTCCTATTCAGTGTGCCGACTTCGGCTATTATGTGATGTCTACAAAACTATGTACGTACTATCTTTGAATGGGTTCTTTTGAAACTGACTTTACAACATTTGCAGAGTGTATTCTATGCCCACTGTATGTAGGTGATTTGTAAAATTTTATTAAATATTTGGTTTTATTTATTTATTCTTTTTCGCCTGACGAAACGTTCCTCTTAACGTTACTATTACCCAGTAACGGTTGCCGGACAAATTTCTAATATAACTTTCATAATATTATGCGTACTCAAAAAACATGTAATCCCTGCTCCTTATCGTTGCAAATGATATTCTGTGTTCGCTTTCATTTGATTAAATATTATTCAAATGTATACTGAAGTGGTCGTGCAAACTTTCATAAAACCCCACCCACAACCCAACAAAGGTGCAGATTTTCCAAAACTGTTCTAAACAACCGACTTCCTGTGTAGTGTGTTTTTTTTTATTATTTTATTTTTTTTAATGGAATTGCGAAAATTCGATTTTTACTGTGAAATTGTTAGAGCGGATAAACTTTTCAAGTATCTCAAACCATTGTGCGTCGTTATTTTGACTATTGCGATTGACTTTTGAACAGATCTGAACGCGTTACAATGCAATTATTTATTTTCTGCTTTTGTAATGGTGGTTCTTGTTATTATTTTTGTAGTAGTTACTAGATTTCAGTAGTTGTTGCTGTTGTTGTTGGTTTTGTTGTTAACAAAGCACACACAATAAGAATGAATATCGTAAATTGCTGTTGTAGTTGTTGTTAATATTTAGTATATGGTTAAGGAAAAATATACATCATATCACATAATAAATATTTAATAGAGTTTTGCAAATGTTTATATATATATAAATATATAAAAGAAATATATATAAGAACAAACAATTTGAATTTTTTTTTCTTAATTTGTTGCTTTTTTGTTGTTAAATATTTACAAAATTGAATTATTTACAGTTTATAAATCAACTGAAGAAATTATTTTCAACTAAAAATTTTAAATTAAAATCTTTTATACAAAATAAAACATAAAATTTTCGTATTCGATTAGCTTACGAATCCGAACTAAGGATTTGCTTTGCTTTGCTTTGAATGCTTTCGTATTTCTTTTCTTCACTTTACTTCGTTTTCGTTATACCAAAATGTAAAATGTATCTTTTTGCAAAGTTGGGACGGGTTAATCTGCTATTCCGCTAATACGTTTCAAAATCGCAACTAATTAGCTTAATTGGATTGGCACTAAGTATCGCAATGTAAGTTGTTGTTGTTTTTATTTAGGTTTAGTTTGATTAATTTTTTTTATACAATTTCAATTTAAAATCGAATCGAGTATATGAAACAGAGCGTGAAAGGAGAGAGCGTAAGAGTGATAGAGAGAGGACCCTTGCCATGACAAACGAAAAGTAATTTTTAAGGTAATTTTTTATATATAAATTTACAGAATAATTAATCAAGTTTTGTTCGATGTATACAGAGTATTTGTTGCTGTTTGAGACTATTTACAAGTTGTCTTTCTGGTGTTTTTTTTTTTAATTTCATAAAAATTTGCAATTTTCACGAGTACAAGAAATTAATTTGAGAAAATAAATAAATAAATAAATAAATCTGAATAAAAAATAAAAAATTCAATTTTTGTAAATACCAAAATAAAAACCAAATGACCCAAAAAAAACAAAAATGTTTAGTTTTGTTTGTTTTGACGTGTTCTGCGATAAACGTGTTTTGAACTTGGCTGTATTTTTTACACTTTTCACTTTAAAAAATTTTTTTCTTCGTTAAAAAAAAAATAACAAACGAAAAAAAATAGACAGCGACAGAAAGAGACGACAAACGGAAGTTAGTAAAATTTACATAGAACAAAAAAATAGTATAAGAAACACAACAAAAAAAAGGAACTTAATAATGTTAAAATAATTTTTTTTTTTAATAGTAGTAAAGTAGAAATTAATGCTTACAATCATTCATATCATCATTGGATCTCATTATGTACTGATCCGATGAGGATAGTCTTGAATGCCCGTTCGTATTGGGATGAGCTCCCCCCCTATGATCAGTTTGTTTTAAAGAGCTACGCATCGCCAGTGCAGATGGATTCGACTGATGCATATACATACTATCACCTTCGCACTCACTTTCTTTATACTGGAGCACATTTTTATGCTTCTCATAGATAACCAGGCACCGATGACATCCTTTCCTACAAAGAATTTGTGTTGCATATCAAAATTTAATTTGTTGAAACTCGTTGCCGAGCGATTTTCTGGCATTTAACTCTTTCTTTTTTCTTTTTAATGTTATGTGTAGCGTTGTTGTTTGTTTATTAATTAATTGATTGATTTTTTGATTGATTGGTTGTATAACTATCATTAAAATTATACATAAGTTAAGTAGAGTAACGCAAATTAATTGATTACGATGTTAAGATGTATTTTGTAATGGTAAAGAGTGTTGAGTTGAGTAAATGTAACGTTTTTCTTTTCTTTTTCTTTTTTTTTTTGTGTATAATGAAATTATGCAAAAAGTCGACTGGTGTACGTGGTGTAGACACAATATCTCAAACTGAGAATTAGAGTGCTGTATAAAGACTAATTGGAGATGGAAATATACTTGAACTACTGGTTGCTTCGAAGTCATATACTTCAGCGTTTTTAAAAACGTGACAATTATTCTACATTTTTTATAAATATATTAGATGTTTCTTTAAGATACCAAAGAAGTTTCTAGTAAAACTCAAAACTGAAATAGGAAGTTATCTGCCATGTGTCGCATTGAGTGTAAATGAATTACAAGCATCACACACTGAACGCCAACAAGTCATTCTTATACCATTGCATTGCCATACCATACTATGAAAAGGGATTTACTAAGACAATTCCCAATCCCAATGTCAGTTTGCTTGAAACCTTCTAAGTCAAGCGTATCAATCTCAAAACATAATGTTCAGGGATTAAGCTACAGCTGATCCTTTCTTAAAGAGTGCTTTGCACAGCGAGAATTTCACTTAACAAGTAATGATTCGCATAACTATAGTAGTTACAAAAATGGCGAAATGCCGAACTAAGCCTTGTCCGACTCCACCACTCGATTCAATAACATCGTTGTGTCGCTTGTGTTTGTATATTCTATCAGACCTGTTGTATTATATATTTTATTTCTGATTTTTAATTACAAATAACAAATTTCCCTTATCATAACGGGACTTTCGCATTACGGTCAAAATTTTTGGGATCAACTGTGCTGTGCCAGAGCTACTGAAACCTGATGAAACAATTAGTGGGCATCGTTATCGGCATACAACAAATGCATTTGAAACGGACTACGGAGTTGGAACGACTGGACCGTTTAAAACATTTTCTATCTATTTAAATGTATTTTCTCGGCTGGATCCTAGCCCTTCTTTTAGATTTTTTTCTTCTCTTAATGAGCTCTCTTACGCAGCTATACAACCAAGGACACAACATTTAATTAAAATCTTAAATGTATATGGTGTTCACAACTAGTCGACTTCCAACATATGTTTCTACTGAAAATAGAATTTCTTATCCACGAAAAACAAAATTTCTAACTTAGCCAATGCCACCGCTGGCATTATTGAAGGTCAGTTTGTACAATACAAATTAATTCGGTTTTCATTTCAACTTAACCCTTTTCCATTCTCATGAAGAACGACGATCGACCGCACTTTGCATAATTTATAGACTTTATGTATGTACTGACAATTAGTGGTTGTTGTTGATTTTTTAAAAATATTTTTTTATTTTTTTTTAATACTAAAAATGACTGAAATATCCCAAAATGAACAAACAACGCAGACACAATGGTCGAAAATGTAAATGAGCATTAGATACCATTAAAAAATATAATAATAATATAAAATAAACAATTAAAACTTAACATTATTTAAAAATACAATTAAACGAACAATAAGAATAAAAAAAGTTATTAAATTAATTTTAAAAAATGTTTTAAAAAAAGTTGTTAGGATTGGTTATTTATTTTTAAATTTTTTGTTTTTTCAGTTAGTCGAAATGTTCCTAATGGTTAAACGTTCATATATAAACATATACTTGACTTATTTGTTAGCTGATATTTTTAAATAGAATGGAACTCAAAAACGACGATTTCGTCTAACGCCAAAAAACACACATAAAAAACTTTGTTAGAGAGTTATTATTCAAAAATGAGAAACACAAATCACACATTTACAGCTACAAATGAAAAACTTAGCACTTAATTGATGTAGTAGTTATTAGAGACATTAAAAAAATAATAGAATTTTTTTATTAAACAAGGCAAAACGCAAATGAATGAAAAGTCCTTAATGGTTATAAACTACTACAAAAGCATTTTTATTTTTATTTTTAAGTTTTGTTTTTATATTTTTCAAACTTCAGCTTAAAAACATTCATAGAAAAAATCGGTACCGAAAAAATGTATATGTTTTCGAGGTTTGAATGAAAAATGAAAACAGAAGATTTTCACTTTATACGGGTAAATGCGATAGGAGGCAGAACGCCACATTTAAGCGCCGCTTTTAGTTACAGACTTAATGCGAGTGTAGAAAAACAGAACAAACAAAAACATGAAGTGGAAAAAATAAATTTCTCTTTGTTAGGGATTTGAATAGAACACAAAAGAGACATACAGACAGACGACTGAGTTTAGTAATAGAAAAACAGAAACCTGTTTTGTGAAAAAGACAAAAAAGAATAAAATAAAATGCAGGTTTTCTCAGCTTGTGCTGCATGTGAACGTCATCAACATCATGACGACCGCCATCATCATGTTCATTATAATGATGACAATTATAAGCATCAACTTTAGAGACTGCTTTTAATAGGGTTAGCCGGGTTTTTTTTACGTTACGGCTTCATTGCAAGTCTCTCGCCTAGTTTAGAAATCTTACCTTAACTTAGATTTATTTTTGTTTTATTTGGTTTAAAAATATGAAGTAGATTTAATGATTTAAAATGCTAATATTTCATATATGCAATCATTTTGAATGTAGATTGAGAAGTGATTATTATTTTTATTAATATTTCACTCATTTTCTTTTTATTAAAATAATTCGAATAAATTTGTACTTACTCGTCCACAATCAAGTATTTGTTACCATCAGAGGCCGCGCAACGTCCACGATAGCTAAATTGTGAGCCCTTGATGTGTATGGATTGCTGATAGCCGGATAGGAACCAAGAGCCCTCCCAGCGTGCAGGAAATGTACAATTGGTGGGCACTAAGCGCGGTAGTACGAAAGAGAGAGATTGATTAAATGAATAAGAAATGAGTATGGCAATGTTGAAATGAAGTATGTACACAAATGGTAGCTTAATAAGCAAGTAGCACATAATCATGATAATCAAGAGTCTTAAGCAAATTACAACACAAAGCATTAGCTTTGCCACCATTGTTGCCGTGTAGCAACGTTCTGGTCTGCCTCCCTATATCCCACCCATAAAACAAACAAAGCCCACACAAACAATCCATGGTCCAGACCGGCTGGCTCATTCATTTAAGCATTTAACGCCTCTTTATGCCTTATCAAAGTACACCATCAAAAAGTGAGATGAAGGCAGAGTGCGTGTGTGCGAAAGAGAGAAGAGAGAGGAGAGCGAGAGCGAGTGAAACAACTTTTATATTCAATCAAAACTTGTGTTACTACGAGAAGTTCAAAAAGTGCCAAAAATTATTATTTCTTCTTCTTCTTCTTCGTAGTCTTTCTTCTCTAATTGTGTTGTCACTTCATGCCAAGATTTGTGGCTTTTTAATTTATAAATTGTTTCAATTATTATTATTACTCTATATGAATTTCGGGCACACACGAAATAAAAAATTTACGACCCTCTTCGAAATGGGCGCATGAAATGGTAAACATGCAAACAGACACATACATGCACATGTAATAATGCTACACTCATGCACATAGACGCCAGACGAGTCAGGGAAAACTACCGAAAATTGTGAATATTAAAATAAAAATAAACTAAGTATGAAAAGAGCGAACAACGAGCAAACGAATGAACGAATGAACGAACGAAGGACCGCCGATTCGACTCGACTCGGCTTGCAATAGGAAAGGAAAGCTGCCTCAGAATTGGGAACAAATGTGCCCGTAATGGCAAAAAGCCACCCTTGCGCCTAACATCGTGCAGAGTAGACAAGCATACACTCACACACACTTGCACACACATACGAACCGGGTTGAAGGGTGGTGGTGGTGGTGGTGGTGGTGGTGATGGTAGCAGGCAACAAAAACACCGTTAAGCTGACAGGCAAAAATGCTGAATCCAGCAACAGCAACAGCAGCAGGAGCAACAGCAGCAAGGACAACCCAACATAACTCGAAGTTCATATGTTTTGTTTTTTGTTATTTCTACTACTTTTGTTCTCGTCCTTCTCGTCTTATCCATGTTCTCGACTACGACCTCAACGAGAACGCCAGCGGCATGGGTGAGGTGAGCTCTTTAATACTCCTCGTGTTCGCTCATATATATTTTATTTTATTCTACCTTTTCGTTTTGTTGTTTTTATTATTGTGGCAAACAAAAGGTACTCATGCGCAGAATTCTCGCCCCGTTCAGCTGGCCATGACTTGTACTTACCGACTTTCAATGGTTTGGGCAATGCGTGAGCGGACCAACAAGCGAACCAACGAACATGCTAAAAACCAAAAAATACATATATATTGTATATACATATATACCACGCGTCAACGTATGTATCATAATACACTTTGCATAAAATATCGACGAAAAAATAGAGCTTCACTTAACCGAATTAAATCACCTATCTTTCGCGTAAGCGTATCATATAGTACAAGGACTACGTTACTTTGGTTACCATATCCCCATATTGACACCATTTATTATTTTTTTAATTTCCTTGTTCGCTCTCTTAGGGAGCATAGGATCTCCACAAGCTTAAATAAATCGAATGATTTTTTGTCTGATAGGGTGGATGATTAATACTTGGTATAAGAGTGTCATCTGGTGTCGCCAAGCAACGACGCCACCTACCATGACCTTAGCCATGATCATGACTATGAACCCTGCCTCCATTGTGGTTAGAACCGAAACTTCTGCGACGGCAGCCATAGTGCTACCTAGGCTAGGATACCATAAGCTTGGGAAAAGATTTTCGCTGTGTGAAAGAAGCCCCAAAACGTTCTTACCGTTATTACCGAACGACAATTAGCTTAAGAATTCGATTCCCTCTAGATGAAGATAAAAATAGCAAAATAAATCTGCTTAGAATTCGAACAACAACAGAAAAGGTTCCCATTGGTTTTATCTCAATGAATTTTGCTGTTTTTACAATATTTATTTTACAGGATTTTCTGAGTCTTTCGGAGTGAGTTTTTACTGACTAATAACCCGTGGTAGTGCGTTTGCATGTCTTTTTAGATAAGGTAAAGAAACATTTCTAACCTTGCAGTGAGAATATTAAAAATTAAGTGTTACCTAATCTCCGAAACCATCCAACCGAATTCAATGAAATTTTTGGATTGTGTTCGGATTTGAACACGACAGGTAACAATTAAGTTTGATCATCAAGAACGGCTGGACCAATTTTAATTTGTTGGATTCGTATCCACCCCGATTAACAGAATAACTATACAAATATAGAAGAAATTCCCGCAAAACTCGGGGTATCCAGTCCAATTTTTTTCCCTAATTTTAGTGACATAGAAACAGAGGGAACTATTATAAATCAGCCATAAATCTTTCTTATTTGAAGAACTGCAACAAAGGGTATTACCCATGAGGGGAGGTAATTAGTAACCAATATCAGTGATTAACTGATGAGGAATTAATATCTTTTTTTTTTTAATTATGATAATAGCCAACTAAAATCGAATGGACTTAAAATTACCAATAATTAAAAGAAAGAGGCTTGTAGTCAATTACGCAATAAGTAATATTTTAAGATGGCAGACGCACCAATTTTTGATTGCCTTAAATGATAATGGGTTCAATATATTCAGCGAAAGCTCCTGTGGTGAACAATGCATACTCCCAACTCCGTGGTGATAATTGTAGGGCAGTGTAAGCTCGTTTGAAAACCTTATTTCATACCAAGTATATTTTTTACAGGCCGACAAAAATTACTTTCTAATGAAAATACTCACGCACAAAACTCGCGAAACATCGGTAAAAAGCCTTGAAAAAAATGTTAAGTATATTTTTTCATATTTTCTCACTGGTCAGAAGGAAGTATAACGAAATAGTTTTGAAAGTGGTGCGGACTAGAAACAAGTGTAAGGAAATCAGAGCTTGGATATTGATAACTTGAAGAAGTGCATAAGCTCTTTTTCTGAAAGCCATAGATTTACTATTTTTTAATTGAGTTATATTGATTGAATTAATCTATTAATCGATGGTTGTTTTGTTTGGTCATACGTAGCCTATTTCTCCGAGCTATCTATCCGTGGGCGTACAAGTCACAAGTCATTTGAACTACGAATGTCGCCTACACGAACTTTCATTCTAAAAGAGCGACGCATAAAAATCTTTACTTCTAATTATCTACAAAAAAGTCATTAGTAGCAGTTAGAGCCGAAATTTTGTGTTCAATATACAATACAAGTTATGCCCTCCCACATATATATATATATATATATATATATTATAAAACACACATAATGCAACAATAAAAAACCAAAATAGTTTTCACTAACGCATAACACCTAAATAATTCCTATTGTCACTCATAATATCTACCGGACGAGCACTCAGTTACGAGTATTTCTCCAAGTGTAGCCATCCGAAGTGCTATAATTGTTTCGCCAAATTCAAGTACCATGCATAATTTTCAACATGATTCAATATATTTTTTTTATATATATATATACAATATATTCACACCGCAACCCGCACGCGAACACACCGTGTACTTAGTCAGCTACTCAGCAGAAAATAACTTTGTTTGGTCTACAGTGCAAAAGCGGAATTACTACCCCCGAAAATTTAGCCAAATAAATGTTGTGTACATGTCGTCTGTGTGAGTGTCAGTTGGCCTGTTAAAGTGTACCACAAACATAACTGTATAGATACGTACTTAAGCCTGAAAAACGTACGAACAGTCAGACAGTCAGACAGTCAGTGAATGCGTAAAACAAGAGCATTGAGAGGTCTCACAGAGTGTATCTAAGTATCTACGTATCTGAGTATCTTTGCCTGGCCATACGCAACGCAGCACAAGCCAACAAAACAAAATGAATCGAATAATAAAAAACGAAAGAAAAAAAAAGAATGAAGGAAAATTATAACAGAAATACTTGTTTGAACGTTGGCTTGGCTTGGCTTCGACGTCACTTGGCTTTTGTCTACACTTGAGTGAATTATGGCTTTTTTGGGCAATTTCCGTTTTTGTCCGTTTTTTTTTTCTTTTCTCTTTTTTCTTTTTTGTTGTTATTGGCTCGTCATCGTCTATCGACAGTTGTAACACATTATGTGGTTACTACAACAACAACAACGACACTGACCACTCATGGATTCAATTGACCATAGCATCCAGCTGACGCTTAGAACGCTTTGAAACACAATGCAAATTAATAAGCAAACGCACACGACAAACGGACAGACTGTCAGATAGACATTTAGACAGACCAATGAACTATTGGACGGATAATTGAACGAATAATAATGGTAAACGGCATGAATTGCTACGAAAACCACTCAAAATGACAGCACACATAATCGAAAACAAGGCAGTACGAAAATAAAACTATGTTAAGAAGGGACAAATAAACATTTTTTTTTTGTTTCGACAAATACATTTTTATCAACGTTATTCATCACGATAAGAACACCGAACTACTCACCATCTTGTCGGCCGCCCCAGCAGTTGGCCGTTGTGGTTAGCATTAGCATCACAAGTAGTGAGAGCCAACTTTTCGTTGTAGTCGACACGATTTCTGTTGTTGTTGTTGTTGTTATCGCCGCCGGAATTGCTGTTTTAGCCGCAGTTCTAGGAGTCGTCTCACTCTCCACTGCTGTCGTCGTCATCGGCATCATCATCATCATCGTCGTCGTCGACGACTTCATCACATTGCCACTCAGAGCAGTCAATGCCGCACAAGTTGCACTCCACCAACTCCAACTTGTTATGGCCTCCGACTTGTGCACCAGCTGCTGCCAGGTTTTTAGTAGCATAAATCTCCCGCTGTTACTGCCATTGCTAGTGCTGTGTCTAGGAAGTTTCCGTTCGCATTCTAGAGCCTGCGCCTGCGCCTGTGCCCTTTTCAACGATGCTACCAACGTCGCGTCCTGCAGCTCTCTCGACGACGCGACGTAATCCTGTGCCTCCTGCGGACGTTGCTGTGGATGTTGTTTTTGCTGCTGCTGTGATACCGCCTCAACTTCCGTCTGCGTCAAGTGGTGCTTCTGCTTCTTTTCCTTTCCACAGCAGCACTTTGCAGCATTTCTGCTTACTTCTTCAAGCGTACTAATATCACCGTTGTACTTAAAGCACCTACATTTACCAACATCATTATCGTCATCATCATCATCATCATCATCACTCTGAAACATTGTTGTCGTTGTATGCGATTCTTTTGTTGCCATTTCGGTCGCTTTTGTTATATTCCCTCTACTATTTGTTTTTGTATTTGTTGCGGTTTCGGTTTTGGTTTTCACTGGGTTTGTTGCATTGTTTTGCTTAAGTGACGCATAAGTTTGCCGCGTTTTCATCGTCAGTGCCACCGACTCGGTTGATGCTCCTACACGCGATCCCACCACTGCCACAGTCGCTGATGATGACGTATTGCGCATTGTGGTCACATTTTCTAATCTACACTCAGCATTCGCTCTTACCGCCATCACCACAGCCGCAGGAGCCTTTTCAACTCCCTTTCCAATTGGCATAACTAACTTTGTATTTCTTAACTTAATGCTATCGGCAAAAATGCTAACATCGTTCTCAACAGCGTTTTTATCAGTAACTTCTACTTTTGTATCGCCATTTTCTTCTTCTTCATCATCGTCAACATCATCATTGGAAAAAGTAGATGTTTGCTTTTTCAACGCATGAACTTTCTTCAACTGCTTTAGTCCCTCGTCGTTGTCATAGTTTGCATCTTGCTGATGCTGATGCTGTTGCTGATTCCGATGCTTTTGATGTCTGAGATCGCTTGGCCGGTTGTTGCTGCTGTGGCTGCAGGCAGTGTCCAATGCAATTCGTTGTTCTAGTGCTGTTTCTTGTTCTACTGTTTCTTGTTCTTCTCTTGTTTGTTCTTGTTGCAACCGAAGGAAATTCCGATGTGTATCACCAACACCAACATCAACTTCATCGTTGACACCACCGCCACCGTCATTCCCAGCTACCCTGCTGCTGGTATTTCGTATAATTCTATTTTCTTCTTGTGTGTCGTCTTCGGACGTCTGTGGACGACTTAACGACGAAGATGGGCGTCTTAATGCTGCTGCTGCTTCTGTTGCTGTTGCTGCAGCCATATTTGTGAATGTGATTCTTGTTGCTGCCACGGTCACCGAATCCGCCACCGCCGTTACTAACGTCGAGGCTAACTCTGGTGATGATGATGGTGGTGGCATTGTGACCATTGCTGTCGTCATAGTTGTTGGTGTCAACGTCGGCGTGGCATGTTTATCATAATTTTTATGTTCCCAACGACGTTGACAACAGCTGCCGTAGTCACTGTCACACACACAGTCGCTGGCACTCGCCAATGACATTGTTGTCGACGTCGCCATCGTCGTCGTCCTCCTTTTCTTCATCAACATCGTAGTCGTCGCGCTCGATGATGTCGTTGTAGTCACATTCCCGCTGTCACTGCTACGACCGTCACTCCAGTTGTTGTTCCTCTTGATGCTGCTGCTGTTGGCGGCGCTTGTTTTAGCCCTTGTCGATGTCGCTGTCGCTGTTACTACTCGTCTTGTTGTCGCTGGCTTTGTTGTTGGCGCAGGAACATGCTTACATGGATAGCAAAAAGGCGGTAAATAGATTATCGTCGTTGTCGTTGGTGTTGTCGTTGGTGTTCCCGTTGCCACTGCCGTCGTCGCCTTCGTCTTCGCAGTGTGCGCCTTTTTCATCTGAGTCCTCTCGTTCTATGAGTGTATGCCGCCTCGAATTCTGTGGGGTAATAATAAACGTGTTACAAAAGACGAGCATAGAATACATTATAAAATATTAAAATACATAAAGAAAAAACACTCGAAGTGAGCAAACAGCGCAGAGCACCAGTAGTAACCACCCAACCATTCGTCGAAGCAGCGACACACACGTACAATTCTTATGCGATTATTTAAATTTAAAATACGCGGCGTGCATTTAAAGCGCATAACAAAAAAAAATCATATAATCCCACAAAATTTTTTGTAAAACAAAAAAAAATTAGACCAAAAAAACGAGTTCCCAAAATAAAAAATTAAAAAACTTCATCAGTCGCGCATTAAAAAGCAATAAAAACGTCCCCGGCTACGGAAAAACGTTTTTCAGTGCGCGTAAATCAAAAATCCCGAACAATAAAGAATCAGACAAATCCAACTGAAAAATGAAAATGACAATGTGTCTCGAAACACTTTAAATAAGTTTTAGCGCCTTTGGGCCACCACTTGAACGTATGTAGTTCTTGTTAGGCAGAGACAACTTGGCATCGAACATGCATAGGCAAACCGGCATGGAAGATAGTGGGATGAAAAAAAACAACGAGGCCAATTATAATCGCCCATCATTAATTTGAATAAAATTAATTTCTCATTTCGAAATTTTTTATGCTGCTTTTCTAGTTTCATTTATTTATTTTTTAAGCTTCATTTTGAAGTGGTGCATGACAAGGGGACGTGGGAAGCGCTTTACTCACTATCATCTAGAGAGGCGAGTTCATCATTCATGATGCATCGTGCGCTATATTCGATGCAAAACGGCAGAAGCCGCCGCAACAGCAGCAAATAAAACATTTAACTCGAAATATAATTTTGTTTTGCTTATTTATAATTTACGTTTAAAATGTGAAACACCTGACAGCTAAAAAGAATTTATGTTTGCATGTTTTCCATTAATTTATTTCCTGAAGTTTCACTGGTGTTGCCTACACACACGAAGCGGAAAACGCAACGGAAAGCATCGACGGCGGCCGTCGTACCCAGCACAAACAAGAGAAGAAGAAGCGTAGAGTAGCAAGCACAGTGCAAGCGAATGGAGAATAATGACAAGAACAGGCAATCGAACGGAGCAGGACAACGGTAAAGGGAACAAACAGAGTAGAAAATTACGAGCTGCAAGTAGGGAAAATACGACGAATATTTCTCTATCACGTTTGGACTATAAAACAGTGGCAAAGTGTGCACCATGCCGCGTGTTTTATAAAGCAGGCCAGTCACACACAACACACACGCCACTCTATGGTTCCCACCACAATAGAGAGGCGCCATGTCAGAGGAGCCATCGCTATTGCAGGCATTGCTGCAGGAACGGATAAAAAAAGAAGAAGAAGGTAGAGCATAGCACAGCAGGCAGACAATTCGAATATTCGCAAGAAGACATAAAATGGCAAATCCAAGAAATTGAACCACAGAGCCAGATACAGAGTCACCGTCAGGCAACGACAAGATTACGATTACGATTACGATTACGATGACGATGGTGATGACGTTGACAACGATGAGGCACAACTTGTCAAGTGAATATACACACACACATTCATATAAACGAAATATGCATGAAAGACTTTGGGGCACACTACATTGCAAAATTGAGCTGCATGTGACTTCAGCTGCCGTTGATGACTTCAGTTATGGACGTCTGACTCATATTCATTCTATATACTCATACAGCTTTAGTTAGATCTTCGAATATAAACGACTTGGCTAACAAACAAGTATCATACGAGTTCTCTATCAGACACAAAGCTGCGCTCAGCTAAGGTGGCCTGTTATCGTATTCTCCAAAAAAGCAATAAAGTGTGGCGTATTAAAGTCACAACTCAAAGTAGCCGAAATTACCCTTCCTTACCGCAGATAAACATACATACTTATATTTTATATCTTTTCCGTATTTTATTATTATTATTTTTATGTTTATGTCGCACGAAATGTGGAAAACACTGCAATTGAAGCAGCCGCCGCTACCGTCTTCACCAGCTTTCCTCGCCTTGACAGGAGAAAATACGAAAATACCACGCAATTATCCGAAAAAATAAATACACAAACATAACATAAAAACGCAAGAAATTCGTACAAGCGCGACGTATTGTGCTGCTCATAAAAAGAGTGCATACGAGAGTAGGGTGTCGGAATTTTTATGATTTCCGTCCGTCAGACACCGTATTTCAATTAAATGACACTTTCTGTTTTCATAACATTTCGTCCATTTCGTCGTCTGCACTCAGCCACTCAACCACTCCAACGACATTTTCTGTGCAAACACAGGAGGTGAAAATGTGTGAAAATTTTGTGGAAATATAATTTATCATCTTAAAGAAAAGCCGAACGCGGCGACGGTGCTTAAAATAATAGTTTTACAAACATAGGTTCGGCTTTTTTATTAGCCATAAAGTGATCAATTTTGAGGCATGTGAGATAAGATTGAAGAACTAAGTAAACTACAAAACCTGCCGCGGATTGGTTTTTAATGTGTTCATCTATGTTCTTAGTTGACTCCTCATTCTTCGGTGGCAGCAAAGCTTTCTGTGACGTTACACCGTCTTGCATGAAGAATGACTAGAGTAACAAGTCCCTTGGCGAACTTCAACATTAGTCAACTTTCGAGGGGTTAATTAATAATAACTCATTATATAAATAAAAATGAATTTCTAGTTTTTCTACACAGCTAAACTCTGACAGTTTTATTAACCGATTTTCATATATCTAACTGTCAAAAGAGATTTCTATATTCGATTCAATGTGACGAAATTAAATAAAAATAAAGTTGGCACACACCAACTATATATGTTACTTGAAAGGTTTTACATTTCATGGGGGGAAATCCCACTTTAAGCACTGTTTGTTTGTTATTGTTCTTCTCCTATTCCATGCCTTGATATCTGTACATGAGATTAAAAGTAGCTTCGTGACTCTATTCATGTATCTGGTCTGGATGTAGAAAAGGATACATTACACTATTGAAACAAATTTGCATGGATCGAAATTTTAAACATTATAATTTTCACTGAATATACATCTTTGAAAAGCTCCCTTCTCTACATGCTACCCGTAACTGATAAAACTAATCAAAGTGCAACATTTTCTATCCAAACCTATTGTTATTCAAACTTTTTTATTTTTTAATTTTTTAAATTTATTTAATTAAAGAAGCTTCTCTTTCCCATTTATAAAGTAAGGTGTTTGATATATTCAATCGGCCGAAAACCAGGTCTACCACACTGTTAACCTCTATGTAGTCTCAATAACATAAACAAGCATTGAAAAATGGAGCCCGTAATGCAGCTATGCATATTATAATAGTCAACATAAAAAACTCATCTATGAAGGCTGGAAATTAGTCTTTGTGGAAAACAATGCTCTACTCTCTGCTGTGATAGTTTATGAGATAATATTGATTCTTAATTTGGGTAATCAGACATAGTTTATTGTAACATATAAGGCTCCACCAACCCGAAGCTCTTTAAACTAGATTTTTCTTACTTACCAGTTATGTAGTTAAATAAAATATGAACAGATTCTATTTTCATATCAGCAATTATGGGAATACCAATGTGAACTGAATTTAACAAACAAAATAGAAACGGCGGTATTGAAAATCGGATGAGTGAGAAATGTTTATCTAGCTTAGATATGCGAGCTTTATGAAAAGCAAATAACAAAAAAAATCTCAGCGATAAGGGGGAAAAGTGCAATCGAACATCGAACATCGAAAAGCTCACTAATGGACAGGAACCATTAATTATTGAACGACTATAACCCAGAAAGACAAAACAACATGAACAACAAAAACGGCAAATCTAAATGGAAATCAGAGTTGAATTGAAAATATAAATAGTAATAACATAGCGATTGACTGATTTGACGGAGGGACTCGATAAACCTGTTTTCATGCGGTAGTTCCAAGTGAATAGACCCAAAAAGAAAAAGAAAAAATAAGTAAAATATATACAGGAAAAGAGCATGCCGCGAACGAAACGAAGAAAAGCTACAGACCGCAACGGCGACGGCGGCAACACCGACAACGCTCCCTTTGGCTATAGCGAAAAGTCACTATTTAGGAAGGGATACGGAGCGTAGGCAATGGCAAAGGTACGCGAACTAAAGCTAGAAAAATATCGCGTGAAAAGCGTAACTTTGTAATCAACCAACTTTTGGAAAAAGCACGAAACGTATTTATTTTTCACAATAGGCAAATTTTTATTTATGTTAAAGTTTTTTTTTGCCATTTTTCACTTTTATTCTTTTTCTTTGCAGAAACGAACAAACCTTCGAGATTCGATTTGGTTGAAGCGTAATTCCAGTTTTTTGTACTTTTCGCTAGCGGAGTGGAGCGCGTAATGAGAGAGAATTGATTCGAAAAGAAAATATTGGAGCAAGGTGTTTCCACAATCCCACATGCACACAAAGCCACACTCGAAGCGAACTTTAGCGAGAGTGAGAGAAAGAAATGTTAAAGGCATCTACTAAAGCGGCAGCGGCAAACGAAACGAAAGAGCTATAAAATGGAAAATGTTAGACGGAGAGTATGCCAAGTGAATTAGTGTGCGAGCGTGAGAGAACCAGTAAATCTGCGCGGTTTTTGTTTGGTCTCTCTTGGTCTAGTAGTCGTTCTTGTCGTCGTATCCATCCAGCGCCATTGGGGCTGCAGTTACACCGAGTGTTTGTTTATGTATGTGCGTGTATGAGTTTGGCTGTGTCAACGGAATCCAATTGCGAGAGAGAAGCTGAGTAATTCGGTTTAGATATTTTCGAAAGATATCGAGACAAAAGCCAAGTTTTTTTTTCGTTCTCTTCTGCATTTAAGTTTTTCATATATTTGGTGCACTACATTTGTTGACTCGATAATCTGATAATTAACTAATTGTTTTCTATTTAATCACAAGAGGCCAAAAAAATTAAGCAGTATAAAAGAGGAATGTCACTCTCATTCAGAAGGACAGGCGTTAAGCGCTGCTCAACCACATCACATTACGCCGCGTCGCGTAGGGGGGTTTTTCAGGGTATACAAAAAATTTGCACAGCTTTTTTTCCAATTGAGTTTTTCCGACACTACTCATATTTTCCTAGACTGCATTTCCATATCTTTTTCCACGTATTTACGCATCTTCACTTCATGTTTTTATTTTACTAGTTTTTCTTTTTTTATTACAGCATTATGATTTGACCATATGTACGATACATTTTTGTTTTCCATTTTCATTAACTTTTACTTTTATTTGTTCACCTACCCAGTTTAATTTTTACACCCAACGAATTGACCTTTTATTTTTTAACTATTTAATCAAACAAAACCACGTTCGCGACACAACCACAACGTATCAAAACCAAACTCAGAATAATACCAGTGTAACCAAAATATGAAAAGAGCAAGGCACTAAAATCGAAAAACAAAGTACCAAAAAATACCATGCGCATTTATCACAAGTGGTAGGATTTAAAGCCGATCGATTTTTCGAAAGTTCACGTTCTATTATACATTGTATTATTTGAAATAAATGAAATTGTAACAAAAAGTCAGTTAAATTACTGTTATTTAAAAACAGTTTTTATTAAAATATTTGAAGCTTCTACGACCAAACAACAAATACGCGAATATTTTTGTTACCAAATTACAACATAAGAGAAAAACAAGATATCAATCATGTTAAAAACTCACCACACCTAGTAATTCTGTCAACTTCAAAGCATTGAATTGACTCATGTTTCACGTTTAAAGAAGCAACATAATACACACTTTAAATTATTTTAATATAGCAGCATTACGGAGGCTTTTACAGTTTATTTGAAAACTTCGAAACTTTTTTATGATTTTCGACCTCTTACCATTTTCTAAACAATTAATACGAAATGACTAACTTTTTAAAGATATTTCAGATTTCATTTGTGTATTTCATTTCTATGACACATTATCTGCTAATTACTTCCTTGTTCGGCGTTATCAACATTTTTTTCGTTAATCTGTTGTACAAGCGGACATGCAATTTGTCAGCGCTATATAAATAAAGTAATCATAAAATAATTCTAGCTCCACCTTTGTAATCAACTTGAAATCAATCAAAAAATAAAATTTGTTCTCAAGCAAACTGCAATTATCTCTCAGTCGACCAAGGACCACTCAGAACAGGAGCGAGAGTACGGAACTGTTATGACAAGAATGACAATCACGTTTTCCAAAGCTTTTGGAACTCTGTGATATGATGTCCCCTTTCAAATACAATGCTACTGCTACAGCAACAGCAGAAAAGTTTCGGTTCCCACGTCAATTGGATTTTCGTCTCATCGCTCCCTGTACCAAGACTGTCAATTCTGGGATGAGTCTCTCACGCCCAGGCTGACTTCGTGAGAGCCATTTATTCCAATCATGACAATGCTGTTCTCGGTGGCCGTCCTCCCCCAATTCCTTTCTCTGATCAGGATCTCAACACACCCATGCTATTACAGCACGAGTCCATCCGCATAATTCTCGATGTATTTGTTTAATGCCCGTGTGCGGTAACCATAACGCACAGCTTCTTTTCAACTGTATTCTCTCAACCCAATACCCTGAAGACACTTGGTCTGAGTCTTTAACATAGTTCACATACTCAATTGCTATTTGAATCAATATTTAAACCCTTCGACAACCGCTACAATAAGAAAGCTCTACGGCGGATGATTGTGTTTTAAGTTACGCGCTTGTAACTCCACTTCTTGTTCATCCGTAATCAGTCGAGCTTTGCAATTACGGCTGCGTTGCTTTGAACAAACCCAGTATTTACGGCCATTCTTCAGTCTCGAGCAAATGTAGGAGAATCCGGAAATTAGTAGTTTCCGTGAACCCCTTTGTCCTTGGATATAGCTGACGGCGTACAGCAAAGAATCAATGCCGGTCAGAACTGCAAATGAGAGAATACGTTTTAGTATGGCATATAAATAGGAAAATGCATCAACCAAACAGCGCGTTGACTTTAATGCTATAAGAGCAAGAACCCCCGATAGACTAGCACAACATTTTTTAACTCTCACAATTTATTCGATAAGTGCCATCGTTGTTTTCCTAAATATATTTGAATACTTTGGTCAGATCCTCAGTGCTCCTCGTCTCTTCGCTCATACTTGCTCGGCAGATGATTGTGATGTTGGTTCTTAATGACCAATTCGCCGGAGACCATATCCGTGATGACGCGCGCATTGCAGCGTAGAAATCGATTACGCGCACAAAGCCAATAAGTCTTCGAGCCTTTGCTATTGTTCCGGAAGTACTCGAAATCGCCCATGAGCAATTTCGGTTTACCCTTGGTGCCACGTACAATCATAATGCCATGCTTGCGTGCTAATTCTGAAAAAGAAACGTAAACATTTTCGAGATCAGTAAAAGGCGGATTTATATTTCGGGATGCAATAGAACACTTTACAGTCAGACTGGTACAACTTTTGTTTTTATTTTTCATTTTTATTGTTATTATTGCTTAATTTTAGATCTATATAGAAATGGTTCGAAGTCTAACGTATGTCTGGGCCGTGATTGTGGTGGCTGCACGTTATGCGCAGTCCACCACGTGCCGCAAGTAGCTCATTCGCTGGTGTTATGAGGCGTGCACGACATTTCTGCACCCTGGAATGCGCGCAGGTCCAATAGACGCGATGTTCAGTCGCTCGATTGCGGATATACATAAAACCGTTGAGAAGGAGCTTAAGTTTGCCACGTTGCCCGGGGATGAAGCTTAATTGCCTGGGCCGTTTAAAGTGTGCTGTAAAAAATAAAGTTTAGTTGGTTAAGATGTTTAGCACAGGCGATTCAAATCCGTTAGTGTTTTCAACAAAATAAAATAGATATATATTAATTGGGAATTATTTTAATATAACTAATCGCGGTTCGAATCGCGCTACCCGACAAGTTGTGATGTCAGATGTTGAATGTTGTTCTTATTTCCTAATTGCCAATGATTCTCACGGCAACCACGTTCTGTGTCCACTCGTCAGAACCATTACCTGATCCGTTTTGAAATTGTTTGGCCCATTTCTTAATATAGACTTTATTTTCGAAATAACGTAATAAAAAAAAATTATTGGTCCACTAGAAATATGTCGCAGCTTTGGTATTAGTTGTAGAATTTCTGAGTTAAGAAGCGACAGAACCATTGTATTTCTTGTGGAATTTCTGTGAAACAGGCGGGACCATTGTAACCAAGCATGGACAGCCCTTGTCGGAGAATGTTCCAGTATTATTCGATAACTCGATTATCGTGAGAGCTACTTTTAGATCGTTATTGCAATACCTGGTGTTCGTAAGAAATATGTTGAGAAATTGATTCTTCACGAACTGGCGCAAACGCCGGACAATTCTTGGTTTGTTGTAGTGATCCTTGTCATTGACTTAGTGCCAATCATCACTCCATAGACACTGTACTTGACTTTTAGTGTGAATGCTTATCATTCTTAAGGAAGTAGAGCTCCGTATTGCCGACCTCTCGCGTGATTGCACGTGCTTTACAACGGTCCCTTTTATAACGTGCACAGCGCCAATTAATCGATTGCTTTAGCTTGCGATCCATGACATAGTCGTGTTGGCCGACCACCAATTTGCGTAGATTCCTTTTGGTACTGGTGAATTTTGCCACACGACCAATCACTGCAAAAAAAATAAAAAATCCTTCGATTATTATGTATGGCAGGTTGGTTGAATGGCTTAAGCATTTTGTTGATTAACATAATTTTGCTATTTTATTCGCTCCGAGATCCTTTATTGTACTCAATACAACTCCTACTAAAACACAGTCCATTTGCTCAATTCGATTCAATTCTAAACTAAAATACATTTCAAAAAAATGAAAGAATATTGAAAAGGGAGTACTAAGTGATTTGAACTTTTATGCCACGCGTGTTGGGCTTCTGGTTATTCTCATATGGAATGTGATTGTGATTGCTCTGATGGACAATGCTGCCGCTCTCCGTGTGTAGACGACCGTGACACTTGAAGAAAGTCGTGTATTGCGTACAACGCCAATAGATCTTCCTATTGATGACTTTCTCACGCACGTAGTAGTTACCCATGTGCACGAGCAGAGTGCGACCCTTCTGACTGGTTACAAAACTGATCGATGGATCGAATAGGTTTTGATCTGGAAAGGGCATACAAATTTGATGAGTTCAATGTAAAATGTACATACTCTTAACATATAGATATATCTATTTTCATATATATATGTATATTACGCTTAATTATTGTTTAATTGATACATAGAGACATACGTAGATCAGTGGATAGATAGAGATGTATAGATAGATAAAATTATTAGTTAGATTAACAGAGAAATAGGATAGAAATAGAATAGATATATACATCAGAATACAAAAGTAAGCTGAGGCTAGTTTTTAGACAAAATAAAAAGCTCGACAACATCTTTAATAATAAAACTTTTAGCACTTTTAACAATTCAGTGAAACAAATTATACTTAAATTAATTTCTTTTCGCTCAACATGAATATTTTTTTTAATAATAATGCGAGCTGATAAGCTTCAAATGTCAGTTGGAATATGACTTTGATTCATATATTTTGTTTTTTGAAGATTAATTAATTTAATTTAATTATTTTTATATAGTAAATTTATATCAAAAGTATGCCCCATGGTGGCAAAGGACCATACCCGTAGTACAGGTAGTATCAACAAGGCAAATTTTTTCAATTTAAATTGATAATAGTAGTACAAAATAGGGTGGATATAAATATTCCATTTATAATGAATAACAAATTTCATATTATGAAACCTGTTAAATTTAAACAACGTTTTGTACGAAAGCTAATAATTCAGTTATCTCAGTAAATTATATTTCTTAGTGTTTATATCATATAAACCCCTTTTACTAAAACAGGCTCTTCAGAAGTTTTAGTTCACCAAATCAACAAGTTACAAAGTTTCTATTATCATTAATTTAACTTGACCCGTTTATCATAAAATAAATATATCAATACAAACTTGTATATGGTACTGCAATATAAAAAATTTAAATAAAAGTAACAATTTGTTGATATGTTCACACTGCAGTTCCACGATGCAGTAGTGCTAGTATTTCGAATTATTTCACTTAAGTCTACCGTTCTGCAACACGATGTACTCAAATTTGAATTCGTACTCAGGGCGATTCACTAAAAACTATATAAAAAATTTACACAAATTACAGAAAATTTCATACAGAAATGTACACAAATGATCATCCTCATGCCTGCGTGAACATTATGCAACTTTCAAGAAAATAAACATTTGTCGACATATCTTTTTATAAAACGCCATGCGTGTGATTCGTGTTACGTAGCTGCACCCTCTCGACTCCGTTTACTATGCGCGTTGTAGCGCGTGCCTTGCATTTGTGGGAATTGTAGCAAATGCAACGCCAATTGCTGGTGTTCGTCAACTTACGATGTAAAACAAAAGTGTAGTTACCAATGAGCATGCGAAGTGTATTTTCACTCTTTGGCTTCCTCTTACGCTTGACCATCAAAACTGCAAAATTAAAAGAAAAAAATCGATTAATACAAAGAGTGTCAGAGCAAAGCAGGTAAAGACTTAAGGAGATTGTGGACGAGCATGATGAATGATACAAAAATAATGATTTAAATAAAATAAACATGATTAATTCAGATTACATTGAAATTGATATTATTTAGTAGATCCAGTTTTTTAATAATAACAATTTTTTGTGTTGTTTAATGTGTGTGTTGCCTGTTGTGTAGCGCAAGGATCTCCACGCCGTTGACTGGTCGTGTTGAGGCGCGTGCCTTGCATCTGCGTGAATTATAGAAGATGCAACGCCAATAGGTGGTTTTCTTTCGCGTGTGATGTAATGCGAATGTGCGCCCCTGTATATCTATACGACGATGTTCTTTGTCCATATATTTAGGTCGTAGTTTTTCTGTGAAGTATATGAGAACCGTAAATAGAATACAAATTAGTATAGTATATTATAGTATAGTATAGTATAGAAGTATTAGAACTAAGGTTTGAGCTGACATTAAAATTGTTGACAACGGATAACATTAATCGCAGTAAACTGCATAACACATTTGTAAGATAAAAAATAATGCCGCGTATATATATTAGACAGAAAATTTATAAAATAAAGACGAACAAAGGATGTCTTTGATTTTACTTTTATTTATACATTATTTCTTCAGTTTGTCTGTCTGTCTGGCTGTTTCCAGGTCATTTCGCGGGATGTGAATGTTCAGAATTCCGAAGGAAGACCAAACTAACGCCATCGATGATTTTGCTTGAAGCGCGCGCTTTACACTTGTCGCTTCTATAGCGTATACAACGCCAATTTATGCTTTTCTTCAGCTGACGGTGAAAGACATAAATATGATTTCCAATCTTAATGCGACGCAAGCATCCCTTCTTGTTGATGTAAGTCGCATGAACTGGAACTTCCTCGCATCGTGTATTGTCCTCATCGACCGTGATTATGACGTCATCAAAAGCATCCTCGTCGGGAAAACCTGGAATTAGATGAAGATCATTAGATGAACTCTTATATCAGTCACAAAAATAAAAATAAAACATTTATATATAAACGAAATAAATGATTTTATAATCCTTTTAAGGGGAACTTTGTCTACTTTACAAGTGTGGTTAATGCACCGAGTGTTTATTCACTTTAGCTTAAGTTGTCTTAAATATAATTAATATGTATATAGCATGTTATTTGTATATATTCATATATCTAGTATATATACTTTCCCGCCATTCCCCTAACTAAATCACTTTTTTACAAGAGCGTATGATGCTGTTGTACGTGGTTTGTCTTCGTCGCAGCTATTGTCGTCGACGCTGCAATCACATCCAAATCTTCCGATTGAAGTTGATGTTGTAATTGATGATCATCCAACAACTCGAATTTCACTGAGCTATCGATCTCGACAGGTTCACAGTTAGCTTTCAATGTGGTTGCATCTACGATTTGTGGCATTAGCTGCAATTTACTCGAGCCGTATTTGTTGCGTTTCAGCTCTGCGTGTATGTGGTCGGCTTTGTTGATTATGAACTTCGGCGGTGTTCCCTTTAGCATTGTTATACGAGCAGGACATTTGATTTTTTTCGTTGCCATCGAACTGCAACGCCAAAGTATTTTCTTCTTGTTTTCGCTCATTACCAAAAATCTCACGCCATTCGCTAAAATCGCCGGACGACCACGCAGTGACTGTGTAAAGTAGATAAACACATCCTCCGGATTTGGCACAACATCATTGGGCAGCACAACTGTGAAAGGAGAAAAGAGATAAGCAACGAAAAATTTAATTAGCAAAAGGATAATATACAAAATATAGCTTACAAACTGAGTACATCTTTTTATGGGCCTTTTAGATTGCTTTTAGCTATTTCATATATAATGGGAGTTTTTTTTTTTAAATTTATTTACAAAAGGAAACGCTAATATAAAATGTTCAACATTTAAATCACTAATTAAATATTAATAAACTCCTCATCGAAATCAACATCATCTGTTTGTGTGTCTGTAGTATTATTTATAATCATTGGTTGATCTCTTTGCTTAGTGGAAATCTTTTTCGGCGTCATGACATGGCAATGCTCGTGTATCTGACGAAAGTCGGAGCTATCATTTTTATTCATGCAGATCAACACCTGACAGCGTACACGACGATAATAGAACTGACAACGCCAATAAATGTTTGTGCGATTCACATTGTTGCGGAAATACTTTAAGCCATCAAGCCAGAGCAATTGGCCACCGCGCTTCGAGATAGAGAATCGAACCCTTGGACTGTTGCTCTGGTATGGTACACAAATACCTTGAACAAGACAAATTTAAAAAATGAGTTAGTAAATTTCTTAAAATCAAGTTCAATAAATGGAAGCTAACACTAAAACACAATATGTACTGCAACTCCCAACAAATACACTCAGCTCATACATTAAACAAAAGTTAACACATTTAATTTGTACACCCAAAAGTTGACATAAAACAACTACTACATTAATTAGCTCTGATTAGCGTAGCTTTGCCTATTTAACTTAGATTCAGAAATTCGAAAACGTTTTGTTTTTGTTTGTACGTCGGTGGTGAGGAGGAGTTTGTAGACATTGCATTGTTGTCCTTTGTTGATGGCTGTAAAAATGGCTTAATCTCAATATCATTGCTCTCCACATGATGATGCTGATGACATAGCCGCAAATTAAGAGTTTTTTCATCGTAAATTGCAATGGCCGGACATTTCTCCTTATAATAATTGCTGCACTTCCAGTACTGACGTGAGCCTCGTTTCTTATTGCGAAAAAATCGAAAGCCGTTGATGACGAGCAATTTTCCACCATTTTTCTTCGAGTCGATAAAGTCAACTTGGAAGCCTGTAAGTGATAGCGAAAAAAAAATTACATCAGTAGTAATCAAATTATGACAATTTTTTCGAAATTCGAAATAAATTATGCTTACACTAGATTGCAAGAAATAAGCATTTCCATAGATGCTTAAATGTATTTCAAAACAATCTCCGCTTGATTGTAGTATGTTATTTTATAACTCTATTCCATTTTTTTTTTTTTTTTTTTTTTATGGTTGTCTTATATAAAAGGCAATAATTAATAATAATAAAAAAAATGAATGTACAATTATTATCTGAAAAAACCTGAGAATCTAACGATAGAATAATATCTTGACTGCTCCTTTAATGATTATGAAAACCGCGTGCATCAAAGTTTGTCGGTTTGGACTCTTGGGTTATAATCCGCGCACGACAACGGCCACGCCACTTGGAGCACTTCCAATAGATTTTGTCATGATAGCGTGCATTGCACACGTAATAGTTGCCTCTGTAGTTCAAAAGCTTATTGCCAGATGGTGTTTTGGTGTAAGTGATTTCATTCCAATCATCATCGGTGCGGCTTTCAAGGAACGGACGACTGTGTTGTGCTAAACCTGTTCTCACAACCAACGTGTCTGTGATAGGTTTTGGCAAAAAGCTCTCATTGGCCACATCTGAAAGTATATTGCGATTGACGACCTGAAATTGCACCATGGATTCGTCTAGAGCTGGAAGTAAAACACATTAAAACGAATAATTAATAATAGGTTTTTCCAAATAGTCCCATTGTAGTTGTCGTACAAATGATAATTGTAGAAAAAATTTAAATTTGAAAAATTTTTTTTCTTATCGCATTATAATTTTTTTATTTATTTATTTTTTTTTTTTCAGAAATATATTAGAAAAGGCGTATTGGTCGTTGAGAAATTTGGGCGCCCCGTGTAGTCAAATTTTTGCGTCTGTGATCATGTTCGAAAGAACGTTTGATAATCCGCACGTGACCCTCATTATCCAGAGCGGTGATGATACGCGCGCGGCAAATAGTGACATCCTAGAATTATCAATTATAATATGCATGAACCGAGTTGTCCAAGCTTACCTTACGCGAACATATCCAATACGTACGTGTTGACGACGCACGATTTTTGACGAACTTTTCGTTATTGTAAATAAGCACGGTGCGTCCACGTTGACCGGTACCGAAACAGGCGTACTCTACAAGAGAAGATGTCAGAAACTTCGGTGAGTAATTCGTTAGCAATTTACAACTTACAATATGAAATCAAAATTTAATGAAAATTATTACTATAATTCTTTAAAGAATTCATATGGTTAGATTGGCATTTTGTCCGTATATAATTCAATACATTTTATTAAACAAAGTACACTGCTTAACAGTCTAGTGTTAGGTGTTAGTTGCTGTGTTTCAAGTATGCCTCTGTGTTCACGATAATTGAGCCCATTCTTTGATAATGAGTTCACTCTTAACATTGTCCGTGCTATCTAGGCATAATTTTTGGTGCTGCTTAATGAACCAACAGTTTTCGTACGCGATTTCAACGATTTGGCTGAGCTGTTGGGATACACGCGTCTTTTGCGGCTCACCAAAGGCTCGTGGTTGTGATGGCAGGACTCGAGAACGATTCTTTGCACACCATCAACGACGTTTGTAACAACGCGCGCATTACACTTTGTGCTGCCCTACAATAAGAAACAATATAAATAATAATCATTTTGAAATAAGTGGTCTAAAGCATATGTTATACATACTTTCTTGGCGCAAATCCAATACGTTTTGAGTCCATTTTTGCGATTGCGCACATAGTTGTAGCCATTGAAGACCAGTAATTTACAGCCGCGTTGACCGACGGTGAAGGAAAGCAGACTCTTTTTAATGGCGCCATTCATGTCATCGATTAGCTGGTCCCGTGCTGCAAGTATTTTGATTGAGATTAATGAAGGTACATTTCAAAAGATAACTTAATTTTTCTATACTTAAAGAGCCAACTATACTGAAAACATTTTTCTTATTTATTTTTATTGAACGGCTGATTTGCACTAATTGGATTCGCATTTTATGTACTAAAAATGTGAATAATAAACAATATAATAAATAATAAAAAAATAAATTACAGGACTAAGTTAACTCTAGAATGGCGGGTGATTGTGCTGGCCACACTTGACGATAACGTCGTGTCGACAGGTCTCATCAACTGTCACAACACGAGCTTTGCACTTGTTAATGCCAGCTCGTGCACAGGACCAATAGGTCTTCGTGCCGGAAGTTTTATTGCGGGTAAATGAGAATTCCCCGACCTTTAGCTTGCGACTGCCACGAAAGCCCGTGATGTATTGGTAAAATTTTCCCGAATCTGTGAATATAAAATGCAAAAAATTTAGTTAATTAGAAAGTGAGTTCAATTAAAGCAATCACACTGTTGTATGAGACTAATTCCAAAATACAGATCCCATATAAAATTGGCTTAGTTGTTGATTTATTGTTGCTAAAAGTGATATCATTCAAAAATTCTTGTTTGTATGTGTTCTTTATTTGCAATCTGTCGATGCTCAAGAATAAGCGAATGTATCAAGGATAAAGTAACATTGGTATTTAGAAGATTTGAGATGACGTTCTTCAATGGAAAAACATTAAATCATTCATCCGCCGTTGGGATTTCAAATCCAATGGCCTTTTGTGTACTGTTGTCCAGTTGTGTCCAGTGTTGTTTATATAATTGAAAATTATACTTCCGGCTTAAATAGTAGTCAAAACTAGTAAAATTGTTGTGCTTAGACACTACCTTACGTCTAGAATTTATGCACATGCAGAAGATGTCGTCTTAATTATCGCCAACGGCGGCGCTTTTGGCGGCCGCTTCCTCCGCTTTCATACGTTTCAAGGAGCCATATTTGCGTGCCTTTGTGATGACCTCGTGATTGTGTTCATGGTTCAGTACGGTGAGCGAATCGCCTTTCGTTTTGAGACGAGCACGGCAACGCAACACAGCGAACTGGCTGCAACGCCAATAGGTGACATCCTCACGACTGATATGCCTATTGAATGTGTGTTGCCTCAGCATAATTTGCTTTGTGCCATATTTGCTGACCACAAACGTGGGCCCATTATCGCCGGTGCTCCGACTACTCCTTTGAACTTGATGCTTCTGATCGTGCTCAGGTAGCTGTCGATTGCTCTGCACACAGATTGGCTCGGCTGCGATGGGAAGCTGCTGATAATGTGCTGCAAGAAACATAAACAATCAAATATTAGTTAAAGACACACTGATAGCTACTCGAAAATCTTCATCTCTCCTTCCCTGTGCGGAAATAAAACACGTATATTTTGTTTGCTTTAATCATGCGCTCACAGCATAAAACGTTTGCATTTAATGACACAATTTAACACTACTGATAATTATCCACTTCTAGTCTGATTAAACCGAGTTTCTTATTATGCTAGAGCCTGTATGACAGATTTGGAGCTATTTACGCCTATTGAGACCAGCGTAGGCGAATGAGATCACAACTTTATCTCATTTCAATATGATCTCCAATGACCAGATTTTCCAGGTTGTCGATATGATAACGCGGCACATGGTTGTTTGGATTCTTACCGAGCTTAATGCCACCGTCAAATTTGGTTCGAGTACAACATGCATTTAGCATACATTTTCTGGAGCACGCTTGTCTTGTCATCCCAGCCGATCCAAGTAATGGTGCTCCATAAGCTGCATACTTTTTTGTACCTTATAGACGCTAGGTTGACAATGTATCATTGCTTCCGATTGCGTATAAGGGGAAGTTTTTATTTGCCAACAACGCAACGAGGCAAAGTCTTCACGTTGTCGAAAGTTGACTTTTCTTTAGCTGGAATGAATAAAAGGCATTCCGTAAGTTAGTAGTAGATATAATGACATGGGCAGTGGACTGCATGGTCGTTCAGTAGTATTCAGACATTAACAGAGAGATTGCGAAGAATAAAGAGTAGCTTACTTAACCAGACATCTCCGGCGGTCAGTTACTGTCAGAGTTCTCTCTTTTTCGTCTGTCTGTCTGTCTTACCAAATGTCTTGTTGCGACCACAAGTCCGTTTATTAAGAAAGTTACGACTTTTTTATCAGGCATAAGATATTACTTTAATTAGCTGTTGTTATTGTGACAGGGACCTGCCTAATGGTTACTCGAAGATCCAAACATTCTTAGGCATTGTACCATAGTAAGTAGTCAGAAAGGGATCGGTGACTTGTTACCAGACATGGCTTGGCTTTGGGCGCTCCACAGGTTGGTTAAGATTTAAATATTTTCACTATCTCACATTGTTATAAGAGTAGTACTTCTAGTACTGCTGTCCTTCCCTACTTCCGGACCATAGAACCACTATAATAGTAAGTAATACATATGTATATTTAAACTGCACAATAACACAGCCAAGGGCAAATTGTCCAATGACGTTTAAACTTTAACTATAAAAAAAAATTTTTTAATGTACCGTCCGAATTACCGCGTGAGTAGTAAACTTTAAAAATTCAAGGATATTTGCAAACGGCACTTCTTAATTTGAAGTTGGTGCAAGTGTATGAGCGCAAGCAGAATCTTTAGACGCACCACAGACACTGCTTTGTAAACATGTCATACGAAGCAAGCGACCGCCACAGATAGCAACAACATAAAACAAAGTAATCTTTCAATAACCATTGGTAATTAGTAAATATTGCCACCACTTACCCATAATATCATTTCTTCCATTCTTAAAAAATTCACAAAATGCCCCGTTTTTGCAGGTTCAGAGTGACGATATCAATTTTCCACAAACAAACACAAGTCCAGGTAACTTTTTCACATTGGACTACAACACACATTTCTTAAATACACTTACGCACATATTCACAAACAACGCAAACATTTAATTTTTGCGCTCTTTTGTTAAAAACTAAACTATTTGTTTAACAAAAATGACACAATTCCCTGCACGTCAAATGCCAAACGAAAATAGACGCGACCAAGCCAAATCGTCGAGTGCTGTGTAAGCGGGATGGCTAACATGTTTTTCTAAGAACAACTACTGTTGACCTCTTTTGCCACACGTATAGCCGGCTCGACGATACTATTGACACAGGGTGCTTTCAGCCTCACGGTGTAACGCCATCTATCGAATTTTTTTTTTTTTTTTTTTGTTAAAATTATAAAAATGTTTTGTTAAACAAATTATAGTTTAAAAACTATTTGTTCAGTGCTTCGGTAGGTTGTGTGTAATGTAAACGGATAAGGATGTGTGGCATTTTTGACGCACACTACCAATGCCACCAAAAAAGTAGTGTTGCAAATCGGGACTTCGTCCCGCACCAGGCCAAGTTTACTGCTTAAAACTACATATAAGATTTATGATATTTTTTGATAACGTGGCCATTATCACCACCTAGTCGATTTATGCTGTATTTGACATGAACAAAACGGAGCTTCCGTGGGTTTATTGGAGGAATAAACAAGTTAGATTAATAGTTGAGGATGTTATACAAGTTCAGCACTAAAAGCTCTTCGGATACACAAATAAAACACATCCCACTCGAAAACAATATTTTTTCTTTTAATCATCATTTACCCTCGTCGGCTGTGTTTGAGCTGTTTTTCTTATAATTCTGATGAGCTCTTTCTCTGCGGGCAGTGCTTGGCGTGGAGATTACACCTGATAATCTTACGCTTTTTGAGCTCCTCGTAGGCTACGTATGCCATACAATTACGTGTTGTGCAGTAGTAATACGTGCGGAATTGTAGGGATCGTAGCTTCTTGTAAATGGCGCCGCGCACTGACAGATATTCACCCTCTGCCGTTATATAAATTGTAACTGAAAGGAAGAAACAATGCGTATTTGAGATGAAATGATATTTGGAAACATTTAACGTCTACATCGACAATTAGGCTAGGATACTTTAATTAAACTCAACTTATGTCTAATATAAACAATCAATTTGAACCCTGCAAGGGACAAGAGCTCAATGGTAAGAGTTTCGGTGGCAAATTGTCAGCATGAAACCGCGGAGGATGGTTGTGTAGATTTTTGCCTAACTTAATGGTACCATCATATTTGGTTATGGCACGGGCGGTGCACTTGTTGTCTGAAATACGTTTTCCATTTCCATCAGAGCAGATCCAATTAATGGTACTGCGAAAACTGGCCTCCTTCTTGTACATATAGCCATTGAAAATGAGATTGTACCCTCGTTTTTGATTACGTATGAAAAATATTTTTTCATCCGTCAGCCAAACGCAACACCGTAACGGCTTCACGAAGTATGGTGCCCCGTCTACTTCAACTGGAAATAACAAGAAACATTTCGAAATTTGTGATTTTATAAATTAGTATAAATGATTATGAGTAAGCATAAAAAAATAGCTTAATGAATGAAACAAAAATTTTGCTGTCAGGTATTTATTGAAACACTTTTTTTTGTTTATTCCACTATAGATAAAATGCTACGATGTTTTTGTAGTCCGGTGCCACCATATTGCTGGGCTTTATTGATGGGTTTAATTATATCTGCAATAAAATCAAATTATATTTAAAAAATGTTTTTCGGCATATATTGTATATCTTTTATACTCTTACCATGCAAAAAATCCAACTAAAGTTTGGTATGTCCTATGAACCAAACGAGGTATCCACTTGGAAAAGTCGTCAAATGGTGTCAATATCACTATGTATATTTCTGAATAGTCATGGCGAAATCAATGAGGGGGTAATCATACATCAAGCGAACTAAGGCTCTGGTTGCCAATCCAAATTTGTTAGTCAAACCATTTATGGACATAAACTGAGCAACGGTCAAATGGATCTTCAAGGAATGATTCGGAGGATTTTGTCAAACAAAGTTGTCTGCCCCCAAATAAAGCGATTATTCGTAAAAGCTAGGAATGGCAACTTCTTAAGAGTGATTACGGCTAAACTATGGTCTTTATAGCTGCATCGGGCCTTTGTGTTACCTGGTATGATAGAAATTTATGACAATAAACCTCCCAAGGTTTATCAAAAAAATTTGGCTATGTTGTCAGAGCAATGTTAGGCACGACATGTATTTTGACCTCAATGCTCTCTTTGCCTTACAGATGTACCATTCCACTAGGCAGAGACCACTGAGTCTCTTACCTGTTAACAGCAGGCGTTTTTAATATTTCTATGGCTCGCCTAGACAAAGACGCTATTTATTATACTCACCGTAATCGATTATTTATGGAACGCTCATACTTTTGTTACGATTTAATAATTATGATTTTCCACGTATAAAACTTATTTTATCAATACACAAAATCAGAGTTTTAGCATTTACACAACAATAGGTCCCATATATTACACTAAAACACTTTTCTATTCATTTAGAATTTTCTTAGAATGAAAAATATGCAACCCAAGCCAAGAAAAAATGAAGTGAGCAAGCGAAATCAAATGAGCTTGTGCTGTGCAATCGAGATGGCGTACATATTCTTTATGAGAAGTGTCCTAATGCTAACTCTTTCACACAACAACATTGAATGTTCATACCGCAGTACATGGTGCATCAAGTTCTTACTTTTGTCTAATCGACAGCAAAGCAATTTTTCTCTTGTAGTACAAATTAATAAAAGACATATTTTACCCAAATTTAAAACCTGTTGTTTTATTTAGTTTAAGACGCATCAATTTAAGCAATTAACTTACCAAATACCTTCGTTTGAATTCATACAATTATAGGACTGCGGATACTTCATGTTCCACGTAAAAGAGGACGCCCTAAACAAAAAACTGACAACGTTCCACAAATAAAATTAATTGACAAATTCATCGAAGCGACGAGAAGCAGCAATGGACAGCCAGCAGTGTACGCTTCAACCACAAAGGGTGAGTATGAAATAGCTCTCACTTCATATACACATTTGATAATGTTGTTTCATGATCTACACAACGCCACAGGTGGGATGAAGCTGATCTACGAAGGTCACCACTTCAAGTTCTCATTCCGGAAAGGTCAATATTCGGTCTTCCAATGTTGCTACAAAGAAAACCGCGAGGAGTGTAAAGTGCGTGTTGTCTGTGACCAAAAACGTGTTTATCCACTTGACGGCGAGCACGTCCATTTTGTGCAGGCCACTGACAAGAGTGTCACTTCGGAGCAATTTGTGCCCGGCGATGATGATGTGGTGCTGGTCGAGACAGAAACTGCCGGTGATAAAATTATTGTATTGGATGACTCCAAGGAGCCATTGGATGATGGTACCGGAGAAACTACTTTACCAGCCCCCACTGCCGCAGCCGATGATAACAAGGCACAACAGGACGACAGTACACAACTTAACGAGAGTGCTGAAAATTCATCTGGGGCTTTCCAAACTGAAAGTGACGCCGAGGCCAGCGATTTCCGGGAAAGAATAAAACGGCGTCTTCAAAAGGCGCTTCAAAGCAAAAAGAAATAGACGTGGAGGAGAAAACAACGAAACCGCCTTTGTGTCTTTCGCATATTTGCTTTGCAATTGTTGAAAATACCCGACACTACGAAGCACATTTCTTATATAATTATATATATACATTTTTTGTATGATTAATTCTTACCAATTTTATCAAGATTTAAAAGTTGTCAATAAATGTAACAATCATGTTATATTAGGCGTGCGAAGTTACGTGTAAATTTTGCATATACTAAGTTTACCACTTATATGTTGATTAACTTTAACCACAACTAAGCAAAACTATCCTTTTTCCTTACAGTAATTCAACAAGTACAACATTTGGGGCCGCAACTCTTCATTATCAGCCGCAAGGGAGGCATTCTACTGTCCATCAATAACTTCCTCTATCGCTCAAACATGAAACACTATGGCCGTCACGGCAATATCCTTTATTGGGAGTGTGTGCATAACCGCGCGCATAAATGTCGCAGTCGTCTGAAGACCATTGGTGATATACTCTACGTGACAAATGGTGTGTGACTCAGGTTCTTCAAAATATCCATAGATAAATCCAAACAATTCTTTTATGCCTATTAGATATACACAATCATCCTGGTGATAATAAACGTATCGATTTAGCTCGACGGTGTGGAAAGCTTCTCTTCAAGAAGTTGAGTGCTCTGAGTGCGGGTTCTGAGAAGGAAAAGAAGCCAAGTTTTTACAAAACAGAGAACTTAATTGTAACTTAATTAAATCTACTTTTAATAAGGCCAATTCTATTGTTGAACATAGAATTATTTTGAGCCTAAAGTTGCAAACGTCAACCTTAAGCATCATTAGATCTAGAATAGATTTCTAATTATTAGAACCACATATTAAGCTGTAGCGGGATCTACATCCCGTAATATGTGGTTCTAATGCAGTGGTTCAGTGCAGGTAATTCTTATAACATGAAGACTTTTCTCGGAAATCTCTCTAATCCCAATCTAATACTTCATTTCTCGAGGCCTCTTTTTGAGGCATTATTACTGTTAATTTGGAATGCTTAGTCTGAAGTATGTGAAATCAATGTGCTTTAAATATCCAAATGTTTATATCCTATATTATTTAAATCGTCCAACGTATATGCTAAAGTTAATTTATTAACGGTAATTTAAAACTTACGGCTCATATAACTTACGGAGAAACGACAACTGAGTACTATTGAAAAGAATGGATTTATATAAATTTTATAAATGGTTTTCAGTTTTCCTGCAAAAACCCCTTTTCAATGGTTATGCTCTGAATTGCTAACGTAATACTTAATCGAGCCATTGATTTCTTTGGTTAAAGCACGCGCTCTGCAGCCGTATTGGAATTTCCAACATCGCCAGGCTCCAACATAGCGATTTGCAGGATTCTTCTTGTCCAGCGTAAATTTGTAGCTGCCCACTATTAAAGCGGGATGATTCATGCGAGACAGACCAAATGTGGCATCATCATTAAATTTATCACCCTTGAATGAGGAGTTCCATGGCTGACATTTGGAACTGCGTTTATTACGTCTATTCGTTGATCTAGAAACTAGAAGAAAAGTCTTCATTTAGTTTGTTAGTATCAGATAACATGCATAAGTTTAGTTAGCCCAGGCAGTCTTAAGTATTATACTTCAAAGGCTTAAATTTTGTTGGTAAGTTTATTTCTGTGTTTAGAGTTCATAAAGAATTATGATCCATATGATTAGGTGAGTCTGTCCTCTGTTCATGGTAGTCGGTAGTCTTTAGTCAAACAGCTCTGTGAGTTCACCTGCAAAGATGAAATTGTTAGTTGTATTCAATTCAAGTGCATCAAATAGTACTGGCAACTGAGTAAAATTCCACAGTTCTTAAGATTTACATTAAGTTCTTAAGATTTATTCTTAATTTAGATGTAAAAAATGATTGTTGTAGACTGATGTAATACACAAATATAAAAAACTTTAACTTCGGCTATGCCGAAGTTGTAGTACTCTTCACACCAAGAAGTGTCTAGATGATAGACAAAAAAATTAGCATGATTGTATTATCAAATGAGGCCTACTTTGATTATAACGTAATGAATTCTGCTGTATCTATAGTAAAGCCGGCTGTACGACCCATGAACGTTAAATGGGAAGGAAAAGTGAAAATGTCTTTTCGATTGGTAAACAACAACAACAACAACAAAAAAACGTTCTAATACGAAGGCGCATGCGGAGATTACTTGATTCGTAGGACTGATCACTATATATAACTTATGGGATATGGCACAGAATGTGAAGAGTATAATGACACTACAAGCTAAAACTATAAACTTGTTTCGGTGTCGTTGCCCCGTCGGCAGCACAGCGATGATCATTATGGCGAACGCGATATCAACGTTCATGGGCAGTGGTAGGGAACTGGGAGATTTTGAACCCCGTACCCCATAGTTGTGTTTCCTGAGTCATTGGCTACACTCGTTGCCAACTTGGCTGAAGTTTTGTTTGGGTGATTGCCTTTTGACTGGCAATAGATCTGACAGTGCGGCAATATGTCCTTGTGTCGCCGCTTTATGTGACTAAGAAAATTTCCCGTCGATCTTGTAGTGCCCGAAATAATAGCGAAGCATGTCGTGCAAGTTGCCTGTATTCCTCCCAGAGTCTTCTCATTTGGTTGTATGTTGTTATAAAACTTCCCATCGAGAATCTTTGGCAAGGTATACGGTTTGCGAAATAATTCATCCTCATCCTTTGTTGTATCGTGTTGCTTCGATATTGGGGAAGGCGCACTTGGTGGCTCGTACTTTACAATAACTATAATAAGACAAGGAAAAATCTGTTATGTCTACGACAACAATTTGATAGTCTCTTACAACAAAAATCTATAGTTAGACCATTTCTAAATACGATTTTGAATTTTAATTTATTAAGCTTGTATGAGCTAAGCATTAATTATTTAAGGTTGCCTAAAAGTGAAACCATTCTCATCAAGTTTGCCTTTGAATCTTCCATAAGATCTGGCATATCCACTAAATTATCGGATTTGATTTCTGGATCGTGGGTATGCGGTGCGCCAGCCACGCGTATTGACTCTTCGTCCCTTAACTTCGATGTGACCACAGTAGCGCGGCAGCCATATTTGACATAACGAGAACAACGCCAGAAGACATTCTTCTGACTCTGACGATTCTCGACGTAACGATAACCATTGTAAATCAACATCAGACGGCCACGCTGTGTTGTGGAGTATTGTAAGGTTGTGGTAATGTTTTTGTCCTCAAATGTGGTTTTGAAATCTGTAAAATAAAAAGGGCAACAGAAAATGAGTTAGTAATAGATTAAGCGGGGTAAGATTAGTCTGTGTTCACTTTGGATGTTCTTTAGAATTCGGGCGTCTCATCAAGCATTCCTTTATTATTTTCGATTAACTTGACAACAACTTATATATAAATATATATATTAAAAATAAATTTATGTAGATTTTGTGTCACTCAGAGTACTCAGCTTGTGTTCTATGCAACGCATCAATTTGCTATCATCGATCTTCTCATTACGCATGGAAAACACTTGACGTACGTGAACTGAAAACGTGTCAAAAGAAAGTAGTACTTAATTTTACATACTAAAAAATATAATATAGTTTTCAATATATACTTATAATAGACCGCAACATATCCTTATCCAGAAGCAGCACGTGTTCAGTAACATTGCTGTGAGCCGCGCTAATCAGCGCCTCACGCCCAAAGACTAAGTCGGTCAAGCGTGAGGTATAAATTAAAGAGTTAGGTATGTATATCTTTGTTAGATCCTTTTTCGATACAAACACATTGCTCCCAGCGTGGAGCGGTATTTTGTCATCGTTAGCACAACCATTGTCGGTGACGATTGCCGGTTTTGATTTATCTTTGCTTTTCGTCTTTTCCTGTTGGTTAACCACAGTCGTTGGTTCTGAAAAATAACGTAAAACTTTAGAGTTTTGCTAATTAATATGAGCACTTAGGTAATTGTGAAATAAAATACAGTTTTCAATTGTTTTAATAAAAAGTTTTATTTAGATAAAAATCGAACAACGCGATTTGCTAACAAATTGTGTTTGCAACTAAAATTATACAACTTTATTAGAGACACAGAAAAGAACAAAACTCAAAGTTCTTTCGCACGTTCCTATATAAACAAAAACAAGGAAACTAATTTTGGTAAAAACACACATGTTTCGAAAATAAAGTACACAACATTAAAACACCAGTTATGCAGCAACAAACTTGAACGGAGTTGTCTAGTCTAGTTAAATTCATATACCTTTATATTTATAAGTATGAGTCTGTTTGATATTTTAAATATTAATTAAGATATTTTAATTGCTTTGGATGATTAATACTTATATTTTGGGATTATTTGCATTGTTTTTTGTAACAATCAACATGATCAAGCCAAACTTAAATTAAAAAAGTCACGTTTTGAGCTATTTAGGCCTTTTTATTCAATGGATATTCGACAATACTGTTTTTCATGCATGCAGAAACATAAAGCAGCTGCAAAAAAATTAGTACAGTGTTTGTTTTACACACCGCGAAAAAAATGGAAATACGAGATGAAATATATATTTTTCTATAATGATTATGTGTTAAGAGTAGTGTGAATATGTTTGTAATTCAATAAAGTGTATATATTTGCAAAATAAATTATGGAAGCCTCATTTACTGTAGTGATATTTTATGTATAAATTCGTGTCGCCAAAATAGTTTAAAACGAGTGTTTAATCAATATTAAATAGTAATTAAAGAAAAACTTCAATTTGCTACTTGCAGCTCGCGTGCCTATAACTAAATTCGACAGATCTTCAATAGTCAATCCGTTGCAATTGAAAAAAGAAGAAATCAATCATCTCGATGTGAGCTACACGCGCAGCTCTCGCGGCAACTATTTACTGACAGTTGACGGTAAACCGTTCACTTTGAACCGCCGCATTAAGGATGCCTGCTACTGGGAGTGCGTGAAGATGCGTTGCAAATACACGAAATGCAGTGCACGCGTTATAACTAAGTTTAACCAGATCTCATCATTGCGCGGCCAGCATAATCATGCGTAATTCGCCTGAATTTTGTTTACATACTCTGTTTTTGCAATCCATAAATAAAGACATGAATTGTTACTTTAAAATGTCTGAACTTACTCATAAACGAACCTAAATAAATTGAGTGTTTATAGTTTTATGTGTTAACAGAGACTCGAAATTGGTTGAAGGCACCCACAGCTTATAACCAATACAACCCGTCAAAGCGTTCAATATAAGAGCACACAATAGAAGATGCTGTTGGCATCTAAAAATACCTAACTATTGCTAAAAGGGCCTAGTCGAGTCTTCGTTCCAAAACTTCATTCCTATATTTACCTACTAAACGAAAAACACTCAATTGAAGGTATTCACGGTACAAGAGCAGAGTCCTGCATTAAATATAACCACTGATATACGAAAGTTCCGGAACGATCACCAACCTCAGTCACATAAGCTGTTGAGAAAGATGAAAAATATCGAAATTATTTTAACACATTTTGGTAACATGGACATTGTGCTGACGGCCTTATTTTCTATTGTACTTCGTTTACTTATCCTGTTACTAATAAACCTTTCTAATTCTTTTGCAGTCAAAGTCAGCGACTTCGTACTCATCAACAACTATCGCTACGTTATTGGCTCACAATCGACGACGCGTATCTATCTAAAATGCGCAAATTTCCGCACGAAATGTAGGGCACGCGCCGTACAAATCAAGGACACCAAGCAATTGGTCTTGCGCTGCGTAGAACACAATCATGCGGCGCATGAACAGCATACCCTCAGGCGTCGACGTAAATCACATTCAAACAATAATATTAAAAAGCTATGGATATGTACTAGAACAATAAAAAATTGATTGAAAAACTCCACTAAATCGTGGATGGCTTGCTTTATAGTAACTAATGTAGCTTCATATATAATTTAACTCTAACCATAGCTCATTTGAACTAAGTAGATTTTGTTCTTTATTTTAGGGGCAGCTAATTGTTACGCGGACTATGTACACTCGAAGCGTGGCACACAGTTGGTCTACTATAAAGGCAACACTTACACACCGAATGAAAAGCCACGCGAGGGTCGGAAAAAACGCGACTGGAAATGCTCCATGTATCATAAGGCGAAATGCCGTGCACGTTTGGTCACAAAATACACCAGTGTAGGTGAACTGATACATGTCACTGCACCCAAACACACCCATGCACCGATGTTTGGACGGCAGTCTATTAAAACGGAGTAAGCTAGTTGATTCAACCAATCAGATGTACCTAAGAAGCACATATAATAAATCAATTTTATCTAATAAAATAGAAATGCATTTCGTAAATATTAAGTAATATATGACATATGATATATATGATTGTGATCAGTTGAACTAATCTATTGAAATTTATTCCAGGTGAACATGACATTTCTGAGCACAGTGATGTGACCGAGAATGAGTCGCATGCACGTGAACCACTGAAAATACGATTTATAACCGGGCAACGTGGACATGAGCTACTAGTCTATGATAATTTCACCTATGCGAAGAACAACGTCAAGGGGCAGACTACTTATTGGAATTGCCGCAGTCGGCTTGTGGGTCAAAAACCATGTAAAGCGCGTTTAAGTACAACCAAAGAATATGACTGCATCCGTGTTCATCTATCCAAGCCATATCACAACCATTCGCCCTCAAAGCGTCTGCTAAAGAAGTTGCAAGCCAACAAAGATTTCATATGAATACTTTCGAAATAAATGCATAATAAGACACATATTAGTTAAAGTGAAGTTACTTTTAGTTTAAGCTTTAGAGTGTATTCCCAATTAGTATTATATTTAACTAATTTGCTAAATTTGTATTTTTTATATCTATGCTAAACCAGATGCCATAGAGAGCTGCCCTGCCGAATATACATCCACTTCGCGCGGACGTATTCAACTGATTTACGGCGGTCAACCGTTTATCTTCGAAAAGATTCTTAAACTGTCGTCGGGCGAGGAGAAGAAATACTGGCGCTGCAATCAATGGTGGAATCAGAAATGTCGATCGCGTGTCTTCACAATCAATGATGTTGTTGTGCCTCTGAATCGTTACCACACACACGAGGAGATTGTCAAGCGAAAAAAGCGTACACGCCGTGTACCTGCAACTGCAGCGACGTCGGTTTCGTCATCTGATAAAACAAACGCACTCACCTCGACAACGAGCACGGAGATGAACACGATGCCAGCCACCATTGATGTCTCCGAGCTCGGCATACATCTTCGGAACGAAGAGATTTTGCAAGAATGACGGACCTTTTTGACGCCAGTGTAATAATGCTGGACAACAAAGCTTAAGAAATAATAAGTTTTAGCAATTTACGATTAACACACACAACAGAAAAAGAAAAATACTATTTAAATATATTTAAAATAAAACCTTAGAGAGAGTATGAACAACCAAACAACGCAAAATTTCACTTGGTTGTCGTTGACCTAAGCCGACCTTGTCGCTGGACTGATTTAAGCGTATCTAGTGTGCTATTGGAATTAACCACGCCACAAACTGTCTGCTTACTTTTTTTTTCAGTTGGCGCCAATATGGAGTTTAAGGAATTCTACTTTACAACTGGGCAGCGTGATTCCATCAAACTAGTACATCAGGGCTATAGCTTCGTGAAGTACATGGAAAACTCACGGGGCACCAAATGGATCTGTTCGACACGTAGCTCAACCAAATGTCGCGCTCGCGTACGCACGACCAAAGATTCAAAACTCGAAGTGCTTTGGGGCGAACACAATCATATAAGCCGCAGAGCGCGCAAAAGGGCCTTAAAATGATTTACTAAGCAAAGCATCGGGATACTTTCTGATTTATTCAATATATCAATATATATGTATGTATATCGTGCTCCGTAATTGTAATAATGCGAAAAAAAGAAGGCAAAATTAAATAAGTGAAAATAGGTGAAATATTAATTGCAATTTTAAGCGTGCAAATCGTCAAAGCATTCGATGCACATCCAACTGCCATTAGGGCAAACCGGACAGTATGTTATAATGCGTTCCAGATCCTTTTTACCCGACATCAAACAAGTAACGCATTTACCACGCATACGCGGCTTACTCACTATAAGCAGCTTGTGATCATTGGCGGCCAATTTGATTATGTTCTCCGGATTGTTGACGTCTACTTCCATCTTCTTACGTTGCGGCTCGGGTAACACAAGGTCGCGTCTCATTGGCGCAGACTTTTTAGGCCGCTTGACATTTTTGGCGCTCTCGACAACTTTAGGGTGCGCCACTGTCACAGTGCTTTCAATTTTTTTCTTGTCCTCGACAAGACAAATTGTTGGCGATTTCAATTTGGCAAGCTTCACGATCTTCAACGACGACTGATTGTTGAGTAGATGGACTTGTTTACGTTTGCCTGCAAAGGATCAGAGATGAGTATTAGTTGAGTTATTCGCTTGTTTTTTTAAATATTTTTTTTGTGTGTAGATGATGTAAAAAGTCATAAAAACAAACAGAAAAAAATAAATTATATTCAAAAACATTTATTGAAATATTTGTGGCAAAAATGTACGTTGCGTCTTTCCGGCTAAATGGTTGTGTTTGCCATGCATAGTGTGTATTTTCTTGCGCTGAGTCACTATAATTGCCGAGCAGCGCGTCTTAGCGTAATTCGCACAGCGCCAGAACACCTTACATTTCCGTCCATTCCGACTGTGGCAGGAGTAGACGTAATTGTTGTACACCAATTGTCCGCGAAAGTTGTACGTTAAACGATCAACGTCACCGTCAGCTACAAACAAATGCAAAATACTTATTAATAACAAGTTTTAAAAAAAGACGGCGTTAGACTACGTTTATAAAGTATATGTAATAAATAGCATAATATAGTATGTAGGGGCTTCAAGTAAGCCCCTTTTTGGACCGTATAATTAATATTTGGTTTGATGTTTTTGTTATCACTTTTGATTTCCAACTGCCTTGCATCGGAGTTAGATTGGTACACGAAGGTTAGCAATGTGTCTCTGTGACGGTTACGAAGAAGAGCTGACTGGCGTCAACAGCTAGTTAGAATGGTTTATCGGCAGTGGTTTAAAGTCATGCACTTCCATGTACGAAGACTCAATCAACGACCAGAAAAAAAAAACCGACAAATATATTCTTCGCTTGGTAATACTTGGTCACACTGTAGTTCAGTGGCTGGACTCCGGAAAATGGTTGGCTACAACCTCAGCGAAAGGCCTTGTTCTTGAGCACAGTACCAATGTCTGAAAAATAGTTTATTAAAGTGGCAATTCTATATTTGGCAGACTGGCATACTCACCTGGAATAGCGTAGCTAACACCATTACTACAAATGCTCATACTCAGTGGTTACTAAGCTACATAACAATTTGCATATGTACTTAATTAAAACTTAATTTATTTATAGTTCTTAACTTAGACTCTGACAAGTGATTAACTTAGCTTTATATTTACAGGTTTTATAGCTTGTTTGTTTGCTTGATTGGTTGAGTTAATTTGGTGCTGGTGGTCGGTCATTATTAAGACCACTGCACAATATAATATCAATCGTGTATGAGCATTAAAGAGGCATTCATGAACTCTTCGTGATCGGTTAATTGCATTGTTGCCGTTCCGTCTCCAGCATTCGTAAGTTGCAAATTGTGCAGTTGATTACGGTGCAGTTCCTCTAAATCACTCAATAACAAATGGTGTTGTTCCTCTTCCTCCAGCACTTGTTCTTGCTGCGGATGTGGCTCCTGCACTTGTTGCGAATTGCCTGGCAGACTTTGCCTGCAAGGTTTCGTGCGTCCGCCGCTCATAGTAGCAAAGCGTGTACGTTGTAACATTTTCTCAATTTTCTCGGTGTGTGGTGGGTGATTGTGCAAACCGCCAGTTATATTTTTGATCTTGCCATTCTCCAGTACACAACGTGACCTGCAACGTTCGGCATGTACCTTCTTGGAGTAGTTGTGGCAACGCCAGTATTCTTTGTTGTTCTTGCGACTGTGACAATTGTACATATAGTCGTTCAGCACCAGACAAGGTGTAGCCCATGGACTCTCTATGAATACCAGCTTTTCCTCTTCATCATCCTTTGTATCTGTGGGTGGTTAGCAAAGATAATTAAGGTGTGTTAATGTGGATTTGTTGGAAAGCTGTTAGTCCATAATTATAGTCATGCTTACGGTTATCCCAAAATACATGATTTCGTTACAATCACAAAAATATTTATTATAAGTTACATGGTGAATTTTCATTGGTTTCTGTTTAAAATAATTAAACTACTCTTTGAACTCCTCGATCACTTCTTCAACAAGTGGCATGTCTTGATCCAGCTCAATTTCAGTGACCTCCGAGGCAGGTACGTACAATTTGTATTCCTTGCCGTCCTTTTGAGGCATTATACTGATATTGGTGCTACTCAGATACTCGCTGATTTTTGGGTTATCGGCACTAATCTCAATGTAGTCTTCTAGATCCTCTTCAATATTATACAGCTGTCGTTGGCCAATACGCTGCCAGTGATCCTCGTGGTTGTGGTGGCGACGCGCATCTACAAACACACTACCCTTTGTGATGACCACTGCTTTACAGCGCAACTTCAACACGTCCGTGCAGCGCCAGGTGGTTTGTCCATTGGCCTGAGTTAGCTTCTTGTTGTAAATGTAGCCGTTGTAGACGAGTTGTGCGTTTTTCTTCTGACTGCGTATGAATTTTATTTTGCCTGCATGAGTTAAGTTTTTGTGTGTTTAGTACTTCTTCGGCAAGCACGTAATTCTTACGTTTAATTAAATCTGAGCTAATTATGCTAAAGCAAAATAAAACACACTTTTATTTTCTTAGGTGTTGGGATACCTTTTTATTTACATATATGCAGCGTAAAAAACTATACCGAATTGGTTTTCTTGAGTTTTATTGCAGAGTTATTAATTTTATAGCACTTACTTGGGCACTCAAATAGCCTGCGAATGAATGCAAACTATTTATTTTTGAATGAATGAATCCTTCTCTATCACCAAAATTCGAATTTCGGAACTTACCCACAATGCAAAGTAGAACAACATAGCATTTTTTCACTTTAGGCTACTGTACAAATTGTGATGAAAAGAAAATACGCTCTACACTTCACAAAGAATATGGCTTCTTTAAACAACCAACAACTTAGCAGATTTCGATTTCTTAAAACTAAAGTTTCTCATACTCTAGTTGAATGCCTTCACAATTTGGATATTAGTTTAGTATATATTTATACACAGCACAAGCACTAAATCGTTTACAGATACTCCACTCGAAGCAGACTTGTTTTCTATTTTATTTAACTATACTCGTTAGTGTTGACAAGTTGCACAATTGTGTATACTTATAGGGTTGCACTACGCACGATTTATCTTGAGCATTAAAAAGGAGTTATTTAAACCTTGGATTTATTTTTAAATAGAATAAAAGTTTAAACAATAACTAATATACTGTGGTTGCCACAAATTTAGCATAACTCTATAATTGGCTTTTAATTTCGACTGCTTTAAGTTTTTTTGTTAAGATTTATCGTTTTTCTAGTCGTTGCAAATTAGAGAATACCGAAAATTTTCGATGACGACAACGTGAATGCCAACTTGTCGTTTTTGAGTCGCTTTGCAACAAGAACGCTAACGGGAAAACGGGCTATTTTAAAAGTTTATAGTTTTAAGATGACAGATTATGTAATAAGATATGGCGAAAGGAAGATGATGCACAGAGTGTCAGCGGCAGGTTATTCAACAAATGAATAAAAGTGGAAGCTCACTTGGTGAGATTTCCCGGGCGTTGAATTTTTTCGAAAGATGATATACAGAAAAACGGGAGCACTCATAATGTCCTAGAGCTCGAAAGACCACAGCTAGGCAGAATTGTCTAATTTATACAGCCTCAGTCAATAATTTAATTTTAATTTTCGTTAGAATTCGGCATCAATGCCTCTACGTCTACACCAAAAAAAATGTGAATGGCAAAATTTTAAGACTTAGAATTTCGTTGCAGGCATGAATTTTTGGAAAAATGTTGTTTTTGGAGAGACGAATCAAAGTTTTGTCGCTTCGGCTCTGAAGGTAAGAGGTACGTCTTCCTTAAATAAGAATGGGACTACCATTCCCAGTCCCAGAAGAACGTTACCATCTTACTTTCGCCATATCTACAAAATCTGTCAGCTTAAAACCATAAAGTTCCATAATACAAACAAATCTTGCGAAAAAAAAATTAAATCAATCGAAATTAAAACCTAAAAACGCCAATTTTTGAGTTGTGCTAAATTCGTGGCCAGCCGGTTTTCGTGCTTTTTTGAAATATATTTTTAATAGCATTTAACGAAATTAACGGCATATGATCAATACATCATAACACACACACATAAAAATTGGTCCAAAAAATGTGAAAACAATGAAATATTTTATCTGAAAGTTACAAATACCAATTGTACTAAATTCGTAGCCATCCCTGTAAATGTTTTCCCTTCTCAATAAAATTTAATGGAAAATAACCTTCCATGGGTGGCATGAAAAGTGGTGGGAATTGCAAGATTCCAATTCGCTGATTGGTTGGTTTATTACAAACAAAAAAAGAAACATTTTTCAAGTTTCTAAAACAAATGAGTACACGGAAACCGCACGGTGATGTACTCTATAAACCAGCTTGATTATAATGGACGAGCAACGGAAAGTAAGACTTAAAGACGCAGAGGTACACACGGCCCAAGTCTGTGTAAAAGACGCGATTTAAAAACATTGAGGTCTATACATTCTGGAACAAGCGACACTACGATTGTTGACATTTACGTTTCGATCAGGTGAAACGACCAACCGAAACATCTCTTGGCAATTATACGTAAATACAGAATTGAAGTGGTTTCCTTTAGTTGCATTGTGTCCCAGTTATACGTTTTAATAATTATTGAACACACAATCACTTGCTGTAATAAAATGCCGTCTTCACTTATGCCATTACGACTACGATATTACCAATTACGTTCTTTTTGGTCAATCACCAGACATGGGTCGCTGCAATACAATTGAACTGCATTAACTAAGGGATCGACTCGGTAGCCTTGTGCAAGTAAACTCAGTATGCCATCTGTGATTTTCAAACACCAGTTTTTCAATTTACTTACAATTCGTCACATCACCATTGTCAGACGATCCCCCAACTTCCTTTGTGCGGAGTCGATACTCCAAACTCGACAAATTTACAAGTGAAGCCGCGTTAAGCATCTACCCATTCACAGATTTACTTCGTCCTATATCCCACTTCTACAACAATCATACCGCAACAAAAAAAAAACCACAAGACCCGGCAATGAATGCCGTTGCTTTAGATGAAGGTGCAATAGTATGAAACACGCTTCCTCCATCTGCCAAGCAACATCTCAAATTTAAACTAATGCAAACCAAAAACTTCTTAGTTAAATCGGGCAAAGTGCAATATAGAAAAACGAGGAAACGCTGTCATCTTAAGGTTTATGCACCATTGCTGTGGCTTTCCTCTTCCATTCCGAATTCGCTCATCAATTTAGTCTCGACGAGTATTTTTTTCCTAAATGCCCATTCCAAATTACTCACCATCAGCTGAAATATTTCATTTAAGAAAGAATATTTATATATACATAAATGCAAAACAAAGTGTACGCACCTTTACCTTTAATACTTACCAATAATCAAATTAGATTGCATCCTTAGCTGGCTCGGTTATCTTTGATGTACAGCATCTTGTTGAGGTGGCGTCAAACACTATATCCGCGATTTTTGTATACTTTTTTTTTTTTTTTTTTTCAACTGTGAGTGGCTCCACAAAGGGATATTTACCTAAGTATAAGCCACTCTAGCCTTTTCTCTATGCGTAAAATTAGAGAACGGCTTATAAAAAAAACAACGCGCGCAATTGGGAACGAACCCGATCTTAAAAACTATTTTTTCAGTTGAGAGTCAGGCTTAACTTTTGGCATTTTCACAGCCACACATCAAAGTAGTGGCCAACCCAAATTAAGCGTGCTCAGTAACTCGGTCGAAAATAATTCTGTGCGAGGTGCAGAATCAGTTCGGTTTTATAACTATTTAGGTCTTCAAAATAAATAAGGACCTTTTCAACAAATATTTGCAAGAAACTGTTTTTGAACTTCGCACAAAACTGCACCGTTGAGATTTCTTAAAGCTATATATAAAAAATGCCACCTCACCGATGGATGAGATGGACAGTAATTTGAATATCAACCAACCTTGAGCTTCCGAGTTTCCTTGTTCCGTAGCATCGACGTACGACGAATCCGAGAATGATTGCGATGCCTGCTTTATAACGGCCTTGGAGGTGCTTGCAGAAACGGTGGCACTTGCATTGGGCGTGCTAACAGGGGGAGCGCCGGCATCCTCGTTCTCGGTGAAATAGCTGTCATCGTAACGAATGTCGCCGTATCCATCATCCTCAACATAACTTGTGTCCTGTTCGCCAGATACAACTTCGCCAGTGTCTTCAGCATAGTCCGGTTCCGATTTAGTTGGTAAGTCAATTGTCGGTAGATCAATATATTCAGTGTCGGGACTTGACTGATGTTGCTGCTGTTGCTGACGGGCTTGTTGAATTTTAGTGTTGTCGGTGGTTACTACAGCTGTCTGGACATTAATTTGTTGTGGTTGTATTTGCGTGGTCGCCGCATTTTCAGTTGTTTCTAATGGGTCAATTATGCTCTTTGTTCTTTTGATATGCGGACCGCTGCTGCCAACACTGTTGCGTTGTGCAGTTCGTTTATTACTGCCGCTCGGCACCAGGGAAGCTGTGCTTGTAGTAGCCACACCCGATGTTGTGGGAGCAACACTGCAGATTGTTTGAATTTGCGGTTGATGTTGCAGCTGCTGCTGTTGTTGTGGTTGGGGGAGGTGATGTACAATTGTAGCCGTTGGTGGTGCTGCTGATGTCGTCTGTATAACTATCTGTGTTGGTTGCGGAGGTTTGTTGTCTTCGTCGTTATCGTCAATTGTTTCAACTTTGTACGAACGTGCATTGGTGCGCTGGCGTTGCTGCGGTATGCGCTGCGACGCGTTTTGGTGTATTTGTTGTGTGGGTGGAGTAGTTGGCTCAGGTTGGCTTTGTGTAGGTGGCGGATCGCTCTGAAAAAATATACAAAATAATTATAATTGGAAAAATAAAGGAAATCACACCAAACGAGCTTTCATAAAACAACCACCAAGGTTCAGGTAACAATTCAGAACCTGACAAGCTAGAGTGAGACAAATGTAGTGTAAACAGCGTAGCATAGCACGCACACACACACACACACGCTCGTGTATGCCGTCGTCTACCACGTTCGGGCGCCCTTAGCTGTTTCTTGCTGCATTTGAGCGCGAGCGTTCATGACTAAACTGGGTACAGTCGTTTGCTCTTATACGACGAGTACAAAAGTCGTATGCATACATACTCAACACATGCGCGATGACGAGCGAAGAGTAGCGCACATCGAGATGTTGCCACACATACCTAAGTCGTGAAATAGCCCGCGTTCTATACCACTCAGAGTTGGCTTCGCTTGATGTTTGCTTGGTTGTTATTGTTTTGTGTTGCATTCTGTTCTCATATACTCACATCGGTTAGCCCCTTGATTTGAAGAGCCTCTGCAGTGCTTATGAATGCGGGCAGAGCTTCTTGTTTCACATTCACTTCACCGCAATACATGAACTGTATTAAATCCTTTAGAGCGGTATGGCTGACATCTTTTAGAAATACTGCGAACCAAAAAAAATTATATTAAAGTAATCACTTCTTCGAAATTTATTCCCACTTTTATCGCGACACTTACCGAAAGCATGTTGATTCGGCGGCATTTGTAAAAACATTTTGCGAAAATATGGTGAGCAGACGGAGAGCACCAATCGGTGCGCCTTCATCAGCTCCCCCTCAGCGGCAAGTGTTACATCCACCAGGTCGCCATGGATAAGTGATTCGTGGAACCCAGCCGACAAATTTTGGTTGAAATTGTTCCAACACAACGAAAATTGCTCGTCGTCCGCCATCTTGGACGCGCAAGCAGAGCAGCGTTGGAAAAATCGATATTTTTCTCTATAACTACGTTGACTGTAAATTAAAAATAGAACAGGAATAATTAAAAACATGCCTACAAAATTGCTTTGCTTTTGGTTTTCTACTAAGCCAAAAATTATTTTGTTTACTAAAATAAAGCCCAAGCTACATGCAATGCGAAAAAACTGGGAAATTTATTTTCTGTAAAGCATGTGCTATACATACACATATACACACTTTTTGCTTTAGAAAAAAAAAACTAATTTGCAACACCCAAAACCACGGATTTCGATATATGAACAACAATCTCGTTCAAGTTAATTCGAAATTACCTCTTAAATTCTTTTTAGGAAGAAAATGTTCAAAAAACCTCTTCTCACTATGAATGAATTTTGCTCACTTGAATTAGTTGCACAGCCAACTCGCTAATACATCCAACTGCTTCGAAAATCAGTATACTAGTGATGAATGGTAACGCTGTGTTGCTTGGTTCGACCGATATACCAGATGAGTACATTTGCTGTGAATGAATATTCGTTAGCAGTTATCGGTTTTCAGTAGTAAATCTGTTAAAAATTTAAAATCATTCATTTATTCGTCTTTTGTAATTATAAAACACTAGATAATATATATATAAATATTTGTGTAATATTAATACCAAAGTTTCAATTGTAGTCTTATTGTATTTTAAATAAGCCGATATAGGCGCCGTACATATTTAAGCACACTTTTAAGCGAATCCGCTACGTTCCTTCATTGCGTTCAAGCAGTTCATAGTATAAGTACGTGTGCGTGTTACGTACGCTGCTTGAAGCAATATATGAATCGATTAGATATTTTCCATTCCAAACATTCCACTTTGCCTTGTTCTTAATTATTGTCCCTGCTGCTTTGTGCATCGCTATCTCATTTACGCCTGCAAAAGTTAAGTACATATGAAAGAGAGGGATATAGAAAACTGCTCACTTTTCTGAATTCAAAATTTTCTCACTTCAAAATTTACAATGACATGAACGATACTGTATAGAGAACTGATATAGCTGTATAGCTGCGATAAGGCCGCTTGAACGACACACGTACACAATTGCTTGATACTATAATGAAGGACGGTGGCGGGTTCGCTTTAAAGTGAAATTGCTGAACAAAAGTTGTAGGAATCAAGTTTTAAAATAATTATCAGAGTTGTATTCTGTAATATTATTTGTAATTATTTCCTTTGATGTGCTTCGCTTTGTCTTGTTTTCTTGTACCAAATGTCAAAAACTATGAAATTATATACGGGGGTGTCACAGAAAACTCCATTTCCCAAATTACACCCTAACTCCCATTTTAGGTGTCCCAGAAAACTTTTTCGGTAGAATTCGAATCGCCCCAGTTTTGTTGGGGTATTTGGTTATTTTCACCCATAAGAACAATATAAAAAAAACCAATGCTACGAATGGGTCGATTATTCTTTTTCAAAGTAATCTGACTCATGAAATGTCGTCGTCGATTCGATGAAGCGTGATTTTTTACGGATATATATTTCCAGGGTTAAGAAAGCGCAACGAATTGATAAAATTCAAACAAATTCATCATTTTTTGTCAATTTTACTCTGTAATTTCTTTTCCACGGACTAACACATATATTAATTTTTTTTTATATAATATTATATTTGTTTAGCGAACTAATTTAGGCGGGTAGCGCATGTGAAGGGTCACGCAAAAAACCGTCAGATTTTCTGTTTAATGCTACAAATATTTAAGCAAATTAAAGAAACAGCGTAGTAGATAGATAGTATGGTTTTCGAATCGTCGGTTGACTTTATTTATGTATTTACTAGCGTAGTCCGTTAGACGTTCTTCCGACCTTTCCCGTCTAAGCTTAAAAAATAAAAATTCAGTAAAAAACACAAAAATAAAGTATTTGAATGATGTGTGCCAGAAATTTGCCTTATTGAAGCTATGAGAATGAGAACTTCGTCACCTTTGGTTTTTCCTTTGAGTATTTTTGCATAAAGCACATTGATCATCAGTTTTCTTATCACCAAACCCGTTCCGTTGCATTGAAAAAATGGGGTTTAGTGAACGACACAAATTGCGTACTAAACTTTCGATTTGCGTTACACTTTTTTGATTATTTTTCTTTGGCAGACTTTCGATTTCGAATTTGACTTACTCGATGGAATTTCCCGACTTTTGCGGGACTTTTTTCTATTTTTTAATAGTTTACTGCTATTATTTTTAGTGTTTCGTCTTATCTCGTTGTTGTTTTTGCAATAGGTTTATTATTGATTTATACTATGTTACCGGAATTGACCAGTAGTGTTGGGTAAGTACTGTTTACTTTGATGAACATATTCACTCGGTGGTTCACAGTATACATAAGTGTATACTTTTTATATACTAATAAAATAATCCCGATTCACGGAAGCAACATATAACATGACATCTACATTTTAATTAAAATAAAATGTGTACTTATATTTTAGCATGATTGATTATTAATAATGAATAACAATAATTCTTTGGTAAAAATGGAAAAAACACAAAGAAAAAATAACTGTTATTCGGCATTAACATTTTACAAAATAACAAGTGAGCAAAAAGGACAGCCCAGCAAAAAGGACGATAGGGAAGAAACATGTTCACTTTCTCAGTTTAATGAGCAACACTTTTTTGTTCTCTTACCTATGACCTATGACCAGTCTGGCCAAGGTAGTCATAACCGTTGCCGCAAATTCGGCTGCAGCATCCCAATTGTCTGCATTAGTCCGCAAATATTATTTATGATCAGCGACAGACAAATAAGACATGTTCAGGGTCTTTAACGATCTCGACCACACAGAATGTGCACAGTGGGGACTCCTCATGGTCAAATCTATGCATATAGCTGCGAAAGCAGCCGAGCCCGCTCAAAAATGTACTTCACCGTGACTTCAGCAAATTCACTGCTCCACGTTGGGTATTAAACGGTATGTCCAACGACGCTTCTTCGAAATCGTCGAACACGTTTGCACTTGTGACATAGGTTGCTCGCCTGCTCATGGTGCTGGACTAAATGATAGTCTTAGTATTGATTTGCCGCATTTACACTTAGTTATACTTAATGCGTTAAGGTAATTGTTATAAAAAAGACAATTTTTTATATTTCCTTTCCATCATTCCTTCATTGTAAGTAAGTTACAAATCCGAAAAGTCGTAAGTGCTCACTCACTCACTCACTCACATTTTTTTATATAAATATTATATTATTATTTTATATTATATTATATTATTATGATGACTAGCCCGAATTTATTCATTTTTTACATGCAGGCCGACTAAAGTAGATCCATTCATTCAGAACGAGGGCCGCTCAGTCTGGTTAATAAATTTTAATTCAAACATTCAATGATTAAATCTTTGAATCCGCCACTGCATTTCTGCTGTAGAGCACACTCACACTATGGGTAAACAATTTCAATTGGCTGCTCTTGCCGCCATTTTCTTGCATTGCGCTAACCAATGACAGCAGACGACGGGCGGCGGCATCACGAAGATGCTGTTGCTGATGCCTTTAGAGTAGGACTTTAATCAGTAGTAAAATCGAACTGACAAATTGTGGACACGCTCGAGTGCGCGCGTTCAACAGAAGTTGACAACGACGACGGCAACGACAGCTACGAGAGTAATAAAAAACGCTTCGCATTCTCGACTCCTCAGCCGCGACGCTAAAGTGCAAGTTCAAGTGTAGTCAGTCAAGTATTGGCAAATATTAATTGTGTATTTATAACTGCTTTAATTGAAGTGACTCTCAAGTGTTTGCTTTTGTGTTGTTGTGCGTTTTATGAGTGGGGGCGTGAGGTCTACTGTGTGCATCTGAACAGTGTTTTGCCAATCGACGTTAAGTGGTCTCGATTCGCACAGGCGCACAAACACGGGAAGAGAACTCATGTTGCAACATCATCAGCAACAATCAACCGTGACACAGGTGCCACAGACGCCTTCGTCAGCCTCATACTATGACGTTGTTGATGTCCACGATTACGATCAACAATCGTCGAGTCCGGGTGGCATGACCAGTACGGATTCTATGAATACGACGCCTTTCTCCGTTAAGGATATACTGAATATGGTCAATCAAACAGATAACTACGATGGTTTCGGACACATTGAGAGGTAAGTTCAGATATGCTCGTATGTACATACATGTATTTATATCTTTCAACTTCATCAGAACTACATCAGATTTAAAAGAAATGGTTAAGGGTATAGCATATTAAAATTGAAGATTTTTTCAAATGCAACTGCAATATACTCATTCCTTGAATGTTCTTCAATACCGCATGGGGTAATAAAGGGGGTACCATCTCTCAAGAAAGAATATTAAGCGATGGTTTCATAGGCGACACAGGCTGCGGTTTGTCGCAATGAAAGCTCCAATGCGGAAAGTTTTTTCCGTCGTAAATTCGAGATCTTAGCAAGGACATAATGTCCAATTTATTACTCTTTCTTTTGAACCACAATTCTACCGATCTAGCTGTCTAAATTTATGCCTCGGTCTGTGATTATTTCATAGTTTGGGTACTCTTCATACACGATATTTAACCATGGCTTTATACGGAGGTTATACGAATCAGTAATCTGACATTTTGCATGTTTTTTTTTTTCATGTCTAAGAAAGCGTCTGCTCAAATTCGATGTCAACATGTCGCAAAACCCAAATCTATTTCAAATAAAACCTTGGAAGTAAAGTTTATATAAAAAGTATGCGCGTTTTTTATCACCAGATTGTGATATATTGTGCAACACTAATATCTTGCCATTATTATAATTAAATGTGTCTAATCCTGTTAAAATACATACATGCTATTTGAAAAAGGAAGAGTTCGCCATATAACAAGTTGAGTTTTAGCTATGAGAATCGACTAATGCGGTTGGTTTCGGAGGAAACGTACAACGCTTAGAATTCTTTAGCCCACAAATTGAGTGCTTAGTTTGCATGCATACGGACGAGTATGGTAAGATTAAATTATATTGTCGAACTGATAAAAAGCCAACACGTGGTCTCCGATGTCGCAATCTCATGTCAAGATTATATTATAATACTTCTTACGGCGTGAATAATTTTGTTTATATTATATTTATATTACACAATACGCAATTGTAAGTTTTGAAATGCTGTCATTTTCTTATAGCTGACGAACGCTACTTATTTATTGTATTAACCAGAAGAAGTTCAGTGTTTTTTCTCTATTCCTATCCGATCCAACTCTCCGATGTTAAAAGTCTATTTCTCTAATATCCCATTTTAACCCATGCTAGATTCTTGACTCTCTTTATCTAGAAATTCGGAATTTTTTCTGCACCAGGTCTAGTGGTCGATGCGACCCTTGCCAAGTCCTGAGCAACAATTGTGGAAAACTTCATCCATTGCAGCTAAACTAGCCAGCATAGAACTCCGTAAGGAAGTACGAAAGTAAAACGAAACATTTTAAAAGTTGATTTACCTGTCGCCTTCATCGTCATGTCCTATGCAAACTCAAACGAATCCGAGAACCGTAAAATCTCAGGCTCTTTTATTTATTTTTAATAAGTCGCCGAAAGAAATAATTTCCACCAATTTTCTTAAAAAGATAATACAATAAAAAAAATATTGTTATAAACTTCTTTGGAAAAAGGCTGAACACCAGCGACGACTGGCAAGCGACGATCATCGATCGTGGTCGATGTAGCTGCTGTCATCCTTAGATCCTATAAAAACACATTCGGTCGCTGCATGAATTGCAAACTGCCGAAGAAGCGCAGGCAGGACATGCGGCGAAATGATTTCTGTCGAATCACTTTCGTTATTTTCACAGCCTAAAACTGAATACACAAAACTGTTAATATTAAGAAAAACAATAAGAAGAGACAAGCAACAGAGTGGAAGAGTGGAAGAAGCGAGAGAGCGAAAACGATGGTGGAGAGCATGAGGCTGCTGGCTGAGGGAATCATTGGTATGGGTCAGCATTTCGCTTTGGGCGCCTGTCGCGACGGTCAGGATATTCGCCTATTTGTCAACACGTGTGTGACGCATGTGTGATGCGTCTCTGCTCGCGGTCAGCATATGAGCGCCGTAGGGCGTCCAGTTGCCGTCGTCCCTTTTGTCTTCGTTAATTGGTGATGAGGCATGAAACGATGTCACCCATTGGCGGTGCCAAAGGCAGGAAGTAGGGAAGCAAGCTAACGGGAAAGTGCACCTTTGGGCGAAGGCTTGTTGCGTTATGCAACACGTGTTGACTATTGGCCAGTTACATTGGTGGCTGGGTGGCATCTTTCTTTGCTAAGCTAATGAGTCCTTTTTGAACATTATTTCAGCTCTCTGCATGCGGCCAGTGCCAGTGCAATGCACTACGGTGGCGGCAGCGCTATTGGCGGCCTACACGCCATGGATTTCCATCACCAGTCACACCATCACCAACAAGATGCATTTCCTCCACTGCTATCACATGGTCATCATGCCACATCGTTCTACAACAGCTATCAGGACTATCATCCGCCTCCGGCACCACCGCCGCCTCCACCGCTACATCATCAGCCAGCATATCATCAACACGCATACAGTGCCGGTGGCCCGGTTGCAGCAGCGACGGCGGTGTCACCGCACCAGTTTTATGCCACAGGTCCATATCAGCAGCATGCAACACCCTTTAGCGGTGCAACAATGGCGGTGTCCCACACACAAATGACTTACAACTACAACTATGCGGACGGCGTCTACCCCAATGGCCAGCAAATGGAGTCGCCTACAATTACGACGTCAGCGTCGTCGTCATCAACGATGGCGGCTAAAAAAGGCAGTGATTACATACCCACACCATACGTGACGCCATCGCCCACTTTGGATCTCAATAGCTCAACGGAGGTTGATGTCAATCACACGCCAACACGCTTGACGCAAAATCTGCTTGAGACCGCAAATAATTCGGCCTCGTTGCGCAACATTTCGACGGGCGTCGGCGCCCTCGCAGGCTTGCAATCGCCCCAGCCGCCGCTGGTGGAATCACCAAAGACACAGAAGACGTCCGCCGTGGCGAACGAGTGCAGCAAGCGTAGTAAGTTAAGCAGGCCATCCGTGTCTGAAACTCCAAAAACTGATCGGTACTTACCACTCTTCTTCTCCCCTCGCTCTTCCAGAGGACAGCACACAAGTGACGTCATCACGTGCCGAGCTGCGCAAGAACAATGGCAACAAGCCACGCTCCAAACGCAAACCGCGTGTGCTCTTTTCGCAGGCCCAAGTGATGGAGCTGGAGTGCCGCTTCCGCATGAAAAAGTATCTCACGGGCGCCGAGCGCGAGATCATCGCTCAAAAGCTGAATCTCTCCGCAACACAGGTAAAAATATGGTTCCAGAATCGGCGCTACAAATCGAAACGCGGCGACATCGAGGGCGAGGGTCCAAGTCAAGTGCTGAAAATCAAAGCGGAACCCTTATCGCCAGGACCACCACCGCCGACAATGTTGTGGCCACCACCACCTCAAGCGCAGCATCAGCAGCAGCAGCAGCAGCCGCTGCACCATCTACACCAGTCCACCAACCACCAACTGCATCAGCACGCGCACGCCCGGCTTCAGCTGTCGCAGGAGCAGTGACGATGCGGAGCGCGTCGGGGCTACTATTTATTCTAAGTCGTTTTCATTTGATCTTACTAATTGATCGATTTATTTATTTCATATCACCCGATTTTTGTAGGACTATCTCTAGTTCAATTTTAAGGCTGACTTTCTCTGACTTTGCCATCAGCCACAGTTAGGCCTAGGCCCCATCAAGGGTGTGGGAGATACTCGTAACTTAGTACCTTAAACCAATTCGAAATACAAAGTGCCGAGCAAGCGATCATTTTGTATGTAAACTCAAGTGACAATAAAGAAATTCTTCATTTGTATAATAATCTGCAATATTAATAAAGCGCTATATTTGTAACGGTAAATGCAAAGTTTGGACTTAATTAATGGGACTTTAACTTCTACTGTGGCGTTGACTTCAGTGACAACTTGTTATACAAAGTGGACTCATGGGAGTTATAATCACTCAGCCAAAAGTTCGGACCATTCCACTTGGCGAAAGCTTTACAGGATGTCATATATTCGTCAAAACCACATTGAAGGACCTGTGGCATTTTGTAGGGAGAGGAGTTGTCTATACACTTTTGGTGTACAATATAAATTTTGAAAACGAATCCTGTATTTGACTTTCACAACCACCTTGAATGGAAGCTGTAGACTAAGAAACAAAACAGTTTCTCTAATAGGAATCTGTGGTCTCTCATAACCCAGTCATCGATTTCGACCGTTTCGCCGGACAGGCACACAAACGGGAATCGCTAAATAAACTCTACTCATCTCTCTGATTGTGACGGCACTTTATGCGGTCTCTGCGGTGTCCTGCACTGTGTTACAAACATTATGGCAAAGTTCACAGAAGAACAAGAGTATATAAATTAATGATTTTTATTTATGTGCCCAATTAATATTTGAATGTGCAGGGACTTGTGTAGGAAATACGCATAATCAATTTGGTAATGAAAAATCTATATGATAATGGGTACAACATTTGATCACAATTGCCAGCAAACGACTTAGAAGGGCATTTTGAGCCATTTAATAACTATTGAGAAAGCATAAAGCCAGGACCATTAGTCGATGGGAAGATAGATGGCACGAATCATGCAGTCATTCATAAATCAAACGCCAATTTTGAGGATCTCAAGAAATCTTATTATTTAAACTCTGTTAGCCATCGAGTCTTGAACACAGAAGAAATCGACACGCACAGCAAAAGGCATCTCATTATGTTGAAGGACCATGTCAACCACTTAGCAATCAACCTGCTGGACAACAGCCTGCACACGCTACACCCCCTAGATCTATTGTGCATGTAATTTTAAAACATGATATTGTCGGACGATACTCGTAGTAGCCAATAAAGATTATAGGAAAATTAAATACAAAAAGCACGGAAGTGCGAAAAATAAAATTGAGAGATTTTGATTGCATCTCAGTATTTCAATAAAGTAATTGATGTCATTATAAACCAACTAAAAGCAATAGCTTCAAGGTTACAATTTTGTATTACGGCCTCAATTTTGTAACGGAGCTTCGTGAATAATAGCCCTCTTTACTTATTTTGTAAGTTCATCCTCCGCTTAAACAACATCGAAACTGTAATTCACTAGAATTTTTCAACGAAGTTAGATTTATAGAATATATAAAAGGTGGAAAAATATACATTATGTACTTTGTATTTTACTAAAGTTGGTTCAACTATCCTAGTAAAAGATTGAAAACCAAAGATCGCATCGTTCGTAGTGGTTCATATTTAGTAAAAGTTCATATTCGTTGTTAAATGAACATGTGTGTACATAGGTTTACTAGCCTTAACAATCTACCGGTTTGGGGGACCTCACCGGTGCCCAGTTAAGTACATTCTAGTGTTTCAGTTCAATCGCAATCACAAAAAGAGCGCTGAAGATTCAATGGGTTATACAACAATTCAATCGGACAGATCCTAAGAAAGTCTCTAGAAGACTAAAAGGCGTGTACTAGATAACCTCAATAGATTCACCGAATTCGAAACTCTGAAATCGAATTTACTAGCTCAAGTAATAATAAACTGTAATTTATAAATTATTGGTTCTACTGAGATCCAATGTTGCCAGCTCGAACCATGGGAAAAATGCATATGCAATAAATCCAGTTCAATAATAATCGCTGAGATGTCAGATGTCACCATGCGTCCCTCAAGAGATTGAAGAAAACCCAAAACCCAAGTCGAAGAGGAAATCTATAGATGACACCATAACTCAGCGGAAATGATTCCGTATAGCACATATGCACGTTCCGAATTACATGCTATGATATATATTAGTGTATGTAGCTGGTATGATACAAGTAAATATGGTAACCCATTGCGTTTAAATAACGGAATAAAAATATTTAATAAGAAAACACATTTTACCGCAAATGTTTCCCTATCAGAATTAGCTGCACTGCTCCCTCGGGAAGACTTGTGTTTGAAGGTCGAGCACTCTGAACTTTTTAGTGGCTGGTTTGCGCTACTGTTGTACCGACAGTAGACCCCAAATAACCAAAAGTCCAATAAAAAATGATGCTATAATTACAACAACAACGTCAACAATAGCAGATCGGCATACAGACAAAGAGACAGACAGACGTTTGATCCATTAGCGAACGGCACCCACAACCGTTGGTGCTGCCGAATCGCATCTGTGCTCGAACTTTTTAAACGATCGCGAACGCGTTCATTCATTCTTATAAATCAATTTTATCAAATAAAACGATCAGTTTTATGAAAATGAAAGAAAACCAATTTCCGTGCGCGTTGCTTTTCATTTGGTTTCATTCATTTTGTGGAGACTTTGAACGACGACTAAGACGATGACGATGACGATGAGGATGAGGAGGATGCGCAATCGCGCCATCGGAAATAGAAGGGTTGCGGGTGTGCAGTGCAGATACAAAGGTTGCTTTTATGAAACGATTGAGTGCCAGAGGCAGCAGTCAAAAGACACAATTGAACTGCAACAGTATGGAAAGCAAAATAAAAACAAAAGCAAATCAAAGATAAATAAAAACTCATGAATAAAGACGAAGAAATGCACTTTACTCGACATTTATGACAGCTCACTAGGCTAATATTGCGATCAATGCTGTGGCAGGGCAGCAATGAGGGTGAAAGATAGAAGCAGTGAGTACAGAAGCGAGTGGCAGCGAGTGGCATATCAATTACTAAATAAACACATGCCTACAATGCCAGAGGCTCCTCACACTAACACTCATCCTCAGCCTCGACCACATCCCCATCTCTATTCCCATTCCCATTCCCATTTCCACTCCCATCGCCGTTCTCATGCACACCCACAACCATAACACGCGACGGGCACTGCAAGTGCAGCTGATCACACTTTGATGTGTTGTTTTTATTGTGGGTTGTTCAATAGCAAAGGGGCGGCGGCGACCAGACAGACAGGCGTTTGGTTTGGGGCTAATCATATTTGACTGGGTAGAATTTCATTTGACAGCAAGTCGCTTGAAGGGGCCAAATGTCAATCAGTTCGGAAAACTTAGCTGGGCGTAAAAAGAAAAGTTCTGTGGGAGTGGGCGTGCCAGTTGGCCGTTTTGTACTCAACTAAGATGTAAATAAAACGCCCTAACGCCGTCTTAAATAATATTCAAGGACACACATTAATTGCATATGCAGCATGACATTTGAACATGCCCAATGTAGAACAAAAAAAGAGACCAGCGCTGACCACAGAAGTAGGACAAAATCGAAGGCTTCATATTACAAGGAGCATGGCATATTACGTCGCCTTGCTTTGTCGCCGACGACGTGTGCGAGTGTACTGTGTACTGACACTAGTCTAGACGTCTATTGGAGAACAGACAGACAGCCAGACTGAGAAACACACATAGACCGCATTCATCTAATGCAACATCCTTTAACCGCTGTTCAAGTGGAAAATTGTGTAATTTTCCCATATTTCACATTTTGTACGAATTGTTGCCTTGCACATCTTTCAATTATCGCATGCGATAAGCCGCTAGTTCAGTAGTTCGGCGTGGGGGCCGAGCGCTTGGTTTGTACGCCTTGCTTGTAGCGCCGTTTAATTAATGCGCTCGCCAAAGGATCAAAGACAAAGCCAGCGACAAACATAATACTCACTCTCTCTCTCTCTCTCACACACACACACACACATTCACTCACACGCTCATTGCTGTGCTGTTGCATCTTATTCCTTAGCTCTCCTTTCACATCGCCTAATCAACCTAGCATAGCATTCATTTGCGTTTCCGCCTCTAAGCGTTTTATTTGGGCTTGAGTTTGTGTGTGTTTGTGTGTGCTAATGCAGAAGCCGCCAAAGGCTTTGCGGCCGTGTTATAAGCAATTTATTTAAGATTTATTGACTAAACAGTTTGACAATTTGTTAGCTGCATTCTATTAAACATTTCCCCCCAAACAAAAATTTGACCCCTCTCCGTCTTCTCACGTTCACTGTGCTATTTCTTTTTCTTTTTCTGTATTTTTTTTTTTGATTGTTGCCGCTCAAACGAAGTCGCTGTTGACATGCAGCAAAATCCGCTCACTGTTCGCGTTTTAAGCATGTCAAGTGGCAATCGCATTTCCCCGCCCTCCCAAATCAGCTTTAATTCTCTGACATTTTATCAAGGAAAGTAAAAGCAACAACAACAACCACAACAAGAGGAAAGAAAGCCAATTGAGTTCGAATTTCATTTGTTTGTTTTCATTTTTCATTTTTTATTAGTCAAATTTGATGTGGGAATTCTTTGTTGATGTCTGGTAATTAAATTTTTGCTCATTACTCACTCTCACTCTCACTCACGATTGCAGTCGCGTTTGGTTCGGATTTCAAGTGGAAAATTGTGACAATTATATTCGAATTAATTGAGTAATTGCACTGGCATTTTGTTTCGGAGTTTTGGAATGCATTTTTCGAGCATTTGATTTATGGCGTGGCGGGCCTAAGTCGCGTAACAAAATTTGACAGCTTTATGCTTGAATTTTTTTTAAATGCTCTTTTTATGTATAACTGTCCATGTCTGACCATTCAGTAGATCTATATGTATACAGGAAAAAATTACATATAACATGAAATACATGACGTGCTCAAATGTATGAACATGAAGAATGATGATACATCAATATAAAACAGTTACATTGATGGAAATGTAGCCTTTTGACTTGAAGGCTGTTGTCGAGCAGGCCGAACCTTTTTATTTCTTCTTTTACAAGTGGCACCCGAAGGTCCGTCTTTTTTAAATGGTCCAAAACTGTCGTATGGTGGATGCCAAGATTCACCGATTTACGGTGAGTCACTGAAAAAGCCAATGGAAATGTTAATTCAGCCCTCTACTGCTGACAACTCGAACGCTTGAACGAAGCAATTAAGGAAAACCGACCAGAATTGGCCAACAAAATTGTTTATTCAAAACTGTACCAAAAACTTATGCCATGCTGTCCCAAACTGCATGTCTCTCTTCAAAATGAGAGTGCATAAAGCAATTACCGAAATATTTGCCTTTATTGATAAATATCAGTGCAAAGAATAGAGCATAAAAACGTTCCGTCACATTAAGCTGAAGAGTAAGAGACCGACGAATAGTGCCGTTTGTTTCTGACATGTCAAAACCTAAAACCCCTTAAACACTGAAACTAACTCCCATACAAAAAAAGTTTGAGCAGCTGTTTAAACCTAATCAACGCTTGCGTAGCTTAAACCGTATAAAGTTCAAAAGTTACCACCATTATCAAATTATTGTAAATGGCAAGAAAAGAATGATGCATATAACTGTATAGTTTATTTTTAGAAAAAATGTTTCATTTCAATAATATTGACAATTGAACACATAGCCGAGAGCAGCACGATTTTCGAAGACACTGACTGTACATACATAACTGTTCAGCGTAATTAACGGGTCTCGACCTAACGTAAAAACACCCTTCACGCATTCCTGACTTACGCTAACCTTCTGAATTCTCAAGTTCGACAGAACTTGCTTCACTTGGTCCTTCCACAGGAGTCGAGGTCTTCCTTGCTGTCTACGCCTAGAAACCACCGTGTCAAGTGCACGACGGAGAAGAGCATGTTCATTCATAAAAAACACATGTCCAAGCCAGCGAATACGTTGCACGTTAATTAGCTTGACTACGTCAATTTCATCGTATAGCTTATATACCTCGTCATTCCATCGCATACGGCAGTCATTGTCAATAGGAATGGAGCCAAATATTCTTCGAAGAATCTTTCTCTCAAATACCCCGAGAACTTCTTCATCGGTTCACGATTCTGCACCATACAATAGGGCTGAGTGTCTTATACAAGATTATCTTTGTCCGTCGGGAGAGGGCCGTACTACTCACTTTGCCTATTTAGCCCAAAGTAACATCTATTGGCAAGTTATTCTTCTTTTTATTTCCAGTCTGTTGTCGTTTTTGCTGGTGACTATAGAACCAAGGTATATGAAGTCCTTGAGTACCTCGAAATTATAGGTACCTGGAGTCAGAACACGGAACCAGAGGCTCTACTAGAGCATATCATGCATTTTGTTTTGCACTCATTAACCGCTAAACCCACTTTTACCGACTCTCTTTCCATTGCATTAAAATCAGCCGATTAGTACGGCCAATTATGTCAGTGGCATCAGCCTATGCCAGGAGCCTGACACTTTTATTTGTTAGTATAGTGCCCGCCAGATGTGCTGGCGCTTTCCTTAAGACACTCTCCATGATGAAGTGGAAGAGGTCACATGACAGAGAGTCTGAGGCCCCGTATAGTGTCAAATGGTGTTGAGATGTCAGTTCCCATATTCAACGTCCTGCTGCAGATGCGGATCAATTTTGCGGGGGTTCCAAGTTCAGACATGGCTATATACAGGTAATCTCGGTTGGGGCTGTGGAATGTTGTCTTATAATCAATAAAGAGGGGGTGTGCGTCGACTTAGTTTTAGTAGATTTATTTCAAGAATTTGACGTAGTGTAAATATCTGGTCAGTTGTTGACTTGCTAGGTCGATGGCTGTCATCTTTTCTTGATTGTCGAACTCAGTGGGTATTTTTCAAGGCTTCTATTTCAAAATCTATCATTGTAACGTCTGGGGCCCCTCAAGGCAGTCGCAAGCAGCACCAAGGTACAGTACACCTCACTTGTTAGACCCATTGTTGAATATGAGGCTTGTGTTTGGAATTCTCAACATCAAAGGTATATTGATTGCATTGAGTCTGTTCAAAAACAGTTGCTACTCTTTGCTCTCAGAAAACTTTTCTGGGAACCTAATGCGCGCCTTCCATCATATCGGAGTCGTTTGACTTCAATCAATCTTCCTACTTTATCTAGTCATACAACAATCCTGGGCGTGATCTCCATGCATAATCTTATCTACGGTAATATTAACTCACCTTTCTTACTGAATTTGATCAATTTCAATGTACCTGTTCGATTTACTACGCATATTACATACCTATTAGTCTCGCCTTGTGTAGAACTTCTCACTTACAGCATGATCCCTTCTGTGTCTTATGTAAGTCTTTTAACACTCACTATGCATTAGCTTCTCCTCCGACCGCTATTAATCTTATGAAAATCAAACTATTAGAGATGTTCAACTAATTTTAAATTATCATACTGTGTTATTACTTCCTAAATTTTCTATAGCATTTGAAGTAATTCTAACACTTTATAGCCTTGGTTCTGGTTGGTTAATCAGGCAGCTGTTGACATTTTTCTGTGCACTGCGGAACAGACACTTGGTCTGGTCTCGTAAATCCACTTGAAGGCAGTGGTCCACCTCAACGACTTAGGAAAATAGTACTTTCTTACTTGCCTTCTTTTTAATGGAAATGAACTCTTAGTTAATTCTTAACTGTACTTTAAATGTTGCATGCTTAATTGTAAACGGCTGATGATGTTATGTCTGTAGCCATGGTGTTGCATGTTGACCAAAGAAACTAGTAATAAGACCAGCTGAGCCCAGTCTACTATATAGCTGGGTGAATATTGATACCACTTAACTCTGCTATGGAAAAAATAAAATATAAAAAATAAGCCACATTGATAGGGGGCATACGCAATGGGAAAGAGGCTAATTCCTTCAGTACAGGACATAGTAAATTGAGTCTCCAATCGTCAGGCATGTTTTCAGCTATACATATTATGCAGATGAGCTTCTGCATGCCATTAACTAGCTGATTGCCACCGGTTTTAAACAATTTAACGGGAAGGCCATCAGTGCCAGCTGCCTTATGGTTCTTCAGGCGCTTGTTAGCTGGGAAGTGGTACTTCAGTTTCGTCCTCCAGGATTGCAGCTGCTTTTACCTTTCTACGTCGGTATCATCACCTGCAAGCAACTGTGAGAAATGCTCTCTCCAAGACCCAGGATACTGCACACTCGTGAGAGGATTTCCATTATCATCTCGACAGGCCAGAGATTCCGCGAGCTTGAAACCTTGAGTCAGACGCTTAACTCGTTGATAGAATTTTCGAGCTTCGTTTTTGATCCTATGGTTCTAGGCCGCTCCTCGTTCACGCCTATCCTGCTCTCTATTTTGCCACCTGAAATTTGACCACTTTTTTTGGAAAAACTTATAATTAATAATCTAAATATTTATTTAAATGACATATAACAGAAAAGCCTCAGAGACGTGCACACAATCAATATGCGAGATAGGCACGCCCACAAGTGAGAAGCATAAATGACACCCCCTGTCTCTATGAGCACAAATATGATTGAAGAAAAGAGCGAAAACGCATAAACACTCATTTTGTACGCTTCACACGCACAAGCCACGCTTATCCCCTCTATGTCTCTCAAGCGACAGCATCTTGAATTCCGTTTCACTTTTTTTTAGCTTACACCTCGCTAAAGAAGTTTCACTTTAAAAAAATGTTAGATATTAAAAGAAGCCGTTTGGACGTCCTGTATTGCCATAAATACTGCTAGAGGTCGAAGGAAACAAGATGTGAATACATATATGAATTTCTCAGAGAAATAATTTGCGTTTATTGCGTCAAGCAGCAAGCATAACTGCTTGTAAGTGAAGACAAGTTGACCTAGCAGCGGTGCTTGATTAAAATTTACGTACATATATTAAATTAAAGAATTTAAAAGTTGCATTCAAAACTCGTACATTGATAATATTGCTTCCAAATGAAAAACTTTGCTAAACTAGTGCAACATTAAAAATGTTATCCCTCAGGGGTATGCATTACTTTTTATTGGGATTTCGTTCATTCCACACAAAATAACGAACTGCATTAAGTTACCAAGCTTCCGCTGAAAATAAGCTATTCAATTATGTTATTACGTCAAATGTTATCCTTAAAGGTTAAGCTATACATTTTTATTTTGATTTTCACGCAAAAAATTGGATGGAATTTTTGGATTTTTCCTTTTTTAAGAACGGGGTTGTGTGCCACTCCAACTTTTTTCCAACATTGCCTATTGATATGTACCTTATCGAAAAATTTTATATATATATAGCAACAATATTTTTTACCTTGTGTGTTTTGGTATTTTTTAATGCTTTTGCAATAAATTTCTGCTCGCATTGCGGTCACCCTACTCAGCTGCACCACATTCACATAACAAACATGAGTTTTTTAAGGAAGGCGAGTAATAAATGGTATCGTAATGAAATAACTAATAAAATAATTTTATTTTAGGTGGCGACACAATTACCAATTGCCGTGGATCAGTTCGGCAAATCGGCGATACACACCAGTGCAGTATGCTGCCGCGTGCAATCAGGTCGCTACCGAATAACCACAAAACGCGACAGGCCGCTGACCTATGAAATGGCTAATCCCCCACATTATATTGCTCATCGAAAAGGATGGAACTCCTTGAACACATGTGAGTTTACAGCAATATAGGCCTAACGCTAAATAATGATTAATCCAATGTCAACAGCCACATTGCTGGATTGCCTGCGTCCCGCGCAAACGGCCATGGAGGACGTCTTCATTCGGAGATTTATAACGGGAACATGGCACGCGCTGACCTGTTCGGAGGTGATTATTAAGCGTCAGCATAATATGATACGCATCGCCTTCATTGCACGGCAAGGCATAAGCGCACGGAAAATGTATTTCCTCATTGGCTACACCGAGGAGTTGCTCTCATATTGGCTGCAGTGTCCAGTCACGTTGGAACTTCAAACGGTGGCAGACAGAAAGGATGTTGTGTTTAAGTACATTTAGTGCGTTGAGAGTGTGTTAAATTTAATTAAAAATTATTGTATAGTCATGCGTTTAACTTTAATATAACAATGTTAAACAGTTTTTGAACTTTCACTTGTCTTTAATTACACTTTCAATTTGTCTATGTGATTATAAAACTCTTGACTTTCGTTCAAAGTAACGTTAAATGGATCGATCAATCGATCGACTTCAAAACAGACACAAAGGAAATTATCTAAAAACGTTGGCTGCTATTTGCGTGGTTCTATAAATGTGATGTTATCCAGGCGCGTGTTAATAAAAACGTTTTCGCGCATTTTGATCCTTAAAGTACGAAATGACAAAAATAGCCACTCCAATCGTTATCAACATACCAAATAGGAGAATGAAGAAAATCTTAACATTAGACATGCCTGGTTTGGGGTCATCCTTGTGTTCGCGTGGCGCTTCGAAGGTTTTGGCATTGGGTATTATATTAGCTCTTTGGCTTATGACTTCCGGCTGTGAAAGAGTACCGGAACTTAAAGGCATAGCTCTGTTTTGTGATAGTTGCGTAAACTTACATTTATTTCCGTGTCAAGATCGAAGAATTTAAACCCTAATATGTCATGGTTGTCGGACAAATCGCCCGTAGTTGCCGACACGCCAAAATAATAGCCTGTTGGCAATTCGACATTATTGACTACAAAGCAGCTCTTCCACTCGTTTCGGTTCTCCAAGTCCGTTGAGACAGAGAGAACGTCGTTCTCGTAACGTACGCTCACAAGCGTATCGTAATCGACATTCCGGAAGCGCACTTCACAGCCCGCCAATTGCGTATGTGTGCCATCGCGGTCATGGTCATAACTCCATGTGCCATTATTCACCATAGCGCTTAAGTAGGGGTGTTGATGCTACAAATTGGACGAGCACTATTTGAGAGAAGAGCACATATTAAAAGGAAAACCTACAAAACTCACATTATGTGGTCCATTGTGGTTACTGTACGTATCCAATATGACAGCTAAACCCAAGAAGTGGTCTTTGCTACCAAAAACAGGGCCCGTCTGCATGCGTTCCTTTGTGTACCATATAGCGAAACCGTCACCAAAGAGCTCTGTACCTTTGCCATGCACTTTAAATGTAACGTGAATCTCCCAGTTGCGTGTCATAACGGGCTACCAAGATAAGCAGATAAATAGAGAAAATAATTCTATTTGCGGGGTAATATTATAGTAGATTATATTAGAGCTTAGATTAGGTACGATGGGTTAATTAACTACCGCGGCCGACTGACTAAGTTCCCTTTAATTTTTAGGAAAGTAAAGGGAAGAGGCTGTCTTTGTTTTCATTACAAAATCTAGATTCTGTATTTTGTGTCAGCTCATTGTATACAGGAAGAGTTTTGCTCGGCTCTTACCGATAATGCCTAATCTGTAATGGTGTTTGAAGTATTGTATTAGAAGACCCTACAAACGAGTCACTGGATTTTCCCGCAAATAGTTCGTCTGGCCTTTCATTGCAATTAGTATTCTTGCCGAGAGGAAAGAATCTGTTTCTGTTTGTTAAACACTTATAGCAAACCTAATACAACCTTGACTGATGTTAGTGGGTAGTTCACGGACGAATAATACATCAGTTTTGGGCACCGGTTTGTCAGTCAGTAAATTGTATTCGGCAACATTTTCGAAGGCAACAAACTTGGAAGTTCCCTAAAATTAATTTTGTTTAATACTTACAGAATAATTCCACAAAGCACCACTCTTCGATTGTAGATCTGGTGTCAGTCTTATATAGTTGCTCGTCACAATTGTGTTCCCCAGAAAGTCCCAATGGGGTAGCACAACGCCGACACCTGAGGCAGCAATAATTGGTGTATTGAGTTTACATGATAAGAACTAACTGAAAATCATTATAATGATGTACCTTGGAACGGTCGAATCAGACTGTGCTCTCTTTTCATATACTCTGCGGCGCCGGCAGTGTGTGACGCCAACAACGGGCAAACCGCGAGCAACCAGTTAAAGAAGTGAATGTGAGTATATGCCATATTTTCATTCGTTTAAACTGTTAGTGAACAGATTATCGGATTTTTTTGTATTGGGCTAACTCGTAGTGCTGCGTTTGTATTTTTTTTTTTTTAAATTATCAATCACAATTACAATTTTTTCTTCTTGCCAAAGATAAGTATTGCTATGCAACCCTGCTCGAAATTTCCCTGAGCTGCCAACATTTTCCACACAAATATTCTGCAACACTTAGCAATTCTCAAATTGCGCATAATAGATTTTATATGATTTGTATTTATTGTATATCCATGTAGATCCATTATTACTAGCGGTTGTTACGTTATTCATATTTCAGTACCCTTAAAACATAAAACAAAATGCACAGAAGAAAGGTGCCCAAGACATCGCCAATTGCTGTCAGATATGGTATAGTTGAGCTGTCAGGGTCCATTTTAAGTTTCCACATGGAATGCACGATTATGTGAGCCGCCCAAAGCAGAATCAACAATTGCACAAGGCTTGTTAAAGTGAATAGTATTGCGAAGACCGGTAAGATGGTGAATCTCGAATGGAAGATGTAGTCCGCAGTACAAGTAAGGAACATATTGCCTGGTATCGAGATAATTATGAGAATACGTGCCAACGAGGAATACGGTGTCCAGCACAGCATGCGGTCAGGCCTTTCACAGATTTTGGTATATTCCGGTACGGTACCCAATTCAGCCTGTACGTATAGTGTTGTGCCCATGCTGCTGGCCTGGACTGAGACCAGATTGCCGCCGATGCCGTTTATGATTGGGGAAAACAAGGCCAATTTGGGGAACTCTTCAATAAATTGGCTGAGCAACAAGCCACCGGTGATGCTGATACATAGTGCGCCAATCACTGGGATCCAACCGTACCGCAGCACATGGCGCGTATAAGAATTATGAATGACGATAGATATAAAAATTGGAAGCATTAAAGCATAGAAGGACACCAATGCGCCGTCAATCCATTTATAGGACTCATTTAAGTCGTCGATGGTTGCTGCACTGAACGATAGCAAGCTGATTGAAATCACATCACCGATAGATGCAACAATGGGCGTGGCCATATAGTCCGGGTTGAATGAGTACTTCTGTGAGAAGATTATAACACTCATTAGCACTGAGTCCAGGATTAAACAGGACGTTGACGCTGTAAACATCGAGGATGCTGCAAGTAACAATACATTATCCAGCTTAAGGCAACCATTCACTAGGGAGTTGACTGCTACCGCACCCATAGACAAAAGGAACGAGCAGATGATTGCCTGCACCTGAACCAAAAACAGATTACCAACTATTATACTCAGCACTGTGCGACGATTGCGCAAGTGTCCCAGATTCGAGTGCGTAGAGAGGCGTGAGGCAACGCACATATCCAGATTGCCTTTGAGTCCACACAATGGGGGCAAAATGATGAAGAGTTCGTTCACTTCCGAAAAAATTGTCCAGGATTGTACGGTACCGAGCAGTATTCCAGTCACTATTGTACCCATGCCAGCCAATAAGTATGGGAATACAATTTGGGCCGCGACACTGTACCAGGGTCCGATGGTATCATATTCCCGATCTACATATTCGTTATCTACATCTTTTTCCCCCATATTTTTAAAAATTCAAAACACTTTAACCGCATCTAATTTATTACATGGATACATACATGTATGTAATGTTATATGTCAAAACAAAGTTTTTAATACACAGTTCTCAAAGGACTAGAAAGATTTAAAAAATATTTGGTTTGCAAGGATTATAGCCAAAAATACAATTTTTAACATAGAATTGTGAATTATTAAAAAAAAGCTTTATAATGACATGACATGTTTCGACAAATCTATGAAACAGATTTTTGTAGTGCTCGTTACTGAAAAATGCGATCTGCGATCCTTAGACATACTTTGGAGGAATAAATAAGAATACTAACTATCCATCCGTAATACATAAATACATTTGGCTATATACGAGTTGGAAAATAAGTCCGTTCCTCTACAGCGAGCGGCCTGACAAATCAGAGGGTGCCTTGCATGCGTTGAACCCGATTGAATTAAGTCAAAGGTAAAAACAAAAATTGCGAAATTCTTGAATTTGACTTCAGTTCAAAACTTGAGCTCACTCTTAACCCTGATCTCGTTCAATATACATACAAGTATTAGTCGACGCCCTGATAGAGTTTGTTGTTTCGTTTACTGCTAAATTTGTGCTCGGAATCATTTGCGCGAATTGCCGCCCTCAATGGGAAGTCGGTTTTTACCACTAGTGGCGTCCGCTTTCGGCGTATTATCAAACATTGAACTTCTAGTGAGTGTTGAGGGGTTCCGCCTGTTGTTCGTAGAAGTGGACGTCTTCGTTGTTGTGGAGACGGCCTTTTGTGCTTTTACATTGGAAGCCGATGTGGGCCGTGCAGGTTGCTTTTCTTTTGCATCACCGACACGTTTCCAAATATTGGCTATGCGACTCTGAGTTTGGTTAATGCTCGCCGTGGTTTCAGTGTTGTTATTAAGATTTGAGTTACTGCGTGATGGCGGCGTTGTTCTTGAAATCGTCTTAGTTTGCTGCAGCGAACGCTGCCGGGCTACCACGGAGCTGGGAAGTCGTATATTCGTGTTGGAGCGTTGGGGCGTCGTCATAGTTTTTGCGGCTGTCCTTCTTATAGCAGCAGCACTGACGCTGGCGGCGACTGTCAACGGTGTAGTTTTTCGAGAGACGCTTGCGCTGAAACGTTTCGGTGAAGTAGTAGAAATTGGAAGACCCCGTTTTGTTGGCAACTTGGAAGCTCGATGGCTTGGGCTTGTGCTTGTTGAAGCTGGCGCTTCAATTACAACTGGAACATGTGTCGTCACATTCGTTGGCTCGTCTTTGACGAAGGTGCCCTGGCGTTGGATACCACGCGTCGCTGCCGCGGACTGTCTTGCAGCCGAGGTGGCCGTCGATTGCGCCTCACCTACCTTCTGAAGTTGTTTCATAGTTTTGGAAGCGGTTGTGGTTGTGGCTGTCGTAGCGGTTGTGGTCGAGGCTTTAATATGATTTGTTAAGTAACTTCTTCGTGTTGGTTTTGTGCTGGCCGCTGCCGCAGTTGCCGCCACTGGCAACGCATTCTTATCTTTCGTTGTTGGACGAGTGGCCACTTTGTTGGCACTACTCTGATATTGATAACTGTATGGCGATATATAAGCCGATTTCTTACGACCTCGCACAACTTTTGCCGTCTCTTGTTGGTTGGCTGCATCGAAGCTTATCTTACCGGGTTTGGCTACACGGGCTTTTTGGGCTCCTTCTTCAAGGTTGACACTCGGCTCGTCTTCAGCATCGGCACTCTGCTCGTTAGTCTTGTACTCATCCCGTTCATTACATGATTCCGTTTCAGAGCTCTGTTGTATATCTAATTCATCGGAGTCCGTAGCTACGTAGCCCAAAGAAAGGGGAGGCCGCTGCCCAATGCTATGCTCAATTGGCATTTGGCATGTTTCAAAGCTCTCGGTGATATTCAGCGTGAGTTCACTCACAACTGGTAATTCGGTGCTTTCGATTATTTCGATTTGTATGGTTTCGTCTTCATCGCAAGCCTTCTGTTTCTCGGCGCTGAGTGTCAGCGGTGATGCAATCGTATAGGTTCGATAGCGATCTTTGTCCATGATTCTTTTCTGTTTCGGAGTCAAGGTACGCTTGCCGACGCCACCGGGGCTTGGTGATGCTTTCTTCGGCGTTGAACCAGCAGAACTAAAATCGTTGAAGGTGGCTTCATCATCCATTTCGCCGTCATCACATGGCATATTGTCAAAGCAGCTTGCCAATGTCACTGTATTGTCATCAAATGTATTCACACCGGCTGCTGTCTCATAGTTCGACAAAGAGAAGGTGGAGGCCATGCTGGTGTTGTTCTCGCAGTCGGCAATTTCAGATTGTATGCTCGAAACGCTAACCATTGAGTCCAGCAGCTCGTCCATAAGCGACGGAGGTTTGATGTTGTCCAAAAGATTGTAGCTTGAATTTACACTCTCAGCACTACCAGCCAGTTGGCCGAGTGCACGTCTAGCCAATAGACCAGCTGGTAGTGATTTACGTGGAAATTTCGGTGACTTGGCTGACAAATGCATTTTGCCGGCACCAGAGTGCTGCATTGAATTCGGTTGTGTCGACTGATAGTCATTGAAACAGCTGGATATATTAAGTGATTCCATTCCAGATGGTGGACGCACGTTGTCCAAGTCTAGACTATTCATGCTAAACGTTAAATCCGTATTATCGTCAGTCAATTGTTTCAGATTATCGGACAGCGCTCGCGCTTCAAATGCAATTATTGTAGAGTTTGACATTATGGAACCACTGGTGCCATTGAAATAGAGTTGGTTAAGGCTGGCGCCAGCCCCGGCTGCTGCAGTCTGCACTTGACCACCCAACTCGAAATTTATGCCATTCGATGAGTGTGAATGACAGCTGTTCTGTGACTCCACTGAATTGAGGTCATTAATCAAGGTGTCGGTTTCCGTTTCCAATGAGTTGGGCTGTGTCGTATCCAGTGTTGCGTGCGGCACATCCAACGCTCTTGCGTCAGCTTCAGTCGCTTGTTCGTCGTCAGCTTCACTTTCCAAACTCAGTGAAGCTAAAACTGGAGCTGATATACTCACACTGGGAAAGGAGACGTCGTTTGGGCAGGTATGATCATCCCAGGTATTATTCGAGTCGGTGCCAGTTTCAGCGGCTATTATGTTACACAAGCGTTTGTCCAATAGCTGTATCTGCTCTGGATTAACCTGAGTACGCAACTGTTCAGCGGATGTTACAAATTCCAAAGTGAGCCGCTCCACAGACTTTAACATCAGATCCGGATCCCTCTGTTTATCCGTAATTTTCGCTGTTGAAGTTGGTTGTACATGTACATCTAGATTGGTTGTTGTATCCAATAAAAAAGACTGGTTCGACATATCACTAGTGTCATCGTCATCAGTCCTAAACCCAGTAGTGTTCGCTGTCTCCTTTGGGTGGTTCTCTGGTTTTGCTTGGTTTTCTTTGGCTTTTGTTTCCAGAGTTGGTTTCGGTGCTGTGGTTGTGACTGGAAGATTTCTTGCTACGTTTGTGGTGGCCACGAGAGTGGCTGTGTCGGTGCTGTTGTTGTTGGGTTTGAAGTTGCTGTTGGGCCAGGTGCCGAGAGTGTTCTTTTCTACGTCTGGAGCTGCTGTGCTCTTTGCACTTGGTAATGTAGTAGGTGCCACCTGGAGACACTGATCCAATGCAGCTGCAGACGTAGCTTGCACGTTTTTTGGCAGAACATAATTGGTTTGGTTGAACCGCAAATGTTCACTGGCCACCACAGGGATTTCCGTGCTTACACCGATCTTCTTCGAAATACCCGTGTTTATGCACTCCAATAGTAATTTCTCATCCTTTAGCTCACGCTCGTGATGATGATGATGACGATGGTGTCGGTGATGATGATTTGTAATATAGGCTTTGTGCTGTGTGAGTGGGATTGGCAATGAGTCGAATTGCTTCAAATTTGGATTCGATTGTGTTGTCGAACTAGTCTCCATTGCATGACGCATCTGCTTGTTTGCCTTTGATTCATCTTTGGTTTTGTACATGCCACTCAAAATGCAGAGTTCGAATAGGGACTTCGACTGGTTATCGTTTGAGTCGCTTGAGTCAACCGAACTGTACGATTCGTTATTGCCCACATTTGGGACCGCATGGCTGCGATGTTTGCTCTGAAGTTGTTGTTGCTTTTTGTAATTCCGAGCTGAAATGATTGAAGTCAAAGACGATGTAGAGGACGCGCCTATAATCGGTATCGGCTGTGATGAAGATATTGCAGTCGTCTGCTTGTTACACGATCGCGCAGTCGCATTAAAGCCAAGATTCGATTTTGGTCTGTTGCAACCGGCGGCAATAGCCTAAACATGATGAAAGCCTAATTGAAAAGCCAGCGTACAAATTAAATTGTTATTAACTTACCTGACTGAGAAGGTTTGTGTCATCTTCAGAGTCAATGGACAAAGAACTAAGTGAATCATCCCGAAAATGGCGTTCTTGTGTTACATCAGCTTTTGGTAGCACATCAGCTGCGCAAGAGGTTCTGGAAGCCTGCGTTTTAACAGCTACACCTGCACCGTCAGGACTAAAAAAGTTACAAATTTAGTGCATCATTTTAGATAAATTGCAAATTTAATATTGTCTACCTTAAGTTGCCTTTTAACTCCACCGCCGGTCCAACTAAACTGGAGCCTACAGTCAGATTAGACAAATCGGAGACAACGGAGAAGTTGCATGGACTGTCCTCAACCAAATATTTGTTCATCTCATCGCAGACGGGCAAATACGATGACAACAAAGTACCACCACGTCTCATCATGCTAATGGGATCGGGAGCAACCTTTTTGGCTGCACAATTTTTTTTCGTCATACCCTCAAGTATGCACTGCTGTAAAATATCCGATGACATACCGGCTGCACCACATTCCGAAGTGTTCGAGGACATGTCGTCGGACAGATTGCGGGAGTAACGAACTTCGTTGTTGACAGTCGGATTCGCAATTCCGAAAGCGGTCTCATCTTTCAGTCCGTTTCTGTTGTCTTCCATTGAAATCAGTGACAAATTCGTGTTGCTACCGACCTTTGAAAGCAGCGCGGGTGTGTCTTCAGTGCAATAGGTTTTCGCTTCATCGCACAACTGTTGGGGACCGGAGTTTGTTTTGTTGGGGTTAGCTACAGTGCTTTGCAGCTGGCCTTCGATTGCCGTATTAATGTGCTCAGCAGCCCGATTCATGCCAATATTAATGCAGCTGGCCAACAGAATGTCGTCATTGTTGTTTAGATTTGATTCGTCCTCCTCGCCCTCTGATATCGTATTTTGTGGAAGTGAGTTTTGAGTTGATATAGATTTTGCAAAAGTCATGGTTCCGTCTGTTGGCAACACTTGCTCATCATCGACTATGCTCAAGTTACTCAGACTTGTTGCTGTTGAGAACTGCGCGGGTGTATTTTCCACGTTGAACGTACTAAGGTCGTCTTCGAATACACTATGCAGTGGCCTTCTCGGTTCGACGTTGCGTGGGGTATTCCCATTGTTACGCAGTTGATTTACAGTTGCACCCACACTGTGGCGACGCGGTGTTTGCGGCATGCTTTGCGTTGGGGAATCTGGTAATTCCGAGGGAGAAATCACACCACTAGCAAGACGACTGAAATCACTGACTACAGAGCTTTTGTCATCGCAAGGTCCGACATCTTCATTGACAAGCGAATCCATAGAACTGCGTCGGGAGAACATTAAAGGGGTCTCCAGTGCCGAATTGATGTTTGAAGTGGAGTGTTCCATTGCACTAGATTTGTGTGTGTCGTTTTCCTTAGGTATTTCCTTGACCGCCTTGCCCGCCACACGTGCTTCGTTCTTGAGCCTATCAGCGATTGCAGCTTCATCCAAACTGCTTAATGAATCGTAGCGACTAAAATAACCTGGAGTGCCCTCCTCACAATAGTTTATTGGTTTCTCTGGTGTGTAGGAGCCATATTGTGTCGGTTTTTGTGGTTTCTTTGCGGTCAATGCACTTTCGTCTGCCATTGGTTTGCTCTCCACTGCTGCAGCTATATCAGACTTAGCACCCTGCCTTAGATCAGTAATAGATGCAGCATTCGATATGACATAGGGTGTGTCTTCCGTTTGGTAGCATTTAACACTATCATCCAAAATAAGCAAAACTTCAGTGCCGTCATCGCGTTTCGGTTTTCCACTGGTCGAAGCCAGTTTTCTATCTGGAATTGGCCGTACAGTTGTTAAAATGTCAACATCGGATTCTGTTTGATTTTCTGCGTAGCGCAAACTGAAGTCCGTGGGTTGATCCAAGTCGGTCTCTTGATATGTTGGATAATTGGTGCTATCTTCTACGACCACCTTAGTTTTAGTGTCATCTAATTCTTTAACCAATGGAGAGTTTTCGTTGTACTTGACTGAGTAATCGATTGGCTGCTCTTCGATTATTTCCACATCGTTTTCTAACTCAAAAGCATTTGTCGGTGAGACTCTTGGCACATGGACCTCGGTTTTGCTGGTCATACTTCCTTTTGCATCGGCTGGAAAATGCGAACGTTTGATGTTCTCATATTCCGAATCTGATTTGGAGGAGAAAATCGAATCGCGACTTTCACTTTTAGCTAGCGTAGCCGAACGAGTAATTCGTGTACTGTTCCCTGATGTTGTGGGCTGTTCTACTGCTTTACGTGGTTTTTCCGCATTAATATACCACGGATCTGTTGCTGACATAAAAGGCAATCCGTGTACAAGTAGATCAACGCTGATTCCGGGTCCGTGTTGTTCTTTTTTCGAAGATGTGTGAATATCATCCACGATATCAGATGTTTCAGAATGCGCCTTTTCACCTAGTTCCTGCTGCAATGCCTTTTGTTTTCTGGCATTGAGCGTTGGCAATTTCTTCAAGCCCAGTGATCGCGCTATAGGATCCATACGATTCTGATTTTGTATTGCTGGGCGAAAGTTCAGCAAATTCTTCAGGGCAGATGAACTGCCCTCCGATATCATTGCGTGCTTGGAGTGTATTAGCGAACGCAACATTGGAATGGCACCGTTGTCCCAAAGAAACTTTTGATCCTCGGGACATCTTGCTGAAAGGTTCCAAAGCGTGCCGCAAGAGTTGCTGACCACGGTGAGACTTTCCGATTTCAACTGCTGCAACAGTATTGCTAGACAGTTATGTTCACGTAAGATTTGGCGATAGGCTTCGCATACAGCAATGTGGCTAGAGACATTTCTTAGAATGCCTCCCGCGTTTTCTATAATTTTCAATGTTTTGCTTGGACCTTCATAAGTCAACATTTTCACCAAAAAAGCCAAAGCTCCATCAACCGCACAAAACTCAGCTTTATTTGTGCTGCAATGGGCAGAAAGATTCCAAAGTGCTGACAGTATCGCTTTTAAGGTATTCTCATTCTTGTTTGACATAGCCGCACGTGCTAACGCCGTAACAGTGCCGATCTCATTTAGCACAGCTTTCATGTTGTTATCAGCACGCCATGATAGATTACGCAAAACGCTGGCAGTCACCTGCAGTAAATCGTCCGGTGCTGCATCAAGTTGGGCAATGAGTGCCTCCATAAACAATTTTTGGCTGCATAAAAGCGCTTTGTTATTCTCGTCACCAAAAGTGAGGTTTGTGAGTGCCATTAGAGCGTAACGGCGCAGCGAATTGCAACATTGATCCCCCGGCCTGGGGCCGTGCACAGCATGATCCAAATGCACGAGATTGGGTATCGCCTGCAATGCACCAAGTTCACACATGGCATGCCGGTGTTCCTCATCAAAACTGACTTTCATTAGCGAAGAGATTGCTGCCAATGGATGGCGATCCGAATCATCAGCGATTGCCTCACCACCACTCTGCAGTAGCGTCTTCAAAAAATGACAATAGCCCAAAATTTGATCCAGCAAACGTAACACCTTCGCTTCCCGCCGGCCAGCCTTCTCATCCGGGTGCCGATGAACAACGTTGTGCAAAGCCATGCCGGCGAACTTTCGAACACCTTCCTCATTATCAGGCGAGTGTATCATCTGCACTAGCAATGGTATGCAACCGGAACGACGTAGAGCAATGCAGGTCTCTGAGTTTTCTGAGAGCTCGAAAAATTTCTTTGCCATTTCTAGTGGATCTTTCGAACCGAGCATTGAAAGCAACGAATACACACATTCCACTTTCGAGCCGAGTGTAACGTCCATATCTACGTTGCTTACCGGCGACATTTGCATACTGGCGCCATAATCTTCCAGGCGTTCTGTCCAAGCTGAGCCTCTTGGAAAATGATGTGGCATCGGGGTGCCTGTGGAGAATTTAGTATACATCGAACTATGGCGCTCATTAAGCGATGATGTAGGAGATGATTTGCTCTGCGAGACAGCACGCTGCTCTCTGCGTTGATCACTGTGTTGACGTCCAAAATTTCTATCCAAACTGCGATGTTCTCGCAATTCCTGTGCAATTATATAATCTGGTGGAATTGGATTTTCATCCAGAAAATGCTTTGCTTTCGAGTTTTTCACCTTGGATGATTTGCTCAGCTCATTGGAAACGACAATATTTGTAAAATGCAAGGTATTATCATCCTGCGTAAACTCTTTCTTTGTGTACCCACTTGCCGCTAGCTCGTAGTCGCTTACTTCACCATCTCGTTCGTATTTCTTCTCAATTTTAATTTCCTCACCACTGTTGTGTTGGCCAATCTTAAGACTGCGGTCAAAATGCTCCACGAACTCTGGTGGTGGCATTGAATCATAGTCGAGAAAGTGCGGTTCCTGGGTAGCCACAGCTTCGACATCCAAACTCTCCAACTCAACATCGACTTCGGCATAATCAATTATGCTGGGTCGATCCTCAAGCTTGTCTTGTGGCTGATACATCTTCAAACAGTGCAAAGTGCTCTCAATTTATTTGTACGATGACTGAGTTGAGTCTTAGCCACAACCAATTTTGCCTTATTATTTCATACCTGGAATGGAGCGAAGAAAGAAGATAGTGATATTTACTCAACAATCTATTTTGTGTTTTTTCACTGGAATTTGTTTATGTGAGCGTAAGTATGCGACCACAACAAGTGAAATACAGATAAAAGTCAACAACAATTTGCAATTGGCTGACTATGCCACCTCAATTCGAGCATTTCGAATCAGCGTCTCGCTATGGCATACTCTCTAGTGGGTGCGAAATGAAGCTTTCAGAACTACACTAACCCCATGTCCACGAAGAATCACCCCACCGTCTGGAAGGAGAAACACTTATTCTTGTGTTACGTGGCTAGTCCTTTTTCTGTGCGTGGTGTTGGCTTTAATCATAATTTTCCGACTTTAATACTTTAGTTTGACACAACTATCTAATTTTCTTCTTATTTTTGTGCTTTTCTACCTCGGGTTGCTGTATTACGGTAATATGTTAACAGCCAAAACAACAACAACAGCAACACGACAACAAATTGAATCTGAAAATGTATCTGTGCTGAGGTGAATGCGTTTTAGAAAGTCGATCTTTTTTCTTTTTCTTTTTGAGATTTCTGGTGCATGACTTAAATTCAACGCTCTTAGCTTAGTGTCTCTAGCTCAGCTTGTGAGTCAACTGAGCTCCCGCAAACACACACAAACAACACGATTTCGGGATAAAAAATTTCTGTGAGGTGACTACAAACCCGGCAGTTGTTGCCAAATATCAGCTTGGAAGTAAAAATAAATATGGTCAACTCTTCAATAAGAATATATCTGTACGATTGTATGTACATACATATGGAAATTGCCGTTTCCCCCTCTCACATTAACTGGGCGTAACAAAAGCTTGCACAAATGTAATATGCTCATTTAGTCACACATAATTTCATTAGTCCAGGCCACGGAAACAGTTTGAAATACCACCAACGCCCTTAACTAAGCAACATGATTAATTATAGTAGCATTTTCTTGCACACATTCACTTTTCAAATAAATGTTTAATTACTGAGATTGCGAATAACTCCGTCACTTATTCCAATTCCATTGTCTTGTCTTCTTTATCGATTTTTCCTCTGCGAGTGTGGCACACTTCCTTGCTGATGCCGCCGAAACACTGTTTTAGCATGCGTTCAGTTGGCATTCGTGCAAAAAATCAGATAATGGTACATTAAGTTATAAAATTAAAACACATTTAATTGAAATAAATTTAAAAAAAACGTTCAACTTCGTGGAACCAAACCCTGTGCAAAACGAGAAGCACAAAACGTGCGCTGCTTCTATGCCAATTGGCAGTCACTGAATGCACAGATTTCTGTACCATTCCAATTGGGATAGAGTTGTCTAACAGACCGTGCGGCCATGTGTTTGCAACTAATGCTAGTTGGCAAAAATGTTTATGCATAAAGGGTCAAATATACGCTTCAAATATTTGAACAAATGTTCCCTAAAAAGGGAAATTTAGGCTATTTGACGTGTCTGTGGGGCTGTTTTCGCATTTTCACAAACGTTTGGTACAAATCAAAATTTTTCAATATTTCGTCAAATGGTCAAACCATTTGAAGTGTCTGTTGCGCCTTTTTCTCATTCGAAATAGTAATAATAATAAATAAATAAAATTGAAATTTGACAAACGCAGTTTGTTGAGTATGTGGGCTACGCATCAGATTACAACAACAACGATTTGTTCAAATATTTGAGGCGTATATTTGGCCCTTAACGAACAGTTACAGTTTAAGAAATTATTGCTCCTTTTTCCTTAATGAACTTTCGATTGAATTTGAATTCTTCAATAATAAAATCTTATTGAGTTAAATTTGTGTAATTATTGAATGATAAACATACAAACTTGACGTATTAAGAAAAAATTGGAATTACGATACGTTGTAAAGAGCCCCCGACACAGTCATTCATGTATGATCAATCAGTTGAGGACGTGTGCGTGAAACTGCGTCATGCAAGCAGGTCAATCGTTCGTTTTTTACCTTTTGAAGTTTTCAGATGACAAAGTAAATTTCGGACTAACATTAATTGTCGCCAACCGCAAAGTTGTCGCCGTGATGCACAAAGCACAGTGTACAATCTGGATTGGAAGTAGTCCGAACTACATTGGATTTCTTCGAGCTGTAGCCGAAGCCGTTCTCACATGACGAAATAACAAAACGACTTTTGTATTGCCGCATAACCATCAGACGCAAATTAAGTAGGCATTTTAAAATATGTACCTATACTCTCGTTCGGTTAAATTATGATGAAAGTTTTGACGATAAAGTGGTTATCGGCCAAGGTAGCTGTAAGAATTCTGCCAAATATACAGGCTCAACAGCGTATACCCTGTTTAAGTCAATGATTAATTAAATTAATGTGAGGGCAGTTGTATTAAAGTAACTCTGCTCAATAAAATAATTTTATTTATTTTTTACTCTTGTCCTTAATTGTATATTTATCATAAGACTTAGTGGGGTCATAAGGCTCCCAGCGGCTGGCGGGGAATATGTGCTTATTACGTTCGTACCAAGAACGAAGTAAAACTTTGCCTGCATGGGACTCCTCCTTCTCAACGGAAGCGTCGCTGATCATACGTACGTCATCGTGCACGTCGAACTGAAAGAGCGGACCGGATTTGCCACGCGCCTTGGTCACAATAAAATCGTAAAAAGAATAGTGATGCGGCAATATCAAATCCTCTTTGACGTACATCAATTGATCGGCCATAACGGTTTTCAGCTCAATGAACTCTTTGCGCAGCAATTCAAGACATTTTTGCAGGAATTGGTAAATGGAATTGCCTTTCTTCATGTGCACGCTACGCCTATGGCCAGAGCCATCCCAATAACTGAATGTAATAGTAATATCTTCGTCTTTCAATTCCGCTTGCTGCATTACCCATTCTTGACGCAGTTGTTCACGCAGGCGATTCTCCTGTTCCTCGCGTTCTCGGTCCGGCAAAAACGACGTATCCACATCGGGATTTTTGCAGATCTTTTTCTTCTTTGGTGGCAATACGTCGGCCATGTCGCGCCAATTTGGCGTGGGCTTTTCCGATTCGTTGTCGTTGTCATGGTTTTCGGCGTCGCCTTCGCCATCTTCATCCTCATCCAAATTGAATGATAAGGCTTGTATTTGACGCTTTTGCTTGTTCTTTTCCGCTTGTATAGCCTCGAGTGCTCTCTGTTTCTCACGATCCTTTTCGTCCTTTTTGAGTGCCAATTTTTTCTCACGTTCACGTACTATGTCCTCTTGCTTGGCTTTCATCTGATCCAGGGTAACCAAACCAATAGTAGATGATTTGAGTTGCTGTTCGACGGCATCGTAGTGTGTTGCGAACTTGTTCTCGATCTTCTCCAGCTTCAGGTCCTCTTCGATTTTCTTCTTGCGGAATTCAATCTCTTGCAATGCAATCTCACGCTTTTTCATTAGCTGCGCGGCGCGCCCAGCCTCGCTGGCTGCACCTTTATAGTGTGCCATTCTATTTCTATATTTATAATTTGTATTATTTTTTAAATGATTTCTTTATGGACGAGGGTTCAGATTCCTCAAAAATTGTTTACGAAAACAGCTGATTCGATAAGTATTGCTTTGGTTGCATGTCAAAATGTACTAAAAAAGCCGTGGTAATATGTTTCCTTTTTTGCTGAATTACTTCAAAAAAATGGTTTATCAACATTTTAGACTTTATGAATTCAAAACTTGATAACGGTTAAGTTTTTAAATTTTAACACTTGAAACTGCAATTACTTATAGGTAAACCATGTATAATTTTTGTCTATAAACTCTTGACTATAACAGCATTTGTAGTCTACGTATTTATCGCCAAGCCCGCAACGAACGATGTGGCGTAATCTAAAGCACGCATAAAGGATGAAATGTTTCAAAACTTTGAAAACGTTATTTATCCTTTAACGTTTTCAAGGAGCTTTTCCCGCACCTGTTTCGTCCTTTAGTTCACTCGACTTAGCATGACTTCGCAACTGTTCGGAGCTTTTCCCCGGTGCACAAAATGTATTTATGTTTAGGCCAATAGCAAATTGAGTTCAGTTCATAGCCGGGCTTTGATACGCGGCATACATAACGCGCGCGCTTACCAAGAAATCGAACCGAAATATTAATAGAGTAAGGAACATCATATCAGAAGAAGTGATAATGATGTTGTGATTTAATTTTCCTTTTCAACAGTAACGAATTGTGAAGTGCGCTAAAACGAAAACAGTCAAATGGAAATGTAAATTGACAGCTAAAACGAAAGCACGCCGATACGACCCACACCCATGAACTCATACGCGTGGGGTTTGTGCTGGTGCTGTGCCATTCTCAGTATGAAAGGACTTCGTTTAGATTGTCTGTTAGCTGCTTCGTTGGTCGTTGGTGAATGCGTTCACAAGGACATTACGGACATAGGGCTGAATGCACATTAAGGAAGTCCCCGAATTAAAAGTCATTCGATCCAAGCGATTCAAGACTGGATTTTCGACTTAAATAACGTTGTCTGTCTATTGTCAGCGTGAGGGTGCGAGTGGGACCGTTTCACCCGGCGGGGGGCACGTGATAAGCGTACTAAAGACTTTAGTCAACTGATTGCCCCTGTCGATTGTGATATAAATGGGAGATACGATACGAAAAAATACCGACATTGTACTCTTTGTCCTTTGGCGTGTTTGTGAAAGTGTGTGGGTGTGTCTATATGCGTGTTTCTGTTAGACGTGTTGTGTTTGGGGGAGGGGGAGTTTTAGTGCCAGTGGTTGGTATGTGTGTGATTGGTATATGAATGAGTTGTGTGTGTGTGGAAAGTCATTCAGGACACGAAGAAAAATAAAATATGCTTTTACATACATACGTCTGACATTTGTGTCCAGAACCTGAATGGATGGATTGCTAAATGCGCCAGTATTCACACTTGAACCGAGCGCCGGAAATCGTCTAACTGACTAAGCATCTGACCACCCACGACTAGCAACATAATTAATTTGACTTTAATTTATCGCCAATTATTTTAACTATAAGCGACAAGGACTCGACACTCATACACTCATTCATGCACTTTCATACGAAATTAATTACGGCACACCAACGTTCTCGAGAGCAGCAGCAGCAGCAATAGCAGCCGTAGCTTTACACTGCAATTAGCGCCAGTACCGCCTGCATTGGTGGGACTGACCTGAGCTTCCCTTAAGTGCGGTGCGTTTTGTACGTGTATGTCGTCTTGTTTATGTGCCTTCGTGGCTGGGGCTCGGCCCAGGACATCGCAGCAACGCAAAGGCATAAACAAATGCGCCGACATTTTAATGGCGGTCGAATTTATCCTTTGGGATATTCATTGATACTATAATACGTCGTAAAAGCCACAGATTCAAATAATTCAATATCAAACAAACTTTGTTCTTCGTCTTCCTCTTTGGCGCAGTTAAAGCAAAGCGCTTTAAGCCTCATCAAAGCCATCAAAGAGATATAATTTTTGATTGCGAAAAACCCGTAAACCTTTTCTTTTATTATTTGTCAAACTGTAGAGGAATAGTGTTATAACTTTGTCATGCCATTTGTCGAACCCGGCTGGAAACAAGATCTCGAAGTTTGGCACCAGCGGAATATCATATCTGGAATCATATGATGTAGACGGACATAAATTACAACTTGATGCGTAGGCGGAGTGTGCAGATTTCGAAGAGTTATTACTGATGGCCACCAAAAAGGCGTTTCCGCTTACTTTTTGAGGAAATCTGAACCTGAAAATATGGCCATGAAGTTTAAATACTTAAATACAAGCTTCCCTTTGTTGTCCTCCGCTGGCATATCCGTATAAAGCGTATGGGGAAAAGGCACTTGCGTTGTATTACAGAAGTCCCTCCTAGACTCTATAACTAAATTGAATAATTCAATTCATTTTCTTTTGACTTACTGCCTGTTTGTAGCGTTAACTTTGAGTTTGTCTGCCTTTCACCATGGGTAGGGTGTAGGTTGTTGTATGGTGTGGTGTGGGTTGTGACAGACTGTCAGTTTGAAAATGGCACATCGTAAATCAAGGCTTGTTATTCTAACTGCGAGGCTACATTTGATTTAATGCGAAAAGTATCTTATTTTCTTGGTAGCCTTCATTTTTTATGCAATAAACCACCCCCGAAACACATTTCTTCCTCGTAGTTTTGTTTGCCGAAGTGCTTTCGCCGCAGCCGCAAACTAATGCAAAAGTCAAGTGACATTTGTCGCAAGTCGCAGTCGCAGTCGCAGCCGCACGGAAGTCAAATTCGAATGGTGTAAAAAAAGGAGAAACATAGCTTTAAGCAAATTCGACGCTCTACCTTTTCTACTTTTCCGACTCTGTCTACTCTTCACTACTCAACTCTTACCGACGCTTTGCCACAGCGTACAATATGGAAGATGTTGTTACACCACCGCAACCGCAGCCAACGAAAAAGACAACTCTGTCTGTGGACCGTGCCGCATTCCTTTTGCTGCGCGTCAAGAAGGCGTTCAAGAAGAAGCGTCAACAGCGCAAGGATAAACAGTAAGTATTATCGATGTTATCGTCGTCGTAGTCCTGGCGCCGTGCCACACCAACCAACTAAACAGCAAACCCATTCACTAGCTGAACGACAGAGCGTCTAAGCGACCAACTGAAGCGACACTCAAGCCAAATGCTTCTCGACAGTTCAAGTGTTTGCTGGCGGCTGTTGGCAGTTGCTTCTGATTGGCGTGGGTTTGGGTGTTGGTTTTGGGTTGGGGTTGCCAGATAAGAATCAACGCGCTTAAATCCACTTACGGTGGTCACTTGATTGAAGTGTTGCGCTGCTACTTAGAAACGGATTTCGCGCAAGCATTGCGTATACGTTGTGGTCAATCTCATCCGACGTCGTTGTCAGAATTGTCTCAAATATATTTTTTTCTCATCTTATTTTCTATGTACTGTTTTCTCCTTTTTCTCATTCCTCATACCAGTGCTCAGCAGAGTGCGGCAGCGGGTGCATTACAATCTTCGACTCATGCCGCCGATAATCGTAAAATGCCACCGCCATTGCTGCGTTCGCGCACGTTGCCGGCCATCATTATGCCAGGAGTACCAGCGGTCTCTTTGCTTGCCACAGACAAACAAAGTGCACATTTAGGTAAGTGCGACCGACCTCTTTGAAGTGCATAATAAGCTGTCAACTCGTCTTTCCAGAGGATCGTGGGGTTAGTGCCACATATGGCAGTGGTGGCTGTAGCAGTAGCGGTGCCAGTAAAAACGCTGGTTTCAATCGTTGGTCATTGCTTTCGCGTACCAATAATACGAACTACAATAACAACAACAATAGTTGCAGTCACATTAACCACAACACGTTGTCTATGAAATCATTAAATCTTCCAAAGGACGACAGCACATTGAACTATAGACGTAAATCCTCGGGCAGTTCGCCGCACTCAGCAGCAAATCAACAACAACAACAGCAACAGCAATTACAACAACAACAAATGCAACAACAATACTACGCTAGTGATGGCGCCTATTTCCAATTGTCAGACAATTTTGAATGCCATGCCGATGGCTCCTTATTATTGCGGTAAGGTTAATTACTGGCAGGCATTTGAATTTCCCATACACATACATATATATATATACATTTGAATGTATTTACATATGTACATATTTTTTATTCGATTTTTGTAGTATTCCGGCGCCACACGTTGTTGCAGCACGCGCCTACCATTATGCATCGAAACGACCCGTTGGCAACACCGTCGATGTCAATGCTGATGTGCCAGCATCGACACGCGATGCCGATGATTGCGATGATGGTGGCAGCAGCGGCGCCAGTAGCAGCAGTTCCACGGCCTTCACACGTTTGGCTAAGTTGCTGCAACAAACAAGCAAAGCAGCAGCGCCGTATTCGTCGGCGCCACAACAACGGCAGCAGCCGCAGAAGCAGATGGGTGGCACAAGAACACCGCCAAAGGGCAACAGCAGCTTGCTTGGCTTGAGGGAGGAAACGCCACGTCGTTTGTCGTGGGAGAGGTGAGTGTGTTTGAGTCAAACATCATAATCACCTACACATAAACAATATATACAAATATATTCAATCTACTTAAGTAGCCCGTGTGCCAAATCATATTTTTTATGTTCCATGGTTTTGCCGCTTTATGCGCTTTATGCGCAATATGTATGTATGTATAATATGAATTTTCTTCTTGTCTTCTTTCACTTTTTGTCACAGGCGCAAGGATAGTAGCTCATTACAACGTTCCGCTAGCATTGATTCGTTTGCCGAGATTGTCTTTAGCGACATGCCGTGCCCCTCACTTGAAATGCCGCGCGGTGTAGCACCACCATTCAGCAAACGACCTTCGACAAGCAGCCTCTATTCGAATTATCACTTTTACGGCGGTGCAAGTGGCGGCGACATTTCGCTAAGCTTTGCTGGCAGCAGCAGCGCTGCAAATAGTCGCCGCGAAAGCTTATTAAGTCCATCATCTACACGTCGAAATAAATTGCACCGGAATAAAAATGGTAAGTAGCGCGTTTGAATAAATGCACGAGATGTAGATAATGTAGAAAATACAAGTAGAAATTTCATTTTTTGGGAGAGAGAGAGACAGAGAGAGATACAGTAAGATAGAGCTCAATAGAGAGAGCATATAATGATCGAGCGCTTGCTCTCAAATATTACGAACACAAACCACTCTCGTCTTTTTATTTGAGTGTGTTTGTGTGTTGGAAAGCAAAACGAACGTCGTTGTCTCGCCGCCGTTCACGGATCAACTCCGATTCGGTTTCTTTTAGTTGGCGTGAGTTCATAACGCGAGTTGCGAGCGTTTTGTAGCAAAAGTTGAAGCGTTGCATTTTGCTCAAGTTTCGTTTTGCGGTTAAAAATAAAAGCGCGATTTTTTTTTTTTGTTTCTAGAAAAAAATAAAATTATGTCAATTAAGAAAACCTTAACTATATTAAATTCTAAAAAAATTAGATAGCTAATATATTTATTTATTGTTGATTTTTCAACATTATTTTGGTCTTAACATGCTTCTTCGCGTGTGTGTCGAAACTACCTGTTTTCGTTTTGCGCGTGTGTGCGTGTAGTTTTACCTATTTATGTTTGTATGTGGCGCGATCACGACGAGCGTGCAACTGTTTTTTGACCATAAATCGAGAGTGCCAGTAGAGAGCAAAGAGCGCATAGAAACTAACAAAATAAACGATAAAACCAGCAACATGTTGGCCATGTCGAATTCTGTGCTTTAAACGTTTAACCTGGTTAAATTGTAAGGAAAATGAAAAAAAAAAACAATTTCTATTTATTTGCGTTATAAAAAAGTTTCGATAATAAACAACTTGTCATGAAACAATTTTGTTTTTTTTATTACTACCGCCTTGCGTGTCTACTATTTGAAGTTACCACAACATACACTGCAAATTAAAACATATTTTAACATAAAAAAGAAAGTTGAACTGTTTAAATGCAACGTTACTACGCTCTTAAAGTAAAACAACAAAATCAACAAATTAATACAGTTGCAAAAAAAAAAAATAATAATACACACACAATAAGGAACAAACCTACGAAAGATTCAAAAAATAGCATGTACGTGTCTTGTCGTTTTTCCAACTACGAGTACAACGAAAGTGAACTTTTACCATTTTCTTTTTGTATATGTGTGTGTGTTGAGTGCTGTGGGCCAATAACTTAAATTGTTGAGAGGGAGTAACGAAGCAGAAAACGAACGCAATGGATAAGCAGAAAAGAAACGGCATAAAGAAATGACAACAAAGTAACTAACAACTAATTCCCTCACGTGTCTTTTGTTTCGACGGCCCTTCGCTGCTGTTGCTGCTGCGGGTGCATTAAAATTAAACGCCACCCAAGCCCAGCTCCGCAACGACATCGCCCACGGTTTTCCTTGTCATATGCTCCTTTATAACAACAAATAAAAGCGCTAACGCTCACTGCTCATCCCCTTAAAGCTACACTGCCACTGTCGTCGTTGCTGCTATCGCCGCCGCCATTGTTGCAAAGTGCGAGCTTGATTTGCAACTTAAAGTTTCTTTGGCCTTTTGTACGTAGTTTTGCTGCTGTTTTTTTTTGTTAATATTGTTGTTGTTGTTGTTGTTTCTGTTGTCACGTATTTTTTATTGTTGTTTGTGAAAATACTCAAGCGCAAGTTTTGAAATGTTGATCGTTTGAAAAGGCAACAACAACAGCAGCAGTAAGCAAAGTAAAGAAAAGTGAAGGAAAAAAACAACGAATAATAGCACAATAACAATGAACAGGTAAATCATCGTAAAACAACCTTTTCGTTTGTATTTTCCCTTTTTTGTGCTCACTCACTTTGTTTTTTAATTATTATAATTTCCATTGTTTTATTGTGCGAATTTAAAATTATTTAAAGCCCAAACATACAAACCACACACACAAAAAATTGCAATTATTAGACATCTATTTTCTTTAAAAAAAAGTATTACAAAAATATAAAAAATATTAAAAAAAAAATAAAAAATCTTTAAAAAATATATAAAGAAGTGCACATATGTTTAGATACTCCGCTGTATATCTGGCTGTTTTTGTATACTTGTGTAAATGTATGAGTGTTGCAGCCATGTGTGAAATTCGTACGTTTGCTTAAAGCCGCCACAAAGTCAAATTCGTGTGAAAAATGTTGTCTATTTATTTGCTTGTTTGCCAATGTAAATAACAAGCTTAGCTGCACATTGTACTCGTATTTCTCTTGTAACTCTACTCTTGGTAAATAATCTGAATCCGTATTGACAACGGCCGTCAGCTAATTCAAGCTTAGCTTTGTCAGGTTCGATTGAATTATGCTCTCACCCGGTTTGTTGCAACATCAGCACGTTCTGTATCATTTTAAATGCGATGAGCACGTAACCGCGACGGTTACTTTGAATGTTACTATGGATACGTTAGCCATACGTAATTGTGTGCGCAAAAACCATTTGCAAGTTTCCGGTTTCACAAACCTTTGAACTTAAGCGCTAAGGTCGCATAAAAATAGTTCGGGTTTGTAAATCGCATCGAATGACTAAACAAATAAAAATCTCCAACTTGCTTGGCGTTCGGCAGTAAGAGGGCGTAAATGTGCGCTATCGAAATGGCAGGCGTAGGTTTCAGGGTTCTAGTTGCTTTTGTTGTTGCTGGCAATAAAATCATGAACAAATTTTCATTTTCAAGGTCACGAGAGTGGTGAAAGTCTCTGACCTGACCGCAATTCAAGTGGAATTATCACAAAGTGATTTTCTTCTTATTTATTTATTTATTTTTTGGGTAATAGGAAGCGAGCCTTTTTTGGTTTTAGGTCAAGTAGTCACTTTGGTGCACCTGACCCAAAGAACAGGGGAAAGTTAATTTTGAGCATACAAAATCAAGTGGTGCTTTCGAGTAATTGAGGTCTGGCTTGATTTTGCGGTAGGAAAAAAATCAACATTTTTGTCGGAAGACTCCAGCTAAACACTTTTTATTGACGCTATTCAATATGACCTTAATTTAAATTCAAGCATTTTCACTTATAGATTCAATTGACTCAGTAAAGAGCGAATTTAAAGCCATCAGCGATACAAAATTCCAATCACTATCACACTCATAAGTCAGATTTCACTTCTCGGAACGCTCAAGCTCAAGAACTAGCGCAGTCATTATTCCGGAGTCTCATTGTTGAATTGCCATATGATCATTCAATTTTTTGTTTTACTACAAAATTCTGTTAGGTAGATACCCTGCTTTTTCTATAGCCAAATGTGTATTTTTACCATGTGGAGATGATTACTTACTTACTTATTAAATGGAAGGGCTTAAAATAGTTTCCACAGTGCTTGTATTAATTAGTAAAATGAAAATCATCTAAAAATTCTTTCTTTGTGAAATTATAAAAATTAAATATCCTTATTGTCCGGGCGTGAAATTCTTATCATATAACAAAATAATGAAAATATAAAAGAAACAATAAAATTACTGTTTACAGCATAATGGATTAAAATTTGAGAAATAGTGAAGTACCACACATAAAACGAAAAGGTTTTCCAAGTACATTTTTCGAATAGCTTTGCCACTTTAAAGTGAATATGTATATTTAGTCTTTCCGGTTACCAATCCAGTTTCAATTTCAATTTCTGCTTCTTTTCTTATCATCGAAACGTTTACTCCGGGCAAGTACCCTATTGTTGTTTTAGCTTCATTGAAGCATTAAACTCGAATAACTTATTCGGCGTGGCTATAACAACTGTGCCAATTATTTGTATACCTTTGGGTGTGTAAACAATAATCACCGTATTTAAGAGTAGCAACAGAGTCATCTACAAGGTAAACAAGTAAATGAGCGGCGGTAGTTGAGTACGCCGTCTTTTCTCTATTTCTTCCAATATTTGAACAAACAATATATTAAATAATTCTCTTGACATAACTATTCTTTTCATGCACGAATTTAATGGGCTATTAATTTAATCGGTGTATGAAAATGTGAACATTATAACCTGCCTACTTCAACGGGACATTAAGAGAAAAGCCCTTAGTTTGTGACATAAAAATTAACACGAAATTTTGGTATAACCACTAAGTATTCAAAAAATCACCTCTATAAACTAAATTTTTACTCTGCCGTGGCGGAACCGAGATAAACACGAATTTACTGATTAATGTCCTTGCAAGAGAGTCTATACTGTATTTGTTTCATAAATCTTTACTAGGTGCTACAGAAAATAGATACATTTATATTTTTCCTTCCAACCACTTAGTAATAATACATTTTACTAGGCTTACCCGCAAACGTTGTTTTGCCTTCAAACCGTTGTGTATTTGTTAATATTAATGGAAACAAATTTGTGTTAATAACAGAACAATTTATTCCAAGAAAAACTCTTAAAATATGCGTACATTCAGATGAACGTGAATTTACCCAAACCGTCTCTAAGAAATGGGAGATTTCAAAACCGTCAAAAGAGATTTCTGGCACACCGAGAATTGCAATTGTGTTGGAATTGGGGAGAAAGAGATTTCTGGCAGACACCCGCTTGAGCCTTAAATTTAACAAGAATGTCGAAACGAGGGTCGAGTTATCGAGAGTACACTGCTTATAGATAAAGTATATATCTGAAATTGATATTCTCTGTTGTTGTCTAGGACATATGTTATTGAAAGCACTAATAATCGATGGATGAATAATAATGGAATAATTGTATTTTATTTTTATAAAAGTTGCTTGAACTCTCTTGACCTGCGTCATGCTAAAAATGCAGAACAGCGCGTTTTAGCAGAAGTGTGAAAACTAAGCCATTTCACGTCGCGCAGAATGAACACATGGACTGAGTGGGCATAACAGCCACAGGGACAGACAACAAGCAAACCTTCAAACCAACAAAGAGAATATCAGAATGGCTGATAGGCAGGCGGGCAGGCACTGAGTCAGTCAGAGCAGGTACTTGGAAAGGTACGCTTCTAAGCATAACGAAGCAGGGTCTAAATTTAACCTACATCCACAATGACGCCGACTAAACTGAATATGTTTTGTACTTCGTTGCTTACAGTGATGCTGGTAAACAAGGATCATAAAGTAGTCGATACAGGGGTAGGTAGGTAGGAAACTAGCGATACACAATGTAATGTACATATACCATATAAGGGTCGTTCGCAGAGTCGAAGAGTTGAAATGACGGAGAGTCTTGATGGCGTGCTTATGTGCACTGAGTACAGCCAAAGATACGAAGGAATGTATCTGACACTCACGCTCGCACGCTTACTCTCCGCTCGCTCTCCGCTCGCTCAAGAACGCGGTTAACAGGCTTTGAATTGAATCACGTACCGCTGATTATTCAGTTTGAGTTCGACACAGACGCCGGCGTAAACTAACTGCATCTGAACTCGAGTAGTGCGAATGAAAGAACGATGGAATATAAATAATAAAAAACCAACGCGTTGCATTATGTAAATTGACTAACTTTTTGAACTTTTTCGTTGACGTTATAGTCGAATCGTACTTTCGGTATAAATGTTATTAAAGTGCAAATTAGAGCGAGAAAATGGAGCGACGCAAGGCGATTAAGGCTTACAAAAAGCTCAGGAATAGAGACGCAGATACCGATGAGGACGCGAATGTTGGTGTGGAGGGCGACGGATTTCGTCGTTCGCACTCTTTGCGCGCCTCCCTTCGTGCAGCACTTAAAGCAAGGCTGCAAAGTCCCGCAGTGTCATTACAATCGCCATTTAAATTTCGTACACGTAATGCGCGTAAAACACTCGATAAAACGAAAGCAGCCAAAGCATTGGAATTGGGCAAGGATATCGAGCAAGTTGCAGTTGTCGTAAAGCACATGAAACCGTGTGAAAAAGCGAGCCACAACGATGCTACAGAGCAATGTGCAGCAGCAACGCCGGCGAAAACGGATATGCTTGACGAGCGGAGTAAAGCGCAATTGACGCAATTACCGCCAGGCGTAGTGGTCCCACGAAAGGCGTGCAAATTGCTACAGATACCGGAAAGCTATTGTGTGAAGTATCTCAGTGAACAGCAGCAGAAGGCACTCGACGTGGAACGTGAAAGTGTGATGCCGACGTCGGTAGAAACGAGCGGCAGAGGTTTGTTGACAACGCTACCACCGAATGCTTCGAATGTGACCGCACCCACTATGCGCACGGCAACAATACGCAGACCGATGCCGTATCTAAATAGTCGTAGGTGTTGTCAAGATACTTTAATAGTCGTTGATTGTCGATCAAAGTGATTAATTGATGTAGTATTGTGACCTGTTGTAGTTAAGTGATGTGTGTGTTTTAACTGGGTAACTAACTGCTGGTGGCAGTAAGGGGTTTGGCGGAATAATGATAATTGCCGACGAATATCACCAACAAGTAAAATACGTACAATTCGAATTCAGTTCAGGTATTCAAATTCAGTTCCTCTCACGAGCTCGACGCTCCGATATGCCCTACCAACTGTATGGGGGAGTCTGTATTTAATTCCATATTTGGTGTTGTTTTTTAAAGTTACCAACAAATCCTTGTAATAGTGTCGCCCCTAGTCAGGCAACTACTACTACTTTTGCTATATAACTGACTGCTGCATTCACAAAAGGTTTGCTATGCTCGTGCAGAACACAGAAAACCCAAATTTACACTGCGTATTATCCGCATTATAAGCTAGATAAATACTTTATTCGAAAACCGGGCGAGGTCCATGCTGGTTTAATGTTCATCACAGCGCACGTAGACTCTAATTTCGGAGACTACATTTGGAGATTCGCAGTTTAATTGTGCAGATATCAAGTATCGATTTTGGTACATAAAACCCCCACCCAATAATGTTAGGGGTAGACTTTATATCTTTGTTAGCTTTTGTTTATTACAGCGGGCATGGGTTGATAGTTGAAACAGAGCCAAGCGTAGCGAAGCGGTGGCGTAAACCTACTCGATTTAACCTTCCACACTCAAGGGTTCAAGGGTAGTCTGCACGTCTTGCTGGACTTGATTGCTAGCATAAAAATCCCTCCTTTGTTACCTCGATTTAATTGACTTCTTCCAACACAGAAAATGTGTCTAATCGGAAAGAAACTCTAATGGGTCATATTAATATGTTACCAGTATCGCCCAGTGGTCGAAATTCGACCGCCCGCATGAATACAGAATACAAAGGGTACTACAAAAGTCGAGTCTCTGTATTAATATATACATAGATGCCTGCCTGTACATATGTTATGTAATACATACATATTATGTGGTTTCTAAGAATTCGATTCTTGCCGTCTCCATATTACAGTTTGAGTCGCACGTGAACGCATGCGACACAGAATGTGCCAATTTCTGTATTTGCGCTTTCACAGGAACCCAATTAAAATCGCAGGCGAAATCACAAATCGCTAGTGATAATGATAACGCAGTTCGCAGAAGAGCAAGCAGTTATCGTTAAATTTTCTTCTTTAACATCAATATATTGGCATAAAAATTATCCTATGCACAGCTTTAGAACAATACCTTTTCGAGCATATAATTTTCATTAAAATATATTGACGTTAAGTAGGGTAAAATGGTACTACAAAAATCATGTCTCTGCATTAATATATCGATTTTTTGTTGTTGGTGTTTTGCCACTAAGTAGCATTAATTCTTCTCAAGCGTTTTCAGTACTTGTTGGCTCCTTGTGTACTCCTGGAATTTTATAACTTCCCACGCTCCAAAAAAAAAAAAAAAAAAAAAAACTACAAAATTAATTCTAAACTAATCCAAAGTTCAGATAACAGCTTAAAGTGAAGTGAAAATCAAACCCACAAGCACTTACGCGCATAAGTGTGCAGAGCAGAGTATCTAAAAAGTTACGAGCTGATGAGTGTAGCAATTTTTATGTTAAGCATTAACTTTGATTATAATCAGATGTTTCCTGCACCATTCTCACCTTAACCTACCCATACACTTTCTAAAGTATCTAAATTTCGCGCTAATCGCTTACTGCCAATTTCAGATGTTACAGCAGCGGCGTTGGCGGCCGTAGTGGCGACGCTGCTCGCAGCGATAAATGCCAAACGCCGCCAAAGTTGCCCAGTGGCGGCTGTCTGCGTTCACCGGCAATTTTCGTGCGTCAGAAATCGTTTCACACCCTCAACGAACTCACGAAATTCTGTCATCTGAAAACTGTCAATTCGCGTTGCGTCTCCTCCAACACCAACGAGGGTATGTAAGCGGCGAAGTGCGCTCTCATATTAGGCGCGCGCGCCCGGGCACGCTTATGGGGATCTTTAACTATTAACCGAATTTAGCTTTACCTTCACAACGAACATCATTCATCATATAAATTAAGTTGGATGAGGCTTCGCGGTTGGTTTTTGGACTTTGTGTGAGTTGGTTGGGAATGGCTAAGGTTGTGGTTGAGGTTGGGCGGAACTGAGGGTTTATATGGTGAAAGATGAATATTTATTCATTAGTGGTATTTTCAATGCGTCGCATGCCCCCATACGCCAATACACATACAGACACACACATATACACTTCAAGAAACAAGGACACTTTGTATAATACATCATACATCATTAATATTTAACGATTAAACGCTTTAAATGCGTTTGTTTGCATTAGCGTTTGCTTGTATTAGATTTATTTATTTTGTTATTATCTCAATGAATTTAAATTATGATTTATTTTCTTTTTGTTGAAGATAATTTGCTTACCAGAAGTCAAATAAGCTCGCGTTCCGAATCGCAAGCGAAACGTTATGGCAAATGTTTCGATGATTTAGCCGTTAAACTGAGTGAACATATACCTCATAATATCGTCAGTAACAATAACAATAATAGCACTTGTAATAATAATAATAATAACAACAACAATAATAATAATAGTAATAATAACAAAAACAAAAACACCCACGACCATAAAGAGAATGAGATACAAGATATATGCAACAATTTATGCAATAAAAGCCAAAGGTCATCGAATACCGATGAAGAAATTTCTTTGACAACGGATTTCTGTTGGACAGAGCAAGTAACGCAAAATGTTGCAGTAGCTAAGATGCGTACTGCATTGTCGAGTTCATGCACGGCAACTGCAAAGGACATGAAGGAAATGGAGTATCTGCTGCCGAATGCTGTGGCGCGTAATGCGAATGCCGCTCAAGAACAACGCCTGTCACAGCAGTTGAGCATCTCACGTCAGACGCGTGAAATGAGAAGCCTTGAACGTGCGGCCAGTACAGCCGGCACGATAAGCATCGTCGCCACGGATGAGAATCAATCGACGAATTCGCAGAATTTGGCTGTGTATCGCCTGCCGAGCAGCGTGCGCGATAAGCTTGGCAATACGCCGCATCCGAATCGGAATAAAATGTCAAAGAAGCAACTGAAACTGGCACAAGCGCAGCTGGAGAAGCTCACACAGAGTAATCTGCATTTACATGGTAGGCATGGTGGGCCAAGGATAACTACTACATACATATATCATTACTTCTGTCAAATCTATTCTCTTTCCATTACTCTCACTTTCGCCCTCTCTGTCTCGCGCTCTATTTGTACCAAACAATTTCTCTAACGTTTGGATAAGCTAAGATTAACGGTGTTTTTAAAAGAACCGCATCAACTTCATTAATATTTAAAATGAAACTCATTATTCATTTGCAGCGCTCTTCTCTGCCGTCGAACACGGCCACTTGGAGAAGGCGCGCACCATCATCGAATCCATAGATGTCGATGTTAACTGGTGAGTTGGGTGGCCGGCTGACCTTAAATCTGTGCATTTTAGCCGTGACTAATGTGTTTGTCATCTGTCTTTCAGCACAAATACGGATGGCCTCTCGCCCTTGGATATGGCCGTGCTCAGCAATAATCGTTCTATGACCAGAATGCTGCTACAACACGGCGCCGTAGACAGTTCACAATGTATGCTTTAAATATACTCATTTATGTATACGACTACAGTGGAAATGTTCTTAAGCGGACAGTCATTGTCAGTAAATTTTTACACGGCCAGTGGAGTTGATAAATATGCAATGCTTAAACGAAAGATTTCTGCATTCTTAATTTCTAACAACAAAAGCATTATTTCATATTTCATAATTCAAAGTGGTGAAAAATCCTCAGTGAGCTACAAAATTTAATACATTTCTTTTATTATAAAGATGCATAGAAAAATTATACCTTTGAGTCATTCTACGTCCGTTTGAGTTGCAACTGCTTCCCGCATTCTTTCGGCTCACCAAGTATGGCTCACCCCATAAGTTTGATCTTCATCGAGGCAGTATTCTAATGAACTAACAATGCGACAAAATGAAAAAAATACTAACGAAATATTTTAATTCAAACGCGGATCAATCTTCACATCTCAATTCCAACGCAATGAGAATGGAAATATTTCACTAAATTAAGAAATTCAATAATTTACTTAAATGACAATCAATGCGACAACGACATTCATAGCGCGACTGTTTTATAAACAGAAACAGAATTACATTTTCGAAATATGGAGCGCGTGAGCGTACTCGTTACTTTTCTAAGGAATTTTATTTAATGTTTTTGACATTTTTTCGCCTATCCATTTTGTGCCAATTAAATTGGTTGAAAATTGCGCGCAGCAGAGGCAAACAAACGCTCTTTATAGATTTAGAATCGTTTATAAATTTTAATAGAAATGCACTTCTATTTTGTCTATTTTGTGCGTTGCTGAGTCTAAGGTTGTCATGTCTAACTCGGAGTTTCACCGATTAAAGGAGTGCTCATTAAAGAGGGGTTGAGTTGTTTCGAACAAAAAGTTTTAGCTGAGCCTTCTACCGAAGCACGCCTGCAGGTGTGCCACTTAGGCGTGTTTTCACTGTATACGTTACTGTTCTTTGCTGTTGTTCATAAATATGCCTAAGCATAATTCAATTCAATTCAATTTTATTCATTATACAGTCTCGACGGAAAGCATTGGCGCAAAACTGAATGGTTTGCTTAAAGACGCCGAGTCGCGTATAAACGACTTAAGCGCTGCGGAGGCGCCCTGCCAGTCGGTGTTCTTGTCGCGGCCCTCCATCTCGAGCATCATTACTGGTGAGTAGTCATTGTTCGGTGCTTCCGTTCGTACGGCCCGCAATTGCATATCATTCTCAATTAAGGCAAATAAAGCACAATTGATTCTGATAAGTTGTATTTGAGTCGTGTCGCGTCGCTAATGTTCGTTATTTGCTCATTGTGCGTGTATGACGTCGTTTTCCTGCAGGCAGTACGGGTTCCTCGGTGACTGGTTGTACGGGCAGTGAGGTGGAGAAACAAATCGGCCTATGGGAGCGTAGAGTGAAGAGTTTACGACGTTTGTTGCTCGGTTGGGACCAAGCCAGGCCACCAGATGCACCGGCATCGGTCACAGTGGATGTGACGAATGAGAATTCGATAGCAGTACAGATATTTGAGCCGTTCGAAGGTGCAATTGGCACCAAATTTAAAGGTATACCTAATTGTAGTAGTTGATAGTTGTATTAATCTCACCACTCTTTCTTGCTCAGTGCAATGGTCATCACGCGCCGACTTCGCTAACATTGTGGGCGAGCGTGAGTTGGTGGATTGGTCGAACTTCCACGGCACTATGGGTGCACAGTGTCACATTAGTGGTCTGACGCAGGGACGTCGTTATTTTATACGCTCCGCATGTGGCAATATCAAAGATTGGGGTGCTTATAAGACTTCAGTACCAGCAAGTGTGGTTCCATCCAGTAAGTTACATACTCGTCAGTAATATTTTTGAATCATTTTTCACTCAACGTAACGCCCCCTCAGGTTGGAGGGACTTAAATAATCGTAATGATCGCTACTTTGGACGTCAGCGTGTGTTGGATGAGCTTTTCACTGCAGTACGGTTAACGCGGCCCGCAGAGGCTTCAGATATAACATTGGATCCGGCTGGCTCGAAGCGTTTACATAAGAAGAAAACCACCATAAAACAGCTTTTCTCGGTGGCTTCAAAGTTCCAAAAGACGCTAAGACGTGGTATTTACCTTGCCGCCATTGTGTACTACGACGACAAGGTGCTGGTGACAAGCGAGGACTTCCCACCTGTAATTGAGATCGATGAGTCTTATCCCAGTAGTCTGCACATGGATTACTATTGGCTCATGAAGGTGGCATGCACCTGGGATGACGTCAAATTATTGCGCTCGGATATGGAACGCAATCTCACATCGGCGGTGCAGTTCCGCACAAAGATGCTCACAGCCATTTGTCAAATGCAGTCGGCACTATTCACAGACCTGGGTCAACTTTATTACAAACCACTGCGTGATTCCAAAGGTACTGTCGTGATCGTCTGCATACAGTCGGTGAAAAGTCCAAAGTCTGTCTCGATTCTGAACTCGCGCTGGCTGCCTGTCCAGAAATTGCAGAAGAAAATCGGTGCTTTGCATGAAGATTCCAACATCAATGAACTGCTCATATCATCAATTGACGATCAAATACGGTATCATCAAACGGCTCTACAAACTTTGGAAGCCGGTCTCTACTTGGGCTATCTTAAAATGCAGTGCTCAATGGAGCAAATACAGGTCGTCGTGCCCGTGAAGTCGCCGAATGTGTTACCACACCAAAGAATCCGCGAGAACAGTCACATCTCAGCAGAGGAATGGCATATACTGCATCGGGATGATAAGTCGACTGCCTCACTGCGTCTGCCACTCGAATTCAACAACGATCCAGAGTCCACAACTGAGGTGCAACGCTTGTTCCTATACGATCTAACCAATGCAGCGCATAAACTCTTCGCCAGTATGAATATCAAACACACCGAGGCGATCACACATCGCTTCTATGATTACGAAGTCATTGAAATCAGCAAACAAATAAGCTTCCTCTTGATTTGCCCCTCGGTTGAGTTGTCCTGCGCCGTGCCGGGACAAACTGAGCTTCTACTGCAACGTGACGATTTGGTCAGTCTGAGCATACAAGCTTTCGAAATGATACACTTGCGCACCTACCAACCCGTTATATTGCAAAAGTATGCGCGTCTCTCGTGCATACTCGAATTGGACACCACATTGGCGAATCACTCACAACGTGAAGCGTTCTCCACCACAGAGCTGCAGTGTGCCAAAGAGCGCCTGGCCAAGTTGCAGGAGCTGTCCAGCAGCCTGAACAGTATGTGGAAGGGTATGCGCTGGTTGATGGACGTAATTGCATTCGCACGCGACAAGAATGCGCCACAGGCGCCCAGCGTGATGAAGGAGATATTGGATTTTGCGCACGTGCCAGATGATGAAGAAGGCAGCACTGCCACCGCAAATAAGCAACACTTGCTGCAGCTGCCCATACGTGAGACGAAATTCAATAAGGTCGGCTCGGGTCGTGGCAGTTGGCCCGGCCCCGGTGCTGATTCTAGGATGTCAAGTAACAGCGGACCAGAACACTCTAAATCCGAACAGAATCTCGATGCGACCGTTATAACGCCCGTCTCGACTTATGTAATCAAAGCACTTTTTCCCTCAGATGCTCAGCATGATGAAGAGGTACAACAACTGCTCCCCGCAGCGGATGTTTCGCAGCGCAAAAACAGCGGCGACTCCCAGCAGACAACACATAGTTTCTACTCCGTGATGAGCAGCAATATGGATTTGGGTAGTGGCGGTGGCACCAGCAGCAACAACTCCATATTCGCTATACCACCCTCTCGCTCCGACGACACGCTGGCTATGGCAACACCCGATCTCTTGCGTCACACTCAGGGCATACTCTCGCATCGCAAACGCACCAGCACCAGCTCGAGCATGTCGCAGGCGAAATCCATGTCGACGCCACTTATTACGGTGCAAAGTGCCTGCTCGGCACCATATTTAGTCGGCTCTAGTTTGTCGCTCAAAGGTTGTTATGCCACTGAATTCGAACACAAGCCAATTAAGCCCTCTGCAACCGAGGACCAGAAAGATCTTGTACCCTTTCCAATAAGACACGACACGACTATCCATGTGACGCCAACTGCTGCATGCCCTCAGTCAGAAACCAAGGCTGATAAGCAACATACCACTGACAGGCATGCAAGTGTAGTCTTATCATCGTCATCAGCATCAACAGTAGGAGCAACAACTCAGCAGCGTCAAACACGCGATGAAGAGGCCGAATGCAGCACAACTCACGGCGTCAGTGCTGGCGAACAAACATCGGGCATTATACAGGTCTACACAGCGTATAACACGGGTCTGGCAAGCGGTACCAGCCTAAAATTGCATGTCACGCACAAGACCACTGCCCGCGAGGTCATCAATCTCGTTGTAAAGCAACTCAACATGGCCGCCGTGCTCAAAGGCAGCAACGGACCCATCTACACCGCCGAAATGCTCAACAACTTTTGCCTGGTGGCGGTGATTGGCGCACGTGAACGCTGCCTGCGTGACGACTTTAAGCCGTTGCAGCTGCAGAGTCCTTGGCGCAAGGGGCGCCTCTACGTGCGACAGAAGCACGAATTGCTCGCCGCCATCGAACACTCAAACCGCAAATCACATCTTATATAATCCAATTCGAATACGAATACGAATACGAATACTAACGCAAATGCCAAGGCAAATGCAAATATGCAAAGTATGGGCAAGTTTTAATTAATTATTCAATTCTGTACGTACGAGTAGTCTGGGGTGCTTAGCAAAAGCAGAGCTTTAATGTACCTTTGTAGCGCTGAGCTACAACTAAACTGTTTAATCTATAATAGAATTATACATTGTATGTATGTGTTGTTTGTTAGCCACTATGGCCAAGGCACACACATGCTATAGGAAACAATCCATCCAATTTAATCTGAGTGTTAAGCAACTTTTAAATAATTTGATAGAATGAATGTTTTTCAATTCGAAATTGTACGTTTGTATATTTTTCAATTTAATTGATCAATTTGTTTACAAAATTTTTCATATATTTTATATTTTAATTACTTATATGTATATGTATGTGTAATGAGTGTATTTGCATATTGTGTATCCGATTATGGTTTAGGTTCGCCAAAGCTTACACGACCAATTCCCGAATTAGACTGATTTTTAAAGTATATATATTTTTCATAGGTATTAAAAAAAAAAAAATAAATAAAATGAAAAGGCAAAAAATACAAAAACAAAGCCTTGTAAAAGACACCTACAAATGAATGTTATCGATTGAGTAGTAATTATACACCGCAACAATTATACACCATTATTATATATATGTATATGTCTGTGTATGTTCTTAGATATACTACAAACATAATATAATCATTATTATTACAACAAAAACAGCACGTGTGAAAATAAAATATAAATGTTTTTTGCAATAATAAAATGTTTCAGAATTAACATGAAAAACTACTCAATTAAAATGCTCACAATTATATACGTTTTTAAGACGATTTGCAGTAGTTATAATTACATCTAATTGTATGTATCATTGTGTATTAGAAAAAAAATCGAAGAAAAAAGGTAAACTAAAGATATTTTTGACAATTATTCTACACTCTCTAAATGTGCGTGTTAAATAAATCATATTCTAAACATAATTGAATTAAATAAATAATCAGTCTCTAGACAGTTGTTGTTAGACGTTATGTATCTAAATGTGAATGTATCTTTGAAAAAGAAACTTAAAGGAAAACATCGGAGTAGTGTGGAATATTAGTATGAAAAACGAACAACGAAAAATGATTTTTTTTTTTAATTTAAAATTGTCTACCCACTTAAAAAGAACATTTTAGTTAAGTTATTTTAAAAAAATTAAGATATTTCAAGGCAAAGTAATTTTGTAGTTAAAAAATATATAAATAAAGTTTAAGAAAATAACAAATGGAAATGTAAACTTTGAAATTTATAATTGTGTGTGTAACTAATTGTTAGGCGGGGTTATTGTATTGCCTACTTCCGTCTGACCTCTACCTCAATGGAGGATTGGGTTTAAGGCACAGGGTACATTATGAGTATTGAAAATGTTATGCCAAAAAATGTTATGTTATGAAATGCCCACCAATAATGCAAGAAATGCTAGTAAATGTATATGCGCGACCAACGAGTTAATCGTGTAAAATGTGTGAAATTAATTTTCAATTATAATATACATATTTACGTATTCATCTTTTTATTGAAAATGTTTCAATCAATTGAAATTAACTGTAGCCATGTGCACACATCCGTCCTTGTTGAGTTTACTTCACATTGCGTGTGCCACCACATTTACGCGTGACAAGCAAATTCCAACGAAATTTATAATTGTAAATGTAAATTTATAATTTATAATTGTAATAATTGCACATTGAAAAAAAAACGTATTTTGGTTGTAATAACTTCATTAAATAAAAGTGTGTGTTATGCAAAAAAAAGAAAAAGAAAATAAATAAATGGATAAATAAATAAATCAATGGAAATTTTATTAAGCATTTTGTGCTGGGAGTGGGTTGGAGTTTTTGAAAATATACAATCGATGAGTGTGAAAGGGTGCCATCGCAAGCCACTTCGGTAGAAATCCCTTTTAAGGTACAACCCTATTAGACGGACACTTTTTAAAACCAAACTTCTTATCTCTATTCGTCACATTTTCAGTCGTTTTGTGTAGACACGCTAAAGAAACTTCTCATTAAACTAACCCTCTTAGAGGGATATAATATTATTGAAGAAATGTGGTTATAAAACAATATAATATAGATTATTAACAAACTTAATTGAAGTCTGCAAGACTCGTTCCATAAAATAACTTCACTTAGGTAATATTATATATATTATAACTTGCTCAGAAAAAAACCCCACCAGACTGCTAACTGAACTGACTCATTATCCTCAATAAATGCCATTTGTAACACCGATAATCTATCTTTTTATCCACTTCATATTAGACAAACCCTTCAAACTCTGTCCCCAAAAATTATCATCATCTGGGTCCCAGGACATTGCCAAATATCTGGCAATGAAAAAGCCGACAACGCCGCTAAAACCGCCACTCTCCTTCCCTCTGACCTTCAACACCAATCACAACATCCCCGACATTATTAAACACATTAACGTTATCCACAAGCAAAAACAACTCTCACTTTTTTTTAAGCACAAACGACTTTTACAACCTTTACAATTCCAAAAAAAAAAACAACATCTATAGTTATGCTAACCATACCCAATTTTCCCGCCGCGATCTTACTAGAATCATCAGACTACGTCTGGGACACACAAACCTAACCCATTATCATTTATTCGATCGTACAGGAACTTCATCTAATACTTGCTGTTACTGCAACACTAATATCACTTCAGTTCATCACATCCTTTCAGAGTGTCATGTTCATGATCCTCTCCCAACCAATTTTCAACACAACTATAGACAATATCTCAAAAACAATTATGTACCTAAAATCAACAAACTTGTACAATATATTATAAATATAACATAAGATAAACACTGTAAATACAGCGTAATCATAATATTCATACACGTACATACATCATCCACAACACATTTAAACATTAATACTATCTTAAGGCCTTTGTTGCTATAGCTTTTTAAGTTTATTTTTTAAGGAATTTTGTTTACCATTTCAGTTCCACACAATAAAGGCGGGGCTATTTCATTACCTACTTCCGTCTGACCTCCTTCCTCAATGGAGGGTTGGGTTTAAGGCACAGGGTACATTATGAGTACCCAGTGTGTGTTAAGTGTGTAATAAAGAATTGATTTTGTATAAACACAGTATCGATGAAATTCTAAACTGAAACGAAAGAGCTGATATGAAAAAAAAAAGATGAGTGGATTTATTTATTTTTTTAATTTCGTTTTGTTTATTTTTCTAATGACTTCATGATGAAATTCAATAATTGTGCGGGCATGCTGAAATTGCTAGTCATGTTGAACTTGGGTATTTGAATTAGAATTTCTGCACTCGTAAAAACTTCGTGATTGATCAAGCGCGTGAAAATCAAATGAAGAAAATCCATGGAGGTCGGCCTGCGTGTGTGTGAAAGCGAAAATGTGGAAGAGTGATAAGTCAGCGATAAGAAATACGTCATTGACAATTAGTGTCATACTCAAAGCAGCGGAAAACAACAACAAAATTTTTTCAATTCAGGTTTGCTTGAATATTTCTAGACGAATCATTCATCTGCTAGGCTGACAATCGCAGTTGAACACCCGCACAAGTATCATCTGTCTATTGAACGGCGATTCACGCACGTCATGAGTGCAGCGATAAGCGAGTCGTTTACCGTAATATGTGTGTTCTACATGCACATACATGGACGTAACAAACACCACAGTCAGTCGCGCAGTTAGGCTGCATGTACCTGTAATGGGGCGCAAATATAATGTGATACTCTGAATTGTAATTTAATTTGTTCAATTCAATTATTAAAGTATTTTTTTATTTCTTGTTAGAGGTACGGAACTTTTGGAAATCAAAAATAGAGAAGCTTTGTTTTCCTTAAATTGCTTGAAGTGGTGTGTGTGGCCTTGTAAATAACTAGAATTTATGTTTAAAAGTAGTTTAAAATAGTAGAATAACAGCTTGTTCTTATTATTCGTAGTACTCCCTTACAGCTAGAAGCCCAGGAAGTCGTTTCGTCTGTTTTCGTTAATGAGTGATTTTAAATACACTTGAACTTATGATGTAGAGAAAAGGCAGTCGATTTTAGAAATGTGAACAGTGTTATTATGCATGCCGAAATACGCTGGAAATTATGGCGGTTTCAATTCCTTGTTGTATAGGCTTAAAGTAGCCAAAGTACCATTCTCTTTTGTTTAGTGTGCTGTATTTTTTGAGTGAATCGAGCGGATTTCGACATGCAACAACACAATTGAAACAAAAATCGTCTTTGAGTTTCGCTTCGGACATTTCACATGATGAAAACACTTTTCGACGAGCCTCTTTCATGGATTGCGGCTCTTTAACTAAATAATTGTTGTTGTTTTAGGACGTATCAGCAAAGATAAAACCCAAAAAGTTTTATAAAACGAGTCGGTGGGCATATTCATGGAGTCAAAGATCATGCTGATCAGTATAAGTTGTGCCGGTATATAATCTAAATTAATAGATTTCTCGATTTAGTTTGCAGTACTACTACTACTACTCATACGTTTAGATGGACATCAAAAGTTTCATCACTAATATTCAATATTCGTTTTCGACTTCTGCTTTGACTGCTACTTCCGATACTACTACTACTTTTGACACTTCGCGGTGACCTCTTTTCTATTCTTTCCCATTTCGCCGACAATTGATCGCGCCGGTTTGAACTCTTTTGCATAACTTTAAATTCCGTAGTGATTGCAGCACGGAAATATTAAAAAAAGTTAGTAAGTAATTAAAAAAGTGTGTAAAAGTCCTTGTGTGAGTGAGCTATCCAATGCATATAAAACAATCGTAAAGCGAATTGATTGGCCATATTGTCAGAATTACAACGAAATTTTTGTGTGTGTTTGTTTCTTTTTGTTTTGATGAGGTCTATCACATACGATAATGAAATTGGTATAGATCCCGGATGCAGACTGATAGTGGGTGGCGTTCGCAATGGAAAGCCGGTAAAGATAAGTAACGCATACTACCAAAACTTATCTGGCTTCCATTCCAGATTGAAGAAGCTGAATAAATATACTGGCGAACTCTCACACCCAAAGCCAGCCATTGAGAACGAAGAGCCAACGTCGCCAAATAATGCAAATTATGTGAATTACGCAATGGACCAACTCGATAATTTGGCATTCAAGCAAAGTATATTTGGTAAACCGAAAGTGGCTAGGTTGAAGCTGAAAAAATACATTTGTTTTCAAAAAGCAGCCAACGAAATCGCGAGGAGTTTGGTTCCAAGTACAACAGAAAAAACACTAATTTGCATGGGACCTAGCGAAATTTCAGGAAATTCCCCAATAAGTGGTTACCGCCGCACCACTAATCGCCGACTCATTGAAGCACTACGCCAGCGACGTGCAGATATTTTGTTGGTGGATGAGTTTCGGACCACGAAATTAAGCGCCGAATGTCACTCCGAAAATGTGACGTCGAAGTCGCCACACAGGTACCAGTTTTGCCCAAAATGTGTTATCTGTTGGAACCGAGACGTCAATGCCGGAAAAACATTCTCTACCTTGGGAAATGCAGAATAAATGCAATACAAAAATATGCAAACTTCATCCGAGGCGTTGGTTTAGCGGTCCCGTCGAGTGAAGCAGTGCAACCGCCCCCATGAGGTAGAGGTGCAATATACACGTAAGACATAAATAACTGTTCTCTCTTTTGTGATATACTAAAAGGATTTTCTTTTACAATTTCACCTACCTGCTCAAGTGGGCAATTGGTAACACTCCATGCTTCTCTATGTATCTCCATGCAGAATGACACCGACACTCCATTCGTTTGCACTGATGTCATTTTCACCCCACCAACAGCTGCACGTTTGCTCCCAGAATCATCAAAGAAATCAGGTATGTCCCATATAACTATGTACTGGTCAAATATATTTTCTCATATTTTCCCTTTTCGCCTTAGGTGCATTTCTACTTGACTTGGTATGCTGAGGCAATTTGCCCTGATGTCATCACAACCGCGTACTAAATGCGCTCGCGCACAGATATGGATCACGCAATGGGAACCATATATTGGTAAGTTCAAAAAATAATTTTATCTTCTTTAACGTATTAAGGAATTTTGTTTACCATTTCAGTTCCACACAATCAAGGCGGGCTTATTTCATTAGCTACTTCCGTCTGACCTCTTCCTCATTGGAGGATTGGGTTTAAGGCACAGGGTACATTATGACTACCCAGTGCGTTATTCACCGCCGTCATTTGGGTTCATGCTTAGGTGTGTGCAGACCCATAACGACTGCATTATCTCATAATTTTTTTTTTTGCTATGATTTGTAAAATTTTTAAATTTCCAAGTGTCACGTGATGCGAGCTAAGCGTTCGTTGCATTTGATAACCGTTATGATCGTACTCGGGGTGGGCTTTAGCAGCGCTGCCAGTAGCGTATCAACGTGCAAGAATGCAAACAACTAAGCGACAGTAGAATTGCTGCTGTGTGCGTATTTCGAGTTTTGTTATTTTCAAATTGATTGAAAAAGAATTTTTTGATTGTTTAATTTTATTAATATTTTTTTTTAACCTCAGATTTGTTGAATTTATTTTTTTAAAATATTAAATTTTTTCATTTGATGTTTGTTTGGGTTTCTTCGGCTTGTGTGTTTTGTACAACCAATAATTTCTCTAAGTATTCACTTAAAAAAGTACTACAATAATAATTGAAACGATTCTTCGCAAGGCAGGAGGCGGATATGATGAATTAAAATAAATGCAAACCGGTTTTGTATCCACTCAAACGTCGTAGTCGATCCCAAATAGTTCGGTTCGTTGATTTTTATGTTTGTTTGCTTTAGCCAATTACTAAACAAAAATATATCCGATAACAATAACAAGAAATTAATCACAATGTATATATAAAAGATTTGAATGTTTTGTATGCGGCGAGTCTCTGCGAGACACTCATACACACACACATATTTCCAAAGAAGAATATAGTATAAGTACCCTATTACATATTCAATTTGATTGATCTGCTACATCGTATTTCATATTCTTGGTTCATGCGCTGCCTTCAATGTCCGTCTTGGCGGCGCCGATAATGTAGCCTCGTGCGGTGAGCACACCGCGGCAGCGTAGGTGCACTTGATAGCGCACGGTCCAGTCTGCCATGTAGCCGGTCACAAGGTTAGCGAATTGCTCCTCTGGCAAGAGAAGTTCAGGATCTGCATGGGTCAGCAGTTGAATATCGTGTTTGTTGCAGTACTCCTGCAGCGTTGGTGGGACAACACAACATGAGGCAAGATTGATTTGCGCTATGGTTGGCAATACCTTGGCGCTGTAGTACAATTGCGACAAAGCTGTCGCGTCCAAGTCGGCAACGCCTAGTGCAAGAATTTTTTGATGTTGAGCCAGCTCCTCCAGAACGTTGTAAAGTGTTTTTAATTCGTTAATTCCCTGCTCGCCGTGACGTTCGCTCCAGCCGCTCACCGCCAGCGTCTCTTCACATGGTGGCTTTGGTGTTGGTGTTGCCGGCGTTGCGTTGGCAACCGCATTGGGATGGTAGGCGAGCACTACATTGTCCAGATGGGTAACACCGAGCACGTCGAGCACGGCGGTCACAGCACTTTTGATACAGGCACTTGAATTTTTGTTTAGGAATATCTTCGCTGCTATGCTAATCTCATTGCGATCGTTCTCAATCGCTTTATTGCCGGGACCAACTGTTGCGCCATCCCCACTCGCCCCGCTGCAGCTATCACCGCCAGCGAAGCTAAGTGTGGCCTTTACCGATTCCAAAAGTTCATCGCTTGTCTTGCGTGCCAATGTGTCGCTGTTGATGGTGATGATGTTTCCCGTGCTAATGACAATTTCTTTGGAATTCTTCGTTATTGTCGGAATCATGTTTGCGCCGTCAGCCTCTCCGTATTTGCTTTAGTCTAGTCCTCGCTGCACTTACGGAAACGAGCGTGTGTTTCACTTCACTACGAAATAGTTTATCTCAATTCGCTCTTAAATACTACACTACTAGTCGAAACGGAAAGTATTAAAAAATGCCGTGGTTTGCGTTAGTTAATGTGCAGCCCTAAGAAAAAAGTATTAAAAGATTCAAAATTGTACTAAGGTACACTGATTATAGGGTTTAAACAATTTTTTTTTAATTTTTGACTACTTTCATACTGATATTACTTTGAGAATATATATATTAAAGCAATCTATCATAGTTCTACAGAAATTATTTGGGTCTAACGTACTATTTTGTAACGGTTTGGGAATGGGAGATTTAATTGATGCCCTTACTGTTGTGGCCTTAGTAGAGTGAAAATCATTTGATGTCCTTTTTCAATTATGAAAATAACAAAAAGTTTCTAAGGTCCAAGTCCGCAATGAATAGATTAAGACAAGGGGTGAGAGAGCGAGAGAGAGGGATAGAAAAGGGATAGTTCGAGCGGTTGAATGATGTGTAATATACTAGGATGGCAATGCAAGGTACCGGGTTTTGTGACCAGGTGGCGTGGAAGGGATGACAAAGCGATTTATGAGGACAAAGGACAACAAAGCTAGCTGGCTTAAGAGGGAGGTGTCTGTAAAGGAAACTAAAAACACGGATAAAGTTGAACAAAAAGGGTCCTTATGCGTATCGGCAAGTTGCGCTAAGAAGAATGAACGACATTTTATCACGCACACGCACCGGGGTGAAGGGATTCTTTTCAACCTGATTTCTTTGAGGTTTGAAAAACCTTTCCTTCTACAGGCGTGTTATAGCTAGAATGTTGCTCCACACTTAGAATGCGAGTTACTTGGTATTGGAGTGATGGTTAGCATATTTTCTAATAGGAAAAATTTGTTGGATTAACATGTATGCTTGAAGCACTTTTTTATTTTAATGACATAAGCATTTATAAAGTATTTTTAAAGATCAGTTTAACGTCATCATCATCACATTCTTAAACGCAATAGGTAACTTTATTGAGTTTCGTGATTCACTTGATTGTTATAAGTGGGTTCAAAAGAGCATTCAGTAGGTATTTGATGCCACGCATTAAGTCCTGCATGCGTGCATCAACAGGTGACTTTACTATACGCTCAATGCTCACAGAGGTTAGTTTAGTATCCTTGCATTCCAAGCACTGAATTGTTTTCAAGTTAACTAGCGGCGGGCTATTGGCACCTGAGATTTCCTTACGATTCATATTATTCAATTGCCCCGTATTGTGCAGACGACCGTAGAACCGGACTCGATCACCGCTGCTCAGGCGATGTGTGAAATTGCTGAAATCGTTGTTCGCTAGGAGTATAACATCCGTGTATTTGCTGAGCAAGCCCGAAGAGGAAATTTTGACGCGCATCTCGTACTCGTAGCGATTCCAGCGATGCAGACTGCAGCGCCCGTTTTGCTGCTGTATTGCCTGAATGACCTGCTTCCATTGATCGCATAGATGATCGTGTTCCGGGTTACACGAAAGCTGTTCAATTACGGGGTCACCATAGATACAACGAAGCATATTGGCCAGCCAATGGGGCGCAATTTTCATAATCAACTCATCGCGCACATTGGACACATGAGAAATTTGCACTTGACCGACTATGCCATTCCAAGCCACATGCATGCCATTCAGATGGGAGCAGCGTATTTGATTTTTGACTTTGTTCGACTGCCCAGCTAACGGTTGAGCACAGAGGGCATAGAAACGATCCCAACTGAGTCCAGATGCCATGTCGGTTTTAAGCATTGGCGTTGCGCTCTTGTTGGCCGTACTTAATGGATAAATTACATTGAAGCGTGGAGAATCTTTGAAATTTGATGTCATATAGGGATAAACAAGCACACTCGTTGCAAACAAACCAATTATTATCTAAGGAGGAAAAAATATGTTTTATAAGTCCTTAAATTTTGTGTAGACCTCTTACCTGAAAAATCGTTACATATTTTTGGGTAACACGATTGATGGCCATCCAACAAGACAGGAGCACAGCCAACAGAAATGCAACAGCACCGCTACTCCATTTGAGATTGGGATTGGTAAATCCCATCCAATCAATGGCAACGAAAACTGGAATCAGTAGCGACACAATCCCGAAGAGTGGCAGAAACAATACAATGCCCGCCAAAGCGAGTGTGGCACGGATCACGCCGAACATTGTCGCGCTTTGAGATGTGGAAATACAAAGTTGTAGCCAACTAAGCGTCACACAATGTGGTATCAGGTAGGTATAAACGCCATGCCAATTCGAACGCTTTGCCATTAGCCCTAGAAGTATTGGTATCATCAGGTATAGAGCGGTACGACAATTCAGGCAAAACTCGATGCCATTGCCAATGACGAAGGACGGGAATGTTGGCACGCGTAAATCCAAAAACCGCCAGCGGTTTGAAACTATTTCGTCCATTTCGTATGGGTACTTTGCTAGTACATTGACTGCAAACGAGATGATTACAATCCAATCAGGAAAGTGGTACGTGGATCCGTACATAAAAGCAACCATCGACACGAATACGAACGCGCCGGAAGTTATGGTAAGCTCAGAATGCGGAAGCCACTCGTTCGACACCAGAGGATACACGATCAAGTTGCATATAAAAGCGCAAAAGAAATACAGATACGGTTTCATATTATTGCGTAAGAAACGATTCTCGGATATGCCCGCTTCGATGTTGTGGTCGCCATAGCGTAGAAAAAGTCCGGACCAAATACGGAAATCGGTGAACTCCTGTTTGGTTTTTAGCATTTTACAGGTGGACAGCAACATTACAACCAAACTGAAGTAGAAAATGAAAATCGGTAGCACATTCGTTGATTTCTCGCTGCTGCATAAGTACACAAGCATCAGCAACCCCAGTAGTCGAGTTCCGTTGGGCAGTGCCGGCGGCAGGGTGGCAGCAATGTTAATAAATCGGTGGTATAGGAGTGTAAAGAAGATAATAGGATGGAAAATCATACGGTGAAAGCATGGTACATGATCCAGGCTTTGCGGATGGGGCACGGACAGTGTAAGCGCATCATTTACTGTTGGCATGCGACCGGCTGCATAATTGGATGCCGCCGATACAAGATTCGCCTCTGTAATGATGTAACTCTGTATGTCGCAGGACCTGCGTTCCATTCCGGAATAATCGAGCACCCTAGTATCCTCCAATTGTTCATGCTCGCTTTCAATTTCAGAGTCTTCATCGTCTGATGTGACACTGTCATCTCTGTACCGTCGCTTACGCTGCAGATTGTAAATTTTACGCATACGCCGCTCTAAACGTTTCGGCGTAATGTGTTCGCTGCCATTGGAGAGACATGCAAACAGTTCACGAGCTGCTTTTCGTGCAGCACGTTCACCCGGTGTCATTGACAAACAGCAACGCACCTCATCTTTATTGTGTGTTGTGATGCCGGTGCCATTTCTTTGACATTTGCGTAGCAATTTGGCGGCATCTTCGTGACCTTGTTGCGCTGCACAAATTAACCAGTGCACGGCCTGCTGTTGGTCGGTGTCGGGATCTTTTGTATCTGTAAAGGAGCAATACTTGATCTAATGTTTGAAGCTCTACTTTAGTAACATACCATTTTTCGTTGTATACAATAATTGTTTGGCCAAATCGAATTGCACTTCAGGACAGCCTTCCTCAGCAATGTGCGCCTTTAGCTTATTGAGTGACGCTCGATCTGAAAAATTTACACGAGTTGTTGTTGAAAGATTTAAGAATCATTGATTCATTACCTTCAATATTCCAACGACGGCGTGTGCTGCCTGTTGGAGGGCTTTTTGCCCAATTTGCCATAAATATATGTAGATTTATTTAAAGACCAACAAAATGCATCTGTGAAGCGGACTGGAAAATCTTAAAACACTTTCTAGTCGTTAATTTACACTGCTCAACACTTGTGGGATGCGGTGTTGTTAAATTACTCAACACTTATTTCGCGGCAAACACTCAAAAGAGTAGAAGGGAGATCGTGTTTGTTACACCTTTGGTAATTTCTAGAGGCTATATTTTTGTAATCATTAGACAAATCAACTTTGTCCTCATTTGTAACGAGCAAGATGGAGAAATCCTATCAGCAGCAACAGCAATTTATTGGTAGTGGTGCACCGCGTACATCTTTAAGTGCCACAAGTTTTGGCGGTTCGCGTGGACGCTATAGTCTGTCGGTTGCCGGTTACAATGGCGCCAGGAAAGGAGGGCAACCTGGTTCGGCGTTTGGCACAAACAGTTCGGTTACTTCATTAAAAAGGACTGCGCTGAACAACAGGTAACATCAATTGTTTAACAATTAAACAGATGTAATTGAAAACATATGTATATTTCAGCCGACTAAGTATGTCAGTGCGTTCAAATCAGTCAATAATCGGCGTCAGATCGGAGCTCAGTGTTGTTGAGCCTTTTGGTGTGCAAACTCCCGTGCAAATAATAGAAGCATTGACTTTTAAGGAAGGCCCCGGCACAGTTTCTGCAAATATTTCGAAGAACGGTTGGTCTTGGGTAAGTGACTAAGGATGTGCTGTTGAAGTCCAAAATCCCTTTCATAAACCGAAAATCAAACAGGTAGTGCAAGGACGCAGGTTATTGATATGGCAATATAAAGACGCACAAAACGTCAACATGTCAGAGTCACAGCGTAGCAACAGTAAAGCGCAAAATCGACGCACTGCTCAGTTGTCACAATTCCGCGAGTTAACTTTGCCACACTGCGACATTGGCCACAAGGCATCGTTAATTAGCGTTTTCCAATGTGAAGGTCAGGCAACGGCTTCCTGTATTGCTGTCTCGGCAAGTGGAGACGTTCGCTACTGGTCCTCGATTGTTCATGAGAGCTCCTCTGTTGATGTAAGCAACATACTCGATGGCCAGGAATTTGATATGCTAATCGACCTACCTCAACAAGGTGGCTATTTGCTGGCCACTACCACTTGTAATTTGGTCTTCCTTCAAGCTCGTCAAAACAATAGTCGCTATGTTCTGCATCATAAGGTTTTAAAACATCCCACCGGCTTTTTAGGCAGCTTTGGCAAGAAGTTTGCCTCTATTCTGATAGGCACTAGTAACAGCACCGAAAAAGAACTGGTTTGTATTAGTTAATTTGATAATGTGCTTTATACAGCTCCTAATTGCCTTATTTTAAGAACTTTATAAGCATGGTGAGTGAGAGCAACACCCAGGACGGCTCTATTGTTGCAGTGCTTTCGGATCGTACTATGCAGCGTTGGCGATTAAACAATTCCGGTCAAAACGAGCAGCTCATATACGAGGATGTCGACATAATACGCAAGATACGTGATGAGTTCAAGCAGAAAGTATGGATCATGCGAATGCCCACAGACGATTATGAAATCGATTTGCATCTGCTCGACATGCATGCTTACAAAAATAAGATTTATGTACTCGTTGGTGCGGTCAATTCATTTCATACGTCACAAATGTACTACAGCATTGGTAAGCATTATTATTTTTGTAGTTGTTGTAGCGACGTTAAAACATTACTCTGTATGTATGATTGGTATTTTTGCGAGAGTACTGTATACAGGGTTAGGCCATTCTTCTGAGTCAGTATTGGAACAAGAAGCAACCTTCTTATTTTTGTTGTTATTATATCATTATAAAATTGTGTCATTTGCAGTTGTGCTCTCACCTGAAGCTGAAAGTTTTCAACTAGAAAATTTTCTACCTCTAAAGGCGAAATTCTATAGCCCTCAATCAGAGCAGGACTGTCTAAATTTTCGCTTTATAATCACCCGGAATTATCTGTACTTGTACACATCGAAAATGATTTATCCACTGCAGTTGGCAAATATAACGCCAACAATGGACTTTGAAGCCGAGAAAGTTGAATTCCAATTGCCTGAAGATCAGATACTCAGCGCAGCAGTGGTCCACAGTCTTCCGCTCTTCTTCAGTCGCTCCCATGGCATAGTCGAAGTAACACCAAGTGATTTCGATAGCACTGACCTTTTGCACATGAGCAGTTTTTCGCACTCACAAGATGTTTTTCCGCCGGTTTATGACAATGAAGACCGCATTGTGAACGAGCAGTCCATGAACGCTGACAGTACTGAAAACAATTTATTCATGTTTGATCTGAATCCGGATGATCTTTACAATGATTTCAAAGATGAGGTCAGCCTGCTGAAAGCGGCGTTTATCTATCGTGCTAAGAAAAACCATAACATGGCAAACACTATTATCAATAACCTATTGGTTAGTATCGCTGAGAAGGAATCAATTGAAATATCAGACAAAGGCCATGGGGCGCCTGAATTGGATAAGTTAGTTACACCTCTTTTAATTATTAAATAGAAAAGTGTGTAATATTTGGCATTTGTATAGAATTGTGATCACGATCGCTGAAGATTTGGCCGAGGATATACCATACTCAGATCCACGCTGGGGAAAGGCTTGGGCGGAAGAGAGTACACAGAAACATGCCTTGGGCAGCTCGATGTCGATGCAGATTCTGACGCAGTTGAAAGACAAAAAAATAGTGATGGGTCACTTCATTGATTTCTTGCATGCCACTGCTCTGTGGGAGAAGGTACGTGGAATAAAAAAGGAAAACATTGACTTCACCATTAACCGTACACGGTGATATTTCAGTTAGACGCAGTACCTAGCAATAGTGGCGGTGTGCAGAAGCCTACAAGTTATGTGCTCGCTGAAATAAATGAGAAAATTGTAGCTGCCATTGCGCTAAGATCACTACAACTATCCAGGTAAGTTAGTTAGGGGTTTTGGAATGACTTACCATAAATAATGAATTATTTTTTCTTTGTAAAATTAGTAAGTCAAAAGTTATTGATAGAGCTATCGAAAATACAGTTGATAAGTGGCGAGAAGCACAACTTGGCAATCTCACCGCCCAAGACATCTTCTATGTAAAGTTGTGTAAGTTCCAGGAGATCTTCCATTCCCTGGCAGATGCAGTCGACGAGTTACAGTCAGAGTCCTACGAACAACAGAATATTGTAAGCATCACCAATACTATAAATGAAGTATGTGCTACGGTGCTGGAAATGCTCCGTAAGGTGCTTGAGTTCCGTAAGAGAAATGAGAACACATTCATGTTGACCTCCGAGAAATTGGAGTCATATGAGTACCTACCCTGGACGACGTCATCGGGGCCGTTGGGTGTACGGGAGGCGATGTCGCGGCTCATAGACTACTCACTGCGTTTTGGTGCGCATTGTGCCACTGAAGCCGGTCTGAGGCAAGAGCTTTATCAGCATATATTCGAGATGATTGACATTATATTGGATGGCCGTAAAACGCATTTGGAAAGCTTACGCGATACAGAGATATATAATGTGGTACAGCAACAGTTTGAGGCACAACGCAAAGATCTCATCACAGTGTTAAGTACGGATTACTAAGATGAGATATTACTTTAAAATATTAACTGACTTTAGTCTCTTACCAATATTCCAGTTGACAATCGGCAATATGAATTGGCATCTAAACTAGCTGAGAAATATCTCGATTTTCAGTGTCTGGTACGCATTTGTGATGAATCCAACAATCAGGATCGGCTCAATGATTACATAAGGAAATTCGAGGAGTATGACTTTTCACAATTCGCTATAAATTGGCACCTGCGACAGAATCGGCGAGGTGAGGTCTTCGAACGCTTCAAGGACAATCAGGCGGCTTTGTCACAGTTTATGCGCGATCACCCTACGCTTGGTTGGATTCAGCTCGTTTTTAATGGTGACTTCGAGCGCGCCTCTAACGTTCTCTTCCAATTGGCACAATCCGAGACTGAATTTGTGCAGCGGAAAAAGTCAATGTTGTCGCTGGCTAAACTGTCTGCCTACGCGGCACCTGACTCGGAGCTGAACGAAGTTCTAGAAAACATAAGCAAGGAAATGGCCATTATTGAATATCAAGAAGCGCTTGGCGTGAACATTCTAGATGCTTTCGGCTATGATGTTCGCGAGCGGAAAGTACTCACAGTCGATGAAATTATTAATGTGTGTAGTTTGATACATATTGTAATTTTTGATTGATCTTAATTCCAATCATTCTCTGTTGATTTCAGCTTATTATCGCAGAGGAGAATGACATTGCGACTGAGTTTGATTTCCGTAAAGCAGTCGAGTTGCTGCGCTTCATGGAGGAGCCTTTTGAAGCGCGTCACAAAATTTGGTGTGCCGCCATACTGCGTGACAATTGGATCGAATACGATACAAATAAAGCGCTTGATTATTTACAAAATCTACTGTTCGTTAGGCTTATAGAAGTTTGCTATATTCTTGGTTCGTATGAACTTCCCCCAAAAACCATTCAGTTTGTATTTACTCTGCTCTTTTACACTTCTCACCTTTGCAGATGGCGATTGTGACTCCATTTTACCGCCCATCGATGATTTCTTGCACAGCTCAGAGCTCTCCGATCTAAGAGAAAATAAATCATTTCAGTATCTGCTCAAGCTCACCTACGAATATGTGGCGGAGACTTTCAAGAAGCCCGATGAAGCAATGGAATCCTGAATTTGTTTATCTTTAATTAATTTAAATTGATTTAATTTGCGTTAAGCTGAGTTGAGTTCAGTCAGTTTATTTGTATTTGAATTTTTTGATTTTTGTAATTCGTTGCATTCGAATATCGTTGAAATGTACTGCACTTAAATGATGTCTTCTAAGCTCAACCAAGCGTGTACATTTCAATCATGCATGTCAAGCGTACACACTGTCCATGTGCAGCCTTAGTATGAAATCAGCATAAGCGACAGCCTTTGCGCGTTTTTTAGAACACAAATTCTACGCTGAGATGACGACTAACTGACGACTGACTTTTCATATTTCTGTTTGAAACGCAACACCTAAAGCCATGCTAGCTTAGTAGCAAACGCGAAGCTACTGTCTGCAGTTGTTGGAGTTAAACTGTAGAAGCCCAGCAAGTGCCAAGTGAAAGTTGCACGACTTATAGTGTGGACAACAACAACAACTTCGGTTGTCGTAGGTTAGCCGAGTTAGTATGTTCCAGACGGTTGAGTGCAACGCACTCACATCATTCATACATTCAGTAGCTCGAAGGTGGTTGAAAGTCCCTGAAAATGGCTGAAGAGACAACACCATTAACCGCAGTAGGTTCGCCATCGGCGCATCCTGGACCCGAGTATGTTTTTCCTGGTGGCGTTTCGCCGCGTTCGCGTCGCTACAAACTGCAACAACTCAAGTGCTGCATCGCTATTACGATTCTGTAAGTCTTTGGTGGTATCTGTGACGCAGAAAAAAACACTAATGTGCCCCTCTGACAAAATGCAGAGTCATCATCATTGCAGCGTTCTGCTTCGCGATTGCATTGAGCGGTGTCTACCGCAGCGGTGGCCACGTTTCCAAAAAGCCGGGCTTCTTTTTTGTAACAAATGACACAACGCCAGCGCTGGCAGCGGCCAAATTGCCAATTGCCGATGAACCGGAAGCGGAGTGGGCACTCCGTCACAGCGGTGTTAGCGGCAAGGAAAGTGAGAATGCGATTAGCGCTGGGATCAAAGCATTGGGCGACCGCGAAATATTGGAGGAGGGCATGCAGCCGATTCCGATAAATAGTCCAGCCTATAAGCACTACCGCTCGTTGAGTACTAATCCGTTGGCGCGTAAACTAGCGCGACGTGGTTACGTCGAGAACCATGCAACATTGAGCATTGCCGAGCGTTACAACTACAAAAAACCAGCGCGTCGCGAGAACATTGGCCATGGACCGCGCATATTGCTCCCAGATCCAACATCGCTGAACATGCAGTGCGACTTTAACTCTCGCTATCGAACTGCCAATGGCGTCTGTAATAACAAATCGTTTCCACGCACCTACGGCGCCGCCATGGTGCAGTACCGACGCATGGTGGCACCCGACTATGCCGATGGCATTGCGGCGCCTAGGGATAGTAACAACGGCGCGGGTCACTTGCCAGCGGCGCGTGAGGTGTCACTAAAGATACATCGCTCCTCATACGAAACCGATTCGAATTTCACCGTTATGTTGGCGGTGTTCGGTCAGTTTGTGGATCATGATATCACGGCAACATCCTTGACCACTTCACAGGATGGAGAGTCGATCAATTGTTGTGCCGCATCATTGGAACAGCATCCGGAGTGTTTTCCGGTGAGCATACTGCCAGACGACCCGTACTATGAGCAGTACAATTTGACGTGCATGAATTTTGTGCGCTCCGCGCCAGCGCCCACGGGTCACTTTGGACCACGGCAGCATTTGAATCAGGCGTCGGCCTTTATCGATGGTTCTGTTGTCTACGGTAACTACGACGAGCGGCAGCGACGTCTAAGGAACTTCGTCAATGGCACGTTGCGCATGTACATGACGGGCGACGGCCGTGCACTCTTGCCTATATCTACGAATCCGGAGGACGGATGTAACCGCGTACATATGCTACGCCAGGGCAGATATTGCTTCGAGTCGGGCGACGATCGTGCCAATGAGAATCTTTTGCTGACCTCGATGCATCTGCTGTGGGCGCGGCACCACAACTACCTGGCGCGTGGTTTACTTCAGGCAAACCCTCAGTGGGATGATGAAACGATCTATCAAGAGGCGCGTAAGATACTTGGCGCACAGTTGGCGCACATTACCTACAATGAATTTCTGCCAGTGCTGTTGGGCAGGGATTTGGCGGACAAGTTGCAGTTGCTGCCCGCCGCAAACAATCTAGATGCGCCGGATACGTACGATAGGCGCATAGATGCGACGATTGCCAACTGCTTTGCCGCGGCAGCTTTTCGTTTTGCGCACACCTTGCTGCCGGGACTCTTCAACTTGACGCGTGACGGTACTGCGCCGGAAGCTGTGGAGCTGCATAAGATGCTCTTCAATCCATTCTCATTATGGTCAAAAGAGGGACTCGAGAACGCACTAGTCACGGCTGCCAATACGGCTGTTTTACGTGTGGATCGTTTTTTCTCCAAGGAAGTGACACAAAAGCTTTTTGAGGGCACAGCCGAGGACAAAGTGCCAATTTGTGGTCTCGACTTGGTCTCGTTGAATATACAACGTGGTCGAGATCATGGCATACCAGCGTATCCGGTATTTCGAAGGCATTGCAAATTACCTGAAGTCGACACTTGGCAGCAAATGGCAAAGGTCATGGACAATGATACATTGCAGTCGATCAAGCAGATTTATGGGTTTGTCGGAATGGACTTAATTTAGTTGAATTACCTATTAATGTATTATTCTTAAAGCGCGCCCGCCGATGTTGATCTCTATACGGGTGCACTAAGCGAGACACCGCTGGAAGGTGCCATATTCGGACCTTTGCTGAGCTGCTTGATTTCGGACCAATTTCTGCGCCTTAAACGGGGGGATTCTCATTGGTACGAACGTAAGATTGGACCAACTCGTTTCAGTAAAGGTTTGTTGTTTTTGTACTTATCACAAAGTTCTTAATATTATTGGCAATCTCATAGAGTATATATGTATATATATATATATATGTTTGATTAGCTCAATTAGACGACATTATCCAACCATTAATCATCTGACCGTCCGCTTGTAGTCTCTACTAGTCCGTCAATGTTTAAATTTTGGTCACAACCGGCTGGCCCGATCATAGTTCATATAGTAAAGGAAGAACGCTCGAAACGCATGTGCGAAGCCCAGATTCAGTTGCGGCAACGCCACTTCATGACAAAAAGAGTCGAGAGCCTCAGTTGATAGTACTCTAATATAAATATTAGGTACGTTAATGGACGAAATGTATGTAATTTACATAGTAATGATAACCATTTTTTGAGTTGTGGTGCAGAGAGTTAAGCAGAGCTTATAACAGGGCCATAACTCGCGAATATTATATTCGTTTATTAGAACACTGCATGGACCAAATTGCGGCCACAGAAACTCAAGCGTTACCTTGATTCAGGACTATAGACATTAACTGTAAAAGCTTTAATAGGACTTCTAATTATAGTACTAGCTGAACCACGCCCTCTTCGCCAGGCAAAGACAAAACACCATTTTCAACAATTTGAATAAAATTAAAACATTTTGAGTTCTCGAGCATCTTGTGTTCGCTTTGTGAGCTGCACTTCACTTCCTTGTTCTCTGGCAGCAGCTCGCCAGCCTCCTGGCATAGATAATAGATTCTTCATTTAAGAATCTTAAGATTTAATTTTCTTGGCATGATTCTCAAAATAAATAATTATATTTTGACAATTGACAGATTAAATATTTTAATTAAATGATTTACTTAAATAAAGCGAGTACTGCTTTATAAACAGAATAGATAAATGGAATTAAATACATGCTAATACATAAGCGTGAGCGTACAATTTCCCATTTTTTGAAATTTTTTTACTTATTCAGTTCAGTTGGTACCGTAATTATATATTTATATAATTAAAAACCAACTAAATTGGTTGAAAATTATGGTCCGCAGAGGAAAATAAACGCTTTTTCCAAGCGCCATGCAAATTCATAAAGTAAATTCGACTTCATCATAAGACATCATTCACTATAGATATGATCTGATGCTGCAGAAATTTAACCAGGTTCTCTAATGTTCATGATCTAAGAAAATTTCTAGGTCTTTCCTATTTTGATTGTAGTTGATCTATAAACTGTATCTTAATCGTAACTTCGCTTTACAGCACAACTAGCGGAGATCTATAAAACCACGCTCGCTTCTATAATCTGCATGAATACAGACTCGAATGCCATAAGAGTTATACGAAAATATGTCATGGAACGACGCACGGATACCCCGCATGTCTACGTCAACTGTAGCGACATTGACTCCTTCGACTTTACGCCTTGGTCCAAAGAACATTGGCCGCAGCGCTTGCACAAGTCGGGCCTGAGCAGTGCCGGAACATTGGTGCGCGTATTGAAGCCTGGAACCGAGACGACGACCTTGGACGCCGTCATTACAACAGAAACGAATAGCTATGTCAATGTCACACTCAGCATTGGCTAAAATAATAAAAATATGTGAAGTGGACACAGTTGACCTACTACTTAAATACGAGTCGAATAGAATAAGCATTTATTTATTTATTGTAGCGCACAGTAGTCGATGTGCACCCCACACTCTTGCAGCCGGGCTTGGCTGAACTATGGCAATAGCTTTAAAAATGCAAGTTAATGACATTGTTAATTGCGAGTGCCAAGCAATGCTACGCTTACTTTCATTAAGTTACTGTTTGTGACGGCTACGGTGGCGCCGCTGCCAGCGCCGGGGACAGCGGTCGCGTACATCATCGCCAACGTTGGACTCACGTTGTTGACCGTCGTTGCTGGCGTCGCGAGTGCGCTCGCCTGGCAATACTCACCGTCTGCATTGTGCAAATAGGCCAAAGCGCAAGCAGCCAGAAAGGTCAACAGCAAAGTCAACCAGAAGAGGCCCAAGAAGGTGCGTCGCAACAGCATCCACTTGGGGTCGTTAGAGTAGGGCAGCAGTTCGTCGAGCGTCAGACCGTGCGCGTAGCTGGCCGGAAGAGAAGGAACACGCTGAAGTTAGCAATTAGCAATGTTTGTGCAATTAGAGGCGACTAGTTTACTCAGAGTTTGCATAAATGACATCGTATTGCCTTGGATCCTTGACCACTGGTGGTGGCACGGTGATGATGTGGTGCTGGCTTTGGATGTACGCCTTTCGTGTCATACGTTGGGGCTCAAGTAATGGAGTCTTCTCGTTGCCGGCGGCTAGCATCTTTACAACGACGTCCTTGGGTAGTTAATGCACTCTACTCGTATAACACTCGTACTTCTTCACTTGCTTAGTTTTGCACAATGAGCATACTAAATTTCGATGTACGTATGTATGTACTCAAACAAATATTGTATCTTGTTTGACTACACTACAACAACGACAATAAGAACAACGAAGCTAACGACCATGAGTCGTTAGAGTTTAGATTGGCGTGCGTTGCGTGAGCTGCGTTGTCGTAGGCGTTTGGGCGCGAGACTGAATGCGTGCCCATTTGCGTACTACTTTCAACTGCAAATACGGTCCGTACGGGCGTACTTTAAGATGAAGTATCTCATTTGCGTTTTTAGTCGTACTCGCGTACTTGTTCTCATTGCTTGGCACTTGGCACTTGGCACTTGGCGCTTGGAGTCTTTAGTCTTTGTCGTTGTCTGTGTTTGTGCCTGTAAACAACTTTATCTCTACGCCGTTTTTGCAGTGTACGATTATTCCGGCAATCTTCCGCCTTAGATTCGTCATTTTTCTTTTTGTATAAATATCACAGCCTCAATCAGCTGCGCTTATATGTATGTACATACATATGTACGGGCATAGGGTACATTTGATAAGCTATCGAGTGGAGTATGACTGGCCGTATCATCATTGTTGCGTAATACGATTCACAATTCCGCAGATAATTTTTCGAATTTTTTAAATTAATATTTCATGTGCTCAGGGCACGCTTTTAAGTGCGCGGAAATATTTTTCTTGTCCAACGTATTTTTAGTAACCATACATTTACTCATATATGGACTCAAGGCTGTGTGGAATAACAGATCGAAAGAGGTCAGCCAACGCACTTGGAAACTTGCAGGAGCACACAATTCATAACAAAAGCTTCGGAAGCTGGATTGGCCACTCCGCCCTTTAAGCAAGCAATACATACCTAGCAAGAGGCCAAACTGCAGGCGTGCCAGAACAGGGCGCCCCTTGGTTCGGCCGTAACACCACGCTGAACAGAGACCCCAAGTTGCCGACTGTAGTGTAGCGGATAAAATTATACAGAAGTCACCACAAAGAGAAGCTTTTAAACCTATCGCAACCCTCTGGTGTCCTCGCGCAGACTAAAAAGACTTCCTAAGAAGGAACTAAAAGCCTTAAATTTTGCCATAAGGGCACAAAACTTAAGTTCCACTTACACACAAACATTTGTTATGCAGACAGACAAAGACATCAGAATTTGTCATTCAGAGAACGAGCTCAAATTCTCCTTGGCGTCCTTGTCGATTGAGCGGATGCTAGCCTGTTGTCATGAGACCTTAGGCGGTGATTAATCAGGCTTATGTGATGGCTAATCCGCTCACAGACCGCGGGGATCGCAGATGCTGGGAAATAACATCATTACGGAGGTATGAAGGCGTGTTAACGATCTGATCCATGTATCCATGTATCAGGCTGAGCCTACCTGAAGTAAGATCTTTCCTAAGTCTTTCGCTTGACAGCGATGTTCAAGCGGTTGTCCATCTGCTGAAGTCATTCAGGTATTCCTGAGTGAGCTCAGATTCCTTGCTGGCGTAGGTGACTAACAAAGTGTCGTAAATCCTTCGGAGTTATGCCATATACCCATTATGTAATAACTCATCATTAAAGTTATCTATAGTCTGCAACTTGCTCTTCTTTTATTCAGACTGTCAGACCTATCTCGTAAAGGGGTTTTGACACTTGTTTGGTATTTCTAAATTAAAGAAAAAATAAAATAAATTAAGATAAAAAGTATTGTAATACAAGGTCGTTGAACTTGTTACGACTTAGAAGACCACACTCACTAAGACTGTCTTACCTTACCAATCTGCGAAAACAAATTTTTTCTTGGGAATTTTAAAATCACGACAGAGCTCGGAGTTTCGAACAACCCAGGAGAGTCTGCGATTTGCCTTAGACTTCGTTTTGGCCAGTCTAAGGCTGATGTCAGAGTGAAACTTGTATTTCGCGCTGCGGTTGAAGCGACGAACCTCTCATGTGTATTCTTATGACAACTCCCACGGGTTGTCACACTAATGCGTATTTTTGAAGCGGGTTGAAAGTGGTTTGTTGGTATCTCACTTTTCCTTCAACCTTCTTCATTGTCAAACTCTGCTCAGTGTCACTCTGCCATAGGCCAAGCAAAGACAGGTCGCCTCAAGCTCAGAGCCGAATACAAGCATCACTCTGAGATCGGCCTAAGTCTAACCCTTCCTGACGTTATAGACAGAGCAGTGCGGCGTGAGTTGCAGAAGTTGTTGTTGTGTAACAGTTGCTCAGATATGACAGCCAACTGAGTGGTTTGAGTGGTCCCTGGTTGGCTGACAACGGGTTTTCCAAAGCCCCCACTACTCCTTGTTGTAGTAACAGCTTCAGCCTTTCGCACAGAACCTCTACAGTTTGAGTGCTGCTTGGTCTGCCGAATGTCGAGTACTTCTGGATTATATTTCGAACACTCTTGGGAAGTCTGTAATGGGATATGCTGATGTGATGGTAATATTCTTCTAGACAATGAATTTTTCTGATTGAGATACACTCGCTATTTGAGGCATTTTACACTTGAGTTACACACAGTTTTTGTTCTTTATTGATAAGTAGCGAACATCATTTCACTGAATTACACACGTTATAAATTATATAAATTATGGCCTATCGCATTGTTCATGTCATGTCATTTCAGTTTTCATTTCCTGTTTTATTTCATAATATTTTTATTAATTATAAAATATTATACAAAAAGTATTTGCTAAAGGTAACAACAACAAATATGTACTCGTATGTAGCATGTATCTGTGTATGCGTATGTGTATTTGTTGGTGCATGTGCACTCGTATGTGTTGGTATTTATGAATGTAAGTACTGTGTTATCTCCTGGCCAAATTCCAAAGCCGTAAAAATTCACAATTCAAAAAATTAACTAACAATGACTTAAAACGATATTAACAATAACATTTATAATATTGTACATAAGAAGAAGAAGACATTTATGTGAGCATAGTTAATGAATGGCGCTATGAACTGGGACTTAAATTAATACATCAGAATTTCGTAGTTGCACATTTAAAAAAGAGACTAAACGACTTTGACGGCAGGCCGCTTACCGTCGTTTTGCAACGGGCAACGGGCCACGGGCCTTAAAATAATAACGACTAACAACATACCATTGGATTTGGATTTATACATAAATATTAGCTATACTCATTATCATTATTATTAATAGATACTCATTTTTCTATAGTAGTTGAATCTCAGAAATGTATAGGGATTGCGTTTTTCTTTGTAAACTATTTTTTCTTTTATAGATTTCGGTTGTTTTGGACTACATTTTGGGAGTGGAGCGCTTGGCTTAAGTGGTCGGTCTTTTATTGGTAGTATTTTATTCTACTTCTACAATTTTTGCAGCTTATTACGAGTGAATTTTGATAACCTCATATGCCTCCAATGTGCTGACCACTACATAAACTACCCACAACATAAGGAAAGTAATACCGCAGATGTACTTCAAGCCGGTCGGGCCGCCCAACTCGCCGCCAACCACTTTGGAGCGACGCAACATCAAAATTGTAATGGCGATGCAGGCTTCCAAACAGAAAACGCCCACAGCGAAACCGAGCCTAGATGAAAGGATAAGTTTAAAAAAAAAGTGTTATATAAGCAGAGAATTAAAAGATTGAGTTCGGCTATGCCGAAGTTGTGTAATACGCTTCACACTCAGAGTACCTAAAATCCAGACAGGGATTTATAAGGGTGCTAAGCCAGTCAGTAATTCCAGAGATGACAGTTGCTGTCCATATAAACCATTTATATGTATCTAGAATACTGGATTTTTCAAAGTCGATACATACACATGGCTCACCAATCGATCATAGGATCTCGAAATGTTTTCGGTATATCCCTGTGATTTTATTAGTTCGAAAAGAAATAGACAACTTTTTCATGTAAGACCTTAAATTTCAAAGAAGGACTGCTTTAGGTGGCTCAGCAACATTGCAAAAAAGACATTTCGGGCAAAATATTGTATAAACTCGATAGCTCAAGAAGTGAAGGACTAATTAAACTTCATCCTTTCGAGCCAATCGATTTATACTGTACGTCGCACTTAGTGTATTTCAAACTTCATGTCCAAGTTAAAGTTCAATTTACTGTGTGAAGCGTATTTATTTGTTTATTTTTTTTTCTTATAAATAAATAATTAATGCAACTTACGAGCCTGGATTCACCATAAACCTTTGGCCTTTGGCCGCATGATAGATGGAAGCTATCGACCAAGCACAGCCAATGCCAAGGAAGACGTTGACAGCATTACTGCCCGTCACATTGCCAATACTGTTATCGGCCGTTTCGTCCTGCAGCGCAGCGATTTTACTAGCAAATGTATCTAAAAAAATATTTATATAAAATCATTTCGAAAATATTTGTATGTGGAATTGTGTGGCATTGCGAGGGCGGTTTAATACGTCAGTGGCTTTTTAAATTGTTCGTTTTTTTCGGTAAAGGCGTTTTACTTCTTGGGGCTCAATACACTTTTGCCAATGGTTTTTAAATTTTTATATCTCTAAGAAATATAAGATTTGTCAAGGTTCTCAAAACAGGAGATTGGTTTTCGCCTATTTTCAGTTGTTATGAATCAATATTTCGTCTCTGCTTAGAATCCAACGTCCGGATTGCAAACGACTCCGTTTATTATAATTGTTTGGACAATCATACCCATCTTGAGGTTAACTTTATCATTCTCAAATTATCAAGTAAAATCGAAACGACATGTCACATGCTTTCTATCACCGAAAGGCCATAAACATATCGCGGATTTTTCCAAATATTTTTTTTTTTTTTTTTTTTTTGGCCAACATGCAAGCCTTTGTCTCCTTTCAGCGGTCGTCAAAAACAAACTAAATGACGCAGCTTGCTTGATATATGTCAGTAGTGACAGTGAAGAAGAACCGTAGTACAATTGACGTTACAACGCGAAAAATTCTTAGTCACTGGTTTTTAGATCTGCCCTAGCATGCTAAGCATGATTATTCCTTACCTGGTATACTCGTGCCCAAAGCAACGAAGCAAATGGCAGTCACCGAATCCTTTACACCAAGTGAGCAGCCGAAGTAGGTGGCAACGTCACCAATAATGGCAGTAAGTACGCCAATGGCAATGATTGAGACAACAAAAGCGATATAACCACCGCCCATGTCTATTTGACAATTAGAGAGAAAAGTAGAGAAAATTGCTGATAAATTGCTGATTTATAAATTCCGGCCTCACCTGTTGGCGGGATGAAGGCGAAAGTTATCTTCCAAAAGAGAGTTAGGAAATGCATAATGTAATCGCCACAACTTGGCACCGGCTCCTCTAAGTCGTCATCGGCGACAACATTGCTCTCATCGGCTGTTCGTTCGATGGAGAAGTTGATATTTTCCAATAATTCAAGTCTGGATTAGCTTATGTAAGTTCTTACCCGGTATGACGGTCAATGCTTCCCGGAATTGCTCCTTCCACGATCGCGTGCCCAGCACTGTGGACGCGTTTGCCTTCTGCACGAGCTTATCGACAGTCGCCTATTGAAATGGAAAGTTCCATGATGACCACCACTATGTCTATGTCTGATGGCCATTTGATAGGCCTCACTTTAACTCACTTTGAATTGCACATTTTCTCTGATCCTTATTGTCGTGCGCGAAGTATCGCCCACTTTGGGTTGGCCCAGCAAAAGGACACGTTCTTTTTTGGACAAACTCTCGGGTGGTTTCTTCGAAGCCTCTTCCATTAGCGTTACGATTTCATCGTCTATGGAGCGTTCACCGTGAGTGGAGCGAGATACAGTTGCGTAGAGAAGAGATACATTGAAATATTCATTTACGATAAGTTTTCAGTTAAACAGTGTTTTTAATGGATTTATTGTTGTTGTCTCGTACACGGTTGTGGCTCAACCGACGGACCATTTTCCATTTTGGAATTTTAAGTGGTCAAAGAGTTGCTTTGCATTATCCAACACCTAAGCAAGGCCCTCCGGCCTTTGTTGTTTATCTTTTTTGAATGGCGAAAGTACAACAAGTGCGACAAGTAAATGAAGACAGAGCAAAATTCTACTGTTGGGCAGGAAAGGAAGACGCCTGACGTTTGAACAATGTCAGATCCGTGGCAACGAAGCACTTAACCAAAGACGCTCTTCATGCATAATTGATTTTATTTGCACTTAATGGGAAGTCAAGTGTTGTCATTGTTCAGCCTGCGTGCCCGGCGGATGTGACGAAGTTCGAACGCCAACATGCAAATTAACTTTGTAAACTGAGTGATGTGGACGGATCATGGTGTGCTGGTAGATGCATAAACGCTGCCACATTTATGATGAGATAGATGCACACTTACGGTTATTATAAAGTCTGAGTACAAAGCTATGAAACGACGAGTATGACGGCTATTTATGCAAGTTAATTACTTTATGTACTAGTATGGTCATAAAGCAATAGCTCAGATAACTTATTCATAAAGATCTATAACCAAGTTAAATAATGTATGGGTGAATGAGAAAATTGATAAAAAGTCCGCGTACAAAGCGAAGGAAATAACTGTGAATGCTTAAACATTATTTTCTTTCTTAAATATTGTATACTCGTATATATATATACTAAGATATTTGGTTTGATTTCACAACCTTGAACATTTTTCCTGCGCAGATTTTATGGTCACTGATCATTTCTTAATATATCTTTGAGCGTGTTTTGAATGGCAAAGCTTTAACTATATACATAGTGCTCTAAAAAGTGTATAAAATAATACGTACATACTATGCAGACAACATTTGTCACGCGCGAATCAGTGAACATCAGAGTCTTGGCCTATTCTGTTCTCAAGATCTTTTTGTTGATCATTGTACCGTCGTCCTTTGATTTCGATGATATGAAATTTACTGTCAGGCGGAAAAAACATAATGGCTTCTGGGTTCTTTATACATCGCTTGCTATGGTACTCACTCTTATAATATCTGACTACAAATGGAATATGGTAAATTGTCTGGCATTATCAGGGCTCAAATCTGTTACTTTTCGATTCATCGGTCATAGCCAATTCCGAACCTTTTCAGAGTGTAGAGTGAAATGTATTTTGAACTAGTTCTGAAGTCCTTCTATGATTCTCATATTTTCCTAAGTTCCACTATACGTGTGTACTCCAAAGCCCTGGGCCATTCTACTGCCTTTAACTATCTATCCAACAATTCAGCTATCCATCTATTCAGCTTATAGTTATTAGTTGTCTTAGGTAAAAAGTACCGAATTTATGTATTTCGAAGAAGTACGATCTAATCTAAGTAATTCGATCTCTCCCCGCAACCAGACTCATTCTGTACAGTCAATAGAAATTTTTTTTTATAATTATTCTTATAAAGTATACCTGACCGAAATTTTGGAATTGCTACAAAATTTGTATTCTACAAAGAGTATAAGGAAGTGCCTGAATACTGTTTAGTGTGCCGCCATGGGCTTCTTCAAGTTAAACACTGATCATTCTCAAATTAATCCATTTGCATAGCATTGAGTCTAATTGGGATTGCGAGCGATGTACGAGTATCAATGAGTATGTTTATCTGGTTATATCAATTAGACCTGCCCAAGTTCGTTCCATGAATAACTTGTAACTTAAGGCACTCAATACAATTTTTTGAAGACGACAAAATATCTGAATATTGTATGTCCTATAATTTGCGGGTACTATTTAACAGATCCTGTAGAGAAACTACCAAGCATCTGCACTTTGTACGCAGACTTTTTTCTTTTTTTTTTGGATTAGATGATCAAAAAATATGAATATATAACAAGACAAACATTAGTTCTATGTAGATTGATTGTGTCGTTGTTTGCTGTTGTTTCCATTGATACCGCTAGACTTCGAGCTAGACAATGAGCTATATGAAAGCTGAATAGGACGAAATGATGCCACCACACACAAAAGTACATATGGATTCTTTATTGGTGTTAACACAGGCAAAAGGCAGTGCTGGCAACGCGTTTTACGTACCGATCAAATCGTTTGACAATTGTAAAGTGTCCGTTTTCAGGTTTTTGTCAATATCATAATCTGCATGAAGGAGGAATCGAGCAGGTGTTTGGTTTATTTAGTTACATACATAATCAGATATGAAGTCGAAATCATTGTAACATCGTTGCGATCGAGCTGACTGATCAATCCAACTGTCAGCCAGTCAATCAATCAATCAATCAATCAATCAATCAATCGTTTCTGTGCTGTGTGTTATTTGTTTTAGTTTGTTAATTGTTAGTATTTCAATTACCTGGCGATAGCACCGGTGTACCAAGGGTCACAAAGAAGTTCACATCCTTTTCGTAGCTGCTTTCCTCGACTATGGTCAAGGGTATGCACTTGCTGCAATTGAGAATCGAAAGTGTTATGAATATATGTACATATGTACGTGTATAATACAAATACGATAATCGAGTAGTAAGTCGAGTTAAGTTCTTGCACATGACCATGTTCGGCATTTTCTGAAGGTCGTCTGGCAGTGAAATTTTCTACTTTGCACAATGTCCTAACCGACTGCCACTACGACATAGCACAGACAATGAAGCGTACCTTTTGGCACGTTGCCACTGACAATATTTAACGTCTTTAGTACATCGTTAGTAGCACCGCTGCAGGTGCGGCTGTGGTCGGTCGGTCGGTCTTTGAGCAATAGTCATATGAAAATGCAAATAGACAAGCAGGCCGACAGACACACCGACACATACAGAAAATATAAATATAAAACAATTTAGCGAATTGAATTTCCGATTTCATATGTATACGAAATTTCTGGTGCGCATTTCGAAAGTATCAGGAGAGAGACATACGTTGCAATCGTCAATATCAGTGGCGGATTTATGACCAGCAGACGGGGAGTTTAATCGTGATATTTACGAGGGAAATAGCTACGGTACTATAATTTAGACTATGTTGAATGACTAATGACTATGTAGCGCAACACAACGATTTATAGCATATAAATCGTTATAATAGAAGTAGACAATTTCTTGGTCTTTGGTAGCGACCGAAGCCTAGTATTGCCATGTAACTAATTTAGATATCACGTCACGAAGTAAGGCACCGACATTTAGCGTCGATAACCCAAACAAGGAATAAGAACCTTAAAGATAACTGCCGCCACTCCCACGAAGTTCTATTCAATAACTGAGTTTTGGTTGTAGCTATGTATATCGGTATTAAATTCTAACATTCCGTCACGTGAATATTAAGCGATTAACTATGTAATGTCCATATTATAATCTTCTGTATTATTGCTTATTCATATACGCTAAGGCTAAGGAATAACAATTTATAGGCATGATTCGGCAACAGCTCTTCGAAGTTCTCAAATATTATAGTACATGTGGCTCATACTACGAATGGCATTGAAAACGTTTATCGATTACGAGCCAATTGATTGGGTTTATAAATTAGTCCACGAGTCAGACAAGTGGATTTGAATTTATTTTGGTAGAGTCTCGATTCGACTAATTGTGGTTTTATCAGTTTATAGGCAGATGTAGTTTCGAATATGAGCCAATCTTATCGAAAACGTGAAATATTTGGTGAGCACGTTTCGAGTACCTTGAGCTTAGCGTCTGATTCAGTAGTACGAAGAATGTCGTCTAGGCGAGACATTTCACGATGCATCGTCATGGTGCTGGGCTTTGCCGCATTGATTTGGGCAGTTAGGAGTGCGTCGGTGGCCCAGTGCATAGGTAGCACCTCGGAATATTGCCACGAGCGGCGTATGCATCCCGATTTGCTAGAGTCTGGGGCAAGGGATAAGCAAAGCAATCGGTTGGCGGGCGAGGACACCAACAACTTTTGGCTAAAACGCGGTGAGGAGTTCGTGCGTACCAAGCTCGCCGAGAAAATGAACAAGCAACGGGCCAAGAATGTGATCATGTTTTTGGGCGATGGCATGGGTTTGACGACGATTGCCGCTGCGCGCAATTTGCTTGGCGGCGAGGAGCAGCAATTGTCGTTTGAGAAATTCGCTTACACCGGTCTGGCCAAGACCTACGCCGTGGATAAAATTGTACCCGATTCGGCGTGCACCGCGACTGCGTATTTGGGCGGAGTGAAGGCTCAGCAGGGCACCATTGGTGTGAATGGTGGGGTAAACCGAGACGATTGCGTGGCCATGCAAAATGCGAGCACGCACGTCGACTCGATTGCAAAATGGGCACTTGAAGCGGGAAAGTGGACGGGCGTGGTAACAACAACCCGCATAACGCATGCCTCACCTGCGGGTGTCTACGCGCACATTGCAGAGCGTGACTGGGAGAATGATGCCGAAGTGAATGCCGATTGTGGCCCTGATTCGGGCGTGCAGGACATTGCATACCAGTTGATACGTGGCAATGTGGGCAGCCACTTGAAAGTCATCATGGGCGGCGGTCGTAAGCACTTTGTGGACGCAAAGTTGTCTGAGGAGGGCAAACGCACTGACGGCCTGGACTTGATTGAGGATTTTCAGAGCGCAAGTGCCAGAAATGTGTATGTCACAACACGCGAGCAACTGCTGAATGTTGACGTGTCAAATGCTGATCGATTGCTGGGTCTTTTCAACGCGGACCACTTACTCTACCATCTCGATACGAACGATACCAGCAATCAACCGACTTTAGAGGAAATGACGCGAAAAGCAATTGAATATCTGAGCCAGAGTGCGCAGGGTTATTTCATATTCATTGAAGGTGGTCGCATCGATCACGGCCATCACAAGAACAAAGCACGACTGGCGCTCGACGAAACTGTGGAGTTTTCGAAGGCCATACAAGCGGCACGTGAGTTGACCAGCGAGGAGGATACGCTGATTGTGGTCACGGCGGATCACTCACACGTCTTCACATACGCCGGCTATGCGGTGAGTAGATATGACTTGCTCGAACCGATCGGAATTAATCAGTATTATTCGTAGTCCCGTGGCCATGACATCTTTGGACGCACGCCGGCCAATCCCGAAGACAACAAGCCCCACATGACGCTCAGTTATGCAAATGGGCCAAGCTATTCGAAATTCTATGATGGCGAGAAAATGGAACGTGTTGATCCTACGACTGTCATTAGCGGAGATGCGCACGACGAATTCCCATCAGGCGTGCCGCTGGAATCGGACACACACGGCGGCGACGATGTGCCCGTGTACGCATCCGGACCGTGGGCACATCTCTTCACGGGCGTCTACGAGCAAAATACCATACCGCACCTCATGGCGTACGCTTCTTGCCTCGGCAGCGGCTTAAATATGTGCGACGAAAACTAATTAAATGACGTTGGAAGCCTTTCGTGTTTGCTTTAATTACACATCGAAAATCTATAAAACGAACCGACCAAATTTATTGCACTTACGCCGGATAATGCGTCATACGAGTGGTGGGGCTAGCAATGCGTTTGATTGCACCCAAGTTGGGCGAAATTGTTGCTGGTGGGCGGTTGCGTTGGGCGCGAGGTGGGCGAGCAGTAACGCTCAGCCTGAACGTACGCAGGGTACGTCCACGTCCACGTCCACGTCTTCGTGTTCTTGAATTCCGCTGTCTGTCATAGGCAATGACCGCGATAGTGCAATCAATAGAGACAAGTTTGTTTGAAAGCCCTGCATGTGTTAGTTACGCTTATCGATTTCGCAAAACCATCAAGTGAGCGACGTGCTGCACGGCGTACGCCTTGGACCCACTCCAGGCCCGCCTCCGGCCCGGTGCACGTCGCGTATTCATGTCTTGCGCGCGTTTTTTACAAGCTTAACTGCAACCACCAAACCTATTCGAATTGCCCACAAACTGTTAGACGACAACCACCATGACGACCAATACCATCGCAACGACTACAGCGACGACGACGACGACGACCACGACGACGACGACAACAATCAGGGCCAGTCAACGCGACGTTGACGACGTCTTTATTTTGCAAATTACCCCGATGGTGATTGGGGCGTTAGGGCGTCACCAAAGGAGTGCGTGATTATTTATCGTGTGGTTTCCTCTTCTTCATTCATTTAACTTTTGCTCATTTTATCGCCATTTCGGCCATTGAGCAATCTTCGAACAACGCGAAATAAATCGACTCGATATTTATAGCGCAAATCCCAGGCCCAGCCCCGTCTTGAGCGCTTATGCATAACTCTTTGGTGAAATGAATAATAGCATTAATGGCCGAGAACGGGGCGATCAGAGCGTCACACGAGGTCGCACATTCAATGGTATAGATTTATCCAAGTATTTCCGCAAAACGGCGTTAGTGAAAGCAACGCGAAGGCAATGAAAAGCTATGGCAGCAAAGAAAAGCCCTTGGAAAATAGCATGGACTTGCGGATAACACCTCAAATTGCATGGCAATGATTGCCGCTGAGGGACACACAGTTAAGGCAAAAAATTAAGACGGGCAGGGAGACCATTTTGGCGTTTACCGATTCGCTTGGACATTCGAGCTCATTACACGTGCATATGTATGTGTAGTTGCCACTGCTCAAAGAGCGAATACGTTCACTGCAATGGAGCAATTATTAATATCGTTGGGAAACTTCGCTATGCGCCGACAAATGAAAAATTCATTTTGAAGGTCGCGAAACGACGAACGCGACGCGAGTTAAGATATGTATCGACTGCAATTCCAAAGATTATGACGGAATACAAGAAATAATTCGATTCGAAAGCATTTGAAAAATAAACACGAAAGAGTTTTTGTTAACTCCGGATATGCCGAATTGGTAATACGCTACACGTACAAACAAGGGCTTGTATGGCATAGGCATAATAAAGCAAAGATCGGAACATATCTATCTATATCTATATAATAAGAAGTATTTTTGTTTATTTGTTTGTTTATTTGTCCGTTGTGGACGCCAAAACCGCTGCACCGATTTTGATGCAATTTTCAGGGAACCTCTAGAATAACCTTTAGATAATTACTGTGAAAAAATCGTCGAATTTGCTAGTTATTAAGACCAACTCAATATTAAGGTGCTTCTCAAACTGTAGAGCTACAAATGAAACAAAAAAACAAAGTAGCAACTGAGAAGAGACGAGACGCACGCGAAGGCAGCAACACGCCGGGTCCCTGCTAGTAGTAAATATTAATCAATTGATGTTATGGTTGACTGAAATTGTTGAAATATACGATAACTCAGTAATCTTAGATTAAGTTAAGTAGGTGTTCAGGTTCTATATAAACGGAAATGTAGATTGATAGTAAGAATGTGAATCTGTGGTTTATTTTGGTGTTATCAACCCTAACCGTACTGTACATATACCAAGTCAAGCATATGTACCGTCTATACTAAAAAAGGATTTCAGCTCAGAAATTGAAGAACTACTTTGCATGGCCACATGTATGGAAAAACAATTCTTGGATCCTGCACCAGAATCCTGTATGCTGCGTCGCATACATCAAGCTTGGTAAGCGAATTTTCGGCCAAGAACTCAACAAACTGTAACAAGCACTGTAATCACCACCTATAACTAGCACCATCCCTGTAGCTTTTTCTTATTTTCGAAACTCAAATAAAAAGAGTCCATACAATAAAAATTGCAGAAAGAGTTGAAGGCGCTACCTTCTTCAGCCCTGCGCTTAAAAAGTGTTTGGAAGATTGGAAGAAGCGCCAATTGAGGGGCAGTCCACCAAAGAGAACTCTTGATTACACACATGTTTGTGTGATTAATGTTTCGAACTACCAAGGCGCCCTAGAACTATCTTTTGCAGTTCAATGAAGGCTTGGTTTAGAATAAAAAGCAAAGACCAACGCAACTGGAGGAACTTCAGCTAGGTCAACATACACATCTACTTAAACACCATCTGTTATAGTAAATATCCTAGAGGGTAATATCATGAAATGTATGTATGTAAATATGTATAATATATAGATAATGATGTACTCACGAGTGCTCATTGTTATCGAACAATAATTCGCCGCGTTGTGCTTCGTAGTCCTTGCCCGCTTTGGCAGAGCCATCTTCTGTCCAGTAGGGCACAATGACGCGCCCGCGCGCACCAGAGAAACGTGTGATTTTCAAATTGAAGACGCCCACCGATTCGGCGCACTCGTAGCTTGTTTCACTGAATCCGAAAATGCCACAATGATCGTCATCCAGTATCATGACAGTGGCCAACTTTGGCACACGGAGTATGGCCGGTTCACTGGGATTGCTGAGGCGTATGTAAAAGCAGACATCTTCCTCGAAAATTTCATCGTCGATGACTTCGATTTTGAAACGCTGTTCGTCGACGCCGGGCGCAAAAGTAAGCTTGCCCTTTTTGCCAACGTAATCCGTACCTGCCTCGGCGGAGCCATCTTCCGTCTCGAACTCCACTGTGGTGTAAAACGATATATCGCCGCGACGCACTACACGTACCTCGAATTCACCACAGTTTTCCATGACAGTGTAGTGGCCGGGTTCGAAATAGATGTGCGTTGGTGCGTCATTATCGTCGATCTCTTCGAGATGTTGCACCTGGGCCTTTACCTCCGTCAGGTCACTGTGAGCACGCTCCTGAATCTTGCGCATGATGTTGCCGCTGCCGATCATTTTGCGGGTCGCCTGTATGCGATAGAAAGCACGTGATTTTGGGCCGCGCGAGATCATCTCCTGATGAGCCATCATCTCCAGTTCTTCGATTTCGATGTCAGGGTTTTTCTTGCGTAGCTCGGACAGCACTGCAATGTACTCACGTCGTGCATTATCGAAGTCACGCGCCTCGGCATCGCGTTCGCTGTGATAGCCGCGCGTCATGTCATCCTTTTCGGAGTCATGTCGGCCCATCTCCAAAGAAGACTCCCTCTCACCGCTCACAATAACGCCACGCTTGTTCATGCGGTAACTTTTGTCGGTGAACTTATAGAGAAACAGCCGTCGCTCGGCTACGTACGCCCACAACACAGTCACCGGAAAGAGCAGAAGAGTTACGACTGCTTCCCAGATGTCAACGACGCCAGGTGAAATGACCGCTAGTATGAGATAAAGCCAAATATATGCGAATATCGAAAAGCTCGCCGTGACGATGAACACTCGCAAGTGCTTGATTCGGCGTACTTCCCCTACCGGTATAACCATTATGCAAATGGCTATAATCACGAAAAGGTTAAACGCTGCCGACCCGACAATTGTACCGGGTCCCAGGTCGCCGGATTCGAAATTCTTTGCGAACATCTCAATGACAGACAGCAAGATTTCCGGTGCGCTGGAACCTAACGCCATCAGCGTTAAATTCGCCACCGTCTCGTTCCAGACTCTCACCGTCACGACTGTTTTCTCGCCAGACTTACTCTTCACGGTGACTTGACGCTCCTGGGATGTTATCTCCTCAATCGCGGCCATGAAGCGATCGGACACAATCGAAACGCCGACAAAGAGATAGCACATCACAATGAAGTACACAAGCCCGCGTATACTACGATCGCTCCATGGCAGGTTGGTTTGCGGCAGCCAAAGCGGTATAATAAGACCCTCTTCACACAATGCCTCCGCCGATTCTGAATCGGCTTTTTCGAAGGAGATATCATCACTTAACGGCGGGGCAGCGGGATCATTTGGATCCGGTTCTGGTTCCGGTTCGTCCTGCCGCTTTGTTCGGCTCAACACTTGCTCCCAAGTGGCGAGCTTGGTGGCGCCAGTCATAGTTTTTGCCGTGCTCTCATTCTGTGGCGCTTTCGCATAGAACTCGGCAAGCGTGGGCGTTGTTGTGGAAGCAAAGAGTAGGAAGAGCGTGCAGACAACGAACGTGACCGTCTCGACTCTCATGGCGACTCGCATTTTCGGTGCGTTTCGTTCAGTTGGCCTGCGCGTTTTTTATTTTTGTGTACGTCGTCAATCGACTTCGTACTCCGTTCAGGTCCTGTCCTATACCGTTCTTACTCGATCGTTGACCGATCGGGCATAGACAATGGCACAAAATATTCTAAACTATGTTGGCAATTTATGTTCAATAAGCGTACTTTGGGGCAGACACTGGCCCTTTTACTGGTTTTGTGTGTTTACGTTGGACGGCAGCACGTCGTTTTATCAATTGAGAAGTGCGCTTTGGATCGGAGTTTGGTGGTAGGCGACGATTTGTCGGCCTGGCCTTAATACTGGAGTGCAGACTAAAATCGCTACGAATCGCCGAACAGCTCTGGGATAATCAGGCCCAGGCAGCTTCGTCACTAGACTAAATTTGAAACTCCTTTTGTTTGAAGTGCGTGAATGTCTCTACTGCCACCAAATCAGTTTCTATGTTGCTTAAAACTGGCGACATAAATAATTCGGTGAAACGCCTCATCCATGTTAGTGAACAGTTCAGATTTGCAATACCTGCGAAAAGAGAGTTACAAAAAAGAAAGAAAGGTTGAAAAATATAATTTTGCGGAATGCACTCGCGACGCATTCAACCGGGCACTGCCGGTCGCTGAGAGTCGCCAATTATAGTTGCATTCTATGAAAAGAATTGATAAATTTGACGCACTGCGTCATCAAATTGGAATTATACAGATGAGGGGCTAAAAATATTCGAACAACTTTAAATGTTTGGATTTTTGAGACGAGCAAACACGCGAAGGTGAAAACAAAGCATTCGAGCGATGTTGACACCACCAAACACCTGCGGAACCCCAATCTTTAGCCAGCATCCAATAGCTGCTAGGGTGAAATTTAGGTGGGAAGGGACAGACGGGCGGCGAACAGACATAAAGCACCAGTCACACATTTCAATGCATCATTTCATTTGCTATAAAAATAGACACAGCAGCGATAAGGATGACGAAGAAGAGGAAGAAGAGAAGGAAAGACGCGTAAAAACAAGAACATTGAGCAAAAAATAACAGAACATTGGATTTGCGCCGTTCCTCTTTTGCGCCTTTAGCTCGATAGATCAGCGACCAAACAGACCACTAGACGTGTATAGACAGGTCGGTTCTGAGACACCACCAGCTACCTTAGCAGCGGCTATGTGGTGTATGTGGGTGTATGTTTGTGTGAGAATATGTTAGCTACATGGAGCGCGGATGGTTAGTAAAGAGCGGGGGCGGTCTAAGGAAAAGTACCGTGGAAACAGTGGATATAAGGCAAGTGGTCATGGGAGCATGTAATGAGTGCAAAAGTTGGCACGACTTAACGAATATTGAATGCGCTGTAAATCACTTCGGTCAGGTCGCAGTTATGTTAGGTTGAGGTCGTAAGTATTATAACAGGAGGAAAACGAAATCATGGAAATTAAAGAAGAAAGATGAAATTTGTTAGGTATTAGTAATATGAATTCTATTATGAATGGAAAGTTAATTTAATACAGTTATAACTATTAGAGATAAAACACTCCTGTTAGGCTGACCTGCTTCTTAGGCAAAGATGTTCTTCTGCAAAGATGTTCTTCTTCTGTATTATTCCTTTTGAAATGTTTGTCTCTTGGACGAACACAAATTATCCGAAAGCAAACTGAGTTTTTTCTTTTATTTTGAATTTGTGACCCTATTGTTTGGACGCCACACTATCAGTAACGGACAAATTATACTGAATGTACTCTATGTAAATACTAGGTTTATTATAACTATGTTAGGAAGTTTGGAACATAATCAAGCCCCTATAAAGTACATTTAGTCATATGCTTGAGGTTTAGTCATGCACGTCTAACCGTCTATTTGGATGTATGTTTTTAAAGTGGATGGTTAATATTTCGCGCGAAGTTTTCATTTTGTTGGTATCGGCCGGATCTGACCACATTTATTATTAGCATAATTTTTTTGTACTTGAGGTACACAAGTAATCTTCACAAATTTGAAGACCCTAAAGAAAATGTATTTTGTCATAGTCAAAGTGTAATTATAAATATATTCTAACGCTCTTCCCGTATTTACGTACACAGTTTTGTTTAAAGTTTTCCAGTATATACTTAATGTCTTATAATGTCTATAAATCAGTATTGAACTGACATATTTATAAGTCAAATCAATATCGCCATATCGTTACATGCTCAAGGGCTTTGTTTTTATTAATTATTTTTTTTTATAGGGGTGTGGTGTTGAGTGTAAAATGTATTACTACATCGATATTTTTATCCAATTTTACACATTCTTGTCTTATGGTTAGAAAAATTAGAGCGGCTAAAATCGGTACTAACTCATCACTTACTCACTCGCATTGACTGAACATTTCCCTTTGCCGGAATAAATTATGCTAATTGTGAGTGTCCCATCTATTATATAGGTTCAATTGAATTTTGACTGCTATAAACCCAAAGTGGGATTGCGTCTTTACCACAGAAGTTTTGGTGAATACCCCATCCCTTACTTTGAAAAATCACTAGAGACCGTTTCCAAATAACAAAAGCCATACAAATGACGCACAATACAAGCGGCCCACCTCTTTCGACTGTAGGGTATTAGTAAAGAGCACGACCAAAAACATATTTTGTTTTATGAGCTTTTTCGCTGTTTACAACAGCAACAACAACAACAAAATTATTTATGCCAAGCATGCAAAGAAAACCAAATGCAGAACAAACTGTGAAATTTTTGTAGTTTATATAAATACACATTCACATATGTATGTACTACTACATGCACAATACTTATATATAATCGCATCTGTGTATAATCGTGTAGTTATGTACGAGTGCTTGATTGATTTATGACCACTGCCAGAGCTTAAAAAACATAAATTTTGACCTTTGAAATGTTGGTCAGTGTTGGTCAAGTGCGAACACATTCCAAAATCACAGAGTCAGCCTTTCGTGCACGGTTAACAGTTCACGGTTCACGGTTCACTTATTGCAAGCAACAAATAGTTTTTTCTTTAAAAATTTAGATTTTAACGGATAATGTTCATCTATATCACAAACACGCACAAAAGAGTGAAGCTCACATGCAAAACATACTCGCGCAATATGAAATAAAAAAAGAATTTTTGGCCCTGGGATATAAATCACTTCTTTAATCGTTAAACCTCTTTTTACAGTTCGTTTAACTGAAATAGTACATTTGTATGTACTTGTATGTAATTTTTTGTAATTTTGTCATTTCAATTTATCGAATTTGTACTTAGAATTCGATGCTTTCGTTGCTTGTGACACCAACCATTTTTACACACATTTTCAATAAGAATTTTTTGAATGCTTCCGTATTTTTTGCTTGCTCGCTGGGGTCGCGACAGCAGAGCGAACGATGAATTTTTAAAAATACAACAAAATTTACAGAAATCATTTGCTGCATTTCATTTACAGCAACAGAAATAACAATGAAAATAGACATAAAATGCATAAAAGAAAGAAAGAAACTACGAAATACGAAATAGACACAGAAACAACACAACACAATGGAACAAGAACAACACTAACTCAAGAACAGCAAGAGCAGCAGCAGTCGCCGTGACAGCGTCGGTAACGGTAGCACTAAGAACAACAAAAAGAGGTAGAAGGTAAAATGCAGCAGGCAGCAGCTGATGTCGCAACCCGAGCACCGATCAACTGACCGACCAAGCAGCAACAGCAAAAAAATGAAAGGCCGCCGCTAATATTGTTGCTGGTGATGTTGTTGCTGAGGATGCTGCTGCTGCCGTTAGCGTCGTCTCTGCCGTCGTCAGCGTCAACATCAACGACAACGACGATGCGTTGCTTTTGTCTCTTCAGCGACCGATTATTGAAGCTTTGCCCGTGCTAGACGAAAGATAATTTTCGCTTTCATATTCGTGTGTAATAAATTCTAATGAGCCGCTCGTTGATCGGTTCACTGAAAGAAGAGGCCCCAATGTAAATATGAAAGCTGGCAAAAGTTGGAGAGAGGGACGCAGTAAGAGCAAACATGAAATCGATCATGTTCAAATGTAAAATAAGTGTGGGAAGAAAAGCATAAGCAAAACAGACGGTTGTATATTCAGAGAGCATTTACTATTAGAATATTGTGGAAAACGAAGACGGTATCATTTTTTTCAATTAATATTTTTTTAAACTTTGAAACTTTTGACAACTCTTTAAAAATCGTTCAAACCGACAGCCCATTAATTGCCACTAGAGTAAAAACATTTTTTTTTGTTTTTCAAAAACTTGTCAAAAAATTAAACTAACAAAAATTACAACAAATATATATTCAGTTAAACGAACTGTGACCGATATCTCTCAGGGCCCGAAATTCTCTATTTTGTCATAAAAAATCAAAAACTTGTCATGTAAATTTCAGCTAATGTACCAAAAAATAAGCTTCCAATCTACTTCAATGTAGTAACTGATTCATGCGCAACCAAAGGCTTTCAAAGAGCTTGCAAATACATATGTATATGTATATGTATATATATGAATAATGGATTATCGTTATAATGCAAACACGTGGTGAGACTGGTTATTTAAATTAGAAACATTAAGTTACAACTATAAAGAGCTCTGCATTAGGGCTGCAAAACTTGAAATTTTTAAATACGGTTCGCTGCGGGAATCACTCAAATATACAAATATTCTTAGTACAATTTATTGAAGACATCTAATATGTATGTCTAATATAATAATTTAAGCTTAGACAAAAGCCTGCCATCTAAGAAAATATCTACGATAAGGTGGGGCTGGTTGAGTTGGTGACATTTTAATCGTCGGCGAGTTGTGTTGTGCATTAGAGATGATGCCAGACAGTTGCGTTGGTGCCCTTTCCATATAGGCTTTTATTTTGAATCGAGTGTATCCCCTCGTTCTAAAGATTTGGTGGATTTGAATACACATAAAGAAATAATTTCTTATACTTCAACCTAATGAGTGGGCCATAGTATTAAATGTAAAACTTTTTGAAAAAGAAACTTCAGTTTGATTTTAGCTTAAGCTACTGAAATGCTATTATTGTTTCCCAGACTACATCTTTAAACACAGCGTATTTCTATTTAACAACTGCTCTTCTCGATGTCTAATTTAATTGACAACTTTGTTACTCACACTTTTCTGAAAAACTTTTTTTATAGTTCCAGAGTTCTTCCGCATCATCGAACACCTGTCTACAGGCAGTGCATGAAAACTGGTTCGAAATGCCGCGGCAGTACTTCAAAGCTTGAAGTTCGCTGATTAAAAATTAGGGTTCTTTATTGCTCTGATCTCAACTTGGAAATTTCCAGAAGAGTATGCTGATATGCTTCGACTTGAGTTGACAACATGCTTTTAGATAGGTAAACGTTTTTTTTTCTAGGATTTTATTTGTCTAATTTTGTCATTTGATTTAAGAAAAAAAGTTTATCTGAACTATAAATCAAATAAAAAAAGAGTCTAAATACATAATTAAAAATGTATCGCAATCAACATCAAAAGTTTGCAACAACACCAACTCCATCAGAAAAGTGAAGAGATCGGTCAGTTAACGGAGCACACTTGAGGTATGCGCTATCAATTCGAGTGTGATACGAGTTCGATTACGTACGGCATTGTGGTTTTTGACGTAGTTCCGTGTGTAGTCATGTAGTATTAATAACGTCATATCTTGGCTTATCGCAGGTACGCCAAATTGCCCTCATATATGTGCGTATATATGTGAGTATGAGTAGTGCAGCACAATAATCGTTATAGCAAAACTATTACTATATTTACAAAAGTTCACCTCCACTAGTTTTCAAGTTATGGGTTTTTCCTTTCCTTGAAGGATTTGTGAGGGTCTTTCAATTGGCCCATTTTTTCAACTCATGTGTCATGTCAAATGTGCATTTATATAGACTCATATACTGTTAATTTAGTAGTTCAAAATCCTATTGCAACCAATGACGGCGGCTATGACGACGCCGACGATGACAATTGTGAAGGCGAGGCGATGGCGACGTCGAATGCGATGTCTAACGGTGTCTCGTCATAATTGTTGTGTCGCTTGCGCTTAAGACGAAAATTGATTTTCTTGCGCCGAAAGGGCTTGCTTCGCAACGCGAAAACTTACTTAAAAATTCAATTAGAAACTACACGAGTGAACCCGAACACACCTTGGGGTACCTAGAAAGTGTTTAATTTCGAACGACATTTCCAAAGAAAACTTGTGCTACAAATTTGAGTTATGGGTAAAGTGGACTCACACAACACAAAAAAAAAAAAAAACAAACATTTATAATAATAATAAATTAATAAAGTCGCAGTTGTAATACACTTTACACCAAAACTGGGACGAGCGTTAGCAGATGAGGCTTACTTTAAAAAAAAAAAAACGAAAAAACGAGTATGCAATTCAGAAAACCTATTGTTTTGATATTTTCTGTGATTATGTGCACCTTCAGAAATTGTTAGGTTGACCAACAAAATTTTTCTTCTTCTGGCATGTACTTGTGCTAGTGTTCTAACTGGGCGGTTTCGAAAAATTTAATTTCGAAGTCTTCGACTATCCGTCGCATAGCTTACGTTAATGGAAACATTTATCTGCTAAGCTAGGTGATTCGTCTGCCACTATCAGCCAAATGATGCCGCCAAGAAACAACACCACAGGAGGTTGGAGGATGGTACGGGCGTGCGAATTCTTGGTGCCTCTATTTGGGTATGAACCCACGGCATCAGGGGCGCCAGACTTAATGCACTTAACTTCATGAATGGTACCGTCAGTAAATTCAGTGTTGTTATTCAACCACAATTTTGTACGAACCAACCATTTTGTATGTTAAGTAGCGTTTTATTATTTTGAAAATTATTTTTCAAATACATTTTTAAACAGTACTTGGACCACTGGGGTCCAAGCATTTTGGTGTGTTAGCTTTTTTCTTGGTTAGCTTGTATAATTGGTATTTCCGACCATCAGTAATTTATGTTCTCCTATTGCATTGCACAAACCAGAGCGTTTCTGCCATATCAACGTGAACGTTAGGCAGTTTCCGCCAGATAATTTCAGACATTTTATTCCATATGGTGAGCGAAACGTATTAAGGCAATTGTTAATAGCCATACGTTCAGTATATGGTTCAAAAAACTGGGGTAAGTAATGTTTTGGTTGTTTTATGATCTCAGATGCAATTAGTGCATTGTGTTGCCTATTATTTACAGCCGAATTTTACAAGCGCTCACCAACAGATGGTTCTCAGCAGAGCGTATAGTTTTGCATTTACTAAGCCGCTTTTTAAATAGACCACAAAAAGTGACGCGACCGAGAGCAAAAAATATTAATAATTTTTCATTTAATTTATATGCGACAGAAAAGGAACATCTCTTCGTCTCATTAGTCGTTTAAATAGTAAAAAGGACAAAAATTATTTAAACAAGAAGTCTTTATATTTTAGATAAATAAAAAGGTGGGTGCGAATTAGCGTATCTCCGAATTATCGAGATTGTATTGTACTTGCTGAAGTATTTGATGTACATAGACTTCAAAGTTGTCTGTATCGTGGCAAACAGATAGTACTATCATTGCGTGAAGGGCATAAAAACAAAAACAAAGTTCGCAAAACACAATGCTAAACTTCTATGGAAAAAAAAGAGATGAATGAATGAAAATAAACAACAACAACAACAACAACAATAAACATAAAGCTTAATCAATAATGCCAGTTGAACGCATAAAACTTGTGCATTCACGCAACTCGTCAGACGCTCTCCCAGTCAATCAGCAGTGCCCTCACCATCACCTTGTCTGTCACCAACACCATCGACGAGCTAAACAAAAAGAAAAAAGCCAATGGCGGATGGTGGAATAAGAAGAGAACAGTTAGCAAACAGTAAATGCTCAAACAAAAAAGTACTCATTCCGTTAGCTTTTTATAGTGTGCACACGCACAAATCTACGCATAGACTCTTAAACATATACACACCCACACGAACACACACAGACACACACACACATATACATATAAATATATATAGAAGCATAGCCAAGCTTACCCATTTCAAACGCGTCAAAATTATTATACATACACTTTTTGATAGATATCTAGTTACTGCCGCTGCTGCCGCCGCCGCTGCTACTACCGCTGGAATACACGTATATGCGACAGCGCTATGCAGCGCTCAATTATACATAGATACAATCTGGGATTAAACACACACAGTTACAACAGAGATACATAGCTACAGATACACAGGCACAGGCATAGACACAGGCATAGGCATAGGCGCCGCTAGCAGTTTACCGTTATGGTTTTGGTCAAACAGCGGCGACGCGACATCTACTACCTTTGTGGTCCAATTGATGGATGCTACGGCATAGTACCCAACCGTTTAATGTTACAACTGCTGCAGTGACCGCATATCTTTTTTTTCAATTCGCTTTGGCTGGGATGCAGGACGACATTTTACGCTATACAACTATTACCACTACAAGTGCATTTGCAACAACAACAACAACAACAAGGCTTTTAGGTCAAACTTTGGTTTAAAAGAATTCCTTACCGGCAATTTGTTTGTTGCACCATTCACCGTTCAGAGTTCGATGTTCGGCTTCTGGTGTTCAGTGTTCCTCTTTTGGACTCGTTCGCATTCGTCCTTGCGCTACGGTCCCGTTTTAACTTGCTTTGCTGAGTAAACTGACGATGCCAACGAATTTTTGCGCATCGCAGAGTTGCCCACTCTGTGCTGCTGCAGCAGACAATTCTAGCTGCTGCTGCTTCTTTTTCGTTGAGATACTTTTGTCGTAGATATATATATATATATATATATATGAGTTGCACCAGAAAGCATACAAGCGTATACAAACACACAAGCACACACACACACAAAGAAAATCCGGGCAAATTTAGAATTGCTTGCTTCTACTGCTGATGCCGATGTTGCTCCTGCTCTGGCGTTGGCGGCTGCTGTGTGCAGTTGAGATGAGTTGAGTTGAGTTCGTCCGGTTCACTTGAGTTCAGTTTCAGTTCAGCTGAGTTGAGCCGAATTGAGACTTTAAGCTTTAGTGGCGTTTAATATTTTTTTTTGGTTTTTTTTTGTTTGTTTTTTCGGTACGACTGCCAGCATTACCATCAACACGCACAATCTGTCACCGTTACCGTTACCCTTACCGTTACCATCATCAACATCATCAACAACAACAAGAACAACAACTACCTAAGCAACCGAATGCTTCAGCTCGTTTTCTCATATTTCGCGTCTTAGATTGGCACGTTGATGAGCGTCAACAAATGCGCGGCGGTTTTGGTCAGAAAAGCGAAATTTTCAGTTTGTTAGTTTGGAAAATAAGTACACAAATACACAACCAGTGGCAGAGACAGAGACAGACGAAGGTAGTAGGCAAAGCACGCGAGCGCAAAGTTCAAAAGTCGGAGAAGTCCAAAAAATAATTCAAATGCCAAGTGCAATTTTCGCCAAAAAAAAAAATTGTTTCAAATTTTTTTTATATTTTTGTTGGCGTTTTATCTTTGCTTCCTCCTCCTTCGCAATTAGCACAGCATACGGTGTATTCACTTTAATACTGAAACTCCAATTAGAATTTGCACTGCTACTTAGCACACTTCTTTACCGACTTCCGCTTTCGCTTCTTCTTAGTTTTCAAATACTCGCACGAAATTTTTTTCTATTACCACCTTCATATTTTTCAGTTATTTTTAATGAGTTTCGAAATTTTTTGTATTACCGTTATTGCTGTCAGTTGCAGTTTTTGATGAATGGGAAAGGTGCAGAGTGCTTGGAATTGCTTTGATTGCCATCAATTAAACATCTGTTTTTATAAGGTGTTTGCTTCAGAAGTGTGTTTTTTTCGTTCTCTGCTTCCGTGCTTTTCTTCCGTTTTCGTATTGAGTTTTGGAGTGTGGGTGAATTTGTGTGGGTATGATTAGATGTGTGTATATTTTCGACAGATTGAAATAACAGAAAGTGTGAATAGAAAACCGAGTGAGCCGAATTCGCTGGCTATGTTCGCACGTATCGCCCGCTTTTGTCTGACTGTCGACCATTTTCGTTGCAGCTTTTAGTTCAGGTTCCGTTTCCCAATTCGCTTTGTCAGACGACCGACCGACCGACCCAAGCAGCAATCAACCAACCGGGAAACGTGACGAGGCGACACGAGTGGAACCGAATTAATACGACGAGCGTGCGAGCACGAGCGCGAGCGCATACACAAACAAATTTTGCGAAGAACTAATGAAGAAAATGCTGTCGTCGTTGTTGTTTTTGTTGACGTTGTCGCTTCTTATTGTGTGCAGGATACAAGACGCATCAAAATGAAAATTTACACCATTAACTAACTACACATACATAATTGAGCACGCGCTCGTTATCGCTGCCTCTTTTTCGCACTCACAGTTACATTCTCTTGGCCAACATATGTTGCGCTCTTTGTGCTCTGTTCGCTCAGTGCGTCAATTCACTTTGTGTATGTGGTTTTTGTTGTTTGTGTGCAACTTTGGCCACCCTTTTGCGGGTGTAACGGTTCTTTTCTTGTTGCTTGCCATTTTTCTAATAGCGAAAAGTTTCCTTTATTGCCCTAGTATAGAGATTATAAAGACATTTGTCAGTTAGTGGTTGCACAGCGGCTTAGAATGTGCCGTTTAAAAGGGGATGTTCAAAGTGTTACATGAAAATTTGTATTCAAAGTGATTGAAATTTTAAAGATTAGGGACGTTTGCAGTAAAAATTGAATTGATTATTAATTTTTTTTTTCTTTTTAAATTATTTGCTAGTCAGTCAACTGATTGCAATCATCTTTCTTTAGTGGAGTTCCTTATGAAGTGGTTCTTATTAACTTGAATTTTTTTTTGTTTGACTAATAAAAAATATACGCATGAATCAAATAAAAAATTTTTTTTTAATGGAAAATAACTTGAAATTTCAAACACACCTCATTACAAAAAAAAAAAAAAAATATTTTCAAACGTTTGGCTATGCCTACATATTTTTTAGATTATTAATTCACGGATATATATTTTTTTCGCATTTTGAATTTTGAATTCTTCTTTTAAGTCTTATTGTATTTTATTTCATTTCATAGCGTATCTGTTAACTGTATGTCATTAAAAGTCGATAGCTTCAGCTTATTTCAAACCCATTAATAAAACCATAACCCCTGTCTTACAGAAGATTATGGAATCTTCAGCCTATTGGTTGATTTTCTGATTGCTGTGGGAATATCAATGATAGCATAAGCGCTACTACGCTTGCTGTGTGCCGCATAATGTCAGTGTGGTCTAAAGCTGACAAGTTCTTCAATATGCTCACGGCAAATCCTGTTTGTCCTCTTTATCAAGACATTATAAATGAAAATAAATAGGATTTTGTTTTTGTCGTTTTATTTGAATTCTTGTTTAAATCTACAAATACATTTACAGCGGAGGGCGAAAGAACAAAAAATGTATGTATTTCTTTAATTACTCTTCTCATTTGTAGTTCACTCACCATGTCAAATATATATATATTTTTGTTTTTAGCGTTTTTTTATAATTTTTTTAAATTATGAATTTTATTTGTTTGAAATGTTTTACTACTTTGATGAATTTTTTATGCTGTTATTTGTTGTTGCTGTCTCATTTTACTTTTATAAATTTTTAATAATTGTTTTTTATAAAGGTAATAATACAATTTATTAACAACTAATAATTTTGCTGCCTCAAAACTAATTACTGCGATTTAACAAATTTATCGAATTATAAAGCATTCAAATCAGTATTTTTTTTTTAATGTATGTTTCATGTGTAAACTGGCTATAAATGTAAGGACCTACTTAAAGAGAATTATTGACAGCAGCCGAATGAAAATGTTCATTCTATGAGACATTTTCGACTTACTTTCAAACATCAATTAACCAAATTCTAACTTCGAAGATTTTTTTTTTTTCGTTTTGCTAATTAGTTGTAGATTTGTGTGTTGGAGCTGGGGTGGGGAAGAGTACAAGCACTGCGAGCGTAATAACTAAGATAGTAATAACGCTAAAGAGCGCCTGGCGGCGTTGTAGTGTACAATATTTTTGACGACGAAGGTGGTGCTAGACACATTCAGAGGCTGTGGTGGTGGTGGTTAAGTGATCTATCGAAATATGCATTTTAATAAATACATCGATATCGAGAACACGAAAACATTTTTTTATTATTATTTTTTTTATTCATTTATTTTTGCTTTTTAAGTAAGCCAACAACAAAGTTTTCGAAAGCACCACGGCAAAGAATTTTGTGGGAAGTCTCATTGAACTTGAGAGCTCAATGGGCACTCCTTAGTTATGATCAATTCATGTTTAACCTGCTGTTGTGATAGGTTTTCCTTATCTTCAGTAGTCAATTATTTTTTATTGTTTTTTTGTAATACTCATATTATTTTTTATATATATATATTTAACTATGTTTTAATGCTTTTTTGTTACTAAACACATCGGTTGCTTTACACATTCACAACATCTTCGATTGCCCCTACATCATCGATCCAAAGCGTGCTTCCTTGCTTCCTCTGACTTCTCATAACGTCCGAAGCTCTCAAGTATCCGCTTTCTCTACGCTAACAGTTGTTTGTATCTTTCAATCGTTTGCTTCCAAATTAAGCCAACTTCATTGAGATTTTTTTTCATTTTTATGCTTGCTGCTTTCGTGTTTTTCATGTCAAAATGCTCTAGATTTTTTAGGCTTTTAATCGGGGCCTTCAGCATCTTTTTGCTCAACGTTCTATTTGCGTATCTTTTCTATTCGCTGTATCAGTGAGATTTTTTTCTTTTATTTCACTCAGAGTTAAATTTTTACTAAAAAACAATAATTTTACAATCATTGTTGTTGCTGGTTTAAATTGTTGTTGTTGTTACTGTTATTTATTTTCAAGCCATTTAAGTTTCGTTTGAGTTTTTTTTTTATTTATAACTAGTTTCTTTTACTTTTGTTTCTATAATTTAAATTTACTTAAATCTTTAAATAATTATCGCATTTACTTTAAATAATAATAACATTTAAAATAATAATATATTTTTCCTTTTTGTTTTTTGTTTTTGCTGTGTAGTTTCGCATTTGGATTATTTGTTTCCACTTAAATTTGTTGTTTTTGTAGCTTTCGCTTTCGCTTTCACTTGAAGTTGTTGAAGTTTCTATTGTTTTCATTGTTGTTGTTGATGTTGTTGTGTGTTTATTGGTTGTTCTTTTTGTTATTGCTGTAGTTATTAAAGCCACTGCTGTTTTAATAATTTAATAGTATGTCTCCTGTTCCAACCAGCCGCCTGGATTGCGGCGCAAGTAGAAGCGACGCGTCTCATCATAGATGAAAATGGACAGCATAAATGGAATGGCTGGGAACCACCAAACGAGTCTGTGAAGTAGCAGCAAAAAGGGATACATAAATTAATATACAGAGAGGGAGAGAGAGAGAGGGAGAGAGGGAGAGAGAGGGAGAGAGAGAGGGAGATATTAATGTTGTTACATAGGAACAAAGACAGTAAGAAACTGAAGAAAAAAAAAATGGATTGAAAAATTATTCCATAGTCAACCTTTTTCTTCTGTCTAGTTAATGAGTTTAAAGTTGGAAAACGGGACATGCCCGAAACGCGTGAAATGGAATTTCGCCTTAACCAACCTTTACGATAAATCACCTCACTACTCTAGGTGCCTTATAGGTGAGACCAAGATGAACGAAGAAAAGCAACATTGGAGAGGTGGAGTAGGGAAAGGAAGTAATAATCAGATCGAAGTTGAACAGTAAATTAGTCAGAGCAGTAAATTAGTCTCAGAAGAACGCTGAGCATGACATTGTCACTGTAGCACATGGTAGCTCTCGCGAACGCATTGGTAGAAAGGAATCAGTCATGTCTGACGTGTGTCAGAGATAGTGTATCATCATAACATTTTTGTTGTTCTCGATGTTTGGAGAGCACCATATCAGAGGGTTGGCATTGCCTAACCAGAGAATTATTTCGGGATAAAAAAGCTCAATTGCCATAGGAGCCGATAGAGTTTAATAGCGAGAGAGATAGAGAGCGAGAGCGTGGTTAATAGAGACAGATTGATTACTCACTTGAGTGGATACATGCGCAGACCCTTCTGCATGCCCGGGCAGTATGATAAGAATGCAGCCAATATGGTTTCGAATACAATACCAAAGTTCAAGGCCCAATTGCGCATTCCTTGTTGGAAGATGGAGTTTCGACGTGTCTTACAAATAATCAAATCGGCCCATTGTACAACGACAATCGATACGAAGAACGCAGTGTGGCAGGTGTACTCCAAAGTCTTGCGATCGCGATAGGTCTGAAAATATGTAATAAAAATGCATAAATAAATAAATAAGTTAAGCTCAAATCAAAGGCAAATCAAAGGCTTGTGTGTGTTACTCACCCATTCCTGACCATAGGAATCGGTTAAATCGTTGACCGCCTTCGAGTCCCACATCTTACGTATGCCAAACAGTTTCATTGGCAAGAAACCGTTCTCAGCCATAATCACAAAGTATACAAAGAAGCCGGCGGCAGCTTGAATCATGCCAATCTGACCGTAGGCCATGGAAATCAATCTGAAGCGTGCGCGTATGGGTGAGCACGTGGAAAATTTCAAAGTTTTACGTTAGTTTTCAAAAAGTGCAAAGCTGTATTTTGTTGTTATTGTTGTTGTTTTAATTGTTTTGATTGTTAGGATTGTTTGGACTTTTGAAGTATTTGGGCTTGTAAGAGCACAAAGCAAATATTAATAGAGTTGTTAGCTGTGTTCTATGTGTGTGAAAGCGGACATGTACAAAGGAAGGTGTTTGTGGTTGGTGGTTAGTATTAGTATTAGTATTAGTGTTTTTGTTGTTGAGTCTAATGCTGGCTTAAAACGAATTGTTGGCCACTTTGAGTTTGATTCTAGCTTAAGGTTGCCCATTTCTGACACACACTTAAAGCTTTCTATGCAGCATGTTAAGCCAGCATTTTCCACAAACACAAAAGAAAATCGAAATTTTTAATTTTTATTTAATTTAATAAAATTTTTTTTTTTGCCGCTGTGTTTTATGTTTGGTTAGGTGTTACGCAAAGTGTTAATAAAACAATTGTTTGATTATTTTGCTCTTGTGTTGGGTGTTAGTAGCGAAATTTATATATATATATATATATATATATATATATACGTATATATATTTATATAAAAGCGTGATTTGGTGCGTTGTTTTTGTTTTAAACTTTTTTTTTTGTGTATTTTACATTGGCTTAAGCACGCAAAAAAGCATCTCAAAAACGCTTTGGAAGCTTACGGCGTAGACAAATTACGGTGGTGTGGAAAAAGCAAAGCACTCATCATTTTTATACACAAATAGTAGTAGTGGGGTGACTGTCGGGCAAACATGTGCAACTAGATAATATTTATTATCTAACAAATCTAACAAAATCTGTTGCATATTTCATTGAAGTAAGAACGCATGCGCAGGCACAGAAAAGCACACATAAAACAAAATAACACCAAATAATAACGATACATAAAAATAAATAAATGTGTAGCAAAAATTATACTTAATTTTTTTCTTTTTTTGTTGCACGAAAATATACTTAAAATTATAATTAAAACTAAGTCGAACAAAAGCAACATAAAATTTATCGAAGAGCATAGCTTAGAGAGACATACATACAAAAATTGCGTGACTTCATATTTCGTTTTTTTTTTTGTCTATTTAATTTTTTTATGACCTCTCGGCGACTAAAGACTTACTTTGACCACTCAGTTCTGTGGGAGTGAGGGCGCTTGACTTGACTACATTTTCGCATTGGCTTTGATTAGATTCGATTACTTGATTGATTTCAGAAACAAAGGACTTGCTTGCTCTTGCCGGATTGCTTGTATAAAAGCCATAACAAAATACGAGTATATATAACTAGTTTATAGAACATAAACGTTTTGCGTCTACTGGTATTAAATCAACTAGTTTATCAAACACAAACAACACATTGAACAAAAGCTTCGTCAGATTTTTATTTGTTGTTAGGCTTTTCTGTTTACGGGGGCTCAGTTCAGCGCACAAATTGATTTTTTTATTTTCTTTGTCAACTTTGCTAATCTGCAAATTCTTGTGTATTCAACTGATTGATTGATTTGATTGATTGATTGCTTTATTAACAAAACTTTGTGTGCAAATAAAATTCTTTTTTTTTTTTATTTAAATATATTTTTAATGCTTCAACTCAACTAGCACAGCACACAAACACTCATAACGTGTCTAAAAGGTATTGGTTATTCATGTGTTCGTTTAATCATCTGCTTGAAGCGGCCTAAACTAGATTCTAAATTCAAACGCTTGCTTTTTTACTGTATATGTTGGAAAAAAATAATATAATATTTACGAATACTTCAAACAGAATACGGAAAGAGAGGTAGAATTCAATTCAATTTAGGTTTATTTTTTTGTTTAGAATTAAAAACACATAAAAACACATTTTTCTCCGATTTTTTTTCAAAGTAAACACTGAAAAAACATTTTTGTAAACAGTCAGATATGTAAATGAAATCAGATAATAGTGTAATAAATTGGCCAGATTATTTCATAAATAGCAATGAGTTCATTTGAAATTTTTCTTCCAATGCTTTTCACGCTCGAAGGTTTGTTAAGATAGACAAGGCTTTCCATGACAGCTAAACGCTTTCGTAATCGTGGCACATTCGCATTTGTAGAGTTTATATATGCTCCTAATTTTATGTCTATGGTTCTAAAAAAAAAGACAATTTTCATATAAGGACATGAACTTGACCTTTGGGTTAATACAGGGGCTGTACTATTCAATAATGCGCTTGTTATAAGGTCAGTCTGTGCGTAACAAAATACTTCTGAAATTAAATTTTTCTAAATTTTGTCACTGAACACAAAACACAAAAAAAAAAGAAACCTGTAAGGCCTTACTTATACGAGTTTATATATACTTATAAATAAACCGTCCAGTAGTTAAAATCTCTTGAAATCCATACGTTTAACTATAAACCCCAAGTTACCCGGTATGTCATATTATAGGGTCTCTCTAAATGGACGGAGCTATAATTACAGTAATATTAGGATCTTGAAATATCTTTGCTTATAATATAAAAACAAAACAGTTGTTCATAACAAAACTTCTTTTGAGTCAAGGCTTTTAGAAGCTACATAGGCTAGCTCTTTCCATTAATTGAATTTGGCAGTTGTACTCTTATAATGTATGGTAAATTTCGTGGTTTCAACATAAAAAGTGGTTTACATGCAGACGAACAGACGGGTTTGATTAGATTGCTTGTAACCCTTGCTGCGTGAATACCATTGCTTAAAAAGAGAAATTTTATTTTCTGCAAACTCATGCCATTTTATGGAGAGCGCGTCGATTTTTTTTTCTTTTTTTTTTCTGTCATTAAATATTTGAGTTATTGGGTGGATATTATCGATTTCATTTTTATTAGTTTTTGTTCATTTTTGAAACACAGAGTAAGTAAAAACGCACACTGAACGAAATATTGAAAAGAAAATTTGACAAAAAATCAATGCCAAAAGAAAAATTTTTGTTTGGTTTTTTTGTTTTGTTTTTTTTTTTTGTTTCGTTATTAAAATTACAAATGAACAAACTCTGAACAAATGACTGTGTGGAGGAAAGTGTTCGCCTATGAACGAACAAACAAAGCATAGTTAAATTTTTGGAAACAGGCAGACCAGGGATGCATGTAGATTTTGCAATGAATATTAAATACATTTTTATATAAAAAAAAATTGAATTGAAAAAATGTTTGCTATACTTGTTCGTTCATAATCTTTTTTCTTATACATATATATTTTGGTTTTTTATTGGAACGAAACGATTTCAATGTGTGTATTTCTATTGTTGTTACTGTTGAGGTTGTTTTTATTGTTGTATGTGAGCTAAATGATAAATTCTTAACAATTTGCTAAATATTTTTTTTTTAATTCTTTTTTTTTAGGGCATATCCTGACCTGCGATTGACCAAGTTGTCGCGATATGGATCTCTGGGCTGGCGTTTCATAATATCGCTCTCGGCTTGCTCATAAGCGAGTGAAATGGCCGGAATCTTTGAACACAATCAAACCAGGATGTTTTTTGGGTTTGATAGATTGGTTAGTTGGTTGGAGTTGTTTTTAAGTAGTTTGTTTGTTGGTTGGTTGCAGGCAGTTGAGATTTATTTATTTATTTTTTTTTTTGTGGTTAGCGAGATTAATTGTTTTATAATAATAGATTTAATAATAATACGAAAAAAGAAGTGTATTGAGATTGATAGAAAGAGAGAGTTCAGTTCAGTTGAGTAAACACAGGGTTAAAGTTAAAGTTACAAAAAATTTATGGGGAAAAAAATTAACGTAGAAAATAAGAACATTTCAAAAAAGAGAGACTTTCATTATTTAAGAGTTATTATTAAAGTTACTAGTCAAGATTTGATTTTTCTTGTTGTTGAACACATCAATATTATTCAACCTGCAAACTTACAAAACTAAAGGCTAAGCTAAGATTTCATAAATCTAGTGAAAAGAGTCTCAGGCACTTGAGATTTTCTATTTTGTAAATTGTTATTATTGTTTGAGGGGGGTGTGTTAAGAGTTAAAAATATTTTTTGCTTTCACTTCACTAAAAAGTACAGTAGTTATTGCATAAAGCTATTTCATTTCAAAGATTATTGATAATTTAAATGAATTTTGAAATTTGTTGAATGATTGTTTGGTTGATTGATTGTTTGTTTGATTGATTGGTTGACTGATTGGATTGTTTAGTTGAATGAACTGATCTGATCTGATTTGATTTGGTTTGATTGACTGATCGATTGGCTGAGCGTAGAAGGTTCGAATTTGAGACAAAGACAAAACATGAAAAAATTTAGACTACTTAGCAGTTAAGAGGAATTAATGTTTTATGTGACATAACGGTAAATGTTCTAGTACTAAATTTTTACGCTAATTAATATAGAGATTTAAGAGCATCTGAAAAGTGCTATAACGACTTAAAAAGGCTAAGCGAATTTTTATTTTGTTTATATACACTGAATTGTTATAGTTCGTCGTTTTATGGCAACGCCCAAAATTTCATGAACGCTAAGCTAGGCAACATTTACATAAAAAATCACCTAATTTTTAACCATAATTTACAATAATATTAAGTTCAGTTGATAGTTAAGTGAAACCGCAGCCCTCGAAGAAGAAAGAACAAACTTACCTGGCTGTGTGACAAGGAAATAAAGTAAAGTGTTTAAAAGCAAAGAAGAAGTAGAAATTATACGGAAAAAAATTTGAATCAGGCAATCCTACCGATAATTGCCGAAACAAGAGAAGAAATGCTGACTTCAGTTGTAACACGAGTCTGTTTTACTCTAAACGTGTCAGTTATTTCAATGGATGAATAATTTTAGCCTAACGCGTAGCACTAGCCTTTATAATGAGGCCATTCTTTGAGATTTCAAAATTTCAACCAGTGCTAGGCGATTTTACTACTGGAACTGAATATATCCAGTGAAATGGGTAACCTTTATTAGGATATAAATTTGAGCCATTGGTTTACTTGTGGTTTAAACTTATCTTATTGAATACGTAAAGTAAAAGCAAATAGCTATAGTTTCCGAAATTGATTATGTTGAAATCAGACAATGCTCGATTTTCGTTTAAAAATTTAAGGACAATTTGGACAAAAACTGTTAGTACTCCGATTACCTGTATCTCTCATAAAGTTCTTAACTAACTATCGCCTACATAAAGAGTATAGAAATAACTGAAGTCAGCCTGAGTACCGAAAAGCCAAAGCCAAAATAATAAAATAAAATAAATTAAAATAAAATAAAAACAGAAAGAAAATTGTAATTTTGAGTATTTATGACAGTACGAATTTCGTTTTAATCTTTGTATGGAGCATATAAATTTTATAGATTTTTTGATACTGCTAAACAAATATTCAATAAATAAATAACAAAATAGTCCAATCAAAATTGCATTGAACAAAAATAAATACAAGGACTAAATTTTTATCCAAATAATTAAAAATTTTCATAAAATAAGACAATAATTAAGTAACGAAATTAATGCGGTTGAAAATTTTGGCATTTTTGCTTTGCAGATACAATACATATTAGCATATGGACTAGTTGAGAGAGCGGGGGAACGAGCGAGATTAAAGAAAAGGAAGAAGAAGAAGAAGAGAGGATAAAAGGTGTCGATTTTGGGTCACTTGTCGTTTACAAAACTGCATGAAAGTACAAAGTTTTAAGTGCGTAGTAGAGCAAATAGTTGGCAAATGCCGAGGAGGCTAAATTGCGTAGATAAGAAGAAGTTTTTCTTTGTGTCATTTTTAGCTTGTTTTTTTTTTTTGTACTGCTGCTTTGTGTACTTATATAAGAGCAATGCAAAATCTTTAATATTGACAGTTACTATATTAAAGTATTAAATGTTTTTTTGTTTTATTAAAGTTATATTTTTCGTAATAAAAATGGCTCTTTTAAGTAAGATTAAAGAAAAGCGCATCCTAGGTAAAAGCACTAAAATGTGTTGAAAATCGCTACATGGTAAAAAGAACATCAAATTTAAATATTAAATACATGAATTAGAGAAACATAACATAAAAAAACACAATTAAATATGTAGAATAATACAGATTTTCCTCATGTTGAATGTAGAACATTTAAAACAAATAAACAAAATATAGAATATAACAACGTAGAAAAAAGAAAGTTCAAATTCAATAGAAGAGCGAAAACAACGTGAAAAACAAAGTTAGAAAAGTTAAAAATTTGTTTAGCGAACAAAAAGAAAGTAGAATTTGAAAATAGTTTTAGTATTTAAAAAAAGTTGTAGAGAGTAGTAGTATTAATTGAAGACGATTATTAAAGTTGTTTTAAGTAGAAAAAACGTGTACTTTGCTTTTGAAAATTTTGAACTTTTTGTATTGCTTTTCCGAAAGACTTGTTGTTGTTCGATTTTTTCTTTCACAATATTAGTGACAGATTGGTAAAGTTGAAAACAAAAGTTTTATCATTGAGATAATATAGTCTGGGTAAACTTCATTTGCGTAAACATTTTTCGATTTGAAGAGTGACACATTTCATAGATACTTTTTCTTATTGATTGATTGTTTTTTGTTTTCATTTCTTTTATGCAAAGCAGCACAAAGAAAAACTTTACCTTTCGTTGACCAGTTTATCTTGAAAGGGATTCCTGGGCTGACGCTTCATAATATCGGATTCAGCTTCCTCATAGGCTAAAGAAATGGCTGGCACCTAAAGGAGTGCATGGGCCATGGATGAAGAAACAAGATAGTTTCCGCAAAAAAAAAAATGAAATAAATAAATTATGAAAATAAACTTTCTACACAAATATTTCGATTCGGAGATAAACACACATACACAGGATGCTGTTTCCAAAAAATAAAAAAAAAAACGGAAACCAAAATAAATAAAGGAATTTCGCCTTTCAACCGTTAACAAATGGCGATCCGTGTGGTTGGGTTGGCAGCTAAAATGCATACGCACGCCATATTGCAATGGTATAACGGCATTTTAACGTAAGAATTAAGGCTTATATAAGTACACGACGACAACCACGAGATATTTTCTTTGTTCATAATATTAAATTAATTTACTTAAATTCTAAGCTTTCTTATAAAAATAGCAACTGTTTAACGGCTTGTTGTGTTTCTAACGGTTTTTAATTCGTTAAGAATATTAAAGTAAATTAAATAATTTTGTTTTGTTTAACCAAATCATCAATTGTCATAATGAAATAAAATTTGCGAAACTTTTTCTAATACACTACAATTGTGTGCAAAATTTGTATGAAAATAACAACAATTTTAACAATTTTTTAACCAGATTTACTAAACCAAAAAAAAAAGTAAGAAAAGCAATTGCCAATTTGTGTTGTACGAAACTGAAAATAAAAGATTTTTTTCTTGTTGATGCCAAATTCGTATTGCGCCAATTGTGTAATGAATGAAACATTTAGTCATAAAAACAATTAAACAAATAATTTGATTGATTGTTTCGAATTTTGATTGTTAAGGCAGAAGAAAAAACCGCGCGCACACATCAAAAATACTTTCAGGCAAGTTTAATGCTTGTGTTGTTTTGAAATTTGGAATTTGGTATCATTTACAGTTAGCCAAATGGTAAATGGTCAGCATTTGCTGCCGATTTAAGCATACACAGGCGAAACAACCGTTTGTTGCTCGTCGCTCCTGCGTCGGTACATTTAAATGAAAGAGACATAAAATATTATGACGCATTACAACTTATTATTGTGTTTAGGTTTAACTAACATAAATCATAGCCCGTTTGGGCATGTCAAACGGTAATTGTCTTGTTTAGACCGTTTAAGTAGAGTGTGTATTGTATGTGGTTATAGGAAGTAATGCCACACAAAATGGCTGCTCAAAGAAAACTGAGTGCGCAACGAAGATGGCGGCGGGTCGTTGTGAAACGGAAATGACTTGAAAAGGAAGTGACTCGCTTGGCTTTTGTTTGTTTTCTTAATGCTTTGGCGTTTTTTATATATTTTTTTATTGTCATGATTGAATGAGATGGATTGTATTTGTATACAAAATATAAACACACTACACACACCAATTAATGCACAGCAATGATGATGACTTTTATGGTAATGAGGTTTAGGTTTTATGACAATTCGGCGGCCATTTTTGGCATCATTTGGCATCCGATTTGGAAATGGTTATGATGATGGCGCTTTCGATGATGAGTTCTTCGAAAATGATGAATTTATGCATGAAATAGTTGTAAGCGATGCGTGTAAGCCGACCAGAGTCTTGTGAGTACGAAAAATTAAAATTACACGCTTAAAATTATGTAATTGAGTAGGCACACCATATTAACATTAAACGAGTTAGTTAAATTTGCTTCGTTATTTTTATAATGTGATTGCCATTATTAATTACATTTGACCCAGCAACATATGTACATATATAAATCGTATATGTACATATACACACATATATATAGATATATGCAACGTATGATGTTTTGTATGCATCAGCATCATGGTAATTATATACATATTTATAGATGTACATATGTAAATAAATGATGCGCTTTGTGTGGGTTACGTATGTTATGGGAGATGCAGAGAACGAGTTTAAAACGTTTAGAAGAGTACGAATAGTTTGAGTAGTAGTACATAATTAATGTGAGTACGAACGAACGAACGAACGAACGAGTAAGGGTCGTTAATACATTACATGTTAGTCATTTTGTAGTTATTTATTATTATTATTTTTTATTATTATTAGGTTAGTAGTGTGTTTTTCTTTGGGTTTTAGTTGTTGTGATGCAATTATAGTAGTAGTAGAAGAAATTGGCTTGATTGGCACCTTGAGTTGACTAATTTATCGTTGAAGGGATCACGTGGCGGACGCTTCATAATGTCGGCTTCTGCTGCTTCGTAGGCCAAGGAAATGGCTGGCACCTATTCGACGATGCGGTACGGTTGTATATTGGTTTTTAGTGTGGTTGTGATTGTTACGTTTACAATTAACGTAACCAGTTACGGGTACGGGGTACATACGGAAAAGAATTCATTATCGTTTTTATATGCACATACAATTTCAATTTTTGAATCAAATTAAACTAGCGCCTTTTTAGCCTAAACACCGTAAAAGTATCCTTGTTTGTCGCAGCTGGTCTGGACACGAGGAACTCATTCGTTTTGGAATATAGTTACTTGTCTAGCATACATATTTCTAGCTGCTATATAGTGCAATAACCTTGTGACACCATCGTTTACCTCTCGTTGACCAAATTGTCAATGTCGGGATTTCGCGGCCGGCGTTTCATAATATCCGCTTCGGGTCCTTCGTAGGCCAGTGAGATCGCTGGTATCTGGCAGCGTGTCGCGTTGTCGTGTGGAGCGTGTTTGTATTGTTACAATTTTCAATTCAAGTTATACACTAAGAGCTAACTTACAAATATCGCTAAACATTGTTTGACGGCACTTAAGCTTAGCAAGTCTAACCTACGAAAACATTTTGTGTTTGCATTTAAAATGTCATTGCTTACCATGTCAGTACCCAGATCGATGCACAGGATTGTTACTGTGCCCAGTGGCAGTGGGATATCGCAGAGAATGAAGGCCAAGAAGGGTGAAATTTCGGGAATATTCGAGGTAAGCGTGTAGGCAATGGATTTCTTCAAATTGTCGAAAATCAAGCGACCCTCTTCGACGCCAGTGACAATCGAGGCAAAGTTATCGTCCAACAGAATCATGTCAGCAGCCTGCGCAAGATATGTTTCATTATTCATTGTCATTCTGAATGACTGTCGATAAAACGTTTGCTTACCTGCTTGGAGACATCGGAACCGGCAATACCCATGGCAACACCAATATCCGCCTTTTTCAGGGCAGGCGAATCGTTGACACCATCACCAGTTACAGCCACAATGGCGCCCATGCGTTGGCAGCCCTCGACGATGATCAGTTTTTGTTGCGGTGAGGTACGCGCGAACACAATTTCCGTGTGGTATCGCAGGATTTCGTCCAGTTGGTCGGATGAAACATCACGAAGTTCGGCACCATGAACGACGGCGGCCTTGGCTTCGCGTGGGTTTACTTCGGACACGGGAATATTCAAGCGCTGAGCAATGTCCTCAACAGTTTCGTTGCCCTCGGAGATGATACCGACAGATTTAGCAATAGCTTTGGCAGTAATCGGGTGATCGCCAGTGACCATGATGACCTTAATACCGGCGGAACGGCACTTGGCAACAGCATCGGGTACAGCAGCACGTGGGGGATCGATCATGGACATTAGGCCAACGAAACGCAGATTGTCAATGGGGAAGTTAACGTCGTCGGTGTTGAATTTGAAGCCAGTTGGATATTTGTCGGATGGCAGCATGAAGTCACAGAAGCCGAGCACACGTTCACCCAAACCGCCAAGTTCCATATAGGCATTATTGAAGGCTTCCTTCATTTCCTCGTCGAGCACCTTTTCTTTGCCATTGATGAAAATGGTCGAGCAACGTTCCAAAATACGTTCAGGTGCACCCTTCATGACAAGCAAATAACGTGGGTCGCTGGGATCCTCGGTCTCATGGATGGACACTTGGTATTTGTTGGTAGAGTTGAATGGTACCTCGGCAGCTTTCTTGTTGCGCTTGCGAATGTTCATCACATCGCCCAACGCCAGCTCCATACACTTAAGCAAAGCAGCTTCGGAAGCATCACCGCTGACTTCCTTCTTCAGAATTGGCACACCATCCTGGCCGCCCTTGAATTCAGCACGATTACAGAGAGTGGCAATGCGAGAGAGCGCCTTGAAGCCAGGGCTAGTTCTATCGTATTGAACACCCGACTGATCCTCGGTGGTGTCAGCTTCAATGATCTGGTTATCGAACCACATGTGAGCGACGGTCATACGGTTTTGTGTAAGGGTGCCAGTCTTATCGGAGCAAATGGTCGAAGTGGAGCCTAGCGTCTCGACAGCCTCCAAGTTCTTGACCAAACAGTTCTTCGATGCCATACGTTTGGCAGTGAGCGTCAAACATACAGTGACGGTGGCCAGCAGACCTTCGGGCACGTTGGCGACAATGATACCAATCAAGAAAATGACGGCATCCAACCAATGGTAGCCCAAAATGAAAGCAATCACAAAGAATGTCACACCCAAGAAGACAGCGACGCCGGTAATCAAATGAATGAAATGGTGAATTTCCTTAGCGATGGGAGTCTCGCCAGTATCTAAGCCAGATGCCAAACCGGCAATACGACCCATGACGGTGTGATCACCACAACTGATGACAACACCTTTAGCTGTGCCCTCGACCGCGTTAGTGGAGAAGAAAGCTAAGTTCTTGGTCTCCAATGGATTCTCGTGTGTGTATTCGGCTCCACGCGATTGTGGCTCCGATTCGCCGGTCAGCGAAGAGTTATCGACCTTAAAGTTACGTGCCTCAATGATGCGAATATCAGCTGGGATACGATCACCAAACTTCACTTCAACTACATCGCCCAGCACCAAATCTTCAGCACGCAATGTCAGTTTCTCACCCTCACGGATGACAGTAGCAAATTGAGGCACCATGTTTTTGAACGATTCCATGATCTTTGAACTTTTTGATTCCTGCGATCAAGCGAAAATGAGATTTACCATTTGAACGGCACGACTAAGCAGCAAGCCGGTAACGTACCTGATAATATGAGAATATGCCCGTCACAATGACCACAGCGGAAAGTACAATACCCAGATATAAGTTATCATCTGAAGGCTCTTCACTGGTACTAGCCTGAATGGAGTACGCAACAAAGCAGAGTATAGCACCGATCCACAGCAACATAGCGAAGCCACCGAACAGATTCTTGCAGAATTTCACCCACTCGGGTGTCTGCTTAGGTGGCGTGAGCGCATTCGGACCATCGCGCTCCAAATTCTCTTTGGCCTTGGCGTGACTTAGACCCTGACCGAAAAGAGCGTTGTATGTTAGCCACTACTTTCGCTTTCATAGCACTGAGCTATACTTACATTCTCTGGATGTGTCTGGAAACGTTGGTACATTTCCTCCGGAGAGATTTTATGATGGTCGATGTCCAACTCCTGTTTGAGATCATCTAGATTCTCCTTTTTCGCTGCTTTGGCCGGCATTTTGCGTCTTGACTGTGAACGTTTTTTGTGAGTTTATTGAAAATAGTGAAATTTATTAGTATTTTGTTTTTGTTTTTTTTTTTGCTGTTGGTGTAAATTTAGTAACTTCAGATACAATATTTTTGTGTCTGTACAACTGTCCATTAAAACCTTGCCGTGTTACCGATTTACTTCATGCCATTTTGTGCGCGTGTTTCAAGTACCGTTTTAATACCTTTAACCATCAAAGTTTAAAATATCATTAATGTTGTTTTTGTTATTTTTTATTAGTATACCCAAATTGCGAGAACAACTTACCCTGCACAATAATCGAGTTCAACTAGGTTAACTTCTAGCTGGTTTTAGCCAGTTTACTTGTTTACGGGTTACGCAAAGACTAATGTGACAAATGAATTATGGCGGTAAACGAATAAGCGTGAAAGTATTTCGAGTAGCTACAAATTATAATAAAATGAACGATTTTGGCGGCTTCTATCAGTGTCGCACAAATGTCACGTACCAAAGAGTGCATACGCGTATGCATCTAGATACTTGCCTACACGTGCAAATAATGCAATAAATTGAACCAAATACAAGGACAGACTCACGACAGATGGACGCGAAACATTGCAAATGAAAAATTGGTTTTATATACATGTCAATAAGATGTAAAACACAAGTACAAACACAAACGCAGACTGAGCAATGCATGCAACCCAACAAACAATTTTCGCGCGTCTCCTAAAAATAACTCATATCAGAGAAAAGTCTTAAGTGACTCTAAATTCGGACGAACGTCGGAGCATTATAAATTCATTAAATTAATTCGAATTCTTTTAGGAGTCGTAGTTGGGAATCTGATTAGTGTGCACTCTTTGGCTATTCTCTTTATGCCCGAAATAGCAAAAAGCATCTAAATTAGAGTACTTATCTGGAGATTCTGAACAGATACTTTGGTTTGCTGGGATGTATCTAGGAAGCAGTGCTCGTGTAAGTAGGTGCTTTTTTGTGTGTTTCGGAAGTATTTTGAAAATCTAAAATGTCAACGCCAACCAAAAAGGTAAAGATCATTGGCAAGCTGGCCAAAAAAATATATATATATATATATTCGAAAAAAATAAAAAATAAATAGAATTAAATAAAAGAGCGAAAAACAATTTTAAGAATATCCCAAAAACAGAGCGAACAATTGAATGAAGAGCAAATATACTTCTCAGCCACACGGTTAGTAGCTCAAATGCATACAAGAACATGTATTATGGTGTGAAAATATACAAATTTAACTGTATATCTGTGTGCTCTATGATTGATATAAATGTAGTGCACATGTACTGATGCATGATTGTATGTATGTATGTATATATGTATCTAAAAGAAACAATATTTACCTTGTAATGGCCGTCAGCTGTAAGATTGTCGTCATCGGTTGGTATAACCGTGGCGACTCGATAAGAGTCCGCTCTCCCATGCTAAATACGAAACACGAGCATGAATGTTGTTGATGAGAAATGAAAAATAAAATAGAATAAGAAACATAACAACAACAACAACAACAAAATGCGAAATCGAAGGCATAACATATATAAATAAAAGAAAAATAGACAAAAAATAACAGGAAGTTCAATTCAAAAACATAATACGTACATAAATGCAACGAAAATATTTGCAGATACTTATGATAGGCGAAAAATTTAGATACATAACAGTTCTTATAATACTTTTCTGGTCTATGTATTTTAACAAATATTGTGTTTGATGTGTAAGATCTTAGCTCTCGGTACCGTTAGAATTTTGCGGGATTTGTTACGTTTTCATAGGTTGCAACAAGAAGAAGGATCATGACTATTCACATTCACTAGGGTTTTGACAAACGGATAGACATACAAATAGTAACAAATTTGTAAAAAAAAAATAAAAATAAAAATTTACTCAAGGTGACTTACAAACAAATCTGATTTGTGAGATAGTGACTGGAGAAATTTTCACTTAGATAGTTTCAGTTAATACAGATTGCCTCTATATAATGTGCCATTAAAGTTTTCTAGATTCTAGTTCTAGCTTAAAGCAAATCATCAGCAATCCAAGCGTGTATCCTTCTTCTGATAATTTTGCGCATTACTAAGATTAGACATTACACATCATTTTTGACGAAGACTCGAATTTTTTTATAATCAATTAAAATAATTAAATTAAAGTTAATTCTATTTAAAAAAAATATATTTAACGGTAATAAAAAATAAAATTATACTAAAAGGACGAGCAGTACATCAAATTCTAAGAGTGAGGCAGACAGACTCATGAGGGAACAGGTTAAGCGAAAAAATATATATATTATATATGTATGTATATATGCGAATAAACGCTAAATGTGAAATGGGCAAGAGGGTAAGAGGACATATCAGCATGGGCGCAAAATGTAGCTGATATATGCGCAAGCACAAAAATTATTTGGTAAATTAAAGTAACGACAGATAACGAGACAAGTGGATGTTTGGAGACTGACACAATACAGAGCATTATTTATTATGTAGAGAGAACTCATATGCAAATAAACTATTTTATATAAAATAAAACCAACAAGTAACAAACAACATGCTTGGAAAAACTATGCACACCGAGAATGAGTATACGCCATGTTGAACGCGGCGGCGAATGTTTGAGTGACGCAAAGCCAAGCGATCACAAAACGTAAAGAGAAACATATGTATAATTAAAAATTATTAATAAACATTCAGTATCTTTTCTATATTCATTTGATTTTCCCTTTTTCAGTTCTTGTGCGCAACATAAAGTTCAAGTGTATAGAACGCCGCCGCCGCCGCCGCCGACGACGACGACGACAACGACGAGACATGAAATAAATCTGTAGAACCGAACATGGTTTGATTTATGCGCGTGCAACTTAATAATTGAAAACGCATACGGTATCGATTTGCTTACGCACATTTTGATATCACCGGCAAACACACAAAGAATGATGATTCGCTTCAAGTTCTGGCGGTTCAATTCGAGTTCAGGCAGTCGCAAAGGCAACGCGTACGATGACGCGTTTCTGTCTTAGATATTCGCTACTTGGACGTTCCAAAAACTAGGCCTAGTTTAGATGATAGTTGTGTATCGAAGGCATTATAAAGAAGAAGAGTTGTGCAAATATTTTAATTAGACTTAATTACTTTGTAAGAAATGGAGTGCATTAAAAATAACTTAAGGCTTCACACTAACGAACTACAGATAAATGGGAGGGCGTAACTCAATTGTTAACATGTGAACTGAGAAGTCATCGTCAAGCAGCAAACACACGTGTGATTTGACTTGATTTCACTTGACTTCAATGTAATTACAAATTTTTTTTTTTAGAATTCGTTTTTGTTGTTTGTGTTTGTAGTGGCGGCGGTTTTTTGCATTATCGTTAAACGCTCCCACATTCGATATAAAACAACAACAACTACGACAATACATATTTCAATGACGACAATTTCACTTCATTAGATTTTGTCTATACAAATTAATTGAATTTGACGCATTTTGCGATGCGATTTTCATGCTTCATCAGCTTGACAGAGACAAAAACAAAAAGCGCAGCTCAGCGCCATTAGAATATTTGCAAATGAAAAGCGCAGAGCAACAACAACCACTGGCCGTATAAACGACAAGGGTGGTCGTTAAAAAAAATGCGAAAAAGAACATTGTCCGTATGGACAATAAAAAGAGGAGATTACATAAGCGCGCAATGAAACAAAAAACAAAATGGCTGTCGACCAACCGAACGGAACTCAGTATGTGACATTCGAAATGAACCGAGTGCAATGCAAAAGTAGCACTGAACTTCAATAACGAATTACGAGTACAATATGACAAAATGAGCAAGAAGAAATCCACTTAACCAAGGATTTACAGCGGTAAAATTTAAGCATCACCCCCCTACAACTTTACAAAAATAAAAAACTCTTATGAACTGCTCATATAAATTAGATACAACCATAAGACCATCATTAAAACAAGCCTTAAGTAAAAGCATATCTACACGACATTCGGGAAATAGAAAAAAAAATTGGCCCCTAAATTTATATACTCGCTCAGCAATCTTAAGAATTTAAAATTATTAACCATTAAGCACAGAACTATAATAGGATTTTTTTTTAAATGTGTAGCGTTTTTAATATACGCGCTTAAAGCCAAGGATTTAGTTGTAAGACGATATCCAGTGAATTATATCAAGCTGAAGAATCTCACTAGAGTTCAGAAGAAAGATCTAGGGAGTGGAACCTTGTGTTATAAGTCGATGCATGATATAATTTGTCATTTTTCGTTGCTCTTTTTGAGCATAATTTCTTTCACAGATTTATGGTCACACTAAGTCCACAATACATGTTTTAACAACCCCAAGTAGGTTGTTCTGAATTATAAATGTCACGAAACCATGTTGGAAATCATGCGATGAAAGAAAAGAAAAAACCTTTAACTTGATTTGTTGGCTTTTGTGTTGCTTTATGTGGCTCACATAATTATAGTATTCCAAAAGTTTCAAGGTAAATGTCCAGAAACTGAAAAGTCCTGAAACAAAATTATGCACACATTTCAATTCGAGAACGTTGTATCAGGTGGTGTTTACATTGAAAGCAACGAAATTGATTTGAAAGAATTAATGAATTAATTTTTGTTTATTCAAATTTAATTTATTTTTTGGCCCTGTCTTATGTCTATTATGTCTCTGAGATAAGAAAGGCCAGAACTTTAGCTTTATAGATGGGATTTGTACAGGCATAGTCCCATCAGATGCTGGGCGATTAGTTTAGATACATAAAAAGAGATTAACGCTAAATTATTTATCTATACTTTCGTATATACGGCGTATCCGTTGGGTCTGCCATTATATAATAATATTCGCGACAAAGTGATGAAACTATTCACTTGGTGAGGAGTCGAAAAAAATTTTAATTAACACCATTCATACAAATCTAAGGCAGCTGAAAGAAGAAAACTCATTTGCTAGCTGTGTTGTGGAGATTTATAATTAACGATGCAATGTAAAAATAAATTCAAAAAATTACATATTACAATCAATATTTACTGTTTGAGCAAAGTCAAAAGGGTCTGACAGTCAAGCTGGGAGAAAAATGCAACGCCAGCGAATGAAAATGTATTTTTCAACGCTTACAGTACAAAAAACAATTAGCGTCGTTGGTTCGATAGAAAAATACTCAAAAAAAAGTTATTTTTCTATACATCAACCACTTTGTTTTTTTTTTTAATGGTTCAAATGAAATACGGTTTTAACCTGTTAAGCTAACGTTTAATAACGAAGATTTACAACGTTGTAAATTTTGAAATGCAGGTCGCATAAAAAAGAGTTGTAACTTGGTTGTTAAGCACAAGTTTAAGCTTAAATTGCTGCGCTTGACAATGACGACCTCACGTGTGTAGTACACACACTGTGTGCCCAGAGCGAAAGAGATGAAATCGGAGGAGAGTGTAAGAGGTGAGAGAGATGCGAACAATCAACCAGTTTAGATAGTTTGCTCTGCTGCTAATGCATAATTCTTGGGCAATAATTACTTTCGTCTGAAAAATGCAAATCTCAACCGGTTTTCGAGGCATGAAGCCAACTACAATAAAAAACAAATATGAATTTTATCAATATTTCATAACACTAAGCCAGAGCGAAAGGGCAAGTTTTTTCTAATTTGCATTAGAAGTTATTCGCAATTGTTGTAGCTACTCCACTCGTACGAGTACATGTAACCGTGATGCACAACGATAAGACATTTTGATTTGCAGACAGTTAAAAATGCTATAAGGTTAGGTTAGTAAATTATCGCTGTGCGAACGGAAGAATTTTCACACCCAAATCGCTTAACGCTAAGCCGACTAGATGGCTGGCTGGTCGTGCGAAAAGCAGCAGGGCGAGCCACAAAACAATAGACAAAGTCAACTTACATAGATGAAAATTTATCAAATCTTAAGATAAAAAAGGCTTGCATATAAAAATGTTCTTATTTTTTCGCTTTTGGAGACATTTGCAATTAAGTACACATACTCTAATATTAATATTATGTGTATGGGCGAGTGTGTAGATATATGTATATCTATTAGTTTAATTGTTACCCACCTGAGTACTCATGACGTGTAATTTTTAGTTAACTAAAAAAATTCAAGAAGATCCGCGCGCCTATAAATAATTATAATGCAAATTTTCATCATTAAAAAATGTAGCAACAAAACAAAAAGCCTTTAAAAAATAAAAAAATATAAGATTGAAAAAAATCATTTCTCAACTGCTTATGTAATTGCGAAAAGGACGAAACTTCGCAGGCTGCGAAGTCACACGAAACAGTGAAGGTTGAGCGCAACTGTTAGGGGAAAACAGCAGGCGAGAGAGATAGCTGGCAACGTACAGTTGTTTCCACGAACAAAGACCGCGCTCATTGGAACGTAAATCATTGGAAAAGAATATAGGGGTGCGCGTATACGAGTGCTATAATGGAAGACTGGAAAGCAATTGACGCAAAGCTTTTTGCACATTAGGGGTTGGCTTTCAGTAGGCTACGCGTGGAAAGCTTCTGTGCTTACATACACTGAAGCTTGGACACTTTCAGAGAAAAAAGATCAGATCATGAGCATATTGTTGCCAGACGAGAATTATATTAATTTCGAATATGAAAAAAATTAAATAAATAAATAAGTAGAAATAATAATAATAAAATAAAATTGCACACAGAAAGAACGGCAAACACTGAACAAAACTGTATCTGTGTGTTTTTTGGGCAAATGAAATTAAATATATATTTCCAATTAGATTTTTAGGTTTTCTTTGATGTGAGGAAATAACATTATTTTTTTTCATACTATGAGCGCTGCTATTCAAGTGGCGTGGGAGCGCTGTGGTATATGTTTTAATGTAGCACACAGATACATTTATAATACGCACTCAGATACCATTAGTGGCACTTATGAGTACACAAATGACGAAGAAGTAAAGCGTATAAGCTATAAAATGTGTGGTAAATTGTTTTTTTTTTTTTTGGCCAGTGTGGTGTATAAAATATGTTTTTGAATCTAAAAGCGAAAGTAAATATATTAAAAAAAAAAAATTAAATTTGGTATTCGCAAATTGATTGAATGGTTCGGAAAACTATGAACAAATTATTTTGAATCTCAGAAATAAGAGTTAAACAGACAGAGAAATTGAAAATTTTAGCACCCCCTAGGGCGTGTATATCTGTTTCGCTGTGTGCTTGTGTGGATTTTATAATGTATCTCACACTCGTTTTGTTTTTGTGACCAATACTTTTCCAATATTCGAATTGGTGTGTGCAATTTCCGCTATACTTGAGACGTTCTGTACATTTTTCTTTTGCTCATTTTTTCTTGCAAAATTGGCATTTGTTGTTGTAAATTTTTGTTCGTTTTTCTGCTTTTACGTATACACAATTATGAAAATTTGTTTATGCAAACGCTTTGGCGCTACTTGATTTTTAATTTCATATAAAAATGTTTTTTTTTTTGTGCTTTTCTTTTGCATCCTTGCTGGTGTGTGGCATGAAGTTGAAAAATCGATTTCGTACAAGGACGTCTTTGGCTTCGTACTCGTTCTCGTTTTCAGTCGCAGTCCTCATCATCGTTGTGGTCGTCGGTGTCAGAGTTCTTCGAGTTATGTTATAAAAGGGCGTAATGGGGATTGAAAAAAAAAAAACATCTACCTTTTATCGTCAGTGGGTTATTACACAATCTTTCAATGCTATAGAGGCCGTTTCGTGTGCCCAGGGGACTCTAGAAGTGCCCCCTTTTTTGTAGAATATTATTTAAACGTTTAACAATTTTCTTTTGCTTCTGTTTTTTAATTTATTTTCTTTCAATAAACAACTTTTATCACTAAACGAAGCACTTTTTTGCGCTCGTTAAGCTTTGTTTTAAAGCTTACACGAGACACGAGTTCGGTTTGTATCCTGATTATTGTAATTTACTATTATTACTTGTTCTTTATTCTACTAACAGTGCACAATTATTATTGTATAAGCAATTTAGTAACCGAGACAACGAGACTATCCAAATCGCACCGACCTTCTCAGTTTCGGTATCTGCGCTCGACTGAAAATTTTCAACGATTTGCCAGTTGTTAAGCTTTCGCACACTCACTCGCACGCAGCGGCCGTTGAGGCAGGCAGGCAGCAGTGTTGCTTTGTATCTCACTCTCTCGCGCTTGCCTGCTTTTGCTGCTTAGACACTTTTTTTGCTAGCACCAAAAGAGAGAATGAACGAGCAAACGAGCGACGATGAGCACTGTGTGTTGTGATTTGTGCTACTAGGTGACTCGGTGTCCAACTCCCTGCTCCCAACCAGCAGCGAAGGGAGTGTAAGCATGTGAGGGAATGTATCTAAGACGTTGCATTTTCCAGCTCACTCAGAGCGAAAAAAAAATCCATTTGCACCACCCCACCCTTATGATATAAGAAAAAAGAACCATCTCACGGCTTCTACTTTCCGGCATTAGTGCGCGCAAAAGCTCAACACATGCACAGTGGGTCAAATTGCACAACAATTTGCAGATAATCACAATGTAACTACCGCCCCTGTAGTCATTGCGGGTGCTTTGCTGCACATGCAATGGTGAATGAACTCGTGTTGCATGCGAACGTCTTCGAAAATGGAGCGCACATACCCACCCCTCACACACACACACACACGAAATATATTCGAAGTTACATAAATGCGCAGACTCGGAACAAGAAAATTCAAAAAAAAAAAAAGAAAACAAATTTTAATGAAAAAAGTTAAAAAAAAAAAGGATGAAAATAAATATGTAAGAAAAGTTAGAGTATAACTTTTGTATCTCAGTGTTGCAATTTTTGCGTATATGCTACATCAGCAAAGTCGAATGTTTTCGTCTTCATCTTCAAAGTATCTGAACAGCAGCTTATGTAATTATTGAGATTTTGGCATACAACTGAACTCAATTCAACTCTATGCGATAATAGAAAGTGCTAGAAGCGAAAGGACTGCTTCGTGCGATGATGTCACGCTGCGTCAACAATTTTACTACTGTACACTCCTTGCCACAATATTAACATAAGCACAAAGTAGAGCACGCCACGCAACATATGTACTTCAATCCCAATCATTTCGTGCCACTCCAACTACAACTACAAGAGACACACAATTTATGTTAAAATTGTCTTATTACAAAACTATCGATTTTGAATGTAGCCTCGACGCGAATAATAATGAAATGGGGCAATTTGTTGTTGTTATTGTTATAGTGCTTGCTATACTCAGGACATGTCTCGCGCAAAAATAAAGGCGCGGCACAGGACTAAAGTAGAAGAGTGAGAAGCATGTATCACGTCATGTCAAGTCACATGCCAACAAAATTGAGTACAGAAAAAAAATATCAAAAAAAACTTGTTAGATAATTCAACTGACAACAAACAACAACAACAAGGCCAAGAGCTGGCGTCGCTACACCAACGTCAAGTTGTTTCAGCCGTCATAATTCATCAATTTCTCCACATAACTTCTGATATCTTTAGCTGTTTGTGTGCGGTGCTACGAGGTTGAGGCGGCTATCTTTTCGTGTTTGTGTTTACTCCAATGCGTCACAATTTATTAATTTCAAATACTCTATTCTAAAAATACACTTTCGCACTTTTGTTTATTTTACTTTCTAGGCAATTGGCTAAGAGGGAATGTGGAGCGTCGTGCAACCGACATAGAAACAACATGCTTCCTTCCATATGGCCAAACACTTAATTCGAACATCTATTGTCAAAAATTGGACCGTTTGAGGCTAACCGATTACCAAAAAGCGACCACAATCGGTCAATAAAAGAGTTGTTGTTTTCCACCTGTACAACAATGGCCCGCCGAAACCTCAGAGAGCTTGGCTGGTAAGTTTTAATGCATAAACGGCAGATAGTCCGGAACTGGCACAGATTGACACCTTTTTTTTGGTATTACATAATGTTGTGGGTGACAAAATGCAGTCATTCGTTTGTCCCAGTTTTTTATTATTATTTTTTTTTTTTTGAGCAGCAAGAACCAAAGCTTTTACAAGAGATGAATTTTAAAGTTATCCTTAAATGGCAACAAGTCATTAAACATACCGTGGCATAGGAAAATGCAATCCTTATTAAATACAATTTGAAAATAGGGTTATTATAATGGATTTCTTTTTCCTCAACCCATTATATTATATACTTGTTTAATGCAACTCTTCAATTATATTCCCTTGACCGTTTTTAGGTTCAAACAACTTTAGTTTTTTTGGCAAATGTGCAAAGAACTAAACGAGCACCTTAAGATAATTAGGATTTACGTGCACACAGGAATCCCGCGAAAATATATAAACTACATATATATAAAACTACTAAAAACGCTTCTGAGCAGACACTGTTCAACCAAGGAGGATAATTGATAAAAAAAACCTGATGCTTACATAAAACATTTCTTCTTCAAATCAAAATAGAGTTACGTAGACGTTACGAAATGCATATCAACTAAAGCTGCGTTTTTTTTCTTTGACATAAAACGGATAACACTAATCGCAGCAAACTGCATAATAAATAATGACGAGTATTATTATTATTAGACTAGGCAACACAATTACACTAGACAGATGAAACCTCTTCAGTCTACGCCTTGTCTGACAGTGGGTGAGGGTGGACGTCAGAGATTTGGGATGCGTCAGAAGCTTTTCAGTGTAGCGACTGCTATAAGAGTTAATTACTTCCAGAACCGACGGCATCTTGAGGTCATTGTGTAGTGTGGTGTTCCGAACGCCCCAAATGGGGCGCCCGTGAGTCTCCTGAGTAATCGAACTCTTTTGAAAAACCGTAGAATGCATAAACGAAAACACAATTAACATGATATCGATTTTGGTCTTCACTTTATTTTGTATATAATATAAGCCTAAAAATTCTTAATATACTGAATAATATATATAAAGCGCCCCTTAAAAAAACAAAAAAAAAAACCCTGACTTATATGCGGAGTCCCGTCCCAGATTAATTTGTCTTGGTTTTTCAATTTTTAGTGCGGTGCGTTTTTTCATTGCATATGTTATTTAACTCTTCTGTTTAGATTTCGAATGAGCCACACACTTGCGAATGGCACATCCCAACGCAGAAGAAAATGGACTTCTTCTTATCCAAGTAACACACTCTGAAATCGCAAACTCATCAAATATTTAAAGTAACATTTGCAGAGCACAAATTATTGCATAAACAAACGGAATCTAAAATAACATAAACTCGCACGTTGCCACAAATCAATCAACATATTCACACTTGTATTTCTATATTTGTATTGTATGCATGTGTAAGTTGGTTGTTGTAGCAAGTTCAACTCTTCATACTGCTTATGTACAATACTTTGCACATATGTATGTTCGCGCGTATATTTTATATAGCAGATAATTATTTTATACATCTGCTGCATATAGCTATCGATACATTTCTATAGCAATAATTGATATAACAAATCACACAATGGAGAGTGTGAAAAACGTGCAAATTTATTTGCAATACGTAGATACTTTTTGTAGGCTTATGCTAATTCTCACGTACCAACAACCCACAAATATGTATTTTTTTTTTTAAATCAAACTTGGCCTAAATTATAGGTTAAGTGTGTGGCGTCGAAAGTATAATATAATAATATAATTGCTGCCATTGTCCTATACTTTGTGAAGTACAAATGACTAACGAGTTGAGTGCGCTTGAAGTTCTATAGACAGTGGTGGCCGTATTGGAAATTGGAAATATGGATGCATCGTAATTCATTACCATGGTCGCGTGGAAATGAGCTTAGATCGATGTTGTTACCGCCCCGCTCAACCTCAACACCGCCACACAGGTTAGACAATGATGGACATTGCAAGTCGTCAGACAGCCGGACCCCGATTGAGTTGGTGGCTGGCTGGCTTGGATTTGTACTTGAGCGTTGATTAAAACAGTACAACTACAACAACGGCAATGCGCATGAATGAATGATCGGATACACACATATGTACACACACACAAACACATACATCGAAACAAAAGTATCTAAGCATAATTTGCTCGCCAAAAAATGTGTCTAAAAAAAAGTAGAAACAAAAAAATTGCAGAATACAAATCACAATCACACACACACACGCATGTAGACGCAGATACAAATAACTGATTTAATGGCATCATTAAGCGCCTGTATTTGTGCATTGCTCATGCATGTAGCTGAGTAGGCGGCATGGTTATTGTTTCCTTTTCTTACTTTCATTGTGCACATACACACTTCCATCTCAAAGCTTGCACTCTTCATTGTCGCCGCCGTCGCCGCCGCCGCCGCCACCGCAGTTGCCGTTGCCGTTGTCATTGTCTATGTTTAATTTACGCTATGATAGCATTTTGTTGCTTATGACTCTCGAGAATGATTTGAAAACCAAAGGAAATAGCGATACTTAACACACATCTACACGTCTCATCACCATGAGAGTTGCTTCGATATCAGCAGCAGCAGCAGCAGCAGCCTAGCAGTACTCACAGTTAGATACAATATGCACATGTCTACTAAACATGCCTAAATGCCCGGAAAAAACCAATTGTATATCGAGTTTAACGTTCATCAAGATGCGAATCAAGCCGAAGGCAGACGGCGACAGACAAAGATGCGGCATCTTTGCGAACCGTTGGCAAGGTGACGACCAGCAGCTGGAGAGGGTAGACGCCTAGACTTTTCACGTAGGCCGTCACTTATTTACAGTCTACTGGCCTTAGACGATTACGCCAAGTAACGAACGAAAATGGCGGCTTACAATGATGACCATCACTATCATCAAAATCCACATCATCATCATCATCATCATCATCATTCTCAGTATCATCATTCTTGAAGTAATAATTATAAAATACGCGCTATGCAAAACGACAATTTTGACGCAATAAATTCTAATCAACATCGAAAGAAATTTCAACGTTCACTTGGTCCGCTTTGAAAATTTTCACATGGCAATGACATCGTTCCGTACCGTTATATAATACAAGTATACGATTAACCAGCAAAACTTACAGACACCATGCTGAGATAAATGCTGAGATACTTTCGATTAAAAGTTCTTGAGAGGCCAAAGTTTTCGAAGTAAAGCAGGAGTGTCTGTGTCTGTCAACACGTGTCTATATCATAGGCGTGTGTCTTCATGTGTTTCAGCAGAATAATTCATTAAACTCGCAAAAATTGTCTTAATTTTCGAAAGGAAATGCGTAGGATTAAATTGAATCACATCAAGTGACAACAACTCTCACAACGGAGACGACAAATCCCGAACTCTAGCATAGTGAAGATGATAACAATGAAGTTCGGTCTAAACTAGTTTCAATTAAAGGAGTGATAAATCAGATTTACAACTGAACTACATTACAGATTTCGTTTCGATATATATATATATGTATATATATTGGATAAATGTCTTCATATATATAATCTGTAAAAGTACAAAGTCCAGTTCTCAATATCGACCGAGAATATCTTCATTTATATTGTATCACATATCTAATTAGCTATAGATAAGATTTTCCAGGTGTTTGCTTATTAAATCGTTTTTAAACAAGCCAGTTCAGAGCCAGTTCATTTTTTCATATTGATTATTAGGTGATATAAAATGTATCCGCGTTTTTATCACTAAATGGTGTTAATACTCATATATTATGTAACAATAATCCGATTGTGTCAAACGAATCCGTGTTTCAAAGGTGTTATTTATAAAGGCAGTTCTGTAGTTCGTCGCTCGTGTAAAAAAGTTATATTTATTTGAAAATAAATCGATTCCGTTCGGGAAATTTCGATGACAAAGATGCATCTTGGTCTGGTTGGCCAATGAAATGGTTAATTCGGGCCTCTACGGCTCACAACTCGAACGCTTGAATGAAGCAATCAAGGTAAAGCGACCAGAATTGATCAACAAAAAATTGTTCTAATGGCACAAGAATTTTTATACTGATGGCGCTGATAACAAGTATCTATATATCCACGTAAGCCACACAGCAGCTACTCCAGTTCATCGAAATAGATTGCGCGCGAAGGATATTGTATCTGAATGAATGAAACTGTATCTATGCGCGTAAATTGTAAATTGTTATACAACAATGTGACAATTGTTGATAGTACTATATTGTCATCATGCTTTTCATGAAATTAAATTAAATAAAAATTCATTATTGCGCGCTTCAGCCAGCAAAAGAAGAAGACGTTTGCGACTCAGATTGTGAGCTGTGAATGAGCATGCAATCAGAAACTTGTGCTGATGAACACGAACAACTTGATTAACATCAGCATCAACTAAAATATTTGTGAGCTCGTTTGGCGTATTTTGTAACGTTCTCGTATCGTCACTCGTTCAGTCACAGCGTGTCGCTTTTGTTATATCTGGCTACGAGTACCACCGAAATATCATTGCTTTTACAGCGGTAGTAAAGTATGAATTTAGAAAACTATTCAAAAGCTACTTAATACACAAAGTATCGCATATCTAATGCATTGTAGGTGCGCTCCAGTCAATTTACCACAAACCAAGATACATTCAAAACGCCGCTGTCATTGTCTCAAAGATCGAGTTTACATCGGCGTCCGTAAGAACTTAGCTTCCCATACTCTCTCACACACATACACACACAACATTAATTCGAACCATAACTTGTTCAGTCCAGTCTTCATTAAGATTCCAGTAGTTCATCAACTTAAATCGACCCTTTTTAGCATTGCGTATGAATGGTTTTTTTCTTTTTGACAATGAACCGACTTTGCGTAGACCTTCATAGTTCATGTCTGAAGTTGTTGATAAAGTGTCCAAGTGTGTATGTGTGCGTGAACAAAACAAGGCCAAGGCACTAGAAATTAAGTAAACCACGTCATTGTATAGCAGCATTATCATTTGGGCTGAATGAATATGTTATCACTTCATCGATTGTGCGCCAACACAACTCTTATAGTAAAGAAAAAAGCAATATCAGTTATTACACCAAGTAAAGTAAAGTGAGAGTAGCAGTTACACGACCCAGTATTTCGAGAATCTAGAAATAAGGTGTGCTGAATTGTTGAATTTGATCTAATGTATCTTAAGGCGTTGCCATATGATCCGGGGTTTCTAACTTAAAAGCATAAGCTAGCCATATACGATAAACATGTTCGTGTGATTCGCTCGTGTTAGAAGGCATGTTCGACATGAAAGTCGCTGTGTTTCGCACAGAAAACACCGCTACATTTTTTATGCTACTATGCACGCTAAGTGGACTGAACTAACCGAATATATTTTCGTTTTTCTTTTCTCAATTGAAAACTCACTTAACCATATTCAATCATATCCACTCATTTCGTTTGATACAACGCTCACTCAATCATACCCAAACGTTTTTTCACTCAATTTCTTTGAGTTACATCAATGAGTGACAACAACAACAAATTTTACACTTTGTGTATGATTTAGCACGTTATGTTCGGATCATAGAGTTCTTTTCTTGTAGGTTTGCCGGAAATCTCTAAATAAAGCCCTATTTTCTGAATTGTTTTACAACTTTTTGGCTCAGTAGTTTCCGAGATGTGGGGGAATTGCCAATCATCTACTTTCTTAAATACCTTTAAAGTATTTTAAAACTATAAAAATTTAAAATTATTTGAAACCCTTGTTCTTTTATTTGAGATATCATTCTACTTAATCGGTCCCGTAAATCCGGACCAAATTGGCTGTAAAAGTGATACAGACAGAGACACGAGTTCATTCAAACGTACGGAACCCTAAACGGATAAGGGAACATGGCTGAACTCATTTCCATTAGCTCGTCAAAAATACACGTGCATACATACATATATGCTTTAGGTGATCTCCGAAGCACCCTTCACCGTGTTCCGAACTTAATGATAAAATTATAATGCAATTTATTACATGAAAAGCACAAAAAAACTACCAAGTTAAAAAAAATAAAATACTTCCTGTAATCTAAAAGCCGTCTTATCAGATCAGATTATATGCCACAGAATTGACACATTATGTAAAGCCATGGAGAAATAAAATTGTAACCCTAGAAAAAAGACCAACAACGATTCAATTTAAACGCAAAAACAGTGCAATAAATAACAACAAAAACAACAGCAAATCAATTACAGCACCCTGATTGGCATTCGATCTATAGCAATTGCAATCGATTTGACTGATTCTCTCTATAAATTCTGGACTGATTTTTCATTTCCTCGCTTAATTGGCGGCAACTTATTTGAGCGTTGGCTTGGGAAAACATAAATCTCTACGACGCCAAATCGCAAACTCAATATAGACGTGAAATAACAACAACAATAGGAAGACAACAATTTTGGAGTTGTACATTTGATTAGATTTTATTGAAATATAATTGAATTAAAACATTTTAAAGTCTTTTAGGGGGTCTGCTCAACGCGATTGTGAAAACTGGTTTCGAAGTGTGCTTGCCTACTACCTGCGACAACTAAACAAAAAAGAGATAAATAAAAATAATAATACAAACAAATAGTGTAATAAAAAACGCGTGATTCTGGTTTTTTCCAGTTATAATTGTTATCAAAATTATTTTTATATGCCAAAAACAGAGCAAACAAGTCAACACAATCAAAATCGCATGCGAATCTCGTCGGTCAATGGCAACTAGCAAAACGTCATCACCAAAGTCTACTTTGGGTTTATTATTATTTCTTTTTTGGTCGTGCGCGCGTTTGCACCCAGCATTGAAACGCAACGGGCATATTAGCAGTAAAATACATGCAGCCGAGAGCATGCCTGGGATTTGCTGATAATCTGTTATCAAAGCATAGCAAATTCTTACTGTGATAAGCTGCTGCTGATCTCATTGCCATGACGCCTTAGCTGTTTTATTGGTTATATCATTTTGATTTTGATGGCAATTTCTAGAGTTTACCGACTGCCGGAGCTAGCTTGGACGCCAACTAAAGGGCAACAGCAGCTGGAAGTCAGTGAAGATAGTGAAGTCTGCTTACGGAGAGAGATGATGCTCTGATGATGTTGACGCTGTGCTTTCAACTGGGCGAAAAAATTATGTGAGATAGCGAGCGTGTGAGTTCGCGACAAATTATCAGATTATTATCTCATTCAGCGTTGATTTCAGCGTTGCGTTTGTCTTGATTTTTCTTACATTGATTTCAATTGAAGACGCATGACTCAGCAGCAGACAAAAGCGCGCTGCCTCATCGTCGACTGTGGGCGGAAGGACGGGTGGACAGCATAATTTCGCAAGATGAGTGGAAAATTTTTAAATACACGGAGCTTTGAAGAAAAAGGGTGTACGCAGTGGAGCGAGCGTATATGAAGTGTTGAAATATCTAATAGCTCAACGTACACAAATTTATATTTAATTTTATATTACATAGAAAATATTTTATTCATATGCAAGTGAATCGTTTGCAATTATTCAAAGCAAATCTTTGTTCGGACGCTTTGTCGGAGGGCTCACATTAATGATGCACAAAAAAACTAAAAATCTTCAAGGATTAGCGAAATAACTAAATTGTACCCTGGAAAGCCCGTATCTACGTCTGAAATCAATCGAAACGAGAGTCGACAGCAAGACCTTTTGGTATAATACTTCGAAAATGCTCTATATTAAAACATTTTTTTGAGCATAGGAAAGAGCATAAATCTATGAAATCATGGTCTCAAAAATATTTTTCTAATGGTTTGGTGGGATCTAATCATTATTTATAGGCGCAGTTCTTACTGAGTTTATGATTAAATCGCAACAAATAATATCGATCAACTACCGATCCGTCCAACTTTGCACCATTGGATATTTTTCTCTACCTGAAACGACATTTTTCGCTCCTGTACATTGAAATACTCGAACGCCGTTGAGGATGATTGATTTAACATGGTGCTGTAAAAAGTGGTTGACCGTGATCAAAGCTAGAATAATAATTATATATTGCTGCCGACTTAAGAAAAACCCCTTTTTAAATTACAATTTCAATACAATAATTTTTCGGTACTTTATGCTAATTAACTAAAGGTCAGCGAAATGCGAAATAGTGTATAATCGGTAAAGTCAAGTGTTTCAGTATGGGGGAAGCTAGCATAGGCAGCGTATGGCTTTGCATCCATATGTTGTGTGTGCATATTTGTGGGGGTAAAAGTTGTCAAATGGTGACGCTTATGCTGTCGGCAATTAAACGAGCTACAAGCGCCCTAATGACACCAATTCCGGAAAAACGAGCGTTGACAAAAACGAACCGACCAACTAACTAACCGACGAAGGAACGAATAAACGCATAAAATGTATGGATATGCGGGGAAGGAACAGCGAAATGAAAAGAGAGCAAGTGTGGTGTTTGTTATTTTTGCTCGTGGTTGTGGAAAAATTCCAATACACACATACACATACCCAGACGCAACCTACATTCCATCAAAGTGCAGCAAGCGAGAAGAAAAAAAAACTGAGATTCCGGTTATGTAAGATAAATATGGAACAATTCCAGTCTATCCAAACAAAGCTCGAAAAGCTTCCAATAACACCCCCGCGCTGGCAAACAACAAATCCACGATAGTGAACATGCGATACGCGCATGTCAGCGATTTTCTTTCCATCGTTTCCGTTGTCAGTTATTAAGGGTTGCTTGACGATACGAAAGCCGAGCGGTGCAAGAACAATTACATTGGCGAACAAGAAACTTGAGTACAATGAGAGCGAATGAGCGTAAGACAGAATAGCGAATACAATGAGCTGAACACGCGAATTGATCTTAGCCTAAACACCAATGCTAACAGTGCTGTTAACCACAAACGACAATAGAAAAAATATATAAAAACACACACACCACACACACACACATAATCAACACTTTTGGCCACATTTGCAGGTGCATTAAGCAAACGGCACGTGACCAGGTAAAAATCAGACGTAATGCAGTTGCACTGCCTATTGCAGATATCATGTTTTTCTTATTGTTACTGTTTTGTTTTTTACTAACTGTATTGTCGTTGGCCTCCACCCAGCGCCACCATCAGCGCTGAGCTTAGTACTGGTGAGTAGAAGCCAGTATTTTGTTGTTGCCCGCTACTACTTCTGTTGCTGTCGACCGTAGGGCGTCGCCGCCGTCGCAGTCGCAGTTTGTACTGCGAAGACGAAGCTTACGTTTGAACGCCGAATACCCAAGACAGAAAGCATTAAAGAGTAGCAATGCAACGAACACAATACAAAACGACAACAACAAAGCTTCTATTTTTCCACATTCACAACTTCAGTAAAATATTCGCTTTTCAAATTATATCTCAAATAAAGTACTGAATCAATGATTTTTATAACACTATGTTTTTTCACATGTTAACAAGAGTTCGCACTGACTAATTTCTAAATCAGAATTAATTTGATTAATTATTTAACATTTTTAATGCGCACTCACCTCGTAATCCGACCTTAACGCCATGTTAAAACAAAAACAACTAATTTCGCTTCGGACCAGAGTTGCCGAGCAGGTCAACAAACAAAAAGCCGCTTTTTGGTGGAGTGTGGCTTTAATGGGTAATGGATACTTTCTTTACTTTAATGGATACTTTCACACCAAGACTACTAAATTTACGCAACGACATGACCGCTCTAACAGCACCATCAACCGGTGTGACAACAATGTTAAAAACATGGTTTAGTTTGGAGTTGTTTAAATATAACCAAAAACGAAAAAAGAGACGAGGGATTTAATAAAAATAATTTACGTCATTATTGACTTCATTTTTAAACAAAAGAGGCATTTTTAAACAAAAGAGCCTTAATCTACACTCGTTTGTTCAACCTACATACACGAAACTTAAGAGTATTAAATATTTAAGCAACGCTCAGTTTTTTTGTGCCATTTTCTTCTTCTTACTCTCAGCTTGTTCTACAGCTGACCGCTAATTGCGGTTGCTTCTCACGTTTAAAAAGTACATTATCAAATAAGAATATAATAATATAATACAAATATAATTTGTTAGTTTCGCAGGAGTCTTCTAACTAAAAGGCAATAATATAGTACTTGTGTTACAGTTGAAATGAGTTAATAACTCAAAGAACATCACATTAAGCCACATCACTTCCAGGCTTGGCTTATCCTCAAAGGCCTCGAGGGTGTCTGAAATTAAATATTAAATAATATAAATAGTAAAACAAACATTTGACGCCATGTCGAAGCGATTTGGTCCTTTCAATGATTTCTCGCGTGGTAAGAAACCCAAGTTGGACATCACAATAAGTCGCCAGCGTCCTGATGCAGGTAGTAGCAGCAACAGGTGGCCGAATGGAGACACCGCTACGAATGCTGCGAATTTTTGGAATGACGAGGATGATGATGTGATATTGCTTGCAACGCAAGTGGCTGAGCAGCAAGCGGCAGTAGTGACGGAGAGTGAAATTACATTTAGTGAGTTTGTGCCAAATGTACGCGGCACAACCAGTACTCAGTTCCCGCTCCCACCACCGCCCAGGTCAATTAGTGCACCGGCAGCACAAGCAGCAGCAAAGCCAATCGAAAAGGATATACTGACGGAAATGTTCGGTAATGATGATGACTTTGAGTGTCTCGTTATGAGCAGTATGACTAAAGAGGCAGTGCAGACAGTCAAGCAACCGTCCTCTAGCAGTTCAAAATCTGAGTTGAAGCGAAACGAAAGGAATCCCTTGGAGACAGCTGAACGGACAGCTGTGACAACGGAAACATCACTTCAACTGCCCACCACAACGGCAGCATCACAAAGCCTAAGTGCAGCAGCGCGTCGGCAATTAGCAGCAGAGCGTCAAATGAAATTCCTCACGGACAGAGTGGATGTGCTGAAGAAGAACAACATGAAGCTGCAAAATGAGTTGAGTGAGTTCAAGGAGCAAATGCTTTGCAAATCGGGAGAGGTGTGTTGAGCGATTTCCAGATCGATATCCAGATAACCCAATTAAAATAACTTTTTTACAGAGTTCATTGCTACGTGACGAGGTGCGTTATCTGAAGCAGCAAGTGCAGGCGCTTAGAATGGAGAAAATGATGGTTTCTGAAACCGCGAAAATGGAATGCAAAACGAAGTTGGATGAAATGATCAGGACGGTCAATGCCAAGGAGACAGAATTAAAACTACGCGATGTCGAGTTCTCCGTGTTGAAGATGAAGCACGCAAACGAATCGCGTCGTTTCGAAATGTCCATATGCAACGAATCGAAGACAATGGATACAAGCGATAATGCCGGAGAAGCTAAATCAAGTACTAGTAAGAAGAACAAATACAGAAAGGAAGTACGCAGAAAACTGGCCCGGGTTGAAAACTGTATGCTGAAACCCGCCACCAACTACATTGAGGATTTTGAAATATTGAATATAGGCACAGCACGGCAGGAAAATTGTGTTCGGAAGCAACACACGCCGCTCGAAATTGAACTTGATAAGTTGGAGAAAATATACACATTGTTGCTGAAGCAAGCAGACAAGCCAGCGCAAAGGCGAGAGGTATCTGAAGTGGGAAAGTTCAGGGAAAGCATTGTGTCTTCGGCATGCAAAGTCTTTCCTGAATTTTGGTCCTACGTGCACAGCTTGGATTTCCCTAACAATCGACTCCAGTATTCATATAAGGCATATGATTGGTGTCAGGATGTGTGCGTAGATCCAAATCGCAGCCTTACACAAACCCGTAAGCTATATCAGAGTGAATTGGGCATTTGCTTGCGTCGCTATGCGGCCATTCTGGCGTTAATATGCAAGAGTGAACCGGATGTCGCACATTCACTAATCGAGTATAAGGTGGGCGAGTATCTGCTTTTGCAGATAGCGAACGATGCCATTGCCAAACTAGGATACTCAAACGAGACAAACGAACACATGGGTCTGTTGGAAGCTTTTGCGTCATTGTTGAACAGCATACTGCTCAACTATGAAACACCATTAGAGCAACCGCAAGAGGAGCTGCTATTCGATCTATTAAAGCAGTTAGTGTTTATGCGTCCTAGTGCTTGGGTGATGCGTGAGATTAGCGTTTGCATGTTGACAGTAAGCAGACGTCATCCAACGTTGCTGATGCAGTGCTGCCACAACAGTGCGAGCACCTGCTTCAGTTCGAATCGTGTGCGTTCCACATACCTATTTTCTGAGTACTCATGTCTGCTGCAAGTGAGCTTTCTAAATCAACCCAGTTTTAAAGCGCACAAATAACCAATTCATTTTAGATTTACGCTGCTCTACTTGAAATTCAATTCTGCTCGGAAACGCCACTTCGAGAGGTACACTTTGACTTGCTCATCGCCATATGTAACAACCATGTGCGCTTTGTATACGACTGCCTCAGTCACAGTCTACCCAAATTCATTGTGCAATTGTTGAAAATCTGTGACGAGGACGAAGTCGATGTAGAGGGACCACACAACAATTCAAACGACGGCGATCAGAACACACTGCAGTCAACGGCGACCAATGTATGTACGAATAACAGTAACGGCACGAAGGACGGCACAGTGGCAACAAGCCCAACCTTGAGCTCTACATCGGAAGCTGGAACAGCACCGACGCCAACTAACTCGGAGCCTTCGGACCCCAACTGTGAGTGCTATACGAAGCTCTGCTTGAGCGTAGTGACATTGACTTATCAACTTCTGCGCCAGTGGCTGCTAACGGGCAAACAATTTGGTTAGTTTCATTTGAAGAAAATACGAAAAGATACTCACACTCCTTGCACTCGTAGGCACCTCTCATGTCGCTAAAATCTCGCATTTGGCGTTGCACGCGCTCTACCTGATTTTCCGCGAATACTACATTATTCTAATATTTCGAGACTCCGAGGAAACTACCAAGCACTACTTATCCTTAATCTGCAGCTGGTGGTCGGAAAATGCCAAAACACTGGAATTCACAGAAGTGCAAGGTAATGAAATAAATTTAGGAAGAAATTGTGTATTACCACTAAATGCCTTTTCTTTGCTTCACAGAAAGATTGCTCAGTTCTTTGCAGGAGGCGCACTTCATGCTCAAACCTTTGCATAGCGAGGGCAACCCAGACTATTCCGATTTCGATTTGTCGCAGTGGGAACGCTCATTTAAGAAAGCCGAGGGTGAAATTGACACAAACACAGACTCGGACAACACAAAGGCGCAGGACACCGAATCCCTGAATCCTTTTGCTACAAAGTTTTTCCAACTTATCGATGGTGAAGAGGACTGGGAAGGCTTAACCAATATCAATGTAAACACTGAAAACGAACACGAGGAAAGTCTATTTGGATAAAACGTAATTAGTGAGAATCTAACAAGTTAAAGAAGTCGTGAACACGCATTAAATGTGACTACAGTGAATATTTGCCAGGTATCATTAACGAACGTAGTCATTAGAAGCAATTGAAACATGCCATCTATGGAATGTTACCAGTTAAAAGGTAGCCGGAAGTTTTGTAACCGGCGAGAGTTGTGCTAATGAAAACGTAAGCAACTTGGGGCTGATCGATGAAATGATATATATTTTGATAAAATGTATTGGATAATAATAAACATTGTGAGCGTAATCCTTGGAGTATAACCATTGAGGTAGATGTCATTTAAAATCTAAACGAATAACACGTACTCAGTGTAAACGAAACCAGTGAAGCCATACTCGAAGCAGAGAGAGAAGAGTGGGAAACATTTAAACAGGATAGTACGTAATTGGGGAACAGATAACCATTTAAAACGTAATGTACCAGAAAGTTTAAGCAGCGGCAACACGTAACCAGCAATAAAACGTACCAGAGAAATTGTAATAGGCACGGTTGGTATACAATTTATACATAGTTGTTTAGACATTCTTAGATGAATATGCTTAAGTTAAAGTTACTTTAATTACTTGTTATTTAAGGCTGTAAATGTGTAAATTGTTTACTAGGGAAAGAGAAAGTATTGAAACGAAAACTACGCCTTAAGCTGGTGTTAAGAATAAACAGCAAACAAAACGAAGTGCATCGGAAATGCATACGCATCAAATGCCGCATATAAAGAGCTTTGTTCATCGCCGCATTGTTCAAATTGCGCGAGCCACTTAAAAAAGTGTTACAGATGTATTAATTTATGGGCAGACACGCTTATTTTTTACAAGCCCGGAATTTATTTACAATATTTGCAAGCCAAAATGCGCATTAAACTCAGCAATTAGTGTCGTAAAAGGGCGCCACTTTTTGTTGAGCAAAAACTTGTTGAAATATATGAATAAATAGTAAACTCAAACCGGCCGTTCCACTGAACGGAATAAATGTATAGAAAAATGTCACTCTCAATGGAGACTCACACACTCATTCACTCTACTTCAGTAGCGTGCAATTGTAATAGCACCACACGCGAAAAGATCTTGCATTTCCATAAAAGTGCTCGCACAGTCCAGATTTGAATCTCACTCAACTTCGCTGAGCTTAGTTTTCAGTTGCGCTTCAGACTTCAACGCATATTGTCGTGTTGTTCGGTGTGCTTTTTTATTTCGAAAGTGATAGGTACACTGAAAAAAAAATATATATATACTTATACATTTTTCTTTTATTAAACGTTAGTAGCAAAGATGCCGTGCAATTGGCATCGCTGACTTGCGTGTTGTGCGTTTTGTTTTGTAAAGCGAAACATTTGTTTGAGAAAGTGAGAAGTATGCAGCAGCTTACGGTGGGGGGTGCTGTTTTTCAACTGTGTTTTCAAATGGTCAACACAATGAACAAAAAGACAGAAAGAAATAAGAAAGGAGAACTAAGGAAGAAGAAAAAAGTAGTCAGAAAACATAGCTTCGAAGATTGGCGTCTAATAGCTTGGAGCTTACGAAATCGAGCGCACAACAGCAGCATTCGAGTCTAGTATCTGCATACACAATTAGCTTGTACCGTGTGTGACAGACAATTAAAAATAATAATAATAATAATAATTTTGTGGTTTGCATACCCAATTGAAATTCTGAAATCTGAAAATGGACAAACCGGGAAGGGGAAGTAAAAGTTGTATGGGAAGTTATATTATATTCCTGTTTGTTTATACCACACGAGAATATTCAAGTGTTATTTATTAAAGCGAAACTGTGGATCATCTGACTGGCGCCATAAACAATATCATTTTTTCACTTACCTCATCAGTGATTATTTAGCTTTTCGGGTTTTTACTTTTATTTTCTATTCTATTATTTGGTTATTGTTTAAATATTTGATTGCATTAACGTCGCTTGACATTGGGAAGTCATAAAGAGTAATGTACATATTGACGCGAAGAGTTTAAGACGCAAATCAGACTACATATCTACATATCCAAACTCAGACACAATTTTGAACTACAGTGAAAGCGCCGTAGATGAGCGAATAAGAATATTAAATGTATGAGGGCCTAAGCATAGGTTAAAATTTCTGGTTCAGTTCGATAAAACTTTAGCAGAGAAACTAAGGAAATATTTAAAATACATGCCGGCCGACCGGCGGACTATATCAACTCAACTCGTGTAGGTAATCATAAATATAAAGAGTCCATAAACTCTTACATCATCTCATGACAAAGTAATAATACGTTTAAGAAATAATTTCATGTCTTCACAAGTGAGCACATAAACGGAAAGATGGCAGCTACATAGAGTTTATCCGAAATATAAAATGAGTGGATAACAAATTTGAGAAGAATGTTTAGAAGTAATGCCACAAGATTCTCTATATCCTTATCCTTATGTCGTTAGTGGCAATTGCTAGTCTCATGGCGATAGTGGATCAGTAGATCCACAATTATACTTTAGTTTATCTGTGAGTTTATCAAGTGAGAACTACTTTGGTGGGAATATATTAAAGAGGGGAAAGGTAAACATCGTTTGTTTTTCTGTCATTTATGTCTTAACAAGTATTGCTTGGTCTAATAATCATTCGTTCATCGGAGCTTTTTCGTTTGAAAATTCCAACGAAGCTTGAGATTTGTCTGGCTGCGGCAACTATTTTTGAGCTTTCACTGCAATTTAATAAACTAATTAATATTCATTATTAAATGAGTAGGTGGTGTAAGTAAGCAAGAAAATCATCGTCGTAGCCGGCAAACATTTTCTGTCTCAGCGGCAAGACGTCTGCACCGCCTCTTTGTGCGCCGCATATAAATAACTGAATTAGTGTCGGCGTCTACGGCGATCGACTTAAAATAGAACGGCCACGCACGCTTTCTGAGCTTTGAGCTTAGCTTACTTTTCGACTCAACCGTTGTCCGTCGCTGTTCGACGCTTTGAATAAATAAACGCGTATAGATTGCCGCCTCGGTCAGTTGCTGTAGTCAAATTGCCAAGCGCGCTTCGGCTTTGCCCACACTCAACTTGGTGGCTGACGATTTCCATTGTGCTGACAAAAAGTCTCTTAAAAGCAACAAACTATTAAATAAAGTATGTATACAGTTTTGTTGTTGTTGTTTTCGTTGTTATTTAAACAAAAAATTAAATGCACTGACGATGTGCGAGTGAGTGAGCGTGCGTGTTCAATTGGGTGTCTCAGTAATTGGTCATTGTTCAATTGAATCCACTGGGACATAAATTTTTTTTACTTGCAGTTAAGCAAATTGAACACACAATTTTGCTGCTGCTGATAATGTAAATGATGTTGTGATAATGATGGCGATGTACGATGAGCGAGCAGCTTCATTTTCACGGAGCCGCGACCACTCTTACACTTGTGCGAGATATTTCGCACGCTTCGTATTGCCTACTTATGTATCGAGATACAAGTCTCAGCTCAAGGTTGTGTGTTCATTGCGCTGGGGTTATGAACTAGTTGTAAACAATACATATATACATAAATTTTAGCAGCTTTATTTCATGTCGTTGAATCAACTTTAATCTAATCTCGTCTTATTAAACCACACTCGCTTATAGCAATTAACCTCAGACGACAACAATAGTAAACGATGAAGCACATGCAGCTACTTTTGATTGCTTTGGCCTCTGTTAGCCTCACTGCTGCCACGGAGATTAAGCCCTGTCCGAACTGTAAGTTTTTATGTTTTTTATGCTCTTCACGCAGAAAATTGCATTATTTGTATTTACTATTATTAATGAATTAATGATTACGCTTCGTTTAACTTAACTAGAGAGCTCAGTTTTTAGCGTGAGAGCCGGGAATTTTGAGTGATGCTTTATTTGTAGACATTCATCGGAAACGCCCAAGCCCAATAGAAGGGAAGTCTTCATACACATCTCAAGTTGTTATCTGGACTTACTTTTCTTAACCTAGATATGTATATACGAGCAGTTGTCTTGGCATTGCTCAGGATTGGTATAGAAGAAAGATATGAACAGCAAGTGTCTTTCTTTAGTCGCGTTGAACGATTTTTAATAGGGCAAAATCTTGTGATATTCAAGTTTTTAGGAGTAAGAATAGATGCTCTTGGTTTCAACAATAATTCCGTTGGATTTTGTTGCTGGCAACCATACGCACTCTCTCGCTATCACACTTCAAATTCTGATTCGGGTTACGAACAATAGGAACATAGATACATTAAGGCATGAAAAAAATAACAAACAGTCTCTCTGTTGCCGCGATCCCAGTGACCATCATAAAAAAAGGAAGAACATTTAATACAACAATAGCGACAATAAAAGAAAATTCAAGAAGAGGCATAAAAGAAACAATAAATTATAGTACGATAATTTTTGTGCCTGGTCCTTGGCAGTGGTTTTGCAAAAACTTAATTCTAAAAAAACATAATTTTCTTTGAAAAATCAAAAGAGCAAGTAGTATGCCAGTCCCTTCTATAGCGCAAATGTGTTGTTTAAAAAAGAAAAATATTAAAATGTGCCAAAGCGTTACATACAGCTCCCATATATAACAGCACATATATATATCTGAAATATATATTATGTTGCCTATTAATGTAAAGATCGGGCCTTATAACAGGGCTATAGAAAATTATACGATCTTATGGCTAGTGCATCCGCACATAAGCCCATGGTATAATTCTAGTAATTCTAGCGTGAAGAGCATTGTTACATTGTTGGTTTTGTTGTTGTTGTTGTTATCGTTTTTTTTTTTTTTTGTGTATATATTACTGAATTCTTCTTTTTTACCTTTCTCGCTTTTTTTTAGCTAAATCCCGTGCTCTCGAGGCGAGTGATGTGACCATTTCCAATTGCCCGAAGAACAAATGCATACTGAAGCGCAACACAGAGGCAAGCATCGAAATGAAATTTACAACCGAACGTGACTTCAAGGAGCTGAACTCTGATGTTCAAGGCATCATACTCGATGTACCGTTGCCCTTTCCCGGCTACTATGGCACGAGTGCCTGTCCGTATATCTACGACGCTGCTGGAGCTAAGCATGTCGGTTGTCCGTTGAAGGCTGGCGAAACGTATACGTACAAGAATAGCTTTAAGATATTGCCTGTCTATCCGACAGTTAGTCTTGAGATACACTGGGGTCTTGGTGATAAGGAGGGTGATGCTGCCTGCTTCCAGATACCCGCCAAGATTAAAGCCTAAGTTATTCGGAACAGTAACCTGTTAGCTTGTGGTTTTGTGATACACAAAAAGTGGTAGGTTTTGCTTTCTTTACTATAACGTTTATTATAATTATTATTATTATTATATATTATTATTATCTATGTAAATTGTAATGTAATATTTAAGTTATTCTTCCCTTGACGTAGTGCTATTGCAATGAATTGTTGGTATATGTAATTACAATAGTTAAAAGAATGTCTTCTCGATAATTGCCAAATTGATGCATCCAGCCAACTGCATCAAAATTCGCAACTACTTGCATATCGGTTAGTGAATAAATTTGGATTATTATTATTATTTGGTATATGCATAAGTACGGTACAATAATGGTGTGTTGGGCAGGGTCTCACCCCTGGTGCGGTCGGAGTGTGTTCATCTATAGAGCATGGTTAGTTAGGTTCAAATATGGAAATACTGTGAAAATATATATTCGTTTCGAATTGGCTTTAGTAAACTATTTAAGCCTGTAGTAGATGGCATCATCGATGGCGCCGTTGATGGACTGCGCTTGCTCCAGCTCTGGCGGGGAGTACTTATATTTGTATAACGGTAGTTTGCGCCATCTTTCCGTTGAGTCATCCAAGCTAAGGTTGTTCCTGTTGTTGGCTACAAAGGTGTCGTGCTGCTGTTGCTGGCGCAGTAGTTGTTGTGGTGTCGGCTGTCGTTGATGAAGTTTGAAGCGTCTCTTATTCAACGGCGGATTGAACCTAACGAAATCTTTGGTTGGTGTTGTTTCGGGGCGTGTAGTCTCTTGCGTGTTGGCGTCGTTATCGGCGGCATTGTCATTGAAGTTATTGAGCGTATCCAATAGTGCTTGTGTATCCTCCTTACTACCTTTGACCAAGTATTGCAAAATGTCGCTCGGCAAATTAGAACCAGCACGTTGCACTTTGCCATCCGAACGTTTTCCATGTGCTGTGTAGCGTTTGTGTAGTATGTCACGTTAGTCGAATGAAAAAATACAATAATTTTATCAATTTAGTGGAACTTACCACCCCAACATGAATGCCCATATTCCAAGCAAGAACCTGAAATGGAAAATATTTCATTAAGTAATATCTTCCGAAGATTCTCTTCACTATTGTACTTCATTCGCCTTCGTGCAACAGGTTGCAGCTTTTGCCTGCTCATAAATCATAATTTTAACAGAACATGCAGCTACACTTTTAAGCCAGCCTGCTGTGTTGACATGAAAAGAATGCCGAGTGAAGGTGTGATGAAAGCGCTAGTAAATCAAAGGAGCTAAGACGCATCATATTCACATTTGACACGTTGCCGTGGCCTTAAAGTCAGCAAGTATGTCGCTGTTGTGTGAAAACTTGGTAAGAACTTAAAGTCAAACATTGATTCCTATAAAACATTTTAGTAGCGCAGCCGCTAATGCTCGGCAACATGTGATAAATGGACGACATCGCTTCATTGTCTATTTAACTGAAGCAAAAGTGCTGAGACGCTCGCAAAACATATGAGAATGAACAGGAGCGCTTCAGGCCTAAATAGGAAGAAGGCGCTCAAAATGTCAGAAAGTTGAAAGTTTGAATGAATAAAGTAATGACGATGTATCGTCTACGTAGTGGAAACGCTTTCCATGCTTAGTAGATTTTAAACATAATAATGATGAAGGTCTTTAAATCATTAAGACTAGACACGAAGAGTCTAACAAGCTATAAAAATTATAGCTGTAAAAATTAAGTTGTGCGTGTCATCACACAAAACCAACTCTAAATGCTATTGCCACGAAACAAGAGTGTTGGTGGACTGCTATACTAAAAGCCAATTTAGAGCCACTAGTATTTGCAATTGAAAACCAGAGATCAATGACAGACTTGGGCAACACGCTTAGTGAACCCAACTCATAGACGCTTCAAGTGATTGAACTCAGCATATGACCATTTATTAGTCTATAGTCTATGTATTGAAATGCGTATCCGTTACTCAACCGCGACGAGCACCACCTCCTACTAGTCGGAAAAGATAGCTCACAGCCCAATGCATACTAAAGTGGTTTGAAGAGTAAATAGAATTAATATCAATGACAATTCTTTTAAAGATCGCCTACCACAGTAAAAACCACAGTTTTCTATAGCCATTTAGAAAAACTTTTCAACGATCCTGCTGGACCAAATTTTCTCAGTAACGGACAGAATAGAGGGACGCTGTCAAAATATATCAACATAAACAGAACAACACGCAACAGTGATAATACACTTCTCTTGCATAGACAAAATCCTCATGCCTATAATCATTTGTACACACTGTTAGTGTTATTATTGATTATTATTTTCTAGAAAAACTCTGGACAATGAGAAGATCTTATACAGGTCGTTTTGGCGGTCAGGTGTGGCTCTACATGCAGTAGCACAAGAAGCCATTTGGCCAAAACTTAGTAATTCATCTTTATAATTAGGAAGAGCGGTAGATCGCATGTGTAAAGCGAGTCAGCGAGTCAAGTTTAAATTCAAATCCTTCCAGCAAAGATGAAAAACTCAAAAATTAATTGGTTTATCTCGATAAGTCAATTTGGGCGGTCTATATAACAGTCGTACTCTATTTCGTACCAAGCTTAAGATCTTGAAGGTCTTAGTCAAGCGAATAGATATAGCAATTTGAAATAGAAATAGGTGTAGATCAGTGTGTATGTAGCGAATAAGCTTTGTTTGATAGACAAGTGTAGGCGTTCGCCGAGAAGTATGCAATGACAATTTTAATGTGGCGCAAATCTGTTGGCCAAGTTCGAACCTATTATTGAAAGCTACTGTAGAAATTCTGTTCGGCGGCAACCACAAAAACACGCTCTTACTTAGCTCCGCCACTGTACCAGAGCTAAAGGGCAAAGTTATACGCTAATAATGGCAAATAATGTCGCACTTCGTAGATTTATGTGATACACTCTAATGCGTGAAAGTAACTTTTATGCAAGCTCACGCCTCCTTTTACCTCAAGTCATTTTGCTGGTGTTAAGGATATGCGTGAGATAAATACATACATGCGCACGCACATATACGCACGAACATGGTATCTCACCAACAATGGCATTGTCACATTGCACAAGCAAATACTCATGCAAGTAATCAAACAAATGGGTCCTGCGCCAAAAATAGCTAACAAAAAGGTGTGAAAAGAACAGGTTTTTGACAATTGAAGTTATGTTGAAAAGACAACCGTTCTGTAAAGATCTGCTTTTGTATTAATGTCTCAGCTTGGCTCAGGTGTCGGAAATCTTTAAAAAAAAAAAAAAACGGTGCAACGCTCTTATATAACTCAGAGGTGAAGTTACAAAAGTTTTCCAACTGCAACCAAGTATGTAATTGTATTTAGTAAATGCGTAGGCCGAAGTAACTGCATTGTTATTTGTGACTTTAACTCAATGTTAAATACTTCTTAAAATTCAACAATAAGTCAGTGTGGAAGTAGATAGGGCAAGTGGCAGTTCACAGGCTTGCACAATGCATCGGGCCTTTCTCAACCCATGCTAACGTTGCCCATGTAATTTTTGCCAAGCCATATATATGTTAAGTCGAAACTACTGCAGTTGTGTCCACGCGTAAGCGTAAGCAACTTCGCCCTTTAATAGCGTCGTAAGCCCACAGCGCCGTATTCATATCAAAGCGTATAATCATTTGTCAATTACTTAAGCCATGGATTAACAACGACACTCATTACAAAACGGAGAGTGGTCGCGCTGACTTGACCTGTCATTAAAATCCTCGTGAAGTGGTAATTTTTATCTGTTGATATTTCTTCTTCTTTACTGTTTCTTTGTTTTGTTGTTGTTGTTGTTGTTGTTGTTGTTGTTGTGTTTTTGTTATACACACGTGTTTGCTTTTATGGGCAGTACACGCTCTCAGATAACAAGTCAACTGAAATCAACCCAACTTAATTCATCTCAGCGCACAACATCGACAACGTTTGTAAAGCCCACTAATCCATTAAAAGATTAATTACAGGTTCAATTTTTTTGCCTTTTCGCTATACATATTTTCTTCTAATGTGCGCAAATTTTTTTGTTTTATTTTATAGAGTGCAATCATTTTTAGAACCCATCAAATCGAACACACTTTCAAGCGCGCGTTTAGTGACTCACTTGACTGTAAATCAAGTCGCGTTGATGTTGACTCAAATTGAAACTAACTCTGTCTGCTGTTGTTGTTATTGTCCACTAACTAATTCCAGGTAAATTCCAAAGCACCTTACTTTGTGCGGATAAGGACCATAAAATTTTCGAGCACACACACACACACACCTAAAGGTCGACGGTCGTTTGCAGCCATGCAACGCAAGGCATTGCATCGCATGTCATCGTACGCTAACACGATTACATTTTATTGCTAAGGGCCAATTGATTGCTTGATTGGAGAGTGTTGTACCACGAAATTAGCTTATCTCAGAATGCTGATAAGCTCCCACACTTTTCGTTTAGCTACGCTTTGCACCCTTCCCTTCGCTGGCGATCAGCTCTGCGCTGCTTTATGTGACAAGCGCGCCATTTGCGTTGCGCGCTACAGTTGTGGCGGCTCCTATCGGGAATTCACTTCATGTGCATTCCGTATCATGGAACCACATAAAACATGATTGCCGCCTGCAAGTAGACACCTTGAACGGTTCACACAGCTTTTTTTTTTCCTTCTATTAAACCTTACTCGAATTTGTTGTTGTTGTTGTTGTTGTTGTTGTTGTTGTTGTCAGTGTGCTTCATCATAGTGACGAAGTTGTTATTCGTCCTAAACCCAGACCGGATTAATTTACGACAACGATTAAAACGATGATTTGTTTTGTGTTTTTTCGCTCCGTTCTATTTCTTTATCTTTTTTTTTGTGGTTGCCGTTGTCGTTAACGCCTTTATGTTTTAGTGGGAAGGGAATCACAGACAGTTCAATGTAGCGCTAATGTCGTGAAGGCTTAAAAAACTGGATTATTATAGTTGGCGCCGTGTAAGGGGTTCATTGAAGTCGATACTTTGCATAATCATAACTGCATTTTATTCAACACGTTTGTGTCGAATTGCAGTGATTTAAATATAACTCCGAAAGCCTCAAGAATGCTGAGCTTCCGGAAGTGTCTAAAAGAATAAAGTAGCTCTTGCTGCTCTGCCGACTGATAATATTATTGACTGAACATTTTTAATGGGCTTAACGATTACCGAAACATTTTTTTAATACTTCAACCAGTTTTTGTATACTCGGTGCTTTTTATACGCTGCGCGATGTGACTAGCATTATAAGTCTGCCGTAAACTTTGTAACACATTGACAGAGTCAGCGTTGCAGATCTCGCAAAATAAACTCGTACTTATCCTTGATCAGTAATTCAAGAAGAATTTGTTTTGTCTGTCTAAACAAATAAATATTTTACTGTCTTGAGTTATAAAAATGAGATTGAAGCTCTCGTCTCAGACAGATAAATTTTGAAATGATTCAATGTGGCAAAAGTCATTGGAAAAATATGCATCTAGCAAAATCTAGTAGCACGACTTGACTATTATATCGGAACTGTATTATATACAAAAGATGACACAACAACCAATTTTTGAATGATCATTAAGTTTGGTCAGCCCAGTTGATTAATTATTAAATACTATATACTAAATACTAACCATACAACGCAAATTTCATATTTCATGCGGGGAGTCCCCAACTTAAATTGTGTTTGCCTTGAACAGATAGTTCGTTGGTTATTTGATGCCTTTGTTATATTTTGAAGGCGGTAGTGTGGAAACAAATTATATACCTTTACAGTTCAGCTTGAAGCTTGTTGAACAAAATATTTTCTGCATCCATTGAAGACGTTTTAGTTGTTTGGAACAGCAAAAGTTATGACCATAAAAGTCCATTGAGATTTTACTACAAATAAAGCCTCTAAATTAACGTAGTTGGGCTTCAAAATTACAGTAGTTGAACACTTTAACACTGAGAGAGATCTGTAAGAATGACGTAGGGCATGAAGCCTTGTCAACTGTCGTCTGTGTGGTTGTTCGACAAATTGATATCTAAAGGGTTGCTGTGTTCAGAATAGACTTTATGTAGTAACAACTTATAGCGCGATAAGTGAAACTTATCATGTGTAGAAAGTTCTGCTTTGACACAAATGTTCCACCAATTCAATCACGTAAGTCCAGCTGATTCCCAAATGTGAAGGCTGAGTTTTTTAAGAGTTGCAGCCGGGTTGGAATACGTTGGCCATCAAATACAGCTGCACTTCTGAAGAATAATTTCAAAAGGGTCGAAAAATAGTTTTGAAAAGTTGCATATTTGAATTAGGAAAAACCACTACCCTCTTTATGAAGAAGTTATTTTTACACTATTAGTAGAAGTTATTATATGCAATGGAGCACTTGCAAACTGACCAAACTGTGCTCTGAGCGCCATGAATAATATAGTGGAACTACTACTGAGTACTTATTTAACAAGTTGCAACCACCAAAAAACTTATTCGCAACTAATAGGTGTCAAAGTAGACTCTCTTTAAAAAGTAGACTTACAATAAACAGCAAAAACGTATCTATAAATATTTTTCTATTGGAAATACGTGTACATAACAACTATATATGGTTTCTTTAATAATGTGTTAACAAACAAAATAGACTACCAATTATTTTTCCACATTAGCCAATTACCTTGTGCTGTTGAAAAGAGCACGAAAAGCGTTAAAATCGTCCAAGTGCTTTTCAGGCGCCACATTATTCCGAATTTCTACAAAGAATTTTCCCAAACTTTCGAATTTCAACGGCAACGAAATGCAGTCAGCGATCGAGTACACATCAAGAAATTTCAATTAATTTAAAATACACTTTACACCCAGTGTTTTCCGGTGTTTAATTCTTTTCGAGTTAATTTTGCCAACACAAAAATCGCTAAGCAATTTTTCACTTCTCTAACTTTCTAATTGTGTGGAAAAGCACTTTTCCAATGACCACGAAATTGTGGTGTGCCAACGGCTTTTATAGTCTGCGGCAACTGAACAAAGTCGATGTGCAGCATAAAGGCTTGCATAAAGTACCGTTAACACGGCAAAGATTACCGTGTAACGAGCAATAACGACGAGCACACGAAAGCATGCAAACGAAGGTGTAAAGCAGCCAGCCGAACAACGAAACCAGCCGCCAATAGACGCACGCTGAAGCGCAACAGTGTGGGTGGCACGCGTCAGCCAACGGACGAGACTGTAGGTGGTATAAATGTGTGTTAGAAGGCGTAAAGCAATACACGCGGCGTAAGTGAAAGCAAAACGGATTTTATTAAGAGAAAAAAAAAAAACAAAACAAGGAAAACAGCAACGCCAGTCTTTACTAACTTGTTGCTTTGGCTGTGCTACTGTACGAACTAGGGCTGCACAATCATGTATATATGCATGTATAACAGTTTTTATATTGGCATATGCTCGTGTAGCAGTTAATACACATACGGAGAAAACTGTTATACGTATAGTGTACTATACGTGGGCCGGAAATATAAGTGGCGATTTACGCTATTACAAATCTGCACCATAAACAATTTTGTGAACCTTTCCCTACGCAGCTTAACGTTAGGGTGACCATTGTGATTCTTGACAGCAACACATTTTCGAGGAAATTATTTTTGTATTAAAAAAATGAAAGGAAAAAAAAAATTGAGAAATATTTAAAATTATTTTGCCACCTCCTCCTACTTTGGAGTGCACTGGTACTGAGGCTGCCGCCCAGAAGTCGAGGTTCGATCCTAATTAGAAGCCGCATCATTATTTTAGGTGGCATTGTTCCTTGGCGACTTCAGATGACACTTCCATGTATAATATCATCACAAAGCGCCTATATTTCGCCTAAGTAGAACGACAAGTTACTGGCGTCAGCCGATCCAAACTAAACTAAACTAACTGTGCACTCCTTAGCGCACATGTTATTATTTTAACATTCTTTCATTTGGCACAAAATATACCGAACCGTTATCGATGAAATTTTGGCAATCCGGTTCCGAATCCATGCAAGAATAGACGACGTTTCGGAACCACTAATATAATGTTAATTCCTATAGGGAGCACAGGGCCACCACAAGTCTCTTCAAAATTTTTCCAAGACTTGTGGTCTCATAAATCGAATAGTTTTTATTCTCGAGTGGGAATCGAGGCTAGCCCAATAGGCCACCGAGGCACTCTTGTATATATATTTATTATTAAAAATGGATGTGACAACACTTTGCGCTACTAAAAATCGACCAAAGTGACAAAAGAAGTTTTCATTTGCCGCTTACATCTTCGACACCCATGCGACAAAGCCCGAGCAATGCCAAAGTGGGCACAAATTTAAGTAGAAGTTTTGAATATTTTTGAAACGCGCATTGAACAATTTTTATTAAAATCAATATCCTTCGTTCGTACATTGGTATTGACTGATACAAAAAACATATACAAAAATTAGTAATAGGAATATATAAACATTTCATCATCGTATCGTATAAACTAGCCACGCCCTTCTGTGATCATTGTCCTATTTTTACATTTTTGCCGTTCGCCTTCCATGTAGATATATGTGCGTGTCCTTGTTTTCTTAGTGTGTAAAATATTTTTTTTCCAAATTTTTTCCCTTTGGGTTTGATTATTTTTTTATATTTTGCCACTCTTTGGTAATGAATGTGCTTTATTCCAGCTTGGCCAGAATATCAGCCTCGCGGAAGATCACATATTCGCGTTTGTCATCCATGTCGACCTTGGTACCACCATACTTCGGCAACAGCACACGGTCGCCCTCCTTAACGCCAACGGACATATGACCGGCACCGGCTGGATTGCGTGCGCCGGGGCCCACGGCAACGACAATGCCTTGCACCTCCTTTGGCAAAGTATCTTCCGGCAACAAAATGCCACCAGCCGTAGTGGTCTTCACTTCGGCGCGTTGAATCAAAATACGATCCAACATGGGAATCACCTTCTTGAATACGTTGGCCATTGCGTTGGAGAAAGCGTTGAGCGTAGGAAAAATTTGCTAGCAAAATTCTTTGTAGTGCGTAGTTTTTCGTTTTTCGTACGAACGCAATTTATTTTTTTTTCTTTTGCTGAGTTAATATTTTTCACGTGTTACTCGTAGCCAGGCAAGAATATTTCTGACTGTGAGCTGTGTTCGATTTGGCAGCTGAAAATTTTCATACAAAAACCGAATTTCAAGGCATGCTTTGTGAACTGGGCATTGATTTCGGATTTGTGTTGCTAGAAGAATGTTCGAGAAATAATTTTCTTTCAATATTCCCAATAGTAAACAAGCTGCCAGCAACATAGGTCATGTCAGATGTCAGATGTCCGATTTGATGCTTGCAACTAAAGCAGCTGCAAGTTGCGTTTGCCGGTGTTCAATTAACTTGACAACATGAAAAGTTACCAGGAGCAAATATACACACAACACACACACACACACACACACACATACACTGCCTGACCATGTGGGTATTGCTGTGTGGCATACATATTTATTTTATTTCCTGAATTTCCTTGGCATTTTTCGATAAACTTTTCCACGGGCCACCTGTTGGCGTTGCCGATGGCGTCAAAACTTTGCAAGCTCCTCCGTGTTCGCCCACACTTTGCTGTCGTTTTAGAGCAATCGTGGCATTTCACTTTGTTTAACGGTCGTAAATCAAAAAAACTTTCATGTTTTTTATGTTTTTGCGCATTTGGAAGTACGCAATTTTTTATTGCATATTTTTTCTTTGTATGTTATCAAATGCCCTTGACCCCCACCCGCCGTTGCCATCGTAAGATGACGCACGTTGGTTTATTTCTGTGCTCTCATTGCATTAATAATCGGCACGGAAACAGTTTAAATTGTAAACAGTCTTTATTTTTTATTTTTCTTTTGAAGCAGCTCAATGCCACAAACATTTCCGCTTTTCCCCCATAATAACTCCGCCATTTTGTAACTCGTTTCAGCCAAATTATTTCATAACGATAACCAAACCCTGGCTTTATACAGTAAGCAACTTCTTTAGTTATTCAATAACAGAGATTTGCGTATTACTTCATTCAATTACAATTTCGTTGATTGTTTTTGTTTCAACCACACAGCGCACACACTCGCAGCGACTCGTTGCGGCGGCGACTGTACTTCCTTTTCGCTGCGTCGCTCATACGACGCGTTGCGCGCAAAGTTTATCGTCATCAAAAAAGTCATTTGACTTTCTTATTTTTTACACACTCCAAAAATAATGTGCAAAATAAAAACAAAAACCTGAAGCAAGCGAAAATGTCAAAATAAGTTTTGGTTTGTTTTCGGCAGTAAAGAAAAAGGAAGCCTTTTAAATGCAAGGCGCGAGTAAGAAAGGTTTTCATCGGCGTTTGTTTATTGAATGGCTTAAGTTCTTAACTTTTGTTTAGATTTCCTAGAAATAATTTGGTTTTGAATAAGCCTAATACTCTCAGAATCTGCCTAATACTATACCGGAAGCACAATAGAAAGTATTCTATTATTGAGATGTCAAACTGAGCGGTTCATGGCTGCGGTTTATTATTTATTATTATTCATTTAGTTTTTTATTTTCATTTATTTATTTATTTTTCTTTGAATGTCGAAGATTTTCTTTTTCCGATTGTCGTTTCGGATTCGGATCAAATTTGTTTAATAATGGTTCATTTATTGTTTATTTCGTTGTTGCACAGTGGTATGTTCGGAACACTGTTGTCCATTAGTGACTTGAAGACCGCGAACCATTAAAGAAGAAACCGTCAAGCACAGAAACATGACGCCTGAAAAGACTACATACACCCCGTAGATCTCTCATTCCGCATCATGAAAGGTTTATGTATTGTATATATGATCTTTTCGTATGCTTAGTTGTTTGTAACCTTTCATTAGGCAGGTAAATGTTTTAACTGCACTCGTATGTATGTGGTACAGCGGGAGGAGCTGACGATTTTTGATTTCATGCCAGCGTTACGCCATGTAAAATTATACCCTTCTTAAATATTTCTTTATATATTTAAACTATATATTATAGTACCCGGTCGGAGTATAACCAGGATTAATTTCAAATTCGGTGTACGGCCTTAAATAAATATTTTAAATACTTCCAAATTCAATATTTCTATGAAAGCCGACTACTTAGTAGAGAATTTTCAGCTTGTTCCAATTTTTGTGCCCATTCAATTATAAACGATGTGATGACAAGAAACTAAGGTTGCCAAAAAGGAATTCACGTCGAATTCTTAGTTTCTGTTGCCAAAATTATATGCGAATTGTGGTTTAAAATGTGTTTTATTAGATCTCAGTTCTTCTACAGTATACAGGAAACGTGTTTGAATCTGCATTTTATAGCTAAAATATAGTTTTCTGTCTGCTGAACCGTGCCCATCATCAAGAACTGGAACTCTGGGGTTTAAATAGTTAAGACTTTCAACAGCTTATTGTTCTCACATACAGTGAATACTTTCTTGGGCGGCCAGTCATTGTCAAACAATTTTTGTCATAAAATATTGAATACACGTATTACTGCCTACCGCCCTTATAATATGGGAGCTCCAGCAAGCATGAGACTCGAATTAAACTTTTTTCCACTTTAGCTGGCATAACGCGAAAGGGTGTTCTTATTAATCTCAAAATAGTAGGAGACTGTTTACAAAAAAAATTGAAGACAAAAGGACTCAGAAATCAGAAAGCTGTTACCATAATATTTGAACGTTAACAAACCATGAAAAAAAAAATTGTGGAAATGTGTTAGAAGTTAAAGTAATTCGTTTGTTTTATACGCGGAGACCCCACACACATTTTATTGGGTCTCTTTTATTTTGTTTGTTTCTGAAGAGTTTTTAGCGGTAACAAATTCTTATAAATTCTGCAAAGAGTGGTGCCTCCGAGTGGAGTGTCTTCTATTATTATTGTAGTTATCATTAAGCCTATGAGTCGCGTTTAAATTACTTAGAAAAGCGATAAAAAGGTATGTCTGTTAATGGAGTTATCACTGTATCGTCTTAAAGCTCAAAGTTCCCATTCCTGATTGAAAAGGAAAGATTTAGGTAATTGCATTGTATATTTTTACTGACTTACTTCGATAAATTGTACTATTTTTACTTTGGTACTAGCGAAAGTGCTGACTTAAACGATTGACTGGCTTGCGTTTGAAGTTAGATGCCAAAGTCAAAACTAAAAGTTGTCTGTGCTAAAAAGGAACACAATAAATTAACAAACTAGTTTAATATTAATATATTTCATGTAACTAAGCGAGAGGGCAGTTCAAACAGTAGCATCAGCTTAAGACTTGTTTGTACAGCGCGAAGTAAAGAGCGGTGCAAGTTCTAAATTCGGCTCTCGAGGTTGCACAAATCGCAATTAGATACCAACGACAACTTATCGAACTGCCCTCGAACAGTGCTTTACTTATATTTGATTGCAATGCGAAACAAGAATATAAAAATCAATTTGTTATTAATTAATACTCATATAGAGAGACCCGGTAAAAACTTGCAGCTAGGCGCAGCAGTGAGAATGTGAATTGCCAATCTGCGCGGAAGCTGCTCAAATTACTATTAATAAATAAATAAGCAATATAAAATAAGGTATAATAAATACATAACATGCATATATCAAGTAGAATTAATTGCAGTTAAAGATTATAAAGCTAATTGCCGCGGAATCTGGCGATCACCTATGGACATCTGAAATGACAAAGTGTTTGAGAGAGGGAGAGTGAGAGAGCGAGATAGAGAGAGTGTATTAGCAATAAAAATGCAGCGTATTCATGGAAATTGTTACACTTTCAAATTTGAATTATCTTCGAACCTGCATAAGTGATGCCTTCGTTTGCAGTTCCGTTTCACTGGAGTCACGTTGTGTGGTCGATGAAGTATTCGTTGTGGTACGCCGCAAACGACGCGATTCCAATGTATGACCCGAATTAAGTGAACCCTTCGGTTTCTTGCCAAAGAGCACGGCCTACGACGATTAAAATCGAGTTGAACTACAAAACTTTGGTTTCCTGACTCAAAGTCATACAAACCTTGAAAGCCTCACGAAACTTGTTGCTCATCAAATTATACAGCAGTGGATTAATGCAGGTAGATAAGTAGTAAAGTACGCCCGAAACGTAGGTCATGACATTGTAGATAACCTGATGATGGTTGATGGCATTCGAGCCATAAACAGCGATCAGCCGCTGAGCATGAAAGGGTGCCCAGCATAGAAAGAAGCAAATGACAACGGCAACTGAAAATGCAAATGCAAATGGCGAATTAGCATCGTTAAAATGAAATAGTAATGATGACAATGATATGATAATGATGATAATTTTTTTTTGGTTGGCAGCTAATCAAAGGTCAGCATGGCTTCGACCAATAAAGAAAAAGAAATAAATAAATAAATAATGAAAACAATAAAATGAACCAAACAAAAATTTCCTGGGGTTACCCCAGGATACCGTGGAGCAACGAGTGTGATTAAACGCAGCTTGAAATTTTTTCTCTCAAAATATATTTTTTGTTAGCTTATTAATGAGGCAGCACAATGCCCATCTTAATGAAGCACTAAAAATAATTGCTGGAATCGCTGAATAAAGCAGCGTATTTGAATTTCGTTTTAACTGAGCAATATCTGCATATCCAAACATATGCCTTACCGCCAATCTAATGCATCCATCAGTTTTTTGCCTCTTATCACACAAAAGCAACAAAGAGCTGTCGCTTTTGATTTACTTACCCAACATTTTAAGCACACGCCGTGTACCATAAGTGCGTCGCCCACGCACCACGCTCAGCTGATTACCACCGGAGTATCTATACAAGATAGTATCACTCTGAGTGCTCTTCATGCCAGCGCCAGCGCCGCCGCTGCCGCTCGTACGCAATATTGCAGTGCGCGGATGAGCATAACGTCTGAAGCCATTTCTTTCACCTGCGCTGCTGCTACCGCCATCAGTGGCGTCGCTCTCCGTAGCACTGCTGGCGCCAAAGTTGTGCGACCGATACAGATGCAAGCCGATGAGTAGATACAACACAAAGATAATCGACATGGGCGCAAAGAAGAACATAAAGGTGGACAACTGAAAGGAATGTTCGATGATGACACGCACGACGACGCAACGTTCGACCCCCAAATAACTGTCAATGCCAAATTGCGCTGCCTGCGGTATCGCCGTCAAAATCGAGACCAACCAGATGAGCACAATGATGCGTACGGCACGACTAAGTTTGGACATAGACAGAGCCGACAGAAACGGATGACAAATGGCAATGTAACGTTCCACTGTAAACGCTGTAATGGTCAACACCGTTGCATTCGCTGAAGTCTCGGCTAGCAGGCCGCGGCCTACACAGAAAAACTCGCCAAAGACATACGGATACTTCGACCATATGAAGTACATCTCCTGCGGCACACCCGAGAGCAGGAGCAAGAAATCCGAGACTGCCAAGCTGAAGAGGTAATAATTGGTTGCGGTGTGCATCGAACGATTCTTCTTGATCACAATGCACGTGCTAATGTTGCCAATTACACCGGTGATGAATATCAAGCTATAGATCACCGACATCGGTATGACAATATTGAGTGAATCGCGCTTTGTGCCGAAATCAAAGTGCAGCGCCGGCGAATCACTCAAATTAGCGGTGGCGGCGGCAGCGGCAGCGGCAGTGGCCTTTGCATGGTCACTCCAGCCAATTATCGAATCAGCGGCAACAACGGCGGTCGCAACGGTCGAGGACGCGGACGCAGCCGTTGAACCGTTCACAGCGCGATCGCGTGTACCGTTCAGTGGCAACGGCGTCGTAATTGCCGTAGTTGACATAATCTTCGTTCAGCTGCTGGCCTTAGACGCGAGGTGTGTGTTTGTTGGTTAAGTGGTTACGGTTACTCGTATATAAAAAAATATATTGGCACGACGAATCTTAACACAACGGATTCCCCGACGGAGCGTCGGCACGATCGTCAGCAACGACAATTGGTGATGGAGCGAGAGACTACTTTCCCACTGTTGGGCACGCTGGCTCACCGGCTCGTTGGCTGCACTTGAAGTATATGGCGTATACAATCATGGATTCACTTTCTATGCTAATTATAATAATTTTGCTTCGATTTCGTCGCGCCGTCGTTGTCGGCGTCGATATCGTTGCCGTTGAGGTTCTTGGTTAATTTTTGATTTTTTTTTCGGTTTTTTTGTGAATGTTTTTGTTTTGGATTTTTTTTAAGTTGCTCGCGGCACGCAAAAAAAAATGTTGCTCGTAGAACGCTTGCAAGGCTGAAGCTTAAACTCGGACTGAACACGCTTGCTTCAAACGCCAAGCAATTCGATTCGACTGTGACTGAGACTCTACTAAGTACATGCCGCGATTTGATTAAGAATGTAGTATCTTTTGTGTTTGTGTGTGTGTGTGTGTGTGTATGTGTGTTTGTAATAGCACGATTTCGTCGTATAATTCAACATTCAACGCATTTTTATAGTTCTTAGTTAATTTAACGGTTAATAATAAGTTTAACAACAACAACAACAACAATCAATTCAAAAAATCCCGCTTTGTATAATTTTTTTTCGAATATAAATAAGCCCGAAAAAAACGAGGTTTTTTTTTGTTGGCTTGCGTCTGCTTGCGTCTAACCGTGTTGGCTGGCTGCGCGTTCAGTACTCATCTGATAAGACGCCCAGATACACGACTCTTTTGCATTACGATTTTCCGTTAGATTCGACGCTTTGTTTTTAGACCAAAAACATTTCATTTGAGAAAAAGCGCCGTTTTAGTCATCGTCGCAGTCACAGTCGCTGTCAGCGTCGCTGTCGACGTCTTGTTGAGGTACGACGCCAACAATAATAATAATAACAACAACAACGAACGATGGCAAAGCGACCAAGGCAAGCAAATGCAAAAGCACGTCGCATCGACAAAAACAAGTTTTCCTCTTTGCGATTCCGATTCTGATTCCGATTCCAGAACTGTTGAGTGATACGCGCGTCTAGTGTCCCGCAATAAAATGCGTTCTTTTTACTTTGAATATATTCCGTATAATGTTGATTTATACCCACATACAGACATACGTACGAGTATATACACTCGGATATAGTGAATAAGCGTGTACGCACGGATATTTCGCTGGATTTCTGTTTATTCGTGTGCGGACGTGTGTGTTAGTGCGTTTTTGGCCAGCACTCAATGATTGCAGGAATTGTGACAAACTACAAAAATTGTTGCTTCTTGCAAATCAGCCAGCCACATTGTCTTGTGGACTTTTCGCCGTGTGTTGTTGTTTATGTTTGTCCGCCTGTGGAAAGCTAAGTATTCAGCATTTATTTTTTTGACTTTGTTATGAAAGCTCTCAGGAAGCTTATTTTTCATCGTTAGTCTAAACTAGCGACTCAAATGCGTTGCGAGAGTAGCACGACAAACGATCTGGACAGAGAGAACTTATTCACAATAACAAATAACGTCACAATAACAATAAAAAAACTACTACCGAAAATTCTCTGTCCCTATTAGTAGAAATTAGTATTATTATCTGAACGGACTATTGGAGTTATCTTGCTCGAGTCCGCAATTAAAACAATTAAACGTCTTAAAAAATGTCTTTTCCGATAACCTTTATTTTAAATATATATATAACATTTTATTAAAAAGTTTGGGTGGGTGCTTAAATTTAAAATATACAGAGTCGTAAGTAATATAAATCCACAGCACTTTCAGTTTTAGTGGATGTAGGGCTCACGCTAAACTCCGACATCCTTGATACGTGGCTTTGTCATCTTTAAGGAATGTACTTTCTCCAAATCGAGCGACTTCACGCCGTACAAAGACAGTTCCACTAGTCTGTTACAGTGAGCGATGATGAGATCGATGCTATTGGAGCTAATTCTGTTACAACCGGTCAGATTAAGGTGACGCAATCGCTTAAGACCACGTACGATATGATCAACTGCATTATCGGTGACCATGGAACAGACTGGTAGGCAAAGATGATCAATGGAAGGACAATTAGCGACGAGTCCTTGGAAACCATCGGCGGTGAAATTGCCGTTGTTGGTCAGTACAAGTTCACGCAACTCGGTAAACCGCAAAGCTGTCATAATCGTCTGATTGGTGAGGCTAGGACAGTGGACCAAGCTCAACACGCGTAATCCACGTAGTCTAGTAATTGGATAGGGATCATCCCCAAAGCCCAAGAACGCCTCATCCGTAACGCCGTCGCAATAATCTATTGAGAGCTCCTGCAAGCCAGTCGCGTACTTGAAAACGGCTGCTAACGAATTGTTCGTCACTACATTGTGACAATTGTATAAGTAAAGTTTCTGCAAATTGGGCAAAAGCGCAACCAGATTGCTAAGGGCGATTTCATCTAAGTCGTAATTGTCATCCCAACCGTCGCCAAACTTCAAGTCGAGCCACTCCAACGTTGAGGACCACTTTTGGGTCACGATATGCAAATGATCACCAGTCAACTCTATTACGCCCGTCAAATCGATGTGACTTATGGGCGCCTCCTCTGGCAGTGCACTCAAAATCGCGGTAACCACAGCAGAAGGGCAATCCCCAGACAGCTTTAGCGTTTGGAGGTTTTTCATCTGCTGGCATGTCGTGGCCCAATGCATTTTTATTCGTGGGCCTCTACAGAAATTTAATTCCACATATTTGAGTGTCCTAGAATGATCCAATAGAACTTCCGCGAGTTGCATCTGATATTCGAATCTGTATGGAAACTCAATCCGTTGAAGAGGAACTGTGGTGAATTCGCGCGTCAGTTGACGAAGCAGTTCCCGCTTTGCTTTGCATTGGAAGCTAAACGAATCGCACCCAAAGCCAGTCAATTTGGGAAACTTACTCAAATTCAGACTTTCCGCGGGTTTATACTCTGGCGTATCGTTGACCACCATCAGACGCAAATTAGGACAATGTTCTTCAATGCTTTTAAAAACGGGAGACTCAACCACACGCACGTGTTGCACGTGGGGACCAATCATGGCAAGTAAACTGTTAAGTTTCTCTGATGGCTGCACATTGCGCAGCTCCAAGTTACGGCGCACACAATTATTGTTACCCTCCGATATACACTTGCTAATATAATCCAGATTATCAGAGTCGATGCGAATCGTCGTGCTCGTCATTAAGTCCGAGAGATTGATGATATGGTGCCAACGCTTGCACACTGGCCGCAGTTCCAACTTGTCCGAGGACGGAAGGTAAGTGAGCATCTTCAGCCACAGCTCGTTGGGAAGATCCTCCAATCGCGCAGTCTGCTCTTCTTCGTACATTTTGTGGTTGTTGTTTTTTTGTCACCAAAGTCTGTTTCTTTGTATTTTAACTGTTCAACTTTGTGTCGGCAATAAATCCTTTGTCCCACTCTGTCTTTCTTTCAAATGACAAGACAAGCTGACTGCGATTCAAACAAAAAACGAATATAAAAGAGATCACATCAAAGTTAATTTTGCTAGTGCAAAATATAGAATTTTTCTAAAATTTTAAGTACGCAGACTAGAAAAACTTAAAGCTGAGACAGAACGGTCCGAACGCGAATGCTGACGAAAACAAACTGACCAGAATGCGTGTCTCGGCCTCACTACGGTTGTTTGAAAACGTCGCAGCGAACCATAATTAATGTAAGACCCCTAATTACACTTGGCAAATCAACTCTGTTTTCTCTCTCTCTCTCTCTCTCTCTCTCTCACAAGCAGTGCTTGTGGATAAGGGAAGTGCGCAGGTACGGTGTACAATTAATACTTTTTCAACACTGACATTTCTTTTTGTGTCCGTTCGGTTTTTTCGCCGTCACTTCATTCGTTCGTTCATCTTTTGTAAATTAAATTACGAAAAGGGCAAAATTAGTGTGGTCGAAGAAAGCTACTCAATTTTTAATAGAAAAATGCAAATCAAAAATTTTGAATTATTATTGCACGTAAAGTGCAAAGAAAATGTAAGGAACTGTCAAAAATCTTGAAAGCTACTGAAGATAATGTAATAACTCAGATCAATACCAAAGAGGAATTAACGATTACTTGAGAGAGTTGATTTGCCAAGTGGTAATACCCGTCTAACAAAACAAAACGTTCCGTTTTCTTCTTTCATTTGGCGTGCATTGAAGTAAACCAAAACAAAATGTGCAACTTACTCTTTAGTGCTGTTTAACATGTGGTCGGTTTATGATGATGAAACTGTGGCAACGCTGTTTTCTGTTTGTCAAGTTTGCGATCAAAATAATGGAAATAATTGAGAGTGATGCGTCTATACAATCAAATGTCCATTCAATTCATTTCGCTTGGTATTTCTAACCACAGTTGCTCGATTGTTACTTTATTAGCATGATCTTTATCCTTATACAGTCGAATCGCGATAATTCGTACCCCGATAAATCGAAAGCCTCAATAAGTCACTCCATCAACAATCACTTCAATTCTACAGAAGAAAGAATTTATTATGGAAGCATCCTCACGCAGTCAACTAAAGCATAAAAAACAATTTCAATATCCGGATATAGAAAAGGCCCTACTATTGCAGACAAGACGTGGCTTATCCGGTATGTTAACACATAACGACATTTTCGAAGAAGCTGCGGCTGCTAGTAATGAGAGTGATGAAGATGACGGCGCCGACAAAGAAGAACTCATAACGGATAAAGAAGCAAATTCGGCCATCTAACAACTAAAATATTATATAAATATAACAAATCATTATATCCAAAGAAATGTTTTTGGTTATTTAATAAGTTTGGAACACTCAATTGAAAAATAAGTGAACAGCACCACAAGCAATAAAATATCACAAACTTTTTGTTTTATCTTTTTATTTTCCTATTAAATTGATATTATGTAAATACTCTATGTATATTCAGTTATACAATTCAAATAAAGTGAAAATCAAAGGAAATATAAGAGCCCCGTTAATTCGTATTTTTCTGTTTTTAACCTCGATAAATCGAAGTCTCTATAAATCGAAAACTCCTGTAATTCGCAATAAATACTGTTCCCTAGCAATTTTGAACTATCGGGATTAGACTGTAATTATAAATTGGGCCTTTTGCCTCTACTAACTATAATTTTCCCGCGTTAATGTCCATTTCTAAGAAAATTTCACGTGGAATGAACCGATTGACTAACCGATTCTTTTACGTAAAACATCAAAGCGAAGAGTCCACACTTCGTTTCATTCTCTACACCATCTTCACAGCAGATATGCCAATTTTCCAGGATGTTAGTTTTGCAACATATGCTGATGACACGGCAATATCGCAACCAGCAACTCACTCACAGAAGTCTCACAATATCTGCAAGCAGAACTCTGCCTAATTGAGAAATGGCTAACCGTGTGGAAAATAAACGTAAATTCCGAAAAATCGGTCAATAGTACATTTTCATTAAGGAAAGGACTGCGCCCCAGTAAAATTAAATGGTGTAGAAATACCACGAAGCGATTCGGTGAAATACCTTGGAGTGCATCTTGACCGCAGGCTGACTTGGAAGACACATATTAAGCAACTATGTTTAAAAACGAAGTGGATGTATTGGCTTCTTGGCAGAAATTCCCAACTTATTTTAGAAAATAAAATCCAGTTGTACAAAGCAATATTGCAACCAGTGTGGACATATGCTCTGTAGCTTTGGGGTACAGCAAGCACATCAAACATAGAAATCTTGCAACGATATCAATCTAAAACTTTGCGGACCATAGTTAATGCTCCTTGGTTTGTTTCCAATATAGAAGTTCACAAAGATCTCAAGATACCCTTAGTCAAACAAGAAAAAAAAGTGTTTAGTGTCAGGTATATAAAGAGACTGTACAATCATACCAATAATTTAGCATTAAATCTAGTGGATAATAGCTGAACTCTTAGAAGACTGAGAAGATTTCATGTTCTTAATCTACCCGATAGAACTTAGGAAAAAAATGTTATCTAATTTTACTGAGTAATACACATACTATTGAATAATAACTTGTCGCACTGGTGAATTAGCTGTTACTTACTACTACTTCAAATAAAAGGCCTAAAATATTTGTTTACTGACTAAGTGTAGTCTGATTGCAAATTAAAATGAATAAAAAAAATGTTAAAAAAATATTCGGATGTAGTTCTAATAAAACCACTCCCTTCCTGCACTGCCTTCTGTTAGCAAAAATATTTAAGGTTGATATGTTAAGTTTAAGGTTTACAACAATTGGTACAAAAATTGTTAGCTATCGAAACAAGCTTAGTAAACGACGATATCATTGAAAATGCCACACCAGATCTTTAAAATGTTCACTCTTCTCTCTCGCACACTATGATTGCCCATACACTTACTCACTGCACACACCTTAACTTGGTCATGCCTCACAAAATCGTTGAAATGTTCTTCCTTCTCTCACTCACTTCGGCACTCCGTACACAATTCCAGACTTCTGTCTAAGCTTATTTCCGCTTATACACAGTTGTGGAACCGATAGACGGCACTGCTAACACCTTTCAACGCCTAAGCATATTTCTGCTTTAAGCTTTCCGCTTTTGCATATTTGTTACAATTTTTCGTAACCAAACAAGGACCCCTAAATCATTTTCAATGATAAAAATTATCTGTGTGAGATTGTTATTGTACACTAGTAGGGAATTCTTTTTGGATGATTAGTGGGCCCGCGGTTGCCGTTGGGACCAACGGACACTCACATACCTGGCTGATATCGTTATAATGAAAGTGTGACACACAGTACTCCTTTTAATTGCGCATTTTCGACACGTCCAAAATCACAAATTGTGGTCATGAAACTCAGTTTTACATCGAAAATTTAGAACAATTAATTTCGTCGTGTTTTTTACGAAGATTTATGCCAAATATTTTTTCGAAGTGCGACGTCACAATAACAATAAAAAAACTACTACCGAAAATTCTCTGTCCCAACTTCACAACAGCTGTGTCGAAATAGTATTAGTAGAAATTAGTATTATTATCTGAACGGACTATTGGAGTTACCTTGCTCGAGTCCGCAATTAAAACAATTAAACGTCTTAAAAAAGTCTTTTCCGATAACCTTTATTTAAATATATATATAACATTTTATTAAAAAGTTTGGGTGGGTTCTTAAATTTAAAATATACAGTAGTCGTAAGTAATATAAATCCACAGCACTTTCAGTTTTAGTGGATGTAGGGCTCACGCTAAACTCCGACATCCTTGATACGTGGCTTTGTCATCTTTAAGGAATGTACTTTCTCCAAATCGAGCGACTTCACGCCGTACAAAGACAGTTCCACTAGTCTGTTACAGTGAGCGATGATGAGATCGATGCTATTGGAGCTAATTCTGTTACAACCGGTCAGATTAAGGTGACGCAATCGCTTAAGACCACGTACGATATGATCAACTGCATTATCGGTGACCATGGAACAGACTGGTAGGCAAAGATGATCAATGGAAGGACAATTAGCGACGAGTCCTTGGAAACCATCGGCGGTGAAATTGCCGTTGTTGGTCAGTACAAGTTCACGCAACTCGGTAAACCGCAAAGCTGTCATAATCGTCTGATTGGTGAGGCTAGGACAGTGGACCAAGCTCAACACGCGTAATCCACGTAGTCTAGTAATTGGATAGGGATCATCCCCAAAGCCCAAGAACGCCTCATCCGTAACGCCGTCGCAATAATCTATTGAGAGCTCCTGCAAGCCAGTCGCGTACTTGAAAACGGCTGCTAACGAATTGTTCGTCACTACATTGTGACAATTGTATAAGTAAAGTTTCTGCAAATTGGGCAAAAGCGCAACCAGATTGCTAAGGGCGATTTCATCTAAGTCGTAATTGTCATCCCAACCGTCGCCAAACTTCAAGTCGAGCCACTCCAACGTTGAGGACCACTTTTGGGTCACGATATGCAAATGATCACCAGTCAACTCTATTACGCCCGTCAAATCGATGTGACTTATGGGCGCCTCCTCTGGCAGTGCACTCAAAATCGCGGTAACCACAGCAGAAGGGCAATCCCCAGACAGCTTTAGCGTTTGGAGGTTTTTCATCTGCTGGCATGTCGTGGCCCAATGCATTTTTATTCGTGGGCCTCTACAGAAATTTAATTCCACATATTTGAGTGTCCTAGAATGATCCAATAGAACTTCCGCGAGTTGCATCTGATATTCGAATCTGTATGGAAACTCAATCCGTTGAAGAGGAACTGTGGTGAATTCGCGCGTCAGTTGACGAAGCAGTTCCCGCTTTGCTTTGCATTGGAAGCTAAACGAATCGCACCCAAAGCCAGTCAATTTGGGAAACTTACTCAAATTCAGACTTTCCGCGGGTTTATACTCTGGCGTATCCTTGACCACCATCAGACGCAAATTAGGACAATGTTCTTCAATGCTTTTAAAAACGGGAGACTCAACCACACGCACGTGTTGCACGTGGGGACCAATCATGGCAAGTAAACTGTTAAGTTTCTCTGATGGCTGCACATTGCGCAGCTCCAAGTTACGGCGCACACAATTATTGTTACCCTCCGATATACACTTGCTAATATAATCCAGATTATCAGAGTCGATGCGAATCGTCGTGCTCGTCATTAAGTCCGAGAGATTGATGATATGGTGCCAACGCTTGCACACTGGCCGCAGTTCCAACTTGTCCGAGGACGGAAGGTAAGTGAGCATCTTCAGCCACAGCTCGTTGGGAAGATCCTCCAATCGCGCAGTCTGCTCTTCTTCGTACATTTTGTGGTTGTTGTTTTTTTGTCACCAAAGTCTGTTTCTTTGTATTTTAACTGTTCAACTTTGTGTCGGCAATAAATCCTTTGTCCCACTCTGTCTTTCTTTCAAATGACAAGACAAGCTGACTGCGATTCAAACAAAAAACGAATATAAAAGAGATCACATCAAAGTTAATTTTGCTAGTGCAAAATATAGAATTTTTCTAAAATTTTAAGTACGCAGACTAGAAAAACTTAAAGCTGAGACAGAACGGTCCGAACGCGAATGCTGACGAAAACAAACTGACCAGAATGCGTGTCTCGGCCTCACTACGGTTGTTTGAAAACGTCGCAGCGAACCATAATTAATGTAAGACCCCTAATTACACTTGGCAAATCAACTCTGTTTTCTCTCTCTCTCTCTCTCTCTCTCTCTCACAAGCAGTGCTTGTGGATAAGGGAAGTGCGCAGGTACGGTGTACAATTAATACTTTTTCAACACTGACATTTCTTTTTGTGTCCGTTCGGTTTTTTCGCCGTCACTTCATTCGTTCGTTCATCTTTTGTAAATTAAATTACGAAAAGGGCAAAATTAGTGTGGTCGAAGAAAGCTACTCAATTTTTAATAGAAAAATGCAAATCAAAAATTTTGAATTATTATTGCACGTAAAGTGCAAAGAAAATGTAAGGAACTGTCAAAAATCTTGAAAGCTACTGAAGATAATGTAATAACTCAGATCAATACCAAAGAGGAATTAACGATTACTTGAGAGAGTTGATTTGCCAAGTGGTAATACCCGTCTAACAAAACAAAACGTTCCGTTTTCTTCTTTCATTTGGCGTGCATTGAAGTAAACCAAAACAAAATGTGCAACTTACTCTTTAGTGCTGTTTAACATGTGGTCGGTTTATGATGATGAAACTGTGGCAACGCTGTTTTCTGTTTGTCAAGTTTGCGATCAAAATAATGGAAATAATTGAGAGTGATGCGTCTATACAATCAAATGTCCATTCAATTCATTTCGCTTGGTATTTCTAACCACAGTTGCTCGATTGTTACTTTATTAGCATGATCTTTATCCTTATACAGTCGAATCGCGATAATTCGTACCCCGATAAATCGAAAGCCTCAATAAGTCACTCCATCAACAATCACTTCAATTCTACAGAAGAAAGAATTTATTATGGAAGCATCCTCACGCAGTCAACTAAAGCATAAAAAACAATTTCAATATCCGGATATAGAAAAGGCCCTACTATTGCAGACAAGACGTGGCTTATCCGGTATGTTAACACATAACGACATTTTCGAAGAAGCTGCGGCTGCTAGTAATGAGAGTGATGAAGATGACGGCGCCGACAAAGAAGAACTCATAACGGATAAAGAAGCAAATTCGGCCATCTAACAACTAAAATATTATATAAATATAACAAATCATTATATCCAAAGAAATGTTTTTGGTTATTTAATAAGTTTGGAACACTCAATTGAAAAATAAGTGAACAGCACCACAAGCAATAAAATATCACAAACTTTTTGTTTTATCTTTTTATTTTCCTATTAAATTGATATTATGTAAATACTCTATGTATATTCAGTTATACAATTCAAATAAAGTGAAAATCAAAGGAAATATAAGAGCCCCGTTAATTCGTATTTTTCTGTTTTTAACCTCGATAAATCGAAGTCTCTATAAATCGAAAACTCCTGTAATTCGCAATAAATACTGTTCCCTAGCAATTTTGAACTATCGGGATTAGACTGTAATTATAAATTGGGCTTTTTGCCTCTACTAACTATAATTTTCCCGCGTTAATGTCCATTTCTAAGAAAATTTCACGTGGAATGAACCGATTGACTAACCGATTCTTTTACGTAAAACATCAAAGCGAAGAGTCCACACTTCGTTTCATTCTCTACACCATCTTCACAGCAGATATGCCAATTTTCCAGGATGTTAGTTTTGCAACATATGCTGATGACACGGCAATATCGCAACCAGCAACTCACTCACAGAAGTCTCACAATATCTGCAAGCAGAACTCTGCCTAATTGAGAAATGGCTAACCGTGTGGAAAATAAACGTAAATTCCGAAAAATCGGTCAATAGTACATTTTCATTAAGGAAAGGACTGCGCCCCAGTAAAATTAAATGGTGTAGAAATACCACGAAGCGATTCGGTGAAATACCTTGGAGTGCATCTTGACCGCAGGCTGACTTGGAAGACACATATTAAGCAACTATGTTTAAAAACGAAGTGGATGTATTGGCTTCTTGGCAGAAATTCCCAACTTATTTTAGAAAATAAAATCCAGTTGTACAAAGCAATATTGCAACCAGTGTGGACATATGCTCTGTAGCTTTGGGGTACAGCAAGCACATCAAACATAGAAATCTTGCAACGATATCAATCTAAAACTTTGCGGACCATAGTTAATGCTCCTTGGTTTGTTTCCAATATAGAAGTTCACAAAGATCTCAAGATACCCTTAGTCAAACAAGAAAAAAAAGTGTTTAGTGTCAGGTATATAAAGAGACTGTACAATCATACCAATAATTTAGCATTAAATCTAGTGGATAATAGCTGAACTCTTAGAAGACTGAGAAGATTTCATGTTCTTAATCTACCCGATAGAACTTAGGAAAAAAATGTTATCTAATTTTACTGAGTAATACACATACTATTGAATAATAACTTGTCGCACTGGTGAATTAGCTGTTACTTACTACTACTTCAAATAAAAGGCCTAAAATATTTGTTTACTGACTAAGTGTAGTCTGATTGCAAATTAAAATGAATAAAAAAAATGTTAAAAAAATATTCGGATGTAGTTCTAATAAAACCACTCCCTTCCTGCACTGCCTTCTGTTAGCAAAAATATTTAAGGTTGATATGTTAAGTTTAAGGTTTACAACAATTGGTACAAAAATTGTTAGCTATCGAAACAAGCTTAGTAAACGACGATATCATTGAAAATGCCACACCAGATCTTTAAAATGTTCACTCTTCTCTCTCGCACACTATGATTGCCCATACACTTACTCACTGCACACACCTTAACTTGGTCATGCCTCACAAAATCGTTGAAATGTTCTTCCTTCTCTCACTCACTTCGGCACTCCGTACACAATTCCAGACTTCTGTCTAAGCTTATTTCCGCTTATACACAGTTGTGGAACCGATAGACGGCACTGCTAACACCTTTCAACGCCTAAGCATATTTCTGCTTTAAGCTTTCCGCTTTTGCATATTTGTTACAATTTTTCGTAACCAAACAAGGACCCCTAAATCATTTTCAATGATAAAAATTATCTGTGTGAGATTGTTATTGTACACTAGTAGGGAATTCTTTTTGGATGATTAGTGGGCCCGCGGTTGCCGTTGGGACCAACGGACACTCACATACCTGGCTGATATCGTTATAATGAAAGTGTGACACACAGTACTCCTTTTAATTGCGCATTTTCGACACGTCCAAAATCACAAATTGTGGTCATGAAACTCAGTTTTACATCGAAAATTTAGAACAATTAATTTCGTCGTGTTTTTTACGAAGATTTATGCCAAATATTTTTTCGAAGTGCGACGTCACAATAACAATAAAAAAACTACTACCGAAAATTCTCTGTCCCAACTTCACAACAGCTGTGTCGAAATAGTATTAGTAGAAATTAGTATTATTATCTGAACGGACTATTGGAGTTACCTTGCTCGAGTCCGCAATTAAAACAATTAAACGTCTTAAAAAAGTCTTTTCCGATAACCTTTATTTAAATATATATATAACATTTTATTAAAAAGTTTGGGTGGGTTCTTAAATTTAAAATATACAGTAGTCGTAAGTAATATAAATCCACAGCACTTTCAGTTTTAGTGGATGTAGGGCTCACGCTAAACTCCGACATCCTTGATACGTGGCTTTGTCATCTTTAAGGAATGTACTTTCTCCAAATCGAGCGACTTCACGCCGTACAAAGACAGTTCCACTAGTCTGTTACAGTGAGCGATGATGAGATCGATGCTATTGGAGCTAATTCTGTTACAACCGGTCAGATTAAGGTGACGCAATCGCTTAAGACCACGTACGATATGATCAACTGCATTATCGGTGACCATGGAACAGACTGGTAGGCAAAGATGATCAATGGAAGGACAATTAGCGACGAGTCCTTGGAAACCATCGGCGGTGAAATTGCCGTTGTTGGTCAGTACAAGTTCACGCAACTCGGTAAACCGCAAAGCTGTCATAATCGTCTGATTGGTGAGGCTAGGACAGTGGACCAAGCTCAACACGCGTAATCCACGTAGTCTAGTAATTGGATAGGGATCATCCCCAAAGCCCAAGAACGCCTCATCCGTAACGCCGTCGCAATAATCTATTGAGAGCTCCTGCAAGCCAGTCGCGTACTTGAAAACGGCTGCTAACGAATTGTTCGTCACTACATTGTGACAATTGTATAAGTAAAGTTTCTGCAAATTGGGCAAAAGCGCAACCAGATTGCTAAGGGCGATTTCATCTAAGTCGTAATTGTCATCCCAACCGTCGCCAAACTTCAAGTCGAGCCACTCCAACGTTGAGGACCACTTTTGGGTCACGATATGCAAATGATCACCAGTCAACTCTATTACGCCCGTCAAATCGATGTGACTTATGGGCGCCTCCTCTGGCAGTGCACTCAAAATCGCGGTAACCACAGCAGAAGGGCAATCCCCAGACAGCTTTAGCGTTTGGAGGTTTTTCATCTGCTGGCATGTCGTGGCCCAATGCATTTTTATTCGTGGGCCTCTACAGAAATTTAATTCCACATATTTGAGTGTCCTAGAATGATCCAATAGAACTTCCGCGAGTTGCATCTGATATTCGAATCTGTATGGAAACTCAATCCGTTGAAGAGGAACTGTGGTGAATTCGCGCGTCAGTTGACGAAGCAGTTCCCGCTTTGCTTTGCATTGGAAGCTAAACGAATCGCACCCAAAGCCAGTCAATTTGGGAAACTTACTCAAATTCAGACTTTCCGCGGGTTTATACTCTGGCGTATCGTTGACCACCATCAGACGCAAATTAGGACAATGTTCTTCAATGCTTTTAAAAACGGGAGACTCAACCACACGCACGTGTTGCACGTGGGGACCAATCATGGCAAGTAAACTGTTAAGTTTCTCTGATGGCTGCACATTGCGCAGCTCCAAGTTACGGCGCACACAATTATTGTTACCCTCCGATATACACTTGCTAATATAATCCAGATTATCAGAGTCGATGCGAATCGTCGTGCTCGTCATTAAGTCCGAGAGATTGATGATATGGTGCCAACGCTTGCACACTGGCCGCAGTTCCAACTTGTCCGAGGACGGAAGGTAAGTGAGCATCTTCAGCCACAGCTCGTTGGGAAGATCCTCCAATCGCGCAGTCTGCTCTTCTTCGTACATTTTGTGGTTGTTGTTTTTTTGTCACCAAAGTCTGTTTCTTTGTATTTTAACTGTTCAACTTTGTGTCGGCAATAAATCCTTTGTCCCACTCTGTCTTTCTTTCAAATGACAAGACAAGCTGACTGCGATTCAAACAAAAAACGAATATAAAAGAGATCACATCAAAGTTAATTTTGCTAGTGCAAAATATAGAATTTTTCTAAAATTTTAAGTACGCAGACTAGAAAAACTTAAAGCTGAGACAGAACGGTCCGAACGCGAATGCTGACGAAAACAAACTGACCAGAATGCGTGTCTCGGCCTCACTACGGTTGTTTGAAAACGTCGCAGCGAACCATAATTAATGTAAGACCCCTAATTACACTTGGCAAATCAACTCTGTTTTCTCTCTCTCTCTCTCTCTCTCTCTCTCTCACGCAGTGCTTGTGGATAAGGGAAGTGCGCAGGTACGGTGTACAATTAATACTTTTTCAACACTGACATTTCTTTTTGTGTCCGTTCGGTTTTTTCGCCGTCACTTCATTCGTTCGTTCATCTTTTGTAAATTAAATTACGAAAAGGGCAAAATTAGTGTGGTCGAAGAAAGCTACTCAATTTTTAATAGAAAAATGCAAATCAAAAATTTTGAATTATTATTGCACGTAAAGTGCAAAGAAAATGTAAGGAACTGTCAAAAATCTTGAAAGCTACTGAAGATAATGTAATAACTCAGATCAATACCAAAGAGGAATTAACGATTACTTGAGAGAGTTGATTTGCCAAGTGGTAATACCCGTCTAACAAAACAAAACGTTCCGTTTTCTTCTTTCATTTGGCGTGCATTGAAGTAAACCAAAACAAAATGTGCAACTTACTCTTTAGTGCTGTTTAACATGTGGTCGGTTTATGATGATGAAACTGTGGCAACGCTGTTTTCTGTTTGTCAAGTTTGCGATCAAAATAATGGAAATAATTGAGAGTGATGCGTCTATACAATCAAATGTCCATTCAATTCATTTCGCTTGGTATTTCTAACCACAGTTGCTCGATTGTTACTTTATTAGCATGATCTTTATCCTTATACAGTCGAATCGCGACAATTCGTACCCCGATAAATCGAAAGCCTCAATAAGTCGTAACAAACTGTCGGTCCAGATAGGTTTGATGATACTTTCTTATATTAATTGTTTGTTGTTCTGTGAGACTTTCGATTTTCTGTTTAACAACCAGTGCAATTCATTTATTTTAAGTTTCATTCGGTTTCGTATTTTAAAAATATGATATTTCCATGTCAGTTTGCTGTCAAGGTAGATTCCGAGGTACTTACCTACGTTTCCGATTGTTATCTCTTCCGTCAATTATTAGGTGAACTGGTCTATATTTTGTTTTGGTAGTAAAAACTACTTGGACTGTTTTGCTGTTGTTAATTTGTATTCTCCATTTCCGAAACCACTGTAGGGTTTTTATTTAAGTTTTTTTGTAGAGTGGATGTTGATGCATTTATGCTTTTATGGCCGGATAGAAGAATGGTGTCGTCTGCAAACGTAGCTATCATTGTAGAGTCCTGTGTTGGTTGAGGTAGGTCTGCGGTGAAAGCAGTGTAAAGGAGTGGCCCACGAACGCTTCCTTGGGGAACTCCTGTGCGGGGAAATATCTAGAGCGCCTTGGTTCTCACCCAAATGCACTCGCGAGACGGCTAACTTCGAGAGCCAGAAAAATAAGTCTCAAAAGGTGTCACCCACAGGATCTTCCTACGAGGGTCCTTTCATACGTTTCTTCTGTCAAATTTAGTAAATTTTCTTTATATAAATAAGTAATTGTAAATATGTAAATAGGTATTATTCTTTGTAAGTTGTTTGTAAGTCATAGGTTTACATTATTTTTTTTCTTCTTTTATATACATTTAGGTTAGGCTGCCACTGAAGGTAGTAGAAAACTAGTTAATAATTATTTAAAATAAATACAATAAGTATTAAAAAATAATAATAATAAATAAAAATTAAAAAAAATTTATAACTGTTTATGCATACATTTGTTGGACAATTTCACAACACACCCTAATACTTTGAAAGAAATCATCAAACTAAGAAAAAACAAATTTGGAATTGAACAAAAACGTGGGTGTAAAGCGACAAAATGTTCTACAAAAGTTAAAAAGTTAATTAAACTGACAACGCATTCCACTTTGCATTACGAATTATAAGAGGTTTTAAAAACTAATTACGATAAGAGGTTAAATATTCATTGCGTTGTAAATACAAATACGATAAATGTATTCGATTTTTACGAATTAACGACGCTTTTTCAAGGGGCCGACAGTTTGTTACGACTTATTGAGGTTTTCGATTTATCGGGGTACGAATTATCGCGAATCGACTGTATAAGGATAAAGATCATGCTAATAAAGTAACAATCGAGCAACTGTGGTTAGAAATACCAAGCGAAATGAATTGAATGGACATTTGATTGTATAGACGCATCACTCTCAATTATTTCCATTATTTTGATCGCAAACTTGACAAACAGAAAACAGCGTTGCCACAGTTTCATCATCATAAACCGACCACATGTTAAACAGCACTAAAGAGTAAGTTGCACATTTTGTTTTGGTTTACTTCAATGCACGCCAAATGAAAGAAGAAAACGGAACGTTTTGTTTTGTTAGACGGGTATTACCACTTGGCAAATCAACTCTCTCAAGTAATCGTTAATTCCTCTTTGGTATTGATCTGAGTTATTACATTATCTTCAGTAGCTTTCAAGATTTTTGACAGTTCCTTACATTTTCTTTGCACTTTACGTGCAATAATAATTCAAAATTTTTGATTTGCATTTTTCTATTAAAAATTGAGTAGCTTTCTTCGACCACACTAATTTTGCCCTTTTCGTAATTTAATTTACAAAAGATGAACGAACGAATGAAGTGACGGCGAAAAAACCGAACGGACACAAAAAGAAATGTCAGTGTTGAAAAAGTATTAATTGTACACCGTACCTGCGCACTTCCCTTATCCACAAGCACTGCTTGTGAGAGAGAGAGAGAGAGAGAGAGAGAGAAAACAGAGTTGATTTGCCAAGTGTAATTAGGGGTCTTACATTAATTATGGTTCGCTGCGACGTTTTCAAACAACCGTAGTGAGGCCGAGACACGCATTCTGGTCAGTTTGTTTTCGTCAGCATTCGCGTTCGGACCGTTCTGTCTCAGCTTTAAGTTTTTCTAGTCTGCGTACTTAAAATTTTAGAAAAATTCTATATTTTGCACTAGCAAAATTAACTTTGATGTGATCTCTTTTATATTCGTTTTTTGTTTGAATCGCAGTCAGCTTGTCTTGTCATTTGAAAGAAAGACAGAGTGGGACAAAGGATTTATTGCCGACACAAAGTTGAACAGTTAAAATACAAAGAAACAGACTTTGGTGACAAAAAAACAACAACCACAAAATGTACGAAGAAGAGCAGACTGCGCGATTGGAGGATCTTCCCAACGAGCTGTGGCTGAAGATGCTCACTTACCTTCCGTCCTCGGACAAGTTGGAACTGCGGCCAGTGTGCAAGCGTTGGCACCATATCATCAATCTCTCGGACTTAATGACGAGCACGACGATTCGCATCGACTCTGATAATCTGGATTATATTAGCAAGTGTATATCGGAGGGTAACAATAATTGTGTGCGCCGTAACTTGGAGCTGCGCAATGTGCAGCCATCAGAGAAACTTAACAGTTTACTTGCCATGATTGGTCCCCACGTGCAACACGTGCGTGTGGTTGAGTCTCCCGTTTTTAAAAGCATTGAAGAACATTGTCCTAATTTGCGTCTGATGGTGGTCAACGATACGCCAGAGTATAAACCCGCGGAAAGTCTGAATTTGAGTAAGTTTCCCAAATTGACTGGCTTTGGGTGCGATTCGTTTAGCTTCCAATGCAAAGCAAAGCGGGAACTGCTTCGTCAACTGACGCGCGAATTCACCACAGTTCCTCTTCAACGGATTGAGTTTCCATACAGATTCGAATATCAGATGCAACTCGCGGAAGTTCTATTGGATCATTCTAGGACACTCAAATATGTGGAATTAAATTTCTGTAGAGGCCCACGAATAAAAATGCATTGGGCCACGACATGCCAGCAGATGAAAAACCTCCAAACGCTAAAGCTGTCTGGGGATTGCCCTTCTGCTGTGGTTACCGCGATTTTGAGTGCACTGCCAGAGGAGGCGCCCATAAGTCACATCGATTTGACGGGCGTAATAGAGTTGACTGGTGATCATTTGCATATCGTGACCCAAAAGTGGTCCTCAACGTTGGAGTGGCTCGACTTGAAGTTTGGCGACGGTTGGGATGACAATTACGACTTAGATGAAATCGCCCTTAGCAATCTGGTTGCGCTTTTGCCCAATTTGCAGAAACTTTACTTATACAATTGTCACAATGTAGTGACGAACAATTCGTTAGCAGCCGTTTTCAAGTACGCGACTGGCTTGCAGGAGCTCTCAATAGATTATTGCGACGGCGTTACGGATGAGGCGTTCTTGGGCTTTGGGGATGATCCCTATCCAATTACTAGACTACGTGGATTACGCGTGTTGAGCTTGGTCCACTGTCCTAGCCTCACCAATCAGACGATTATGACAGCTTTGCGGTTTACCGAGTTGCGTGAACTTGTACTGACCAACAACGGCAATTTCACCGCCGATGGTTTCCAAGGACTCGTCGCTAATTGTCCTTCCATTGATCATCTTTGCCTACCAGTCTGTTCCATGGTCACCGATAATGCAGTTGATCATATCGTACGTGGTCTTAAGCGATTGCGTCACCTTAATCTGACCGGTTGTAACAGAATTAGCTCCAATAGCATCGATCTCATCATCGCTCACTGTAACAGACTAGTGGAACTGTCTTTGTACGGCGTGAAGTCGCTCGATTTGGAGAAAGTACATTCCTTAAAGATGACAAAGCCACGTATCAAGGATGTCGGAGTTTAGCGTGAGCCCTACATCCACTAAAACTGAAAGTGCTGTGGATTTATATTACTTACGACTACTGTATATTTTAAATTTAAGAACCCACCCAAACTTTTTAATAAAATGTTATATATATATTTAAATAAAGGTTATCGGAAAAGACTTTTTTAAGACGTTTAATTGTTTTAATTGCGGACTCGAGCAAGGTAACTCCAATAGTCCGTTCAGATAATAATACTAATTTCTACTAATACTATTTCGACACAGCTGTTGTGAAGTTGGGACAGAGAATTTTCGGTAGTAGTTTTTTTATTGTTATTGTGACGTCGCACTTCGAAAAAATATTTGGCATAAATCTTCGTAAAAAACACGACGAAATTAATTGTTCTAAATTTTCGATGTAAAACTGAGTTTCATGACCACAATTTGTGATTTTGGACGTGTCGAAAATGCGCAATTAAAAGGAGTACTGTGTGTCACACTTTCATTATAACGATATCAGCCAGGTATGTGAGTGTCCGTTGGTCCCAACGGCAACCGCGGGCCCACTAATCATCCAAAAAGAATTCCCTACTAGTGTACAATAACAATCTCACACAGATAATTTTTATCATTGAAAATGATTTAGGGGTCCTTGTTTGGTTACGAAAAATTGTAACAAATATGCAAAAGCGGAAAGCTTAAAGCAGAAATATGCTTAGGCGTTGAAAGGTGTTAGCAGTGCCGTCTATCGGTTCCACAACTGTGTATAAGCGGAAATAAGCTTAGACAGAAGTCTGGAATTGTGTACGGAGTGCCGAAGTGAGTGAGAGAAGGAAGAACATTTCAAAGATTTTGTGAGGCATGACCAAGTTAAGGTGTGTGCAGTGAGTAAGTGTATGGGCAATCATAGTGTGCGAAAGAGAAGAGTGAACATTTTAAAGATCTGGTGTGGCATTTTCAATGATATCGTCGTTTACTAAGCTTGTTTCGATAGCTAACAATTTTTGTACCAATTGTTGTAAACCTTAAACTTAACATATCAACCTTAAATATTTTTGCTAACAGAAGGCAGGGCAGGAAGGGAGTGGTTTTATTAGAACTACATCCGAATATTTTTTTAACATTTTTTTTATTCATTTTAATTTGCAATCAGACTACACTTAGTCAGTAAACAAATATTTTAGGCCTTTTATTTGAAGTAGTAGTAAGTAACAGCTAATTCACCAGTGCGACAAGTTATTATTCAATAGTATGTATATTACTCAGTAAAATTAGATAACATTTTTTTCCTAAGTTCTATCGGGTAGATTAAGAACATGAAATCTTCTCAGTCTTCTAAGAGTTCAGCTATTATCCACTAGATTTAATGCTAAATTATTGGTATGATTGTACAGTCTCTTTATATACCTGACACTAAACACTTTTTTTTCTTGTTTGACTAAGGGTATCTTGAGATCTTTGTGAACTTCTATATTGGAAACAAACCAAGTAGCATTAACTATGGTCCGCAAAGTTTTAGATTGATATCGTTGCAAGATTTCTATGTTTGATGTGCTTGCTGTACCCCAAAGCTACAGAGCATATGTCCACACTGGTTGCAATATTGCTTTGTACAACTGGATTTTATTTTCTAAAATAAGTTGGGAATTTCTGCCAAGAAGCCAATACATCCACTTCGTTTTTAAACAGAGTTGCTTAATATGTGTCTTCCAAGTCAGCCTGCGGTCAAGATGCACTCCAAGGTATTTCACCGAATCGCTTCGTGGTATTTCTACACCATTTAATTTTACTGGGGCGCAGTCCTTTCCTTAATGAAAATGTACTATTGACCGATTTTTCGGAATTTACGTTTATTTTCCACACAGTTAGCCATTTCTCAATTAGGCAGAGTTTTGCTTGCAGATATTGTGAGACTTCTGTGAGTGAGTTGCTGGTTGCGATATTGCCGTGTCATCAGCATATGTTGCAAAACTAACATCCTGGAAAATTGGCATATCTGCTGTGAAGATGGTGTAGAGAATGAAACGAAGTGTGGACTCTTCGCTTTGATGTTTTACGTAAAAGAATCGGTTAGTCAATCGGTTCATTCCACGTGAAATTTTCTTAGAAATGGATATTAACGCGGGAAAATTATAGTTAGTAGAGGCAAAAAGCCCAATTTATAATTACAGTCTAATCCCGATAGTTCAAAATTGCTAGGGAACAGTATTTATTGCGAATTACAGGAGTTTTCGATTTATAGAGACTTCGATTTATCGAGGTTAAAAACAGAAAAATACGAATTAACGGGGCTCTTATATTTCCTTTGATTTTCACTTTATTTGAATTGTATAACAGAATATACATAGAGTATTTACATAATATCAATTTAATAGGAAAATAAAAAGATAAAACAAAAAGTTTGTGATATTTTATTGCTTGTGGTGCTGTTCACTTATTTTTCAATTGAGTGTTCCAAACTTATTAAATAACCAAAAACATTTCTTTGGATATAATGATTTGTTATATTTATATAATATTTTAGTTGTTACATGGCCGATTTTGCTTCTTTATCCGTTATGAGTTCTTCTTTGTCGGCGCCGTCATCTTCATCACTCTCATTACTAGCAGCCGCAGCTTCTTCGAAAATGTCGTTATGTGTTAATATACCGGATAAGCCACGTCTTGTCTGCAATAGTAGGGCCTTTTCTATATCCGGATATTGAAATTGTTTTTTTATGCTTTAGTTGACTGCGTGAGGATGCTTCCATAATAAATTCTTTCTTCTGTAGAATTGAAGTGATTGTTGATGGAGTGACTTATTGAGGCTTTCGATTTATCGGGGTACGAATTATCGCGATTCGACTGTATAAGGATAAAGATCATGCTAATAAAGTAACAATCGAGCAACTGTGGTTAGAAATACCAAGCGAAATGAATTGAATGGACATTTGATTGTATAGACGCATCACTCTCAATTATTTCCATTATTTTGATCGCAAACTTGACAAACAGAAAACAGCGTTGCCACAGTTTCATCATCTTAAACCGACCACGTGTTAAACAGCACTAAAGAGTAAGTTGCACATTTTGTTTTGGTTTACTTCAATGCACGCCAAATGAAAGAAGAAAATGGAACGTTTTGTTTTGTTAGACGGGTATTACCACTTGGCAAATCAACTCTCTCAAGTAATCGTTAATTCCTCTTTGGTATTGATCTGAGTTATTACATTATCTTCAGTAGCTTTCAAGATTTTTGACAGTTACTTACATTTTCTTTGCACTTTACGAGCAATAATAATTCAAAATTTTTGATTTGAATTTTTTCTATTAAAAATTGAGTAGCTTTCTTCGACCACACTAATTTTGCCCTTTTCGTAATTTAATTTACAAAAGATGAACGAACGAATGAAGTGACGGCGAAAAAACCGAACGGACACAAAAAGAAATGTCAGTGTTGAAAAAGTATTAATTGTACACCGTCAATCTATTATCAACACTTCGTACCCGTAGCCGCGCACCTCCCTTATCCACAAGCACTGCTTGTGAGAGAGAGAGACAAAAAGAGAATTGATTTGTCTAGTGTAATACGGGTCTTATCAATTTTCGGATGTAATTCTAATAAAGGCACTCCTTTGCCACACTACCTACTGTTAACAAATATGCATTGCAAATTTAGAACAATTAATTTCCTCAAATTTTTGTCCGATGATTTTTGCCAAATAATATTTTTCCGAATGTAATCCGTTTGTAGATCAAACGTGGGGCGCTGCATAAATTTGGTTGGTTTAAATTCCGAAGCAGAATTATCGGCGAACTAATTTGCAATCGAGGATTGTGTGGTGGCGTTCCCGGCATATTTTGTGAATTTAAAAATTCAGTTGAAAAGTTTACTGTTCCGTTTTCATCAACAACAGTGTCAATTGATTTGAAAGACATCAGTTCACCTGACAATGATTGTTGTTTAATAAAGTTAATTTCGTCAATATCATCAGTTCTTGATGCCGAAATAGCACGTTCACTGAGCCAATTATGGTTCAAGTAATACTTTTGTATATCCGGGAAGACATACTCTATTAATTCTTGTTTTTAATTAACAATAGTGCACATGTTTTCTTAGATTAAAATTAGAAATTATTGCTCCAGAACATTATAAAAATTTTCTTAGAATGAATTCGGAAACATATGGGGAGCTTCCACTGATAAAAATTAAAAAAAAAATCTCGCGTGCAACTAAGTGCGCGTGCTAGAAGGCCTGAGTGATACACAGTATATAGTATACAACTAACAAATAAACGAAGCTGCCTAGAGAAAAGTACCAAAATTACAAGAGAAAGTCTAATACTAAGAATAGTAAAGAGTATGATACTAATAACTATAATAATACTAACAATAATAATACTAACAATAAACTATCGAAGCTAACTGCCAATAGAACCAATAAACGACGCTAAATTAAAACAGCAAAATACATCCACTCTGTCTTGAGGTCACAATTCGACTGAGTCGTCGTGCGCTTCCCGCTTGCTTGATTAAATTTATTTTGACACAGCCTTGTGGCCGAGGCTATCGTTGATTCTTCTTCTTTGGTGTCGCGACACTCGCAAATTTTGCGCATACTCGAGTAGAGCGAGCCTGATGTGTCATGACTCACGAGCGAGCCCACACGCCAACAACTGCGAGCGCAGCGCAGCTTATCTCTGTTTTCGTTTTCTTTCCTCTTTTTCTTTTTTTTACTGCCAATGCGCCCTTAGAAGTTTCACTTCAAAAAAAAAGTACGCATTTGCGACAAGCTATCACTCCAAATGAGAGCCTGTCTGCAATACCTAGCAACATTCTCGCTACTGTACAAAGTTTTGAGGACCTCAAATTCCTTACAAATATTTCTGCCCAAGGCCTGAACGTTGCGAAGCAATAATTTCATCATTAAAACATTTTACATTTTTCGCTCTTCCAAATTTCATTAAATTTATTTATAAATGCTTTGCTGATACTTATTTCAAATTAAGAAACTTAAACACGTCAACAACTCCAATGGCAACCAAATTGTGTTGCTATTTTCAGGATGCGTATTACAATATTGTTTGCCTTGTTTTACATGCTAGTATTAGAAGATACATGATATTTTATAAAATATATTGCACATTGATTTAGCTTGATGTATGCGAAAAACGCATAGGTTTGTTTGAAGTCTAATGTTTATATTGGCGCTTAAATGTAGAAAAGAAGATTTTCAAAAGTACTGAGGTACGGTGGTTGTATATAATATAAATCATCAAAACTTTCAAGTTTAGTGGATGTAGCGCTGGTGCTAAATTATGACATTCCTTATACGTGGCTTTTTCGTCTTTAAGGAATGCACTTTCTCGAAAACGAGCTTTTCCACGCCGCACAAAATCAGTTCCACTAGACTGTCACAATGAGCGACGATGAGATCGATGCTATGGGAGCTAATTTTGGAACAATTGCTCAGATTGAGCTGACGCAATCGCTTGAGACCACGCACGATATGATCCACTGCATTATCGGTGACCATGGAACAGCTTGATAGGCAAAGATGTTCAATGGAAGGACAATTAGCGACGAGTACTTCGAAACCATCGGCGGTGAATCTGTTGTAGCCTAGTATAAGTTGACGCAACTCAGTAAATTGCAAGGCCGTCGAAATCGTGTGATTGGTGAGGCTATGACAGCCGGGCATGCTCAACACGCGCAATCCACGTAGTCTAGTAATTGGAGAGGGTTCATGACCAAAGCCCAAAAACGCTTCATCCGTAACGCGGTGGCAGTAGTCTATGAAGAGCTCCCGCAGGCGCGTCGCGTGTTTGAAAACGGCCGCTAACGAGTTATTCGTCACTGCATTGAAACAATTGTGCAAGTGAAGCTTCTGTAAGTTGGGCAGACGAGGTATCAGCCCTATAAGTGCAGTCTCGTCTAGACTGAAAAAGTCCACCAGATACAATTCTTGTAGTATATGATTTATGTCAAAAGCAAGGCTATTCAACAGCCAATTCGAGTTCAGTTTACTACAGTAGGAAACGCTTAGTACACGTAGTTTCGCATGTAATTGTTTGAGCGCGTCTTCACAGGATTTATCCAACTTAACGCAGAACATCAACTCGAGCCACTCCAACGTTGAGGACCACTTTTGGGACACGACATGCAGCTGATCACCAGTTAACTCAAATAGGCCCGTCAAATCAATGTGAGTTATGGGCGCCTCCCCCGGCAATGCACTCAAAATGGCGGTAACCATAGAAGACGGGCAATTCCCGGACAGCTTTAGCGTTTGCAATTTTGTCATCTCCTGGAATATCGTGGCCCATTGCATTGTTATTCTTGGGCCACTACTGATAAATATATCCACATGCTTGAGAGTCCTAGAATGATCCAACAGAACCCTCAGGAGTGGCAACTCATTGTCGACTTTGCAATCGATCTTAATCCGTTCAAGGGCAACGGTGGAGAATTCGCGCGTCAACTGATGCAGCTTTACGTTACAATTGAAACTAATACCATCGCACTCCAAGCCAATCAGTCTTCGAAACTGACTCAAATTCAGACTTTGACTTTCCACCGGCTTATGCTTTGGTGTATTTAAATTGTTGATCACCATCGCACGCAAATTAGGAAAGTGTCCTTCAAGTCTATTAAAAACGGGCAAATCAACAACACGGAGGTGTTGCACGTCGGGACCAATCATGGCGAGTAACCTATGTAGTTTCTTTGATGGCTGCACATTGCGCAGCTCCAGGTTATGGATAACCCAATTATTGCTACCCTTCGACACACACTTGCTAATGTCATCCAGATTATCGGAATCGATGCGAATCGTCGTGCTCGTCATGAAGTCCGAGTCATTGATGATGTAGTACCAACGCTTGCACACAGCACGCAGTTCCAACTTGTCCGAGAACGGAAGGTAAGTGAGCAACTTCAGCCACAGCTCGTTCGGAAGATCCTTCAATTGCGTAGTTGGCTCTTCCTCGGGCTCGTACATTTTTTGTTGATAAATGACCAGACAACTGAAATAAATGAATCTAATTACTCGAAATCAATTCTAATAACAAAAAACATACATACATATATGTTGCCTTGGCTACCAACTATTTCATAAATTTTTCAAATAAACAAAACATAACACATTTACCACATAAACAAAACTAGCTTTTCAAAAAATAAATGTGTGTGTAGTAATAATGAATTTCCAATTGAATTTTTTCGAGCCATACCCGAAAAAGCATCTGCGAGATTTATGCTTTAATTGAGATGTCATTGCACTTTAAGTTTTTTATTGTTGCCTAAAATCAGAAATTGTGGTCATGACTTAATAATTTCTGACTGAAATTTCTACCGAAAATAATACTTTTCCGCACTGCAGCGTCACAATACTAGCAAAGTCTGACCCAAATACTAAATATCTGTGTATGTGTATCTATGAAAATAGTATTCGTTGCGCTCACTGTTAACTGACAGACAATTGTTAACAGGTTACAATTTATGTTAACATAACATGTTTATATTCTTCTGTTTCCATCATAATTTGCTTTATGTGAAATAGAATGGGTTGGGCTTGGTGTAACTGAAATACAAATGCGCCCTGTTAAAAACGATTAAAGATACCACAAAAATGACATTGCAATGTTTTAAGTTAAAATTTTCAAATAAGATTAAAAATATTGGCTTGAAGTCTTTAAATTATAGTTTGAACAACTGGAATTTTTTTACAAAAAATAATTTGTAAAAAATGTTAAGTGCTTTTGCTGTATGGAACTAACTACATATACGCCAGCATTTAACACTTGATGGTGACATCCATTGTAGTTTCAGCATTGGAACATCTTATGTCGTAAACACTATAGGCCGTGGATATTTCTTCATTCTCAGCCTCCCGGATATCTACTGTACTCAAGATATTAAGCCTGTGGAAGTCAAGATTGATAATATTCCTTCCTGTGTAATAGTGGGTACCTCTAACATCTTAGAACCTAAGTCGTCAAATCTCAGTTATATCAAAAGATTCGATTTTTGCTTTTATTTTTCCAGTTATGTTCAATAATTCACCCTCTATCTTCAGCTTAATGTTATGCACAACAAATCAGAATTCAATAGTTTTAATATACAAATACTGAGTAAATGAGACAACTTATTTGTAACAAAGTGTATTCCGAATTCCCTGAGCACTACGAGAATATAATGCCACTCGTTTTCTAAGAGGGCACCTGCTTAAATGAATGCACTACCGTGCGTCGAGATGCTGTCCTTGGGCCAGCAGTGGTCAATTTGGGTAGACGTGGATTTACTGGCGGACCCATATGTCGATCGGGGCCGTCCGCGCTAGCGGTAGTTGATTGGCCATCGATGGGCGGCAAAGGCGATGCTGGTGTCCACTCTGAGCTAGAGCTGGAACCAGGTGATTCGGAGCTGAAAAAATAAATAACTAAATAAATAAATGCTTCACTTCAATGATATCTTAAAAAACTCGAGTGTGCTACCCAGCGGTGTAGATAGGCGGCAGCTTCTTCTCATAGGAGGCACTCGGTGTAACGACACCGGCATGTATTTCCTGCTGATAGAGCCCATACAGTTCCCGCAACTCATCCGGTAAAGCAACATTGCCTTCTTCAATGAGACTGCGCTGTAAACCGATAATATCCTCGCAGAGGCGCCGCTGGCGCTCGGCTCGTAAAAGCTGCAAATCCCGGCGTCGCAGTTCGGCTTGACGAGCTAAACGCTCAGCTTGCAGGGAGACCTGTTATTGGAGTTGAGATTAGGTGTTGTGGTGGTGTTTGCCTTTCAATCAAGAAATCAAGTCACCTTATCTGCCTCCAATTCATGTACACGACAAAGTAAGGCTAGCAATTCTCGCTCCTCATCACTGGTTATGCGCTCTGGAAGCTCCTTTAAAGACAACATTTGAGATGACCATATTTCCCCATATTTCCATATCTACATAAACCCCATCACACAACTTACATCTTCTAATTTTACGCCTTTCTGCCGACAGATCTCCAGTTCCTGTTCCGTGCGTTCGCGGATTTCCTTGTACCGTCGCGTTTCCTTCTCGATTGCCGCCAACTCACCCCAGGCATTTTTTAAAGCAATTGAGCCATCGCTTTCTATATCTGATACATAGACGATAGGTGATTAACACAACAACAACAACAAAACATCAATTTCCCTGCCACTACCCACCATCATCACCCGCCGAATCATACAGTTTACCAATACGTCCCTGCCAGTGCGATATGATCATGTGCTGCCGCTCAGCATCTAGTTCCAATCCCAGCAGATGGCTCTCCGCTTCGAGTAGTTTTCGTCTCAACTTCATTTGCTGTTTAAAGGTCAACACAATCTGCTCACGTAGATAGCGCAGCTCTGCTTTACGTTTCTCATCCTTGTCAGCGTCCGGTGGCTGCTGGGTTGCCGCGGGCGCGGCACCACTCCTTGGCCGATCTGAGAGCATTTTCGAACGCAAACGCGTCACTTCATCGCGCAGTTCGGACACCAAAGTCTGATAATGCTTTGTGGGAAAGTCCTTGAACTCATCAATGTACACGGAGTTTTGCAACTTTGTTGTGATGCTGTTAGCACGGTCCGCATAGACCAGCGTGTTCTTTGTCTCATCGCGATGCTTGCCCTCGGGTGCCACATGCGCAATCATAACGGTCTTGCAGCGGCCACTCAGCGCCTCCTTCAGCAACCGTGTTAACTTGGAATCGCGGTAGTTCACATAACGCGCACCACCCGAAAGCGCATTGATGCAATTGCCCAGCGCGAGGAGGCTGCGATTGATGTGTGCTCCCTCCTGCAGTCGCTTGCCGCGATTCTTCGTTTTCTTGGCACGCTCCGAGCCGGCCAAATCGGTCAGAAAGAGTCTGCCCTGCTTTGTGCCCAGCGCTGAGCGAACTTGTACTGTGATGCTGAGCAACGCGTGGCTTCGCGACGAAGTCTGATTGGCTGCTGTGGGTTCCATTGTGCGCGCCTTATTGCCCTTCATCAGCAGCGTAACGACCTCTTTGCGACTGGCGGTGGTAATCTCAGAAAGTCCTGCGACTGTTATGCGTTGGCCGCGATTGTCTTCGCGCAGCTCTAGGGGACCACCCGGATTCAGCAGATCGCGTATGAGTTCGTTGTAAATTTCCAAATAGGATATCGAGACCTGAATAAAAGAAAGTTTACCTGAGTGAAAGCCTGTGTATTTTATAAAGAGTAATACTTTGGATGCGTTGTCCTGATGTGTCTCAATATGTTCGAATATATCCTCAATAGCGCGCACCATCAAACCGCTGTCGTTGTTATTCACCTCCGTCTCATAACCACCACCACCAGCTGCACTCAGCGGCGCGCGTTCATCGCCAGGCGTCATTGCCGTAGTCTTTTTGCGACATGGTCCCAACATTGTGTGCGTCTTACCGGAACCGGTAGCCCCGTAAGCAAACACCGCTGCATTGTAGCCATTAAGCACGTCCATAACCAGCGGCGCTGTGGTTGTGCGATAAACACGCTCCTGTGTATCGGTCTCCTTGAAAACATGATCATAGGAATACTTGCGTGGACGACTTTTGCCACCATCATCGAACAGCAACGAATCCTTTGAGATCACCTCAATGCAACGCTCGCTAGCCTCAAAGCTGGGACGCACACGAACCACGACCTGCAGTATAAGAATTTCTTGTGGTAATACTTGATTCTGCACTAAAGTAGACGATAGCAACACTAAACGGAGTCAAGATGCCATTAGAAAGAAAAAAGCAAATGCTTGTGTGTCCAATTGAACCCAAAGCTAAAAGGGAATCCATTAGATAGATTAATGCAGTTCTCGGTGGCACAGTGCGTATCACCAATGCCGCATGTCTTGTTGAATCTACGCCATTGGCTGCGATCGTTAGAAACTTAGCAATTAAAGATCACAAGGATGACCCTTTCAAAAGTTACTTCAACAACTCAACAAAACGCGAATGACAGAAGGACGACTATCTACATATCGAAGGATCTGTCGGTCGGTGTATTGCAAGAGGTAATATACATTCACAACCCACCGGATGAAACCGGATGAAACTGTATCGCCAATGATCTATCGAAGCAGAGCATAAGTACATGAACTCTTCCAGGAAAGGATTGGTAAAGTATATAGGGGGGCAAGCACATTCTTAAATTGCAAATTGGTTGAAATAAGAATCGTTGAAATTGTGTAATTTAAATAGATCAGTAGTATTATAGTTTTCATAACAGGGCACTGCTTGATAGGCAGGTACGCTGAGAGATTAAACTTTCCAAATGATTACTGCAGTGTTACTATGCTCATGTTTTACTCTCTCTCTCTCTATCTCTCCCTTTCTCTCTCTCTCTCCCACCCTATTACTGTTTCTTTAGTACAAGGTAGGAAGAGATCAAACTATAACACAATCGTCCTGCAATTCACCGTAGGTCAACGCCTTCCGGCTTCGTAACCTGACCTGAAGTTAAGTGCATTGTTATGTTGACTCACTACTAAACGTTCCTCCTGTGGCTGCCCGGTGCCACCGCGTGTCAGCGCGCTCGATGATATACCACTGCTACCGCTGCTGCTAGACCAGCCGCCGCCGACGTTGCCGCCACCAGAGCCGCTAACGCATTGCGCCATCGCAGCAGGTTATTGCTCTCTGCTGCGCAATAAACACCAGCACCGTAACTATGCTCACGCCTTGTGCCCGTGCTTACTCGTAATGCGTCGATGAACCGCCAAAAGAAAAACGCTGAAACGAAAACAAAGCCACTCATAAAATTGTCACTTGTGCATTAATCGTCAATAAACATTGGTTATTTCAAGGATCGATAATATTTATTTATTTTCTATTTGTCTGACTCTCAAGGTCTCCCAAACTCGAACGTCAACTTTGCCCGGTCAGAGCAGAGTTTCGTGTGTTGGTTTTGGAGTTGGTGTCGGTGTTCATTGCTGGTGCACGCCAACTTTCGACTTGTAGCAAAACAAATCATTAAACTAACCATGACATGCCTCAAGTATTGAAACAACACCTCTCAGGTGATAATACCAATCCACGCATAAACAGCCAACCTACCTACACTCGCTCATACACACAGCCAGTGGTGAGTGGCAAGGCACCGCAACGCCTTTGAACTTAATTAATAGTAAAATCGATTAATGGCAATGGGCAAGACAACTAATATTAAAATAGTAAAACCAACAAACAGCAAATCGCAAAACCAACCCAACCCACCAACCCCTTCAGCAATGCTAACAGAACAAAGTCATTAAACGATCTTCTGTGTGTATGTGTGGAGCAGCCCTGACGACCACAAAACCAGAGTTTTCAGCCATTTTGAATGTTGCATGCATCCGGTCAGCGTGTTCGCGCGTTGATAGCTAAGTTCGCGTAGTCTTTCCTGGGAAAGTTTTAAAGCCATTTGCATTATTGCTGTCTATGCACTTCATGCACTGGAAAGTACTATAGATTAGTCACAAAGTTTGTAACACAGCGAAGGAGGCATTAAAGATATATGCATATGTAACCTTGATCAGCTTAAGCTGAAATTTGGAACAAATGATCTATGATAGCCGTTTGATTGCTATGCTAGTTGATTGACATGATCCGCCAACCTAATGAGATGTCGGTTGCTGTGCTTGACGATTTCTACTTTGATTACTGGGGTCTTCCAGTCTCGATTTGGATATCAGAGTTCCGTAACTACCACTGTGCACTTACTATCCCAAGCAGTAGCTATCTCTAAATAATCTCTTGATATTTGAAAATATCTGTTAGACACGAATTGTACAAGATAATGTCCTAGACCTTAGACCTATCGGCCTGGAGAAATAAAGGAATCACAATGAAATAATGATCTGTGAAAAACTCAATGTGGTTGACACCCTTGTTAGTCCATGCTTCAATTTTATATTATGTGAGCGTGAAGAGCATTACACTTTTGAAACAACTGAAGCTTAGGTTATCTATTCACTTTTTATTGTCTTTTTTTTATTATTCTTATTTTATTTTGTTTTGTTTCTTGTCCATTTCTTTTGATTGTTGTGCGGTGTTTGGTATTTGTGTAAATTGTTGCGACACACGAACCCTTGCACAGATTCCGGTTATGCTGAGGGGAAACTATTGTGTTTGTTTTGGTTTTTCTAATTTTATTGTTGTAGTTACTAGTGATTCGACAGAGATAGCCGTAATGTATGGCTTATTAAGCGGTGGGATGGCTTTGTCATTAAGTTTTTTTTTTAACGGTTGGCAATTATTAAGCTACGAAAATTTTGTTTTAATTTTAATGGTAAGTTTGTAAGTTGCTAGTCTCTTGCTTCATACTCAAATGCGAATATTGTTTTATATGGTAATTGGAAAATCGTCTAGAAGAAGAAGCATCTAGAAGAAGACCAGGAAACAGTGTACCGAAAATATACAACTGACGTCATTTGGTAGAAGTCGAATGCTTTCGCATTATAAATAATTGGCGAGATTTCTAATTAAAAATGGCAACACAAACCCACGCACACGTAACGATACATTTGCACGCCCCAACCGTGCCTAAACTGGTGGTCAACGGCTCACGCTACTCTCCAATTTCGCAGTCAGCCGCATTGTTTACAACAAAAAAATTTTTTTTTTTAATATATTTATGTTCTTTTTATTTATTTATTTTTTTTTTGAAAAAAGTTTTATTAAAAGAAATTTATAATTTATGGTTTTGTAAAAAGCGTCGAGGCGGATTTCCCACTTTGCGGTGAGTTCGCACAGTAACTTCACGCAAGTAGGTTAATGATATGCGGATTTCGACCAACTTACACCTTTATCAACGACCGAGATGCCCACACTCCTGGTACGGACAGACGATAATTTCGAATATTTTTTCCACCATAATTACGTAAAATTATTTAATAACTTGATTATATTTTACTAAAATTTTTCATTTCCCCTAGGAATTATGCCTGTTCCTCAGCTTACCGCTTCAGATTTATTAATAGTCAAATTAATGACTTAATGACACCAGCTTGATTATAAAATAAATTATGGTTTCAACTTCGTTTTTTGACTAGGCGACAAGAAAACAGAGAAATTCTTTTATTTTAATCAACACCGAGCACCGCACGTTATGGTGTACAAAGTCAAACTAAATGGCTCAGAGTTCTGGTCAAAACTGTTGTGCTGTGGTTCGTTTCGTGCCTTCGTTCTGACTATGGCCTGGCTAAATTGTTTTTAGTAGTATTATGGAAATGTACATACGGCTCAGGACTCACACCACCCACACCGCCAGTCAACCAACCAGTCAAATGCAAAGTGGGTCGGTCGTTCGGTCGACCATGCCGCCCAGCAATCAATTTTCCCTTCAGATTGTCGGAATGTTAAAGCGCCATTTTGTTTGCATACCTTTGCACAAGCAGAAAAAAGGACAACAACTTCAAAACATTTCTACGCAATACTGCAGCGCAGTTCTTTGGGTACAGAACTTTAACGTTTAGCTGAGAAACTCAGTTATTGCGGAGGAATTCTTGTAAGGCAATTTTACTCGTATATTTATGACTCGCTACTTGTCAAATTTGCATTTCATTTTTTGCATGTGTTTCAATTATAGAATACATTTTTCAAAACGGTCAATTAAGTTCATTTGGCATGCAAATGTTAACAGGTTCAATTGCGATTTACCGATAATTGATATCACGTTGGCCTTTCGACCATGGCTCTGGCTCGCGTGCCTTTTTGCCAAGTGACAACAGACTAACATTTATAGGTTGGTAATAATTTTATTAGCTACAATATAATGTGTATAATATAATAATGTATATATTTGTATATTTGCAATGAAATTTCGAACTTTAACTAAAGACAAATCGGAGAAGGACGGGGGGAAAACGAGCTGTGCTTTTGCTCTTGCATTTTACTTAACTAGAGGACAGAGTAGGAGTGCTAAAAAACCAACAAACTGATTGAACAAAAACTTCTCGAAACTAGACTCGTTATAAATTTAAACTATTGTTGACTTATTGTACAAATAAATTGCTTAAACAAATTCAACTTTGCTATTTGTTTTGCTTAACTTTTCTTGTGTACTGTAGGCTTCTAGTACCAGCCAAATGCGAGAAATTGGTTATGCTATATAAACTAACTGTTTTCTTGTATAAGTAGTACGGGGTAAGAGCAGCAGCGTGTGTGTGCCGTTCAATAGCAAAAGGTCCGATAATAATGCGCGTATACTTCCGGCAATGCAGCATATTCATGTGGCAGTGAGTGTGTGTGGCGTGCCTTAAACGCACGGCTCAACGTAGTTTCCGGGGAATAGGCCAGTAACACCATCCATTACACCTTCCCACCAACCGTCATCATTCTTTTTTAGCACATAGAGCACCGAACTTTCCTGGAAGCTCAACTCATCGTCCTTATCGGCGTAATAATCATAAATTGCAACCACTATTGGAATGAAGATACCATTAAAGCCATTAGAAAATTTTAACAATTCACAGTAGCACTCACCCTTTTCTATATAATTCTTGGGCACCCAACCAGGCAAATTTTGATCTTCGGGTACTATGGGCGCGATTTGCCCGTGCGGTCCTGTGGACGTACGTGGTCGACCAAAATCCTGGTGTTCATCCTCTGGCGGTGGTGGCGGTGGCAAAGGTGGAGATTGTGAGCCCGGACGGGCAAAATTCAAGCTGAAGTGATTGCTGTGGAAATGGGTACATATAAAATAGTGGGAAACAACAAATAATAAAATAAAAAATAAGATTTAGGTATGCGGTATTTCTAATACTCTTCACGCACACAGACGCTGAGATTAAACTACGAATTTCAATGGAATGGCTATGAAAAGAAACCTTCTTTTCAAATATACAGTTCATACAGGAGCTCGAAGTCGACCACTTTGTTTGAATATCTATTCCTGAACAGCTAGAACAGTTTATATAACGGCCATAGCTAGATCAACTTTTACATAACCAGAGGTGAAATGCAGCCTTTCTAGAGCTTATGTCTATAAAAACAAAATAAGCAAAGCCGCGTATGAACCAGACCAATCCAACCGCAACCGCATTACATTTATTTCGTTCATTATCGGGTACTAATCATAACGTGACGTTGCCTCTTTCACTTCATGACAAACTTATAATACCAGTCACTGCGGGAAGACTATAATAATAGGCAAGGAAAAAAATTTATTGTAAAAACAATTTTTACCGAGTGTTATTCCTGTCAGGAAGCATGTATTAGAAGGAACAGGATTAGCATTGGCTTTATTGTTGTTTTCACACTTACCGATTAATATTCCTGCCCAGCGTGTGCATACCAATGTGGCTCTGCTCGGTCATTTCATGCTGGGACACTGTTAGCGGCGATGGTGGCGCTAATAATTTTGAAATGTGATGCTTGAATTTAGATAATACTAAATACAACACTTTATAGCTTACGTGGCATGCTGCTGCGATCGTCGTATGTAGTCGGTGGCGGCGGTGGCAGCGACTGCATCATACCGGCGTTTGGCAAATTGACATGTGTTGCTATCTGTTGGCTTGGCGGCATTGGTAGAGCACTATAACCAGCGGCCCGCTCATTGCCCGTGGCGCCGCCACCAGTAGTGGTTGTTGTGGTGGTCGTGCTCGACGAAGCTGTCGACATGCGTTTCGGATGACCAATAGGATAGTTGGGCGCATAATGAGACGGCACCTGCGGTGGATTCACAACTGGTGGTGTGCGATATTCACGGGAGCTCTTGCCCAGCGTGCCCGTGTTGCTGACCGATTTCCCCAGAGTACCTGTATTGCCTGCACGCGACATTTGGGGTGGCGTTGGTGGTTTTGTAGTTGGTGGTGGCCCAACCGATGATGGTGCAAGCGATTGCACAGATCCGTGGCTAGAACCGCGATGTTTCGGACGTGCTTGCACATTTGCATTGATACTGTGTCCAATCTCATCTAGTATGGAGTAATCGATAGGCTTCCGAACATACTTGATGGGCTTCTCCGGATTGATGGGAGCAACGATTTTGAATTGACGTGAGCTGACTTTATTTGCGGTAAGCACGCCGATTTCACTGAAATATGGAATGAATTGTGCATAAATTGTGCATGATTACAAAGATTTATTCAACAAAACTCACCGACGCGCCACCTTCTCTTTGTGTATGTGCACCGTTTGTGCGATATGGTTCATTTGTGACTCCATCTCGTTCAACTGCTGAGATTGTAGCTCCAACAGTTGCATGTAGCTGTACGCCAGCGTATTGATTTGATAGGCAACACTAGCCAGCGATTGCGTTGTATAGTTTTTGGTCGCCTCTAGCGCGGCCTTCTTATTGTCTGCTCGATAGTAGGTGTCTTCGCAATAGTCTGCCACACGTTCGAGATTTGTGTAGCTATCACGTAGGCTCTGACGGCCATCCGGAATTTCTGTGCGAATCAAAGAAGCTAATTCGTCCATTATGTTTTCACTGGCCATGGGGGCTGTGATTAGCATGTGTAAGTGATCGCCAGAACGCAAAAAAGGAGTTGAAATTTAAAAACACTTTTGATTAAATTCTATCGGATATGAGCATCATTCAAGTATCAGCTCAGCTGCTCTGCTTAGGGCGGTGACGATGTACAGCAGCGACGTCAGCAGCGACTGTGGGCAGCGAAATTGTGTTTTTTAATAAGTCCAATGTTCACAGCATAAACGTCTAGGACGTGTGAAATAATTATATTAGGACTCACCTATATTTGTGTTTTGAAGAAGTAAATGCTTGTTTTGTGTTTGTCTTGAATAAATGCAATTAAATGCAGATTAACAATTCCATTTTTGTGAAAACCGTGGCAATTGTGACAAAACTATCTTATTGCAGTTTAGTATTGCCACCGTTATGATAACTGCACTTGCTCAAATGCACTTTATATGTCGTTGGCATATTTTATTATGGAATTGTGATGAGTTTGATATCAAGTTCAAAGCATGTTAATATATGTTATAATAAAAAAATTTGTAGAGAACATTGAATTAACACATTTTAATACAAATAAAATAATTCTGGCCATACATAATATGGCAACGCAATAAACACGAGAAAGTGCTGGAAAAGACCACATTCCAGCGGCCCACCAGTCGCTTGACCAATTGGACTGAGTAATGTCAATTTTCTTCCATTTAGAGTTATAAATTTAGGCGGTATTTGTGCAATAGATATGTCGCATCAAACGGGCATTATAGCGAATGTACAGCTAAACAAAGTCCTTGGAAAGGCGAAAAATGGCAAGCTGCGTGTGGTGAAAGTTTCTATAGAAAATGGTAATTAGAAAAAATTTAGTTGTCTATATTTGTCCATCCAATTAATTTTTATCATCATGAATAGAACAGTTGACATGTTCAGCAACGGCGGATGTGAAGAAAGACTGGGAAAAAGATTATGATAAAGTGATCGGCCCGCTGCTAGAGGCCAATGTGCCTTGCTACATACTCTATCGACTGGATAAAAAAACTCCACTGGGCTATGCCTGGTTGCTCATTAGCTGGGTACCGGATACGGCAACAATACGCCAAAAGATGGTCTACGCCTCCACAAAGGCAACGCTCAAAACCGAATTTGGTTCCGCTCACATAACAGAAGAACTGCACGCCACAACGTTGGACGAGACGACACTCGATGGCTACCATCGGTACAAAAAGGCTTTCTCAGCGCCAGCACCGTTGACTACACGCGAAGAGGAGATTGCTGTATTGCGAAAAACGGAAGTCAACACAGAGATTAGCACTAATACACGTCATCAGACACTCGGTGGCATCTCTTGTCCGCTTACAGATGAGACGGTGGCAGCGGTTCGTGAATTGCTGGGTGGCACTTACGACTATTTGCAATTTCGCGTAGATCTGACTGCAGAAAAAATACATCTTGCACATGCAACCAAATTAGAATTGACTGATTTACCGAAACAGGTGCCAGAGGATCATGCACGCTATCATTTATATTTGTTTAAGCATACACACGAAGGTGACTATCAGGAATCTTATGTATTCATCTATTCGATGCCGGGATATGCTTGTTCGGTACGCGAACGCATGATGTACTCCAGCTGTAAGGCACCTTTTCTCGACCAGTTGGAAGCACTGGGCGTTGAGGTTGTGAAAAAAGTGAGTACATTTAACTCTATTGGGTATTGTTGATTGGTACGGTTACAGTAGACGCGTAAGCCATTTATAGGACAATTGTGCTAGAATTGAATTGCCTATCTTCCCACAACGACTGTCTTTTTTTTTCATTTACAGTTAGAAATTGATAGCGGTAGTGAATTAACTGAAGCATATCTACAAGACGAACTACATCCGAAGAAAATACTACATCGTCCGGCATTTGCCAAGCCAAAAGGCCCACCGAATCGCGGCGCAAAGCGTCTAACCCGTTCCACCAACGACGAAGCTTAAAGCGTATAAAATGTGTAGTATTGCTTTAGTATTTTTTCTCGCATTTTTCTTATTTGTCTTGTCAATTTAGATCGTTCTTGCCATTTGGGCTTCCTTAATAACTAACCATTTTGTGACATTTTCCTACTGTAAAAAATATTATTTTAATTTTAAAATAAACAATTATTTATTCAGACCACGACTTTTACTACATCCGTTCTCATTTTACGGAGTCAAGCGAAATGTTATCACCAACCCGTGCATCATGCGCTTTCATCACTTCTGGTGTTTTGTATTCCTCTTCCATTTGAACCTTCATCGCCTGCTGCACGTTCTCGTCGCGATCCAGTCGCCACTGATGCTGCCAGTAGCGCACCTCCTCCATCGACGTGCCCGATGCGTGCATAAGTAGTAGCGAAGCTGCGCCGGCAACACCACCCATAGCACCACCAATAATCCCACCCGCAGTCATGCCGCGTAGACCCATGCTAATCTTGTACATGGCGCCGGTAAATGAACCAGCAATCAAGTATTCGTAGATGGAAGATTTGCCACGGTAGACAGATATGCAGGTAATAATCCCACTGTAAAAGATGACCATAATTAGTGGTTATCACAAAAAACATCGCCTAGCTTACTAATATGAGGTAGTAAAGAGTCCCACACGCCAGCCCCATTTAAAGCCGCCTTTTGCAAAGTTCACCGTGAACTGATCCTGCAATTTACGCTGTGTAATAGAAGAGTTATTATTATTCTTATTATTGGAGCACTGGGATCCAAGGTCTTCAATTCGAATTATTAAACACATATATTATGTTACGAAGTGGAGACGCCGGGGCTTCCACATGCCAATGGAGCTGCTCCGTCTCTTACTAACAGATGAGTTATATATAATAAAAAACTATCACTGTTATTATTATTGCTGCAGCAGAGTAGAAATTCTCGATGTCCCAAATTTTTATAATGATAGTACTTGCTCGTATACGAGAGTTTGCAACCATTGGCCTGAGGGAAATTTTATTTTTTTGTTCTGAAACAAAGCATATGGGGATCTCCTAAGAAAAGCATATCAATATGGACAGTTGGTTTACCTTTGCATCCAAATGCGATTTAAATGCTGTCGCCTGATTATTCTCCATAAAATTCATGTAGGCGGTGCGCGATTGTGTAACACCGCCATAGATTGTGCCAATGAGGAATCCCAAAAAGCCAGCTTGATAGATTGAATTCAGTTCAGTAGAAATTGCATCAAATTCGCTTTGGATACAAATGCAATTATTCAATAAGCAGGAGAATATTACTATCACTCAATAGACTCCCACTTACTCCACTAAAAATATCTCCTTTAAACGATCCCAGCCAGTTTCGTCAGTTGGTTTCCGTTGCAGAAACGCCTTGTATGTTTTGTTATCCTTGTTCACAATGTCATTGGCAGTACGGTCAATGCCTAAACTAGGCAAGATCCCGCCTAAGATGAAGCGACCTGCACGATTGAAGAAGCTCATTCTTGGCAGACTATATGTTTTCCAGGGGTGGCAGAACCGTGAAAACCAGGAAGTGTATCATTTTCCAACACTATACTCTGCATTTGCGCACACTGTTGCGACAAGCCGCTGCAGTGCAATGCCGGAGTTGCGACATTAATGGCGTTTGCGATTGAAATGCGTGCATATTGTTTGTTTCCATTTAAAATATAATTGCTGTATAATTTAAAATATATATAATATAATTTAAAATTATACAGTGTTAAAGGGCAGACGTTTCCATCGCACGTATTTGAAAAATTATGTACGACAATGAAGAAGGTGAGAACTTTGTGTTTATTTGATACGCTGACGAAGCTTGCCGGAGTCGGCAAAATGTGCATACACATCGCGTTTGGAGCGCCCAGCTGAATGAATGAATCTTCATAAGGCTCATCACCAATTTTATTCATTTCCAAACAGATGCGTTCGAGGAGGAGAATGCGGAGGAGATTTCACACGAATTGTGGCAGGAAGCATGTTGGATAGTGATCAACGCTTATTTCGATGAGAAGGGCTTGGTGCGACAACAATTGGACAGTTTCGATGAGTTCATACAAATGTCTGTGCAGCGAATTGTAGAGGATTCCCCGGCGATTGATCTACAAGCAGAGGCGCAGCATACCTCAGGAGAAATTGAGACGCCACCACGCTTTCTCCTGAAGTTCGAGCAAATATATCTGTCGAAGCCGACGCATTGGGAAAAAGATGGTTCACCCAGTCCTATGATGCCCAACGAGGCACGTTTGCGCAATCTCACCTACTCGGCACCGCTCTATGTGGACATAACAAAGACACGTTTCGTCGAAGGTGCGGACCCGGTTGAGACGCAACATCAAAAGACATTTATTGGCAAAATTCCCATTATGTTACGTTCAACGTATTGCTTACTATCACAACTGACCGATCGTGATTTGACTGAGCTGAATGAGTGTCCGTTGGATCCAGGTGGTTATTTTATTATCAACGGTTCAGAGAAAGTGCTTATTGCGCAGGAGAAAATGGCCACGAATACAGTGTATGTGTTCAGTATGAAGGACGGCAAGTACGCGTACAAAACTGAGATTCGCTCCTGTCTGGAGCACAGTTCACGTCCGACGTCTACGCTGTGGGTGAACATGATGGCGCGTGGTTCACAAAATATAAAAAAATCGGCCATTGGTCAGCGTATCATCGCTATACTACCCTACATTAAGCAGGAAATACCCATAATGATTGTGTTCCGCGCCTTGGGCTTCGTCGCCGATCGTGACATACTGGAGCACATCATCTATGATTTTGATGATCCAGAAATGATGGAAATGGTAAAGCCCTCCTTGGACGAAGCCTTCGTTGTGCAGGAGCAGAATGTCGCATTGAACTTTATTGGAACACGCGGTGCACGTCCTGGTGTCACAAAAGATAAACGTATAAAATACGCGAAGGAAATTTTGCAAAAGGAAATGCTACCACACGTGGGCGTCTCCGACTTTTGTGAGACTAAGAAAGCATATTTCTTGGGTTACATGGTTCATCGTTTGCTGTTAGCCTCGCTCGGCCGCCGCGAATTGGATGATCGCGATCACTATGGGAATAAGCGTTTAGATCTCGCCGGACCGTTGCTTGCGTTTCTGTTCCGTGGCCTCTTCAAGAATCTGATGAAGGAGGTTCGCATGTACACACAGAAATTCATTGATCGTGGCAAGGACTTCAATTTGGAGTTGGCCATTAAGACGAATATCATTACTGACGGCTTGCGTTATTCATTGGCCACAGGCAATTGGGGTGACCAGAAGAAAGCCCATCAAGCGCGTGCTGGCGTCTCGCAGGTCCGTTTAACTAATTAACACTGCCCCACTAAAACACTAATAATTTTGGATTTCATGTTTATTTTTCTCAGGTGTTGAATCGCTTAACTTTCGCATCTACACTCTCCCATTTGAGGCGAGTGAATTCGCCCATTGGACGCGATGGCAAATTGGCAAAACCGCGACAGCTGCACAACACTCTGTGGGGCATGTTGTGCCCCGCCGAAACACCCGAAGGTGCGGCTGTAGGCTTGGTCAAGAATCTAGCTCTTATGGCTTATATTTCGGTTGGTTCGCAACCATCGCCAATTCTTGAGTTCTTGGAGGAGTGGTCAATGGAAAATCTCGAGGAAATAGCACCCTCTGCAATTGCCGATGCAACGAAGATCTTCGTTAATGGCTGTTGGGTGGGCATACATCGTGATCCGGAGCAATTGATGGCCACATTGCGTAAACTGCGTCGTCAGATGGACATTATCGTCTCGGAAGTATCGATGATTCGTGACATACGCGATCGTGAAATTCGTATCTACACTGATGCTGGTCGTATCTGTCGGCCTTTGCTTATTGTCGAGAATGGTTCACTGCTTCTGAAGAAGAATCACGTTGAGATGTTGAAGGAGCGCGAGTATAACAACTACAGTTGGCAAGTGTTGGTAGCATCCGGCGTGGTCGAGTACATCGACACACTTGAAGAGGAGACTGTCATGATTGCAATGTCGCCGTACGATTTGAAGCAGGATAAGGATTATGCCTATTGTACCACTTACACTCATTGCGAGATTCATCCGGCTATGATTTTGGGGGTTTGTGCTTCAATTATACCCTTCCCCGATCACAATCAGAGTCCACGTAATACTTATCAAAGTGCTATGGGTTAGTGGGCAGTAAATTCATTCGGCCTATAAGAAATTGCTAATTTTGTTTCTCCCACAATAGGTAAACAAGCTATGGGTGTTTATATCACTAATTTCCACGTGCGCATGGACACACTGGCTCACGTGTTGTATTACCCAATGAAACCGCTCGTTACGACACGCTCCATGGAGTATCTGCGTTTCAGAGAGTTACCTGCCGGCATCAACTCTATTGTCGCCATTTTATGTTATACCGGTTACAATCAGGAAGATTCCGTTATTCTGAATGCGTCCGCCGTCGAGCGTGGTTTCTTCCGTTCGGTGTTTTACCGTTCGTACAAGGATTCCGAGAACAAGCGGGTTGGCGATCAGGAGGAGAACTTCGAAAAACCCTACAGAACAACTTGTCAAGGCATGCGAAACGCACACTACGACAAATTGGACGACGATGGCATCATTGCGCCTGGCATACGTGTTTCTGGCGATGATGTGGTTATTGGCAAGACAATTACACTGCCTGAAAATGACGATGAACTTGACAGCACAACAAAACGCTTCACCAAACGTGACGCTTCCACATTTTTGCGTAACTCCGAAACTGGCATTGTCGATCAGGTTATGCTGACGTTAAATAGCGAAGGCTACAAATTCTGCAAGATTCGTGTACGTTCGGTACGTATACCGCAGATTGGTGACAAGTTTGCCTCGCGTCACGGGCAAAAGGGTACTTGTGGCATACAATATCGCCAGGAGGACATGCCCTTCACATGTGAGGGCTTGGCGCCCGATATTATCATCAATCCTCATGCCATTCCATCGCGTATGACAATCGGGCATTTAATCGAGTGCCTGCAGGGTAAACTCGGCTCGAACAAGGGTGAAATTGGTGACGCCACTCCCTTTAACGATGCTGTTAACGTACAGAAAATATCCACTTTCCTTCAGGAGTATGGTTACCATTTGCGTGGCAATGAGGTCATGTACAACGGTCATACAGGACGCAAAATAAATGCGCAGGTGAGGAGAAGTGATTGTCAAAAGTGTAGCTGCTCGTATACTAACTAATATTTAAATATGCGCAGGTCTTTCTTGGTCCTACTTACTACCAACGTCTTAAGCATATGGTAGACGACAAAATCCATTCACGTGCACGTGGTCCTGTGCAAATACTCGTTCGCCAACCCATGGAGGGTAGGGCACGTGATGGTGGTCTACGTTTTGGTGAGATGGAACGTGATTGTCAAATTTCACACGGCGCTGCGCAATTCTTGCGAGAGCGTCTCTTCGACGTCTCCGATCCATATCGCATACACTTGTGCAACTTTTGCGGTCTAATCGCCATCGCCAATTTGCGTAACAACACATTCGAGTGCAAAGGTTGTAAGAACAAGACCCAAATCTCGCAAGTGCGTTTGCCCTACGCCGCCAAGTTGCTCTTCCAGGAACTGATGTCGATGAGCATTGCACCGCGTCTTATGGTCGTCTAAACCGAACGACGGACTTGTGTGTGGAGCGTGTACGGTTCAAATGGGCCAGTGCTGAAAATGAGTTTTGTTCTCTAAGCTGACGTTTAAGTTAATAAGCTATAAATTTAATAATAATTTTTATGAATACAGCAGTGCTTCACTTAAAGTACGCGTAAATTATGTCGCGCCGGTGTGGAAAATATTTATCGCATAAAATTCGGGCAACTGAAACACCTTCAGACGTCGATGACTGAAACCGCCATTTGCGAGTGCCTTCACATAGAAAATGTCCTTCATGTCGATGTTATGTGACTTCAGCTCCGACTCTTTACTTTGCTTGTGCTTTGGCCTATAAGCCGCCTTCCGCGCCAACAGTTTTACGTAAATTATATCATCCTCAACGTTGTCCAAATTACGTGCCTGGTAAAGATTGTCACTTTGCTTTGGATAGATCAGTACCGGTTGTATTTCGAGCACTTCATTTGGCTTCGAGAAGTCAGTGGTGGTAGTGTCGATGTCACGCAACGTCGCACCGCTTGTGGTTGACAGGCATAGCGAAAGAACACACAACATGAATGTGAGATGCGCCGTCCTCGTGATTTGACGTTTCAACTGCAATGGCGACATAATTGCTTAACTAGAAATCTTATAAATGTTTAAGCAGGTTTAATTCTGCTGGTTCACCACATTCACAATTACCGAATTCACTTTTGATTGACACATTTCCAATTGCCGTTGATCTGCCGTCTGGGACAGCCTTGATCTTGTTCGCTCACTCAGCACGTTCAAAGTTTCGAGCTGTCGCGGTCGTGCTTATGGTGTTTTTGTGAACTAAGCACATAAACGCACCGAACACCGGACTGCCGACGACTGTGCGGCGACAAGGCCCCGATAACTTCATTTAGCCAAAAAAAGTTGTGTGTGAAGTTCGAGCGACAACATACGACGACGGAGATCGGCAGCGTCTTGCAAATATAATATAAACAAAGATCAAAACAACAGAAAATGGTTGAGCACATGCCGCCGACGTCTTTCATCGTAGTTTCAGCCGCAGTCATTTCTATTCCGTAGTTCATTCATTTAATTGAATATGCGCGCGCGCGTTCAGAATTACATTTGGCCGTTGTTGTTCATGAAATTTGTTGTGGTTGTTGTTGTTTTATTATTTAGCAAACATCTCAAACGAAAATCTATTTAAAACGTACATTAACTACTCAAGGTAGCCTCTTCCCATACGGAATCTTTTCACCGCTGCAACAACACATTTTAGCGACTTTGAGCCACAAGCCGCAAAGCCAAGAACCGCGTAAAGTAAACAGTTTTTATTTATTTTTATATAGTATTATTTCTTTTTATTTATAAATTATTGCATAAATTAAATGATTGCGCAATAATAATATTAATGGTGGCAACTATTTATAGGCTTTACATGCTCAGCCATTTGCTAAAACCCACCTGTAAAATGTGTCAGTCAGTACCACTTTTCCTGGTTATTATGCCTTTCACGTTTGGGCGAACAAATAAATCGAGAAACTTTCGATTTTTTAAAGAAATCAACCCAATTCTGGGCTTTAGAGCGACGGCGCTGGCATATGTACATAAATTTGCATTAATGTCAACGAAAAGGTATTGGATTCATAGGGTTTTTTTTTTTTTTTTTTTTAGAAATTTCGAAGCACAAAAAAGAGGAACTTAGATTTGCAAGAGAGGACCAATGAATGCAATTTGACTTATTTAATTAAAGATAGTTGCTCTATGTGGCAGCAACCAGAGGCGTGAATTTAGAACGCGTCAACTCAAAAAACACTCACTCAATGTTCCGCCCTCGTATCATGGAGTTTGAAAGAAAGTACACAAATTTATTATAAGTAAAAGTACACATTATTCGCATTCCGCTCAGCAAGCAGTGAATGTGTCTTTTACTTTTGAAATATCAAATAATAGTATTGATATTGTCAATGCGCTTCCAATATCTATGTATGTATGTATGAATGTATCTAAAACAAGACTAATTTTATGCTGCACGTCTTTATTTCTCCTATTATTTAGCATTTTGTTTTATAATTAAATGATTAACATAAATGGAGTGGTAATTTACATTTTAGTTAACGAAAGCCATTGACTTTAAATTTTATAACCTGCATTTTTCATTGTTTTGGAAAAAACACAATGTATTAGGAAAAAGGCGTTAGCTTCGACGATGTCGAAGTTGCAATAGCCCCGCTTCACATTGACCTCGAAAAAATAGCCAAAGTTCTTAAAAAATTATTGCAATAATGAAACGAACGAACGAATAACGAAAAATCTTAGTTTGTCTTTGAGTTATTAATCTATTACACAAAAAGCGGTCAAATTACCCATAGTGCAGCTTAAACTAATTATATGTAAAAAACTAACAACAAAAAAAACTAATCAATATATAAAAGAAGTTAATTAAAATTAAACAGTTATGCCTTTAAAATTACTTTTCAACTATTATTACATTATTGTATTTACAATAAATAACTTTTCTCTCTTTTGTGTTATATTAAAGGATTTTCTTTTACAATTTCAGCTACCTGCTCAAGTGGGCAGTTGGTCACAGTCCATGTGTCTCTATAGTTTCTCCATGCAAAATGACACCGACACTCCATCCGTTTGCACTGATGTCATATTCACCCCACCAACAGCTGCACGTTTGCTCGCAGAATCATCAAAGAAATCAGTTATGTCCCATATAACTATGTACTGGTCAAATATATTTTCTCATATTTTCCCTTTTCGCCTTAGGTGCATTTCTACTTGATTTGACATGCCGATCTTGACATGATGTCAACACAACCGCGTACTAAATGCGCTCGCGCACAGATATGACCTCTTCCTCAATGGAGGATTGGGTTTAAGGCACAGGGTACATTATGAGTACCCCGTTCTCTTTAAATATACAATACGACTAAAAAAACTACGATATAACTAAAAATATAATACGAATATAACTAAAAATCGAATGGTCAAATAGCCAATGGCCTAAACTGTGAGTGAATGCGGCTACGATCTCAAGTATAGTTGCAGTTGATGGTGATGGGTCCTTAATGCAGACAAATTTACAATTATTTATGTAGCTGACACTTCACAAGAAATATGTACATATGTATATAGGTCTCCGGCTTAATGAATAACACTACGCCACGTTTAATAACGAACTTAGGTAGGTCTGCTCCAGGCAGTTGCAATGAGTATTAAATTTTCGATCACACCATGACATGTGCTCATTATGATTTCGTCACTGCACTATGCCACCCAGAGGATCTTCCTGACAGAGTCCTCTCTTAACATAAGTTACATTTAAATTAAAAGTAATTTTAAATGCATAACTGTTTAATTTTAAAGTAGGGAAAGTAGCCACGCCATTTTCTTGGCTTTTGACAGAACTGTTTGTTTTACCATAGTAGTATGTCTTCCAAAAGTGAGCCTTCTGTCTAATAAGACTCCCAAATATTTGTGTGCTGGTTCGTGTTTGATTGGAGAACCCAGCATAGAAATGGCTGAACAAGTCGCTGATCTGATAGTAAATGTGACAGTTGCACATTTGTTTTTAATTTATGCCAATATTCCACCTTTTGGCCTACATCTCAAAACTGTGTACATACTCCTGAAGCGCACTTGCAGCATCACTAATGTGTATGTGGCTATGAGAACGTTGTTCCTGTCTACAGAAGATATAGAGTTAGGTGTGTGCATGTCTGCTGTATAGGGTATAGAGAGTGGGTGCAGATTTGCCTTTTAGAAAAGTATTTATTATGATTTCTTATTTCTTCTAATCCTGCCTATTGGTTGGTTTTATATAAATGTAAGAAAAGCAAGTTAGCAACAAATTTCGGCTCCTTTGTCAATTGAATTCATAGATGGGCTTTCCGTCTGCGTCCAAGGTACTTTTGCACTTCTGGAAGGCACAAACTAAATACAATGCTGTAAGGACAAAATAACAAAATATATTAACATACAAATCTCACACAAGTCAGAAGCGCTTACTTATTGCTTCCCACTCGTCCTTGCTTAGCGTGGCAACCATGCGGTTGGAATTCTTGCCATAGGCCTCGCGGATGTGCTCGTACTGTTCGTTTTTGGCGCAACTAGGAACCTGCACCGATTCCAAGCCATTCATACGATTCATCAGCTGACGACCTGCAAGTTGCCGATAAGGGTAAAGTAAAGATTTTATTGTGATACGTGGAACTAAAATGCTATGCTCACCATTCGGATACATTTCCTCATAGTATTCGGCAAATGTTGATTTGCGTACCAGCTTGAGGCCGTGTTTGCGGCACAGTTTTTCAAGCGTCGGGAAATGAACAAGGAATTCGGGACAATCGACGACGCCTTCCAAGTGGAATTGGTACTTTGCGCCGAAAAGTGGTGGGGGATTTGTAGGACAGATGAATTCAATATTATAGATTGAATTGCCGAAACTCTTGCCATTAGGTGAGTCACGTAAGCGACGCATAATCTCACAAGCATTCGGTATGGTTGCTATGAAATAACCGTCAGGCTGTAGGCATTCGGCGGCGTTGCGTACCATGCAATCGGCCCGTGAGAACGACTCAAATGAATAGTGAAAGGCAAACTGGCATGAGACTAAATTAAGCGTTATGGAAGGATATTCGTAGCGTTCACGTAGACGTACAAGAGTCGAATCGCAAGCAAAAAACTCTGCCGTAAATTTGTGGTCATATACCATACGGTGTGTACGAGACAAATTGTCATTGTAACGTTGTCTGCACTGATTCACCGACACTTCAGCGATGTCCGTGCAAATCAAATGCGTAATATTTGTCTGCTTCCACTTGAGCATATCGCCACCTTTGCCGCAACACATGTCCAGTACGCGAATCGCATCGCCGTTGCGTTTTCTCCGTTCTATATATTCAATATACTCATTGATAAGCATACTTTTAATCCAGTTGTTGAAATTGCGCATATAGAAGATTTTCGATCTACAGCGCTCTTTGCGACCGGCTTCACGCAATTTGTTATAATGTGTGGCGACCACTTTCATATTTCCATCGCTTGTTGAGCTCTGAGGTTCTGCGTTTTTGCCATCTCTGACAATCTGTGTCTGTGTGTCGTCATCATCAAGTTTTTGACGTTTAACAATGGGCTCCTCACTTTGGCTACGACTCGTGCTGGCTGCAGCTACCGGTTCCGGCTTCGTTGTCGGTGTCACAGCCGTATCGTCATCACTGGCGTTCCCTTCACTGCCGCCGCTCCCACTACTTTGACCAGACGATGCACCTTCTGTTGTAGACTGTGGCTTGGTAGTTCCTGATTCATCGTCGTCGCTCGATGAAGATGATAAATCATCTGTTGTCTCACACTTCTCGCTCATATTGCTTCTAGCAAAATAACATATGATCGAGAAAGCGTGGTCAAGACGCGCTCTGTAAAGAACAGTTTTTCACAAACTGAGAGAGATGAGCGCATGCCATTAAAGTAAAAAAGCAATGAGAAATTAATAAATACCATTTTATTTATTGCATAAATTGCTTTTGTTATGGATAAATCTATCTCAAATTTTTGTCCAGAAAAAAATGTAGGGGTGTGACAGAAAAAGAATAATCTAAACATTCGTTACATTACACTATGTGAAATTTGACCGATTTTGATACCGAAAGCCATTTTTCGTTTAAAATAATATATCTCCACAGTTATTCTATTAGAAATACACATTCAAGCATAATGTTGCATACGAGAAGATCTGATTTAGTACAACCTTGTCCGAATAAGAGCCCCCAAGCACACCTGTTGTTGACAGAGGAAAAGTACTTATAAAATTGCCTTTTTATGAATGATTTGCCAAGGTTAAAAACTTACTAAAAAAAAAACTAATTTATTGGTCTTTTTTTAATGGAGTGTTTTAATTACGGTTCGTATTATGTGTTGGTACACTTCAACTGTGAAAAATTAAAGTGCTTTCTTTGAAATGGTCTGTTAATATGAGACATTTTCAAAAAACAGCTTTGTAAATAAAACTCGTTTTTGTAAAGAGCTACATATTTTTGTTAGCTTTTCTTAGCTGTGCCGTTATTTTTTATTTAATAAATTCTTATTTCGATTCACTTTACCGCAATGTGCGCTTTTCCCGCAATTTCATTTGTTAAGAATTAACCCCACTTTTAGCAATGCGGACTCGTTTGCTGGAAAAAAGTGAAGAGGCGAACTGAACAGGAGCGTGTGATTTTCGATTGTTTTAAAGCAGTTTCAAATAGAAGCACATGTGGTTCGTATTTGGACAAAAATCAAAAAATGTTGTCTTAATTTGTCGTTGAGATGGCAGAAATGTGGAAGAAAACTGAAGCGGTTTGAAAAAAAACATGCTGCCTGGCTTGATGGAAAAACAAAATTAACCAAACAATTAACTAACCAGCACACAAATATTTGGGAGTCTTATTAGACAGAAGGCTCACTTTTGGAAGACATACTACTATGGTAAAACAAACAGCCAAGAAAATGGCGTGTTTACTTTCCCCCAAAAACAAGCTTTCTCTAGCCAACAAAGTAGCTATTTACAAAATTATATTGAATCCGATCTGGAAGTATGCGATGCAGGTGTACGGAATAGCCATGCCTATTTGTTCTTCTGTGTTTATGCAAACTAGTCCCTAACTTTACTAGTCCCCCAAAACTAGTCCTTCACTTTCGGTTTTTTCGCCGTCCCTTCATTCGTTCGTTTATCTTTTGTAAATTAAATTACGAAAAGGGCAACAGTAGTGTGGTCGAAGGAAGCTACTCAATTTTTAATAGAAAAAATGCAAATCAAAAATTTTAAATTATTATTGCACGTAAAGTGCAAAAAAAATGTAAGTAACTGTCAAAAATGTTGAAAGCGAGTGAAGATAATGTAATAACTCAGACCAATACCAAAGAGGAATCAATGATTACTTGAGAGAGTTGATTTGCCAAGTAGTAATACCCGTCTAACAAAACAAAACGTTCCGTTTTCTTCTTTCATTTGGCGTGCATTGAACTAAACCAAAACAAAATGTGCAACTTACTCTTAAGTGCTGTTTAACATGTGGTCGGTTTAAGACGATGAGACTGTGGCAACGCTGTTTTCTGTTTGTCAAGTTTGCGAGCAAAATAATGGAAATAATTGAGAGTGATGCGTCTATACAATCAAATGTCCATTCAATTCATTTCGCTTGGTATTTCTAACCACAGTTTCTCGATTGTTACTTTATTAGCATGATCTTTATCCTTATACAGTCGAATCGCGATAATTCGTACCCCGATAAATCGAAAGCCTCAAAAAGTCACTCCATCAACAATCACTTCAATTCTACAGAAGAAAGAATTTATTATGGAAGCAGCCTCACGCAGTATATAGAAAAGGCCCTACTATTGCAGACAAGACGTGGCTTATCCGGTATGTTAACACATAACGACATTTTAGAAGAAGCTGCGGCTGTTAGTAATGAGAGGTGATGAAGATGACGGCGCAGACAAAGAAGAACTCAGAACGGATAAAGAAGCAAAATCGGCCATCTAACAACTAAAATATTATATAAATATAACAAATCATTATATCCAAAGAAATGTTTTTGGTTATTTAATAAGTTTGGAACACTCAATTGAAAAATAAGTGAACAGCACCACAAGCAATAAAATATCACAAACTTTTTGTTTTATCTTTTTATTTTCCTATTAAATTAATATTATGTAAGATGTAAATACTCTATGTATATTCAGTTATACAATTCAAATAAAGTGAAAATCAAAGGAAATATAAGAGCCCCGTTAATTCGTATTTTTCTGTTTTTAACCTCGATAAATCGAAGTCTCTATAAATCGAAAACTCCTGTAATTCGCAATAAATACTGTTCCCTAGCAATTTTGAATTATCGGGATTAGACTGTAATTATAAATTGGGCTTTTTGCCTCTACTAACTATAATTTTCCCGCGTTAATGTCCATTTCTAAGAAAATTTCACGTGGAATGAACCGATTGACTAACCGATTCTTTTACGTAAAACATCAAAGCGAAGAGTCCACACTTCGTTTCATTCTATACACCATCTTCACAGCAGATATGCCAATTTTCCAGGATGTTAGTGTTGCAACATATGCTGATGACACGGCAATATCGCAACCAGCAACTCACTCACAGAAGTCTCACAATATCTGCAAGCAGAACTCTGCCTAATTGAGAAATGGCTAACCGTGTGGAAAATAAACGTAAATTCCGAAAAATCGGTCAATAGTACATTTTCATTAAGGAAAGGACTGCGCCCCAGTAAAATTAAATGGTGTAGAAATACCACGAAGCGATTCGGTGAAATACCTTGGAGTGCATCTTGACCGCAGGCTGACTTGGAAGACACATATTAAGCAACTCTGTTTAAAAACGAAGTGGATGTATTGGCTTCTTGGCAGAAATTCCCAACTTATTTTAGAAAATAAAATCCAGTTGTACAAAGCAATATTGCAACCAGTGTGGACATATGCTCTGTAGCTTTGGGGTACAGCAAGCACATCAAACATTGAAATCTTGCAGCGATATCAATCTAAAACTTTGCGGACCATAGTTAATGCCCCTTGGTTTGTTTCCAATATAGCAGTTCACAAAGATCTCAAGATACCCTTAGTCATACACGAAATAAAATTGTTTAGTGTCAGGTATATAAAGAGACTGTACAATCATACCAATAATTTAGCATTAAATCTAGTGGATAATAGCTGAACTCTTAGAAGACTGAGAAGATTTCATGTTCTTAATCTACCCGATAGAACTTAGGAAAAAAATGTTATCTAATTTTACTGAGTAATATACATACTATTGAATAATAACTTGTCGCACTGGTGAATTAGCTGTTACTTACTACTACTTCAAATAAAAGGCCTAAAATATTTGTTTACTGACTAAGTGTAGTCTGATTGCAAATTAAAATGAATAAAAAAAATGTTAAAAAAATATTCGGATGTAGTTCTAATAAAACCACTCCCTTCCTGCCCTGCCTTCTGTTAGCAAAAATATTTAAGGTTGATATGTTAAGTTTAAGGTTTACAACAATTGGTACAAAAATTGTTAGCTATCGAAACAAGCTTAGTAAACGACGATATCATTGAAAATGCCACACCAGATCTTTAAAATGTTCACTCTTCTCTCTCGCACACTATGATTGCCCATACACTTACTCACTGCACACACCTTAACTTGGTCATGCCTCACAAAATCGTTGAAATGTTCTTCCTTCTCTCACTCACTTCGGCACTCCGTACACAATTCCAGACTTCTGTCTAAGCTTATTTCCGCTTATACACAGTTGTGGAACCGATAGACGGCACTGCTAACACCTTTCAACGCCTAAGCATATTTCTGCTTTAAGCTTTCCGCTTTTGCATATTTGTTACAATTTTTCGTAACCAAACAAGGACCCCTAAATCATTTTCAATGATAAAAATTATCTGTGTGAGATTGTTATTGTACACTAGTAGGGAATTCTTTTTGGATGATTAGTGGGCGCGCGGTTGCCGTTGGGACCAACGGACACTCACATACCTGGCTGATATCGTTATAATGAAAGTGTGACACACAGTACTCCTTTTAATTGCGCATTTTCGACACGTCCAAAATCACAAATTGTGGTCATGAAACTCAGTTTTACATCGAAAATTTAGAACAATTAATTTCGTCGTGTTTTTTACGAAGATTTATGCCAAATATTTTTTCGAAGTGCGACGTCACAATAACAATAAAAAAACTACTACCGAAAATTCTCTGTCCCAACTTCACAACAGCTGTGTCGAAATAGTATTAGTAGAAATTAGTATTATTATCTGAACGGACTATTGGAGTTACCTTGCTCGAGTTCGCAATTAAAACAATTAAACGTCTTAAAAAATGTCTTTTCCGATAACCTTTATTTAAATATATATATACATTTTATTAAAAAGTTTGGGTTGGTGCTTAAATTTAAAATATACAGTAGTCGTAAGTAATATAAATCCACAGCACTTTCAGTTTTAGTGGATGTAGGGCTCACGCTAAACTCCGACATCCTTGATACGTGGCTTTGTCATCTTTAAGGAATGTACTTTCTCCAAATCGAGCGACTTCACGCCGTACAAAGACAGTTCCACTAGTCTGTTACAGTGAGCGATGATGAGATCGATGCTATTGGAGCTAATTCTGTTACAACCGGTCAGATTAAGGTGACGCAATCGCTTAAGACCACGTACGATATGATCAACTGCATTATCGGTGACCATGGAACAGACTGGTAGGCAAAGATGATCAATGGAAGGACAATTAGCGACGAGTCCTTGGAAACCATCGGCGGTGAAATTGCCGTTGTTGGTCAGTACAAGTTCACGCAACTCGGTAAACCGCAAAGCTGTCATAATCGTCTGATTGGTGAGGCTAGGACAGTGGACCAAGCTCAACACGCGTAATCCACGTAGTCTAGTAATTGGATAGGGATCATCCCCAAAGCCCAAGAACGCCTCATCCGTAACGCCGTCGCAATAATCTATTGAGAGCTCCTGCAAGCCAGTCGCGTACTTGAAAACGGCTGCTAACGAATTGTTCGTCACTACATTGTGACAATTGTATAAGTAAAGTTTCTGCAAATTGGGCAAAAGCGCAACCAGATTGCTAAGGGCGATTTCATCTAAGTCGTAATTGTCATCCCAACCGTCGCCAAACTTCAAGTCGAGCCACTCCAACGTTGAGGACCACTTTTGGGTCACGATATGCAAATGATCACCAGTCAACTCTATTACGCCCGTCAAATCGATGTGACTTATGGGCGCCTCCTCTGGCAGTGCACTCAAAATCGCGGTAACCACAGCAGAAGGGCAATACCCAGACAGCTTTAGCGTTTGGAGGTTTTTCATCTGCTGGCATGTCGTGGCCCAATGCATTTTTATTAGTGGGCCTCTACAGAAATTTAATTCCACATATTTGAGTGTCCTAGAATGATCCAATAGAACTTCCGCGAGTTGCATCTGATATTCGAATCTGTATGGAAACTCAATCCGTTGAAGAGGAACTGTGGTGAATTCGCGCGTCAGTTGACGAAGCAGTTCCCGCTTTGCTTTGCATTGGAAGCTAAACGAATCGCACCCAAAGCCAGTCAATTTGGGAAACTTACTCAAATTCAGACTTTCCGCGGGTTTATACTCTGGCGTATCGTTGACCACCATCAGACGCAAATTAGGACAATGTTCTTCAATGCTTTTAAAAACGGGAGACTCAACCACACGCACGTGTTGCACGTGGGGACCAATCATGGCAAGTAAACTGTTAAGTTTCTCTGATGGCTGCACATTGCGCAGCTCCAAGTTACGGCGCACACAATTATTGTTACCCTCCGATATACACTTGCTAATATAATCCAGATTATCAGAGTCGATGCGAATCGTCGTGCTCGTCATTAAGTCCGAGAGATTGATGATATGGTGCCAACGCTTGCACACTGGCCGCAGTTCCAACTTGTCCGAGGACGGAAGGTAAGTGAGCATCTTCAGCCACAGCTCGTTGGGAAGATCCTCCAATCGCGCAGTCTGCTCTTCTTCGTACATTTTGTGGTTGTTGTTTTTTTGTCACCAAAGTCTGTTTCTTTGTATTTTAACTGTTCAACTTTGTGTCGGCAATAAATCCTTTGTCCCACTCTGTCTTTCTTTCAAATGACAAGACAAGCTGACTGCGATTCAAACGAAAAACGAATATAAAAGAGATCACATCAAAGTTAATTTTGCTAGTGCAAAATATAGAATTTTTCTAAAATTTTAAGTACGCAGACTAGAAAAACTTAAAGCTGAGACAGAGAAAACAAACTGAACAGAATGCGTGTCTCGGCCTCACTACGGTTGTTTGAAAACGTCGCAGCGAACCATAATTAATGTAAGACCCCTAATTACACTTGGCAAATCAACTCTGTTTTCTCTCTCTCTCTCTCTCTCTCTCTCTCACAAGCAGTGCTTGTGGATAAGGGAAGTGCGCAGGTACGGTGTACAATTAATACTTTTTCAACACTGACATTTCTTTTTGTGACCGTTCGGTTTTTTCGCCGTCACTTCATTCATTCGTTCATCTTTTGTAAATTAAATTACGAGAAGGGGCAAAAGTAGTGTGGTCGAAGGAAGCTACTCAATTTTTAATAGAAAAATGCAAATCAAAAATTTTGAATTATTATTGCACGTAAAGTGCAAAGAAAATGTAAGGAACTGTCAAAAATCTTGAAAGCTACTGAAGATAATGTAGTAACTCAGATCAATACCAAAGAGGAATTAACGATTACTTGAGAGAGTTGATTTGCCAAGTGGTAATACCCGTCTAACAAAACAAAACGTTTCGTTTTCTTCTTTCATTTGGCGTGCATTGAAGTAAACCAAAACAAAATGTGCAACGTACTCTTTAGTGCTGTTTAACACGTGGTCGGTTTAAGATGATGAAACTGTGGCAACGCTGTTTTCTGTTTGTCAAGTTTGCGAGCAAAATAATGGAAATAATTAAGAGTGGTGCGTCTACAAAATCAAATCTCCATTCAATTCATTTCGCTTGGGATTTCTAACCACAGTTTCTCGATTGTTGCTTTATTAGCATGATCTTTATCCTTATACAGTCGAATCGCGATAATTCGTACCCCGATAAATCGAAAGTCTCAATAAGTCGTAACAAACTGTCGGCCCCTTGAAAAAGCGTCGTTAATTCGTAAAAATCGAATACATTTATCGTATTTGTATTTACAACGCAATGAATATTTAACCTCTTATCGTAATTTGTTTTTAAAATCTCTTATAATTCGTAATGCAAAGCGGAATTCGTTGTCAGTTTAATTAACGTTAACTTTTGTAGAACATTTTGTCGCCTTACACGCACGTTTTTGTTCTATTCCAAATTTGTTTTTTCGTAGTTTGCTAATTTCTTTCAAAGTCTTAGGGTGTGTCTCGCACAAACAAAACATAATTTCAGCAATTGATAATGGAGCAAAAAGAATTGAGGTAGCGAAACAATTCGAAATCACTCCATCAACAATCACTTCAATTCTACAGAAGAAAGAATTTATTATGGAAGCATCTTCACGCAGTAAAGAGTTTTTTATTGAACAATCGGAGTTTTATTGAACAATCTTCGGTCAGCTGGATATCAGTTTTCCTGCCATTTTTTGCGAAGTAGTCTTTTATTTTTTTATCTGTCGCCTCACATCAAGACGAAGAAGTAATGGTGTTGATTGTCATTTTTTGGAGTGCATTCAAGTGCTGCCCCATGAATGGCGTTTGTGAGATGTTCAAAACCAAAGTTTTGCTAATTAGTTTTTAAACTCAGTTAAATTTGTTTTCTTAGTGATCACTCGGTATGGTTTGGCCTTCATATAAACTGTCGCACCGTATGTTACAATGAGGCGAATGGTCGCAGATGTTGGGGTACGCCAGAGTAAAGAAAAATATCCATTAAATCTGGTATTTTGCGGGGGTTCTGTCAGCTAGTATGTGGGTATCCTCAATGTCCACCAAGGATGCCTTCAACTTGATCAAATCTTGTTTTGATTGACATGCTATTATTATCATATATCATCATCAACATATACTAACAAGGCCTTCGTTTTAATTCTATCTAAGCTACAATAAAAAATAATAATAATAATATACTAACACTAATGTTAGATTTGTTCCGTTACGTAGTACATAAAGGCATGGTACCGCGTTGTCCAATGCTGTAAAATCAAGTTTGCGCAACACACTATCAAGCTTGGAGTTCCACTACCCTACTGACTGCTTCAATCCATATATGGCCTTTCGTAGTCGCAACACTTTTCCAGATTTGCTGCCACAAGCAAAACCTCCGGTTGCTTCATATACACAATGTCGATTAGGTCGCTATTTAAATATGCCGTTAATACGTCCATTTGGTGTAAGTAACATTTCAATTCTGCAGCACTGGCTAACAATAAAAGCATGCTCTCCATCCGAAACACAGGTGAGAAAGTTTCGAGATAGTTTACACCATACTGCTGTGAGCATCCTTTCACAACTAGTCGTGCTTCAAAACGTTCTACTTTGCCGTTAATGCCACGCTTAACGCTGTAAACCCATTTGCAACCTATTGCATAACTTATTTTCTAAACTTGTAACCTGCATTTTTTCACCTTGTTTAAATCGTCTATGTCATTGTAGGTATGGAATTCTAAATTGAATCTTAGCTTTAGTTTAATCTTGGTTATTTGTGGAGGCTGATGCTGGCTGTTTTTATCTGTAGCCAAATATTTAGCACGTAGACCTTAGCTTTGGTATCGCATGATCACCAAAGAAATTATCAATTAAGAGCAGCTGAGCCCAGTCTATGTGACTGGGTGAATTTTGATGGCACTTGGGCCTGCCCCATGTGAGATCAGTGTGTGCTCATTTCGTAGCTACTAAGTCAATGTAAAAAAAGTGGTTAAGCCTTGATGAGGATTATGCTGCAAAATACAGGGTAGTCCAAAAGTAATGTTATAGTATGAATGTGTCTTAATTTTTACAAGAATTATTTGTCAACAAGCCAAGAGCGATATACACTTGAAGGACAGGGATATATTGTTACTGCTTATTTGACAAATTTGAGAATTATTTCGTATCAAAAATTACAATGAGCGACGAAGCCAATTTCCACTTAACTTGTTATGTAAACAAGCAAATTTTGCGTTTCTACAGAAAATGCGTGAAGAGTCATTGCGGCGCCTCAAAGTTTCTCTTTGATGTGGAGCCAGAATTTTTGCGAGCAACAATTCCAAATGCCGTAAGACGAGTACAATTGTGCATAAGATCGGGAGTTCGACAACAACCGTCCAGGATCACATACAACAACCAAGCATACAATAGCCAATCAGTAACAACTTCAAAGGAAGTGCCTCCAACGCCAACAAATCCTACACTTCCCAACTTATAACCGAAACCAAACTAAAAGTTTTCCCGAATACAGGCTCTAAGCCAAAAAGCCAACTCAAAACAAAGCACATATCAACATAACCTATACCAAACAACAAACCAAACAAACAAACACCTACCCGGTGCAGCCAGGGAACATGAATACCCTACTACCAGCGCTCTACCGTTTGCCCCACCGGCTGCCACCAGCGCTCGGGAATACTCACAGCTGCTGCCGGGTCCACTGGCGCCGGCCCCCGCATTCCATACGGGAGGAGCTTCGTGGCGGTGGTTGCTCGGCGGCATACAATATAACAAAACAAAAAAAAACCTAACTGTAAAAAAAAGGAGAGGAATACAATTTGGGAACAAATAATGCGAGAGATGAAGGAGTTTGACCGCACAGATCCCTTTTCTAAAGATGAAGCGACTAGATGTTTTATAAATATAGTGGGCACATATAAAAAAATGAAGAAGCGTAATAATACATCAGGTGAGAGTTCTACAAACTGGGAACTTTTCGATGTCTTAGATGAGGGGTTTGGCAGCCGCAATTCCGTTCAGTTGCCAAAAGAATTGTTGTAAAGTTCACCTCACAACTTAGTGGAAGATTTAACAAGCCATGACTCGGGGACACCCACCGGTAGCCACTCGACGATGAACTCGGATGTAACACCTTCAGATAACACCACGCCAAGATATGCAATAAAACGAAAACGATGCGACGTTATGGACTTTTTGAGCAAAGAATCGGAAGCAGATGCCAAAATGATGAAGAAACTGTTGTACATGGCGGCAGAAAAAATTGCGGTGGAAGAAGAGAAAGTAGCTGAACTGAAGGAAATTCGTACCTTATTACAGAGAATTGTATTTCTTAATTTTTTACAAGTTTGATAGAAAAAAGGTTTAAATTTTTGAAATTTAATTAGGCTTTAAAATATATTTAGGCTGTTAGATATTTCGCGCTGAGGTTAAAGCGAACCTGTCTTTGCTTGGCCTATGGCTGAGAGATTCTTGTATTCGGCGCTGAGTTCGGCGATGAAGAAGGTCGATGTAAAAGAGAGAAACCAAATTAGTTGGTGGCCTGGCTTGGGTTTGCCAAGCCATTCGCGTTTTGCCAACAAACATCGACCAGATGTACCACGCGAAGTTAAATGACAACAGCACGGAGGAATAATTACATTCTCGGATTTCCATGACCTTAGCCAATCGATTACTTCACGGAAACCAGTTGCTAATTTTCCCTAGTCTTACTTCGTGTATATATTTATTTATTTTATTTCATCGAGTAAAAGACTAATTTCATAGTTGAGCATAAATTGTTGTATTTTATTCGATTAAATTGAGTTTTTTTTTTCAGTAGCAAAACAAAAATTCGTTGAAGACGAATCGATTCTCACTCTTAGGTTTCATGTGTTTGCTGTCGTTGTTCTTGTTTGTAGTTTAAAAGAAGATACATTTTAGTTGACTCTTAAATAATTCGTTGCTACCTAACTAGAGCACGCCCATGATTATAAACTAAGAACTAACTGACTGCAATCGAAATAAGGACACGTCTCAACTTCCAACAAAAGTCGTTTCACTATTTTTCACTTACAAGATAAAGAACACGCGAGCAACCAATAAAAACCGAACTAAAACTAATCAATCCCAATTGAGATTCACCTCATCCTAGCTGAAGCCGTGTACTAAATGAAATAATACCAATGCACCGATTCCGAAGCTTTTCACATCTTTCACATGTAAGTATCGATTTACGCTTACTAAACTAATCATTGATCCGGCGCTTGAGATAGAATTCGATCATGTTGTCCAGATCGGAAATGGACTGCTTCGATTTCTTGATGTCTGAGCCGAGGACGCGCAAGTTGCTGCTATAGTCGGGCAACTTATCCAGACTACTGGCAATGTCGAACGCCACATTTCGGGCGTGTTGAGCAAATGTTATGGCCCCCATACCGCATTGTTTAATGGATCGGAATTGTTTGAAGTCTTCCTTGAGTTCGCCATAATCGAGCACCTGCCACTCGCCAGTCTCCATGTTCCACGTGAAGAGTATACGGCATTCGTACTGACGCCGATGAAAGACGCAATCAATTTTGCCGGTGCAGTTTAGGCAGTTTGTCGGCGCGGTGGGCAGCTGATCGCGTGCCGAGAACTGTGCCATCAGCAGGCAGCTGATGGTCTGGCTAAGTGGGCAAACATTGATCACTTCGTAGGCCCAGTCGTAGAAGACGTCGTAAGTTTTCTGGTGCTTCTGGCACAGCACGCTGATCACGTAGTAAGAGAACGTTTCCAGATCGAATGAGTGCTGCGTAATGACGGCGCTCGTGCAGCGGCGGCGTTGATAGGACGCCTGTGAGACCATTTGCATTTCGGAATAGCATGCGCCGTGCACTTCCATGGGAAGCGATGTGTGATAACCTGGCGAAATGCAGTCATCCTCTTCGCTTGTAATCACCGATATGGCATCGTCCTCCTCCACGTAGCGACGTCTGAGTTTCTTTGTGCAGATTGGTTTCTCGGGCATTGTGCCTCCTTGCAATGGCACTTCGACCATGCGACAGTGTTCCTCACGACGTGGCGACATAAACGATAGGCTGCCATTGGGTGACATTGAGCCGCCGAGCTCAATGCGTTTTGTCATCGAGACCTGTAGTGGCGAGAGTGCGCCAAGTGGCTTAAAGCTCAGCATATGTAGCGTTGCCTGCGAGAGTGGCGGCGACTTCTGGCTGTAAATCTGTGCAGCGGTCGACTGTCGATTGGGCGATCTCATGACGCTGGAGCTGGCCGACGAAGGGCAGGACGGTGGCGATCGGAATTCCAGGTGAGCTGAGTTTGGCGATGGCGATGTGAAATGGCGTTGTTCGCTACCCGAACAGGATGGCTGCGATGGATGTGGTGATGACGATGGTGATGCGCAGGGGGAGTTGTGAAAATAGTGTGCCGTGGGCGAAAAACGATGAAAGCTGCGATTGCTCGAATGTGCGCCGTTGCTAGATGTGCTGAATATTTGTGTACCAAGACTGGAAGACTTACCGGCGGAGCGCATCTTAGTGAAGGGTATAATGTTTTCAGAGTTATCCTCGGAAAACTCGTACTTTTTGTCTGCCAGACGACGTTTGCGCAATGTGGAAATCTTTTCACATTTTTCGTTGTCCTCGGAGAATTCATAAGCATTCGATTTGTCCGCAGTTGTGGTTGATGAAGTCGTGGGTTCTTGCAAATCGACGGTAACGATGCCATTACGAAAGGTTTTCGTGACAATGCGTTCATGACGCTTTCGCTTGAGACCAGCGTATAAAACGCTGCCGTTCTTAACAGTTGTATTGTTGCCAGAGGCTAAGGAGCTTGTGACAGGCGGCTCCGTTGAGGAGCTTGCATTACAAGAAAAGATTAGTTCCTCAAAGTTTTTACGTGTTGTATCCACAGAACGCTGCTGGCATTGACCTTCGTTGTTGCGCACAGCACTGGGATCAGACTCGATATCACTAAAATCAGCAATAATGCGTGCAACCACATTGTTCTGGCCATCAGTCGCATTGCCGATCTCCAGCTCAATACTTTGCTGACAAAATGTGCTCTTCTCTTCTTCCTGCGCCTGAACGTTGCTCTGCAGCGTGTAGGAGCTATTTTCCGCCGGCATATCCACATCGATGCGCAGCATGTGCAGAAATCCATTAGCGATAATCAATATGCGCTCCGGACACAGAAGATTAATGTGAGGTACGAATTTCGGATCGCAGTCATTTGAGCCATATTTTGTGTGCACCGTCAGACTGCAATTCAGGCAGTGCGCATTTAATTGGAAAACTGAAATGGCAACAATTGTAATACATCTCGGCTTTTGTGAAATAGTCAACATACAAACACATTCTTGACTTTCACGCTGCTTTTTGCACTCCAAACAGCCGAGCTTAGGAACTTTTACGTATGTTATGTACGAATCGTCGTTCTCTTCCATACGCGCGCCATGTACAATCAGCACTCTCGTGTCGGCGTTCTTCCATTGTGTCATAGTGACCACTTTAATATTATCCACTCCATGGTCGTCGAAGAGGCAGCATTTTAAGTATCTGCGTAGTGGTTTGTGCGGTTGGAATACCCAAAAGAAAAGACTATCGTTTGTGGTTAGTTCCGTAAGTTTAAGAGACATCGTGTATGAGTGGCTACTTACGTATATCGGTAGCCTACATTAAAGGTATAATGATTAACTGCAACGTTATCATTGCAACAGACTTTATAGCTAAGCAGGAACTGTCCACAGGCACTGAGGCCCATAAATATGTGTCTGTATGACATGGAAGCGCGGTTTTAACAAAGTCAGGGTATAGTTATTTCAATTAAAACTCACCCCTGAAGGAAGCGATTATCTACAATGTCTTTGAGACAAAACGATAATCTATTTGGCACCTTATTGAATGCCCGTCCAACTGGTTGACCGGCATATGACATTTCTGCGAAACGCTAGAATAAAAATAAGGTGATTTAGTAATAGTATAGATAATTTATTATACAGACACAACCTCTCTATTGAAAAGCATTTGCACCAAGTTCTGTGGCTTCCTTGTAGTATCAATGACTGGGGCCACCAATGCTTCATTGTTACGATTCCTTGTTGTCTTGGGCCCGCTGCCGTCAGTGTCATGTTCTTCATCAGAGCTTTCGACAGAGTAATCGTCATCATCATCTGACGATACACCCGATTCGATGTAGTTTTGATCAGTCTCCATTACGTCTGAATTTAATTCAGTCTGTTTTGTTGCACTTATTTTAGACCTTTCGCGAGAAGGTTTGCACCTTACTGCACGTTAAACGGCACAACAGCTATACGCAGACACTCTCAATGCACACATTGAGGAGTAAATCGCACTACTATTTACAGTGAACGAATAGTTCCTAAAATTTTCACAAATCACAAAAAACTAACGAAGACGCGTGAGAGAGAAAGAAATATAAACAAAAAAGCAGGGCTACCAGACGTATTGAAGGCTACAAAATTTTGCCGGCCAAATGTGATAAAAAATACCAAAATTGACTAGATGGCGCTGTAGAATAACGGAAAAGAGACAAAAGAGTCAAAAGTCGCGAAATTTCAAAATACAATTTCTTTAATAAATAAACAACTTTAATAACTGCATAAATGGTTTCGCTTGGTGTGCGGTGCACGCGTGTTAAGAAGTGGTTGTCATTGCTGCAATTGTCACGTCAGTTGTTGATTCATCGTGCGGCAATGTTTCTACAGTACCTTGCTGGAACTCACTTAAAGTAGACACTTTGGAATGGCTCTTCTTCAATTGCTCCTTGAGCCATAAGCCGTTTGAGCCTTTTATAGGCATAGGCACTTCCGCTGTGGGCTGCGAGTCCATTCTTATGATCGGTGTCTGGGGTAATGGAGGCTTCGCGTTGGGCGCCTCAAAAATAACCCAGTTGTCAGGTCTGTGGTTGAAGGAGATTTCATTTAGGGTGGTTATGTAACTATAATGCATCAAAATTCTTTCCACTCACCTTTCCGGTTGTGTTAGCACTTTGATCGGTGCAAAAGCCATGCTAGCGGCTGGCAACGGTCTACGATTTCCGCCACTTTTGTCGAACACATCCCGTTTGGATAGCACAAAAACGTCGATGGTCTGTTCAGCTGAGTCCTCTGACACGATGTCATTTGAGAGATGTTTGCCTAAGGCGTCCGGAAATATCGTTACGTTTGTGACATATGTCGGCGTTGCATCTGCGTCAAGTAATTCAAGTGGCTTAGGCATTTCCGTCAAGTAGGCGCTCGTCTTGTTTGTCAGCATGGGCAGCACATAGTTGTCGTCCAGGTAAGTCATATTCGTCTTGCTGTTATTTGCTATCTCACTCTTGCCTAAACTGCCTAGCATTTGTTCGGGTCGCAAGTAACCGTCGCGGTCAAATTTCTGGGTGGGCACCATAATGCGTTCTTCATCACTAATGTTTTTGTCATCGGTTTCATCGTCGTCGTTATATTGGTAGTCGTCCAGTTCGTCCGTGTCATCCGATTCTTCCTCGTCACTGGTCGAGTTTTGTTGTGTCGCTGGCGGCTCTAGCGTACGGCTTAGATAGTCATAGTCACGTACGTCTAGTTTATGGTCCGGTGTCAGTTCATTGCCCAGTTCGAGAGCTTCAGCAGGTGTACGGCCAAAGTAGTTAAGTGGTCGTTGATGCTGGCCGCTTGAGAAAGGACTAAGCGACTGGGTTAGTTCACGGTCATAGGTGAGTTCATTTTGTGGCGTTGACACGGGTAGATTCGCATAATTTGGGGTGTATGTGGGTTTGCGCGACGGCAACAAACCATAACCCGCACCACTACTAGTCTCAAATGGTCTTGGATACAACGATGTCAATTGGTGTGCGTCTGGCCTTGGCCGTATGTTGAAGCTGAATGTGCTGTCAGCGCCATTCGCACTGGCTACGGCCGAAATAGAACCGAAGTTGCTCGTGCTCAGTGCACTGCTCGAAGCATGCAGATAGCCCGAACTGGGATTGACAGCCACCTGAGCGTTGCTCGTCGAGATCGGATTGTGTGTCTGGCTACTTGCTTGGTTAGCTTGGTGATTGTACGTGGGCGGATGAGGCTCGTATGAATGTGACGTGGGAATAACGGGTCTAGAACTGTGTGGACTATTAACAGCAACATTCCCGTAGCTTGGTCGGTCTCGTGGCGGCACTGAGGGCGTTGTGGGTCTGTAGTTATTGTTGTTATTGTTGAAGGCATTCGTCGCGTATGTCAAAATGTTCTGGAATATGTTCGGTTGTCGTGTCGTGGTCGTTCTGTAATCGTCGCTTTCGTTCAGATAGATTATGGTCGGTGGTTTCGTACGTTGTCCCAGAGCAGTGGCAGCAGGTCCGGTCGGTCGCGGTTGATAGTAGGCGTGCGCGGGCGTGGCTGTTGTGTAGTCTGCGTATTGTGGTGCATAACTGCTTTCGTAGGCTCCCGAAACATAGTGGGGCTTGTAGGCAGTCGTATAGTCGGAAATAGGTCGAGTTACGGGACTCTTGTTTGTCTGTCTGATGCTAATCTCGATTTCGTATTGATCCGTGTTGCCACCATTGACAACAACTTTTTGTGGCCGAGTGTAAATCGGTCTGCTTTGGTACTGGCTTCGTAATTCGACACCACGTTTTGTGGTCTTGGACAGTTTGGGTGTGTGGGTCGTTGTCGTCGTCGTGGATGTCACGTTAATAGCGCCGTGGATTTTATTGAGGAGCAGCTTAAAGTCTGCACTCTTGGTTGCCGCTCTGTTCGTCTGGTCAAGTGACTTCCTTTCGACTGTCTCAGTGTAGTTTCTCTTAGTTACCAGTCTACGTTGTACTCGTTTATGGTCGGGCAGTGAGTGCGGCGATCGTTTCATTGGGTCGATGTCGTCGATGTTTGAGTCAATTGTGATTGGGTCGATTGTACTGTTTTCGACTTTAGTAGAATACAGTTTCTGTTCGGTATTTGTTTTCGTTCCGTTGGATGGTTCAGTATGTTCATCAGTCATTTCACCATCGACCGCGGCTCTTGCTTCTGGTTCATCTACAGCAGTCGACTTTTTAAATGGCACGTTTTTCGTTGGTTCTGTCGCACTCTCTTTGGTATCTTCAGTTACCGCGCTTCGTAACTCAATCGGTATATTGTTAATGATCACTGTTCGTCGCGTTGTCGTCTGTACGAGTTGAGTGCGTCTTCGTATGTTCACGTTATTTGTGTTTACAGTAATCTTGGGCGATTTGTCCAGTTTGTTGCTCACGCCTTGCACGGGTTTCCGCGTCGAACTTCGTTTGTTGCCAGTTTGGGTCTTCCGTTTAATATCGAGTTTGTCATTGATTTTGGTCACGTTCTGTGGTCGCTGAAAGCCAACGGCGGAGTTCGGTACAAAGTCGATGTTCGCTGTTTGAGCCACAGGCGAACTGGCAATGCTTTGCTGCACCTGTTTGATGCGATTTGAGAAGCCCGCCTTGTCTTCCTTAACGACATTCAGTTTGTTGTGCTGCGGTGTCATTATCTCGAACACACTCTCCGGCAAGTGCGCTTCAAAGGCTGGTAGTGGATGTGGAGTCGGTTCTGTAAATGGGTCTTGCTCGAGCCAAGGTGCGAGATCAATTGGCGCTAGTTGGCCAATGCCGCATTGCACGCGTTCGTTGTCACTAAACTCAGCTGGTATGAATATGTGGGGCTGGAATGTGCCACCACCCACAGCGCGACAGAGCACTTGGGCCAAACTGACACGACGCAAGGAGTGTAGTTGAGCTGGTGTGTAGGAACTTTCGAAGCCACCATTCTCATACCAGAAGCGATCGCCTTTGCGTGAGTTGCTGAACTGCTGTGCAATGATACAGGCGAACGTGGGTCCCACCAGGCCCCCAATTACGGGTCGTTCGGCAATACCTCCTACAAAGAGGTCGATGTCGTGCACACTGCGATAGGCGTGACCGATGCGCTGAGCGGACTCGGGGCCAACAACATTGGTAAATTCGTCCCAATTGTGTATCGGCGAAAGACCGCAGGGTACACGCCAGGCAGTGTAGGGTGCAATGCCATGATCACGGCCACGTTGTATGTTGATGGCAGCCAGATCCAAACCAAAAGGGAAACCTGGCGTCTGAAACAGGTGGTTGGTCAGCTCTGGCGTAATGAACTCGTCCCGTTTGAGTGCACGCTGTCTGGCCAAGCCTCGAATCAGACGATGTAGGGAACCCGCCGATCCGATATCGCCGCGTTGGAACTCTTCATGGAGGCTTACATCTGGCAGAAGTGGTGAGGGGTATCACATTTAACTTTCTAATCTTATTCTGTATACCACCAAACTCACTATTATTGATCACATTGTGATGACGATCGCAACGCATATAGGAATTCTGCACCAACGAGTGTCCAAAACGGAAGGCGGCCGCCGAAAACGAATTGGCTACACTCGGATTCACCTTGGGGTCGTAGCCTTCGTAATAGCCCGACTCTACTAGTTCCAAATCGAAGAGTTTACAAACCTCACGACCCAAAACGATGGGCAGGAATTCGCGATAGGTGATGTGCTGAAACATTGCGCCCACAATACGGCGTGCCTCTTGGTATACTTTCTCATCGCTCCAGTGCGGATTCAGTTCGCTTAGCTCCATGGCGATGCGATTATGTTCACCCACCCAGACATGATGCATGGCCAGCAAACCAGGCTGCTCTCCACTGCGTCCATCGCCAGCGCGTATGCACTGCGTCGCGATCGCCCCACGTTGGCAGACATCCTGCGCCGGATTACCACGTCCATAGACAAGCAGTCCATTGCGAAAGACGCGCCCATTATCGGATGCCTTCGCGCTATTGGAATAGATCGGCGAAGCGTCGATATAGGAAGTGGCCTGATTGGTCTGTTCGCGCCACGAGAGCATGCAGTCACGACGCTGTGCTGGAGCGGAACGCAGGAACTCCAGACAACGCACTTTTAGCGGTGACAACCATGGATCGTCGAGCGGTACTTTGATAGGGAAGCACGACGGATGGAAGTCCTTGCCGCCGCAGCAGCTCGGTATGGATCCGTTAATGGAGCTGCAAGTTTTTTCACGGTGGTTTAAGTTTTAACTACATCGTCGCGTGGACTTACCGCGGTTGCGCTGTCGACGTCATATCGTGGTCCAACAGCTGGCCCCATTGTGCGATCATCAGAGTGAGCGGCGCGTCGCCCTCCCGTGCGCCATGAACGAGCAGACTTACGAAACGCGAAGAGGAGAGCGTGCTGCCATCGCTGGAGCTGCGCACACTATCCACCCCATCGCCGTACTCCGGCGGCAAGAAGCGATTGAAGGGCATCTGTGCGGCGCCCCAACGTGGCCGTCGCTTGTTGTTGCAAGTACCATCGTGCGTACGATAGCGCTCCGAGGCCGGCGGGCACACTGGCGGATCGCGTGGCGGACAAAGTCCTTCGAGCGCAGTACGCCTCAATGAGATCTTCTGTGTGTGCGATTGCCGTGCGAGCTCATTGATGTGTTTGTAGCTGCAAGGAGACACACAAAGTTTTCACAATTTCTGTGTTGCGACTCGCGCACACGTCGCTTTGAAGTGCTTGAAGTACGCCTTGGCTGCTTGTATTTATAATAAAAAACTTAGCTTCAACTCCAACTTCCACACTCACTCAACTCGACCTGGTTTTTAGCTTGGCTCGAAATTAAAAGAAAAACGCTAAACAATTTTCGCTTGAAGCCAAGAGATGCGATGCACCACTTGGTAGTCACACTGCTGCTCTAACTGGCTATTCGCCCAGCCGTCCCACTAGACTATCGTCCGGGTCACCTTTCACCCAACAACAACGGCAGAAGCAACTTGAAGTTGAGTCCGTTGTTTCAGTTGATTTTTTTTTATGTTCATAATAGCGTTTATCGCTGCATTTTGGCAGTCGTCTTCGTTGTTGTTGTTGCTGTTGTTGTCGTTGTCGTTTTCATTTTCATTTTTATTTTCGTTAGGAGAAAGTGGAAATCTCATGGTGCGACTGAAGTTGTTACTTAAATTTATTTATTTATTTATCTAGCTTTCTGGTTTTTCTTCAGTTATTTCGTTAATTTTTTACTGTTGTGGGAAGCGCATATCACCTTAAGACCGTACATTGGTATAGCGGCTTTGCTCGGTATGAACTTCATTCGTTGTATCTCCTACTTTGTGTTTAAGCTTATCCAAAGAAAAACCTTTGAAAAACTTTTCCTACCACATTCAATTAACACATTACGATTGCATAAAAAGAAAAACAAAATCTGTTTGACTCGTCCAACTCATATTAACCAAGTCGGTCGCATGAGTTGCCTAATGGACTCTAAATACCAAATTCAATCATTACGCTGCACTTTGCGCAATGCAACTTGCACCGTGCTCCCGCTACACCAATGCATCTGGTCGTCTGAGCTTCTCAAAGCATAACGAATTTAAGTGGAAAGACTTCGTAAGTTTGCAGAAAGCGCATTTCCACAGCAGACAGCAGCTTTCATTGGCTCATGCTTGTACACGAGATTTGTTGACCATTTTTCATTAAGTCATCTAGCCCCTACATAAATATGGTGAGAGATGTACTCAAGGCTGGGGTTCTTTTACTCTCAAACAGGTGTTTTTCGGAAACTGAACTCTAGTGTTGAAATAAAAAAGTAGAAGCAATACAACTTCAAAATCATTATGCACCGAATCTGTTGCCGAATTAATTATAAGAGTGTAGACAATTCAAATCTTAGGTAATCGGACATTTTATAGACAATTCTAATCAGTCAGTGACGCACCTCAACCTCAAGCCCATCAATCTTAACCTCAACTGCCAAAGGTTGTAGGTATTTTAGGCGACTTATGCTAGAGCCAAAAATTGTGCAAGCGTATACATATTTCATTAAGTGTTTAAGTAATGCCTTGTCATATATATTATGCTATAATGAATGAATAAAATTAAGGATTAAATGCGTAGATTACCATAGATAGCGGTGGAATTTTTTCAAAAACCGTTTCTAAGATTGGAGTGAATTGAAGAGTTAACCTGAACTCAAAAATGTATTTGCACTATTTTATGGAATAGGTAATCTTATAATTAAGTCATTTCATGTTACACTATGGCTCAATAAATTGTCGAAAAAAAACTGGAGATAATTGGGCATGTATACCAAATTCTGTTAAGGTGTATTCGTGGCCATGAGGTATCGCTGAAATCAAAATTTTGAAATTTACGAGATGAGAATTTTGTGCCATTAAATCTGATATAGCATCTATCGTTGACGGAACTATATATTAAACAGGGAAACCGCAAACGATTCGATTTGAAGGGTGGATTAATTCGAATAACATTTTTTTTCTTTCAAAAATTCCATTCCATTGATGTGCAATCTGGATACAAAGTAGAAGAAAGTCCAGTCTATTGGAAAAAGGCACTGAAAAGTGTTTTTAAACAACCAAACTTTTTCTTATTTAGAGCAAAATGAAAAAAAAGTTTATTAGAATATAATGTTGCGGGGACTTCCTAGTTTTAAGTTTATCTACCTTGTTATTCTTCAAAATTGAAATTGATGTATGCCGGTAAAGAGATCAAGAAGATCAGAATCGAAGCACTTCATTTAACTTACGGAAGTACTAAACCGAAAATTGTTCCGTAATTAATATTGTTTTTGAATGCGGCAATTCTATCCTGTTTTCAACATATTGCATACATATATTACGTGTGTTTATTATGTATGTTTTTATCGTGGTGGTTGAGTTATAGGCCCTAAGCACAACATCACACCGAGCGGTTTTTTCGACTTCTCACCTTAGCTGGAAGCGCCACGAGAAGGCGCTTAGCTGCTTGAAGTATATTTGCAAGGATCGCTGTGGGTTTTGCCAAGTTAAAGCCTTACAGACACTTTACCTTGTAGTCGCTTTCAACATATTAATAAAATAATATGAATCGTGGAAAAATAACTCTAAAAAATTATATCTAACTAGTGCTCATTTCCCAGGTATTACATAGACAGTAAGGGTATATTATTATCAAACGCACTTAAAGGAAAATGCTATAATGAGACTTATTTTCTTATGCTTTTCCAATCTTACAAGTTCCCAAAAAAGCTACTTACGAATCAAGTTCGAACACCTTTTGATTTCTCGTAGGGTATACGCAAACAAACTGTTTTGTTCATACAAATCAATGCATGAAAGTACAGTAAACCCTATTTTAACAACTACATTTTTTTTTTGTTTAACGAGCCGTCGTAATTATGTATAGGCGTACGTACATTTGCTTGAACCAAGACGACATCGAAGCGTCCAAGCCGGCTTATGCGTACAGACGCACTCAAATGTGTGTAGCTATCCAAATGCATAAACACACACACACACACATACATACTCATACGCATACATACTAATGGCAGATACGAAAATCGAAGATGTCAACGAACTCTTAAAAACTTGCAACAAAAAATAAAAGTCAAAGTTGTGCTTATGTAGCTGGCTGTGTATGTGTACCTGTGCTCATAGCTCTGCATGTGTTTGTCGTTTAAAGAAATCGAAAGTAGCGCTTTTGCTTCGCTCAGTGCGACTCTTCGCCAACTTTGTTGTTTGTCGTCGTTGTGTGTATTTCTTTTTAAAATCAGTTTTGTTGTTGTCATAGTTGTTGTTGTTGTTGTTTGTGTTTGCTTGCTAACAGTTTTGTGTCGTTTTGATGTAATCAAATTGATGCTTGTTAATGATGATCAGCGCGCGTGTGTGGCTGAGAGGCTCGGTGGGGCTTTGCTTTGCTGCATGCGAAAAAAAGCGACAGCAACATTTGCCATTTTTTGCAACTTTGGCAGTTTCGATAATTGCAAAAACGCGCTTTCTTCTTCTAATTTGACGAAATGCTTTTTTAAGCATTATTAACGAGCCAAACAAAACAGCAAAAAGATTTTTGCACAAAGTGTGTTTTGTGAAAAACGTTTGCGTTTTGTTGTTGCTACTTAACTAAATAACGTTTCATAACTGCTATAATAATTGTTTTGTTAACCCTTTTTGCGTCGCTTGGCCATAAATTGTAATCCATCCTTTCTTTCTTTTTTTTTCTGGCTCATTGACTTCGACGCGTTGCGAATTCAATGCTTTTGTGTAAATGACATTTTTTAAGGTGCTAGAGTGGATCAATTAGAAGCTGACTTCTATTATGAAACATAAAATCGATATATATATATATATATATATATATATATATTGAACGTCTGACAAACATCCGAGAGTAAAACTGTCATGAATGAGCTTCTCAATTAGCCGTTTGGACTCGGCGTAAAATTGTAGATCCCTTCCATTCGTCCCAAAAATTGAAAACCCACACAAAGCGAATGGTTGCGAGAAGCTAGGCCTTGGGTCCCATAGACCTGTCGCGCCAAAATATATATATATATATATATATTGACGTTAATACATTTCTTGAAATCAACCTAACGCTATTACAGACACAACGTATTTACATGAAACATACATCAATGGAAAGCTATAGTTGTGTAGATGTACACCAAATAGTTTAAGTGTTAAAAAGTTGTTCCTAAACATCTTAAAAATATGTGCTGGCAATATAACAGCGGGAATGCAAGCGGGCGTGTAAGTGAATAAGGGTAAACGTTATGATCTGTTTACCACGGGGCAACACGTTGCGTGCAACTCTATTTAATTTTTCTTTGGTGTTGCTGTTCGCTTTTCGACGCCGCAACTCGTTGCTCGTTCAACCATACACATACCGTAATTTTCGCACATACTCACTCTACAAAAAACGAACGGAATAAAGCAACGGCGAAAAAACCGAACGATCACAAAGAAGAACTCAAAACAGAGAAGTTGCATGAAATGTTTCTTCCTGCAAAACGGCTCTGTATAAACCATTATTTTCTGTTTCTCCTTCTTACTTTTTCGCAATATGCTAATGACGATATTTATGTATTTTAACAAAGAAATGTTTATAACTAAAACACTAGTATGTATTCATTTTCGACAAAAATTTTTTTATTTCTCAAAGTGTTTTCTTCTTCAATGTTTCAGCTTTTCTATATAATAAGCCATCATTATCGTCTATATATACAAACTGTCTGATAGGTACATTTCGCTTTGACTAGACACTAGTTGTTAACACGACTTCTAAAGGTTCTGTGATAATGGCGAAGAAGAATAAGCGACATTTAGCCTGTCACTAAATTAATTGGCAGAGACTTGCTTCTTATTAAAAGGAAACAACAATAAAAGAAAGCACAGTGGGCACAAGAGACCGTTAACAGTCACGGCTGTTAATTTAATAAATTATTCTCATTTTCAGTGATTCAGGTTGCAATCATATTCCTTTTTATTTAGCCATTTTTTATGTTTCAAATATGAAACAGTCACTGAGTAATAAATATGGAGTATGTAGTTGTTGTGCTATATACGAATTCATGAAATTGTCTGGTTGATTTGAACGTAACAAAAACTTGAAATTATTTATGTGTCATGGATTGGAAAGCGGTGACAATTTTTTTGCAAATTTTCCAATATTGAAAAATTAAACTCGTTGATTTTTTATTTAAAAAATATTTATAATTAATAATTTAGGAACGAAGCGACACTAAAACGTCAACGACATAGAAACGTCTTTTAAAATAAGAACGCCAACGGGAATACGGGCTAACATATAGAAATCAATGCTCAAGTAATTCACAGTTTTTCGCTAAGCTTTGAGCCTTCTAAACAAAAAAAAACAGCAAAACAAAAATGTCTACACTCTGCCTCTAACTTATTGAGTCGCCTTAGTTGTATTAAAGTTTTTTAATTTTTTTTTTATTTTAGTTTTGGCTTATTGAACGACTTTCTTACTGCAATTTTCAACTGAGTGAAAGTTCTGAAAATGGTTTTTCCTACATCGCCACATTTAAGTGGAAAATTTCTTTGTTTTTCCATGGGTAATTGAAAAGTGAAAACTTTACGCGGTGACAAGCGACATTTTGTGGCGTTGCTTGTATGCGACGCCGTTTGGGCGCCTCGCGTTTCCGGTGCGTATCCCCAATTGCAACGCTGGCACCAAACAATAACAACAACGACAATAACAATGACAGAATTTAAGCTGAAACGGTCATTTAACTCGAGTTTACCTTCACTTGGCGTTTGGCTGGCTGCGTAGCTGGCTCGTTGGCTGGTGAAGTTGCAATTATGCTATTTCAATGTCAAAGTGAAAGTTGACTCTCTCGTCGATCATGTGCGCCGTGTGTCATTGGCCGTTGGCGACTTTTGCGTTAATTCAAGCTGCTGCTGTCGCATTTGAAGTCATCAACTGCCGAGCGCCAGCGGCATTGGGTGGGTAGCCAAGCGACGAAGAGCTCGCCGAACTCGTTAATCAACTGAGAAAGTTGTGCAAAAATTTGCACGGGCTGGCTTCGGTAGCGCGGCGAGGTGTGAGGATAACACAACACTTGAATGTCAATGGAATTTGGTTTGTCGGTTTACTGTGACCGCCACAAATGGTGATCAAACGGCAACGACGCCATTTCTTACATGGGCTGCCGCTAATGATTGTTGCTGTTGCTGTTGCTGTTGTCTTTGTGGTCAGCAGTTGGTGTGGGCGCTCTGCAATCTCAACGGCAGCCAACAAGAGCGGGGGCGTTACACTTGAAACTTTTGCCAATAACTATTTTTCCATATGAAAATGAATGAAACTCATTGCGACTCAATATGGTTTTTTTAATAATGTACATACTTAATGGTACGAGTGGTTGCTTTGCGGCAAAAGAAAAACAAAAAACAAAAAAACAAAAAAAAAAAAAACAGAAAAAAGGCTACTAAAGCCAGAACAACCAAGTATCAATGCCATTGAAAGTTATTAGAAATTGGCACAACCCACTCGCCCATATACCCTAATCAACCACTGAACGAGCCAAACGATTTCGTTACAGCGAGTCACTGTTGTAGTCAAACGGCCGTATGCGTCAACCATCCTTACAACCGCTCATACAGAACCTATACAACCGGCTCACCCATGAGCTACATCACTACATTGCCGACTCCAACTGAAGATTTACATGCATTGAACTAAACCACTCATAGAACCACCCTTACACATACTCATCCACTTACACACACAAGTCATCTATTCAAAAACCCATAAAACCCCAAAAAAAAATCCTTATAGCGAGACAATACAATACCGAGAAATGCCTTCGTTCCTGGATGAAAGTAGCCCTACCCAAACCACCCACACAATACATGCCACTCGTATAACTTCGAACTCACTCACTTTTTTCGAAACGCCTTCGTCGCCGAGAGTGTCGCGTAGGCGGCCATTTCACGTTGCGTTGTGTCCTCGCTGGGCGCATTGAAACGCGCCAGTAGCGCAGCTGGATGGTTATCCTGCAATAGTTGACCTACAAGCGAAGCGAAGACAATGAAGTGCACAATGTGGTTTATTATTGTTACTTACCATTTCTGATCATATTCGGTTGTATCCTGCTATATAACTGCGTCATTGCGTCGAGTCCTTCGCGTACGCTGTCCTGCAATGCCATCTCAATGAGCGTAGGTCGACGTGAGCGTGCATTACGTCTCGTATTGTTGTTCTTGTTGTTGTTGTTGTTGCTGTCACTTTCGCCATATTCCTGCGAGCCATTTAGCTTCATCGGCGTGGGTAGATCGTCAACGGGTGGCTTTGAGGTGGCGTACAGTTTTGCCGTTTCCGTTTCCGTTTGCGTTTCCGTTTGCGTTTCTGGTTTCAATTTCATGTTGGCCGCTGCCTTTGCGTCAGCAAATTGCTGACTGTCATTGTGAACTGTGTTCTGAGCGTGCAGCCGACATGTGAATAGCAAAAGGGAAATCGCAACCAGTTCGCAATTCTGCGTCATGTGTGCTGCGAACGCTGACGACAAAGGACGGTGAAGTTGAGTATAAAAGAGCGGGAGGAATAACTACTAAGTCGCTTTTGGTTGGAATAAAATACATCTTAGTATACAGCAAGATTAGAGCAGTTGAGAGAGAGAGAGAGGGAGAGAGAGAGAGAGAGATAGAGAGCAAGTTATAAGCAGAAAGCGAGTTTAGCTGATATTTTGCAAGCTACACTGCCCCACTGCATGTGAGTGGAAAAATTTAGAAATGAAAAACGACTGAGATAAATTTTATTCAAAGATGTATAATCTTCATATTTTGACTTTATTTAATATTCAGTTTATGAGCACATCTAATTAGGGTGGATTACAGAAGTGCCAAGACTAGCGGCGTGTGCAAAGTTTAGATGCAATTTTAATCATAATCAGCGTCTCTCGCTTGCCCATTTCACACTTTGTTTTTGTTTTGCTTTTTCTCGTTTTTCTTTGTAATTTAAGCCTTCGATTACATCAACATAAAATTCTTTCGCTTAGTGATTTTCTACGCTTTTTTGTTGCCGCTTTTGTTGTACTTTTTTGATATGCATAATTATTTAATTACTGATTTTTTGCATACATTTTATAAACACTTTTGCTGCACAATTTTATTTATTTATATGGTTATTGTTTTTGCGTCTGCTTTGCGGTGGCTTTGGGTTGGACGACGCTCTGACTTGGCTTACACTGAGGTGACTCGTTGACGTCGTTTTGAGGCATTACTTTACACGCTTCAATAGCGTCAGACAGGCGTTAGAATCGGAGCACTATTAAAAACAACAAAATTGTTTTTGTTGATTTTGTTCTTGTTGAATATATTACTCAAGTTGAAATTGCATGAAGTTATTAATTTTGTAGCCGCCTTGGCTAGAATGCTGCCTTCAGGCTTGTATTCAAATCACTTTGCAACACTCAGCGTTATAAAGAGCTCAACTCCGCATCAAATTTACAGCATTCCACTCGACTCGATAAATTGTGAGCGCAATCAAGTTTTCTGATTCTACTAAATTTAATATTCTATGCCAAAATAATCAATTCTATTTGAACAGACTCTAGAGAGTGAATCTGAAGCTAAACTGAATTATTTAGGAATAGCATTACTGTTTTCGATATCGTTATCGAAAAGGATTATTGAAGGAAACGATTTATTAGAAAGTGTTTTAGGAAATGGTAAATCCATCATGACCATTGCTATAATAACACTGGCACTCATTTTTTATATGCAAATATAGAATCGTAATCGTAGTCGAGGATTGGCTCAATTCTCTTGAGTTTCCAATGATTTCACATGAGGCGGACACTTTGGCGAGGACACACTTAGTCTCTTCTCTTTAACTGACAACTTCTGCCATGCTCGACTTGTAATACGTATACGCCTACGATCCAGTGTTCGATCACACAACTATATTACATTGTGATTTGACTTATTTGAAGGTTATTGTTAAATAATAATACTTTATGGGGTTCGTGATGTTTTCTACACTGTGTTACAAGCTTCATCAAAAAAGTTAGAATGGTTTTCACGGAAAGTGAAGAGACAAAATTCATAGTGGGGGGCAACTTATGAAATGAATTGAAGTATTTGCAATCACACTGATTATTATTATACTTTTTTTAAAGAAATTTGAATATTGAATTGAATTGCAAAAACAGCCAAAAGCCAGTCCAAAATCGTGTTAAGCAAAATGTCACATCATCAACTGAATTACACTGCTAGGACTCTGATCGTTTCGTAATGGATTTGATTTGGAAATACTTTTTGCACAGTGCCTGCCGATAGCTTAGAACCAAGCTCAAATATTGAGAAGCATACTGCAATAAATTTTAATAGCAACTTAAGAAAATATGACTGATCGACAAATTAATTTGTCATACAACATAAGCAAAGGTTGAGCAAATCACTTTCGACACGCTCGGCTAATGGTTTTTTATAACGGAATTTTTTTATTGAAAACAATGTTATACAACCTTGGTTATTTATGTTATAGTATCCAGAATAAATTTACCAAAATATTTATAAACAATATAACTCAGTCAGAAATTAGTCTAAGCTACTAAACACTTTGGCTCTAATTTCGGCTCTATGACGAGTTCGAGAAAAACGCACGTTGAAGTTTTGAAATAGAAATTTTTCGCGTTTGTTGTCGCGTTCGCTGCAAACCAAACTAAATCGATTCTCATTTTTGAGTCGCCATTAGAAGCCAAAAAGACACAAAATGCGGCGGCAACGTCAACGGCAACGGCAACGACAACAACAACAACAACGGCAAAGCTGACGATGTTAATGGAAATGGTGAAGATCATCAGCAACATCAGCATCGGCATTCTCAACGGCAACAGCATCAGCATCAGCCTCACCATCGGCGATTGAGGCGATCTCTTCTGGCAACGTTGACATGCTAACCGAGTGGCAATAAGAAGAAGATAAAGCAACAGAAATTGCTGAAGAAACGGAAGCAGAAGAAATGGTGGTTGCTGGTGGCAACGGCAGCGACAGTAAAAGTCAAATTTTTTTTGTTTATACTTTCTTTTGTTTTAAAAAAAAGACGTACGTACATACATTTATATTTCTACCATATATATTTATTGTCATTCACTGGTAGCGAGTTAGCTTGAATTTTTCGCTTGTTTACAGGAGGCTGCAGGTGTAGTTTGATTTGGTTAAAGTGTGTCCAAGCCACTTTGTCTTGGCATAAGATTTCATACACGCAGCTCGTTCAAGCGGTCGTTGGTACACTTTTTTTATTCACTTTGGCTTAAATTGAAATCGAAATGGGGCGAGCTAAAGACTTAAGCTAAGCAATAAAATTGCCGCTGGGTGTTCGTTATAAGAAAGCTAAGCCACCAGACAAAGCAATACAAAATAATAAAAAATAAAAAAAAAACCAATCTCAACGACGAGTGTGGGTCCACAAATGCCTTTCGATGGACAGCTTGGATGGATCTTATCGCACACATCGAACTGTTTTCAATTAGAAGAGAAAGTTCTACAAGTATACAAAGTTTTTTATACAGAAAACATCAACAACAGCAACAAAGAAAGACATTGAAAAAAATATTAATAAAGAAACAAGCGAAGTCGTCAAGTTCGTGGTGGCTCATTTGCTGCTGTGCCATAAAAAAGTAAAATGGCTGCAAAAAATTGCACCTCATAAATTAAAAAAAAAAACCGAAGACGAAAAGAAAAAAATGTTTGGTGTAGTCGTCGCAGTCGCAACAGGTTCGTGGGCAGGCCTGAGCGCGATCTTGGCCAATGCTGCGCTTGTCGTTTATAAATTAATTCATGAACCAAGCTAACCGCCAACTTTGCATCGCCGATGAATCAACGTGAATTAAATGCGAACGGCCGTACAAGAAAATGAGCGAGCGGGCAAGTGAACACCAAAGCGCATTCCAGCGAAAGAAACTAAAAACAAGCAGAAGGAAACAGTGAAGTGAAGCGAAAAGAAACGCATGCGATCACAATCTCTTTATCTTCTTCTCACTTGCACACAGCCGCCAGTCTCATCTGAATGCAACAAGTGGCTGCTTTAATTTACGCGCTTCACTCGCTTTGTCGTACAGTGGGTAACACCTTAATTGAACTCACCAAATTATTTTGCTTTGAATCGTTAAACAAATAAAATATAAAAATTAAAGATATATATAATAAGAACATAATAAGAAAAATATAAGAGCGAAGAAAGGATTACCGGTTTATCTCATAAAATTAATTCTTGCCCTTTTGGTAATAAAGCGTCTGACTTCATGGTACCACTTCGTGGTACATTATCTACTATATCTTAGTCATTCCGTTTGCAATTACTTCAGTACGTTATAAATTTTATCTTCAATAATCTTCTGTCTACATAAAATTGGTAGTATGTTTGTTTGTTTATTTGTCCGTTATGGACGCCGAAAGCGCCGCACCGATTTTGATCATATTTTCAGCGAATCTCTATAATAGCCTTATGAAGGTAACTGTGCATTTTGTTGCGAAAAAATTGCCGAATTCGCTAAATATAAAGAGCAACTCAATTATCAGATGTTACTCTAACTATACAGACACAAATAAAACACAAAAACCAAGCCGCGTCTGAGAATTGAGTTTGCTGGCAGTGCTGCTCAAGCTGTGTAAAGTCGAAATGTTCAAATATTCGAATGCAAAAAAAAAATTTAAAAATGCATAATACGAAATACCACCCAAAAAGTCAAACAATGGAAGATCAACGAGAAAATCGTAGCAGTAGAGAGAGCGCAGAGCTGCTGAAACATTCAAGGAGCGATACTTCACCGCAGGCAGCAACGCGCCGGGTCCCTGCTCTAAGTAATAACATTTGCTGTTTTTAAATATAAAATAAAGCAATTTAGCAGTATTATTGAAGATTTCAAAATTGTCCATCATTACATAAAAACGCTGAAAAGCACATTAAAAGTGACTTTGCCCAAGAGGTTCGGAAGGGGTGCAATTCAACAATAAGACATCGAAATCTGCCGAAATCTTCATTCTGAAAGAATGAATCTACAATTCGAGTAAATACATAAAAAAATATTAAATACAAAAAAGTCCTTTAATCCTGCCTTGTCATCACGAAGTGTAAAGTGTGAACCACCTATGCTTGACATGCGAGTAATGTGACATTTTCATATCTAGATTTAAAGAAAGCACCTATACCTGAGTCTATAAAGAAGAAGCTGGCTTCTCAGGCCAAACTCAAAGCATTGTTTAAGTAACAAGCTGTTACTCTACAAGTTCATGTTGAAGTAGTTATACATATGATATACCTCTTTGTTGACACCCCTTTGAAATCATATGCGGAGATTCTACAAAAAAACAACCCCAACTCTTGTCGTTACGGAGTGGGGGGGGGTATCAGAAACTGTGTTTATTGCAACAGCTGGAAATCATCAATCAGCTAAACAACAGCTTTTACACACGACATTTAATCAGTATCGCCCACTGTATCTCGACGATATCGGAAAGACCTAACGCCATTTTTACAACTGCGTATTTACATATGTGCATATGCTGTATTCAAGAAAGATTGAAAGTAAATATAGGAGAATTTTTTCGTCGGCTTTTTTGCATACAACAAATGCAATATACAATTATTATTATATACAATATAATAATATTATTATTATTATTATTCATTATACCACTTACACAGCTTAAAGTTACTACGCAGAACACCAAACAATGTTTTGTACACGACGCCATACCGAGCCGTTCTTCCTGGAACGTGGCCTTTCGCTTAAAATGATTTTTTTTCTGTTTGTTTTCATCGCTTCTTTCTTATTTTGCAAAGAATTATTTGACAGCTGAAAAACGTTATATTTTTTCATTGGTACTTTTTAAAGTAAATTTTAAAGAATAAATGTTTTTTTTTAAATGTAGTTTTATTGTAAATGAATTGGAGAATAAAACTTAATTTTTAAAAACAATTTCTTGACAAACTGTATGTGTGTCAGTTGCAAATATTTATTATTGTAATAATTGATTCGATGTATAATAACTGACGACATCTAGACAAAGTTCAAAAAGTGAGTTGGGTCAAATAGTCTGTTGCCCACTGTACTTCGTGCGTTCACCAGCTTCCTTTCACATGAAATGTAGCGGGGGCGATTTGGTTCGTCATCATTTATTTCCTACACAAGAATGTCGTGCACAACTAGAAAAAGAGCAAAACGAAGAAGCAGAAGAATGAGAAGACTGTGACTGTCCAAGGAAGAACATGCAAAGTGCAATAGTGATAAACTGCGTATACGTAAATGATTTGCATGACAGAAGAGCGCACGCGCCTAATTTAATTTAATTGAACTGTGCGCCCTTCAACGACATCGAAATCGACATCGACATCGTCGTCGTTTTTGTCGGCGCAACTTTTATTGAAGTGAAGTGATCTAACTAGCGCGAGTGAGCGAATGAGACCGCATATAAATGGTTCAAAAGAGGGTAGCGGCGATTGAGGCAACGAAAAGAAAAGCACACCGGCAAATTAGAACGTGAGGTATTCTTGTGCATGAGAGAGAGTGAAAATATGAGCCCGAATGAGTGAGTGGGTCACTGTTACGCAGAATGTCTGGCATGAACGAGTTGAATTGTGTTGAGCGAAGTGTGTGAAGCAAAGAGTGTGTGAGAGCAATTACAGTGCTACTCTAATTCTTTGTAGAACAGAAGAAAAGAGAAAGGAAGACAGAAAAAAGAAAGAATCGTTTACAAATGAAATACGACCGCATCGTCTTCGCTTTCATTTCTTTTACTTTTGTTTAGCATTCTTTTTTCTCCTTATTTTGAAACATTCTTTTTTTGCATTGACTTTCACACGGCGCTGCCAGAGTTGAAACCGAAGAAAAATAAGAAGAAGAAATATTGAAATAAACCAAGTGTCAATTGTGAGTATTCCATTTGTGTGAGTGAGTGAGCGAGGTAAGTGAATCGCCTGTGTTGAGTTGAGTGGTTGTCTGTATTCTTGTAAGTTGTTTTGCGCACTTACATACATATGTATTTCCCACCGCTCGGCACCCCCGATGCTATACAATTGGTTACCATTACTATGCTTCCGCACCTTTGCTTTTCCGTGAAGGTTTCGTTTTTGGACTTCTTTTTCCGAAGTCTTTCTTTGAGGCGCTGTCGTTTTTGCCCTCTTTTTGCATTTTACTCCAATTTTCGATTGCATGGAACATTTTAATTGAATATGCTAATCATTTTCGTGTAAAAAGAATTTTCTCTTATTTAGTTAAGGTTGAGTTTGAGTGGCTTTGTACTTTGACTTTTGACTAAGTCGAATTAATCGATCTCGGAGTCGCGGCATATAAAGTTGATGAAATTATGCTGAATCTCGCCTTTCATCTTAGCTTTCAATAGCTTATCTAAAGATGGATTGCGGGTAATAAGATGTTTTTATGTACATACATACATATGAACATATACTCGTACTCTATGCCGGTCAACAGCCGCACCTATTCCAGTCAGATTGACCAGTGCACTAATCATTCAACTAATATGATGATGAATGAACTCTGTTCGACTCGCACATGTACAGTCTACGAACGGCAATTCGTTATAAATAGAAATACTTTCATTTGGATCTGATTTTTAAAGGGTTGGTTCTATTTGGTTCGTTGTTGCATAGTCTGCGTCCGGTTATGAGAGATTACAAAGTATATGTATGTATGCCCGCGTTCTGGTATGCGGTACCGGCATCCGTTCAAAGATTTTTGCTTTAGATATTTTTCTGTGGTCAATGGGTCGTCTGTAAGTGCATTGAAGTATTTGGTTAACAAAATTGTGTAGCTCTACTGAGCGCATTAATCTCACTCAGAAACCCTGCTATCAAATTATTTATTTTTCTTCATTTGTCGAGTTCTGACGTGATATTGACTTTACTGCTATTCTCTAATCCCTTGTGGCTTTTTTCAGTAAATACATGTACTCGTGCGAGTTCAAGTAGTTTTACTTGCTGACGAAGCAAGACTTTAATGTAAAAGCTTCTCATTCGTATTGTACATAAAAGTTGTTGCTTCAAAGAACGCCTACTAAGAATGTTGGAGCTTCTGCACTCAAATTTCGTTTAGTCATCAATAAATATGTATGTTTTAACATCAGTATCTTACTACTTAAATACTGATGCCTTTCCGCAGAAAGAAGAAGAAAGAAGAACCAACCAAAGAGTGTCTATTCTTATATGTGTATTCTCTTTGGAATGTGTAGAGCACATACACACAAATCTATATGCATACATACATTTACGTCCTCCTCTATTCGTATGTATGCAAACTAGTCCTTATTATATAATCCGATAATTGGGAGGGATACCTTCAAGCTTAGACTAGCTCCCAAGCGCTTATAGTTGAGGCTTCTTCGCGGCTAACTATGTGTGCCCATATAGTTTTTGCTTTAATGCCAGTATCCCATGGCAATCTGGCGATGAAATAGGATTTTGTGTCAGTGAAATGTTGTATGTAGTTTTTGGGGATTACACTCCTATCCGCCCGTCAAGCTTCAGGTCGATTTTTCACTCCGAAAACTTCGTCAACAAAATGCTCAAGTACAAGTTATACAAGAACCCACTGTATTGTCTTCGATGTCATACATTTAGATAGCTGTACAATTTTTAGTTGACATCCCTTCATATTTGTATTTGTTTTGTTAAACGTGACCATAAATCATACATTTTTTCCTGAAAAAGAACCTCGGGTTGAAGATGCTTACCTCCCAGGCGTTTGAATATTTTGTCGGCCTCAAATGTAGATACTATATTCGATAGCCGTATATGTATAATAGTGTATACATGTGCTAAAAATGGGAAGTCCCATGGGTTGTGTTGAAGCCTACTTCGCTAATGACGCCAAGAAAAATGCGATATGAAATTTGGATCGATGAAGGTGTCTTTATTAATACATGTTGCTGTTAGGCTTTAAAGCATAACAAAAATGATTTTCAAATTATAATTATAATAATATAATAAAAATGGAAAAAAAAATAAATATTAGACAATTATAACTCAAATGTTATAGATAAGAACGATGTTTTAGGACAGACTAAATAAAGTAAGAGACTAAAGCTTGTAGATAATAGAGTAACAACTAACAGCGAATTTTTTGTCAAAAATTGTTTGTTTTTGATTTTTTGAATTTTCTTGTTATTTTTCTTTTTTGCGATATTCAGATGCGCTTATGGAACTCAAAATACCTGAAACAAATAAAGTCAAGTTGACTTTTGGAGATTCAGGAACAATAATTTCTTATTGCTGCTATTGTGTATTGTAATATTTGTTTTTGATTTGCTTTTGTTTACAATTATATGATTTACACAGATACATATGTTTCGGTTACTGTATTTCTGTGTGTGTGTGTTAAGTTGCAACTCTGTGTGATAGCACTTTGGAATATTCCAGAAAAATTTACACGAAAATCGAGGTTTTTATTTATATGAAGATTTCAATTTAATTACATTATTAAACGTCGAAGTTCTTATATTTTATTTCAATAACTTTGTTTTAACTGTTATTTTCTTTATTAATTTTTTATTTTTATAAATAACGAAGTATCTTAAAGTAAGCTTTTTTATTACTACACATATGAAATAGTTTTCAATTATAATGTATTGCACTACAAATAGATTTAGTTTAGTAAGAGGGGATTTACAATAATTTTGGGTAAAGACCCGACATTTTTCGTTTGTTTGTAGTGTAGCTAGTAGTGTAGTAAGTGTACAACAACTAAAAGTAAAGTAAATTAATAGAAAATATATATGTATGTATGTGTTTCTTTAGCGTGTTAAAATCGTTTTAATTGCTTTTTAATATATGTATGTCTGTATATATATTTTTTAATTTAATATTGCTCAACAATTTCTATCAGTGTGTGTTTGGGTGTCTCTACGGCAAAATGTGATGCTTAATGCATTTTTATGGTGTAATAGCTTTTGTGATTGTTTGACGCCAGGAATGCTTTTCGTTTTTGTTATTGGAAAATGTTGAAGAATAAATTCAATAATCAAACAATATCTCCAACGAACACACACTCTCTCGCACAATACCTAATGAAACAAAATTTCCTTTTGCTTTGTGTTGTTGTTATCGTGGTTGTTACAGTTTGCCGTTTGCTGTCCACTTCTTTCATAGCCTCTAAGAGTGCCAACAGCAAACACACTCAAAATACTTGGAAAAATACAAACGAACACAATCAATGTAGAAAATGCACAGCCCCGCCTCTAATGCCACTTCACAATGCACAACAACAACAGTCGATTTTAGTTATTGACGCAGGACTCATGGCATCCGTTCTTCTTTAAGCTTCCTTGCTGCGTTGCTGTTGATGCTGCCACTATTGCTATCGCCTTTGTTGCTGCGCCCCTCACACACATATACTCAGTTGCGTCGATCACTTGCGCGTGCCGAAGCTTGTCGCGATTTCTCCTTTTCGCGCAACTCCTTTATAGCGCCCACTGTGCCAAACATCACCTTCGCCGTTAGTTGGGTGTGTGCATGTGCACTGTGGTTTGACGAGGATTTGCCAGCACTGCCGTTGCCACCTCCAACGCTGGAAGAGAGCGTCCCATTCGCATCGCGATCCAAGCCCGCATTCGATGCATTAGCGTAGGCGCTCGTATAGGCGACATAGTTGTTGTTGAGGTCTCTACCACAGCTGCATTGATGCGACATTTTTGTTAAGGTGGATTTTTCTTATTTTGTTTGGCGATATTTTTCGCTTATATTATTTCTGGACACTTCTCGTTGTTTCTTTTAGTATATTTTTCTAATAGTGATGGGACGTGTTTTTCTTTGATTATTGTGCTTCTATTATTTTTTTTAAATTCTTTTTTCCTTTTTCGAACTTCCACTCGCGTCCTACACGAACCGTTTTAGTGAAATTTGTACGTAAAACTGATCGTAGACGTTTGCGTTTTTGCTTAGAAAAACGTTTGAAGATGAATAAGAAGAAGAAAAAGTTGAGAGTGTGTTTATTCCCCTTAGCACAAAAAAAGAAAATAAAAGCACGGTGACGCTCTCTCTGCGCGACTGTTTTGTGTGCGTTGGGTTTAGTCTAGTTTGTTTGTGTGTGAGTATGTGGTGGTTGCCTCGTTGGTGAGTGAAGCCACTCACGAAGGCGCTAAAGAGTTGCGAGTGCCACCACAGCAATGGTGATGCTGGAACAGTGAACAACGGCAATAGAGCAAAAGATGAAGAAGAGCAAAACGAAATTTTCGTTGTTGCTCTTTTTATTATTATTTTTCTAAATGTCTAATATAATACGAAAGCAAAGCATTTTTGTTGTAAAGATCAATGATGCTGATGATGGTGCGATTGCCTCGATAACCACCATACAAACTAAACACAACACAACACGACCAACTGTTAGCGTTACTGAAATGAAGAAAAGCAGGAGAAACGCACGCGATTTATCTCGAGAGCTTCGAAGTTGCTAACACTTTCACAGACTCACTAGAACTAATTTTTAAAATTTGTGTTGTTTTTGTGCGCACTGCAAGCAGAGAGACGAGTTAAATTAAATTGAGTTGAAGCAATTGCCGAGCAATGTTTATCGAACGAAGCAACTGCCGAATCACACGAACGAAAGAATGGAAGAGTGTGAGTGCGAGTGTGAGAGAGATCGTTTTGAATAGTGTATGAGCGAAGCTCGTGGAAGCTCCAATGCTGCTTTGCTTTACGTTGCTTTGGCGCGCGCGACAATAAAAGCGCTGTGCTTAGCGATCTGTGGTTTAGGCTGCAGCGTTTACTTCGGTGTGGTGAAATGAGAAAAAAATTTCTTTCAACTACTGGCATTCCATTGTTTTTATTGTTGCGTTTATTTGTTTTTCTTCCTCTGTTTTAGCAGCTGATCTGTAAAGAGCTTTAGGAGAAAAAGCTTACGCACACGAGTGCGACTGCAAATTCCAACGTCAGCGAGTACTTACGAAGAAGTCAGGTGAAAATGGACTTAAACAAAGCAGGGCGCTAAATAAATAAAATAAAAATAAATTTAAAAACAAACTTTTGTCGGCGTGATTATGGCATTCGTCAGGTTTCATTCACCTTTTTGTACACACACACACTTGTGTACCATATATACATATACATATAGACAAGATGAAATTATACATTTGGCAAACCATTCAATTAATGGTTAAAGGGAGAAGTGGTCTTTGTTGGCGTCGTGTGGGCGACACCTGCGTTTTAACATTTACATAATGCAAAACGCGTCTACGAAAAAAAGGTTTATTTTCTTTTCAATTTGTTTTTTAACCGATTCTTGCTCTTTTGTCTCTTGTTCGTCTATCCCGCAGAAATGCTTTATTATTATATTTTTATTTTTAATAATTGCTCATACTTATTTAAAAGTTTTACGAGTAATTGCTTTGAGTCATTCAAACGCCTTGTGTTTTTGTGTAGATTGCAGCAGTTTGAATGCGTAATCCTGAATAGAAAAGCTGCACGACGCCATCAATCAATCGATGATCTCCGAGATGAGGTAAACAGATTACTCTGTCTGTTGTTTGAGTACAGTGAAAAAAAATTGAAATTAACGAAATTTCTATCTGTTTTAAAACTTGGTGGGAGGTTTTCGCGGCGCTCTGGCATTGACCTGCACCAGCGACATATTTAATTCTATATTTAACGATTTTAAGCTCACATGAAAAGCTGCTGGGGCCTGAAACTACAGGGAACTTTTGAGTTGTATCTTAAATTGTTATTGCGGAATTCTAGCTACATACATGATCACAGTCGGGCTACCCTTAGCATAAACATAGCAGCCTCTGGCAGCAGAGATTACGCACATCTCTCTATTAACACATATTTGGAATTCTGCTTGGATAACTTGCCATTGTCATGTGTATTGTGTATAGGATAAATAGAAAAAAGTCCGAATAACGAAAAGAGAACCTACGTAGTTAGATTGTGTCAGATAGATGAATGGATGACCGTTACAAATAAAGGCTGCTGATATTGTAGATGAATAAAATTATAGTTTGATGTATTAGTGCAGACTGCATGTACATGTACATATATTTGTTTAAAAATTGATCGATTTATTGCTTTCGTGCTCAGTCGCAACATCTTCGCTTCGACGAATCGCATCTAAAAATGTACTTTTTTGTTTTTGCTGTGGCTCCAGCTCGCACCGATTGCATTTGTAATTCAGCGATTACATCATTGGGAATGACGAACTTTGAAAGCTTTCGTGTTTTTGCTATTGCATGCAATTCGAATTGCACTCGAAATAGTTTTTCGCAGAGCTTTTGGAATTTTAAAAGAATTTCGAAAAGGAAATATTGGAGGCAATACACAAAAAAGACGATAAAAAAAGTTGTTGAAAAAAAAAATTATTCAGAGTTAATTGAAAAAAGAAAGTCAAATAATAAATACACTTGAAAAGAATTCGAGTGTGGTTTTAGTCTTTTACCTTCTATAACGCAAGCGTAAACGAACAAATAAGCAAAGGACGGTAAAATTGACGTCGACGTCAGCAAAACAAACACTTTGGATCACGTCGCCTTTGGCTGTGTCGCCACGCATTCGCTTTCGATCAAGTGACGGTAGACGGTAAACGGTAGAGAAAAAAAATATCACTTTCGTCGGCTCGAAGTAACGCGCTGCTCAACTTGACTTTGCACAGCTGCACTACCACTTTTATTCTTTCACTTCTTCAGCTTCTTCTACTTTGTTGTTTGTTTTTGTGTTCTGCTTCTTCCGCTACAATTTGCGTTTAGAACCCAAGTGTGCCGAACAAAGCATGACCCAATTGTCGTTGCGCTGCTGCAAACGCTGCAAACGCTGCACTGCTAAACGAAAGCGTTCAGTCACGTGAAGTGGGTGGCGGCGGCAGAATCTCGTTAAACGGCTTTGCCGGCCATTTCAAAAAGGCAGTAAAAGCAGCAGACAAAGCAGCGTCGAGCGACACCAAAGAAGAGGAGAAATGAAAAAGAAGAACGAAGTAGCTTCCGTTCGGCAAAGAAAGCGAAGCGCGGACAAAGAAAGACCTACTTCTCAGTTCTACACTCAGCAGTCACCGTCACCATGTAAGTGTGAGTTCGCTCGCTTCTTTGCTTCGAAAGTGTGTCATTCAGTCAGTCAGTCAAGCATGCGCATGAGTGGAGTAAGAATGAAAGAAAGAAGCAGAAGCAAGGAAGCATAAAGTAAAGAAATAGCAAGTTTTGCTGCATTCTTTCTGCTTTCTCGCGTATCGTTCCATCCGTATTGTTGTGCGCAGCAGCTGCGGTGTAAGTACTGACGAAGCGGCGTTTCTTAAAGCTTTTTTTCATTCTTATTTCTCTTGGCTTAGCTTAGCTTGACTGGACTTAAATGTTTTTTTCTTTTACTGCCGGTCAGAGTAATTTATTCATTTATGCCGATTTTGTTTTCATTTATGACTTTTTGCATGCACCATTTATGCCTAGGTCGAACGATAGTTGGGCAGAATTGCATATTTATTCTGTGTTTATGTATGTATGTATGTATGTATGTATATGAGGTTCATCTGGATCAAGCCATGCCGCTTGACACACTGAGATTTTCTCATGCACAACATCAATTAAAAAAAAACATAAATAAATATAGAGAAGAAGAAGAAGAGAAAAACTCGCTGTGGGAAAAATCTCCAAAAACCTGTACAAAAATCGTGATTTTCATTTTTTTTCTATTACTTCTGCAGTTTCAATGTGATTTTTTGAGGTTTTTCTTGAGTTATGTTGGTGGTGATGGCGATGTTGCAGACAAGCGAGAATCAGTGAGAGCGAAAGAGAGAAAGAGCATGAGGGGCGATGGTGTACTTGGTATGCAGGTGTACTTGTCTGTTACGAGATCGGATCAATAAACGAAGGAATACAATATTTTTTTTCAAAATTTTATTCAATAAAGCCTTTCCCATATTTTTATCCCTACCAGCCAAAACGATTTGTCGAGGACCTGAAAACGCAGTTCTGTTTGAGTGAGGATTTCGTGTCGTTCGGCCACAAGACGAACTTTTGTTTACTTCGATGTCTATTCATGCGGATATTCCCGATGGTTTGACTGTTGCTTGGTTAATGATGTGTTATGGTGATTATCGTAGCGTTGTTGTCTATGGAAGCGAGTAAAAAGTCATCCGGCTCACTGCTGAATAACGCTAAATACTCACATCTTAAATGCAAATAAAGTGACGCAAAATGTGACAATAGTCTATCGAACGGGTTTGACGCTACATTTGAAGTTAAAATTGGGCCAATTCAAAACAGCTACGTCGCATTGATCCGCCCTTAGCCATGGAGTAGGTGTGGGCTAAACTGGTTGTTCGCTCATTGGCATGACCCAAGCTAAGACGAATCATTTGAAGCGAAAACGATCCGTATGGCGGTTTCTTCAACGTCGGTCGGGTGGGCAGGTGTTCATGCAACACCACCTAGCACAGCCATAGCCTGCTGTACCGCCGTCGGTGCCGCCACCGTTGGCGATCTTGCTGATTTATGGCTGAACTTGTCTTCTGGAACACTAAAATAAAATAACGCTCTGAATTTTCGTGCCTCAGATAGCAACTCTGATTTCCTCGCCTGCTGCTGACAGCTGCGGCAAATCGAAGATTCGAATCGAACGCCAACATGCTGGCCGCCCGACCGTTATAAATTATTAATAGTCACCGTTACAAGCCCATTCATTTTCGCTGCGCTAATAGCGAACGCCCGAACGAAAAAGAAACGCTGGCGAATCCAACCAACTAGTTGCGTTCTTATGAGGCCACTGGGAAATTTATGAACTTGTTCCGGTGTGTGGCACTTATAGAGGACGTCATCATAACGTGATAACGAAAACAAAAAACAACGAATGCAAATACAAAACCAAAACAAAAAAAAAAGAGAAGGTAAATACACGTAAAGATACAGTATCTTCTTTATCTATTCGCTTCACATGTTGCGGCGTAAAAGTATTCAAAGTTTTGTCTATGCCTATGCGTGAAATTACAGTCCACCACGTCGGTATTATTACCGACCGTAAACTCGGTGCACCTTCCGTGACAAGTGTTGCCGAGCATTGCTTTCCGCTACCATTGGCGTTGCCTTGTGTGGGCTCTTTGACAGTTGATGGCGCCTTGGCGTTTGACGTAGTGTTGAGATTTATGATCGATTGCGCTGGCGTATCGCGAATTTTTTCCAAAATAACATTGCAATTCGTCGTAAAAACTCAGCTTGGCGAATCCATTGCAGTTGGCCAAAAGTGATAAAGAAGTTCCGCCCTGCCTTTTGACGTAGCAGCTATTAGCACCGAGGGACACGACACTCTGGTATGCTTTTCAAATGCTTGAAAAACTAGAAGCTTTTTATACTATACGTTAGTATACGATGGGATGAAAGCAAAATACTTAAGGCAGGAAATAATTCGCCTCTCGTGGGGTAGTAGTTATTATAACTGAGCATTGCCATGTGAGTCATCGTATGGCGCAGTTGTTTGTAACACCCAAATAACTGTAACTGTCTGTACACTACAATATTACAATGTTGATTTGACTTATGAGGTGGTCTTAATAAATGTTGAAGATCGACTTCGAAGCCTATCGAATTGTATGCACTAACTAAGAAGTACGATTCTTTATATATGTACATATGTAATGAAGTGTATGTAATGAAGTGTACATATATTTAGTGAGAACTGTCGCTGATGTTCGAGATCAGAAGCAAAGTCTGTTCCACAGCGTACAGACAAATAGCAACAGCTGCTTTCACTATAAACCACAACCAGGGGTTGTATAAAGAGTTCGAATTATTACAAATGCTATTGCAAATAACACGAGCATGTCAAAAGGCTAGGAAGTAATGACAAAATATAATAATTTAATATTAGTTCAACGACTTATAGTTTGGCTTTATTGAGATCAATAGGGGTCGGAGGAGATTTACTTAAGACATAGAAGGTATCATGCTGTAAGTAAGAAGTTCTACACAAGGCGTGGCAAAGTAAATCGAGCAGGTACATTAAATTTGATCAAACTCAGTAAGAAAGTTGAGTTAATATTACCGTAAATAAGATTATGCATGAAGGTCTTTGATGTTTAGGGTTCCAAATAAAAGACCCATATTCAAGAATAGGTCTAACAAGTAAGGTGTACAGCACATTGGTGGCATGAGTACCCTTAAATTCCTTAGACCAGCGCTGAATATAGCCAAGGACAGCTCTGTACTCCTCTTCAGTCTCTAAGAAGAGGAGTACAGACTGTGTACAGACTTTCAATAAGGCGCCTTATTTCTAGAACCGTGTAACTTAATGGTCAAGGGTGTTCCAAAATACGTCACATAGTGATGATGATGGATGGCAATATTCGCATTAAAACAAGTTTAATTTCATAACAATTAAGAATTCCGTTTAGACGTAAACTTAAATGCTTATGAGGCTTTCTTTTTATGGCATTTGATATGACATTCGTACAATGTTCCCATCAAAGCATTCACCCACAAACACTCTCGTATTCCTATTTATTTCTTTACATGTTGTTCTTTTTTCTTTGTTTGTTGTTTTAGTTTTACGTGAATTTTAATTAGTCTTTATGACATGCGACGCCACGCCACAACGACATTATCCGCCTCAGCAACAATCTATTTATTTCGCAATTATTGAAAGCATCCAAATCCAAAAGCGATTTCGATTTTGAAAATCGCAATTCCAGTCATTCGAGTCATTTGCTGAACATAAGAAATGCCCCGCTGAGCACGCCATCCCGAGCGATTTGCAAAGCATTTTGCAATTAGCGAGCGACTTCACTTATTGGCATGCGATTTACGCGATTTGTGGCGGGAGATGGCGTCCACGGCTAAGCGCCGCGACATTCTCTATGTATATGTAGCAATATTTTCCAATTAAGTGCTTATGCAAGAAAAACCTAATTGAACTACGAGTATTTAGTGGCATTGGCACAGCGGCGCCAAATCAGGCGACAAAACTTTTGATGGAAAGTTATAACTTATTTTTTGTAGGGTGTGGTGGGTGGTCGTGGGCTCTGGTCTGAAAAATTATATCGATGTTGGAAAATGCATATGAGCTCGAAGACAAATACACACGATTGATCAACGATGACTTAAGCGTAATGAGCTGCCAGGATGTACAAGAATAATGCGCACTACTTCGTTTGCGCCACAAACAAGTTGACATGACAAAAGGCTTTGACAGTCAACAACAACAACAAGAACAAAACAAACAGGAACAATAACAACGTAGAAATTCCAATTGAAATCTGCGTGCAGGATGAGTGTGTGGTATGTCCTGCGGCAAAGTGTTGCGAAATAAATGTTGGCATGCAAATAAAATTCCTTGTAATGCGTACTCGGTTATTCGCTTGCTTGTTCGCTTTGAAATGTTCGCTTTGTTAGGCGCACATATTACAAGGATACGGACTTGGATTGAAAAGGATATGGTTACAAGGAGTTGCATGTCACTTAAGCGCTAACAGAAGGTCGCCAACGCAAGTCAACGCATGCACATACACAAAGCCACGCAAAGCAATCGTTGTGATAAATGTTGCTGACAATTTGCAGCAGCGATGGAGAAATTCCAACGATTTTTGTACACGTACTTCCTCTTCGATGTCAGCTATTCTACCTATCACGATTTGGTAGAAACTCATTCAGTGGCGTCTTTGAAATGCGCTGTTTTTGCACCTTTCCACACATCGATTTGGTTTACATTGGCGTCGCCTAAAAGTATGCACAACTTTAAGAACTCAAACGCCAAAATTATTGTGCTCCAATTTCCGTTGAAGACCGACAACATCCCTTTGTTGTTCCGCTTCGTTGGCATCGTACGCCGCTGCCCTTGGTTATTATCAACAGGCCGAATTCGTCGTACTGCCACTTGTTACGTACTCGCCGTGAATTCGCCGTTCACTGTTGAACGCTGAACGTTTAAGTGATAAGACAGAAGGAAAGAAACTGTCGAACAAACGAGCGACAAACGAGCGCTCAAACGAATAGACGAATGGCAAAAAAACCGTTAGCGGTGCTCGTCGTTCACTCGTCCCATATAAGAATGCCATCCGCGCAGGCTACGAATTCAAAAGTTAACCGACATTTGACCTGTCAACGTGCTTCGCACAGGCAAATATCCAAGCAAAAAGCCTAAGCCAACGAAAACCAGACACAAAATTATTTTAATTTCTTAGTTGTGTTTTTAAAATTGGCAATAATTTTGAAAAAAGAAAGACCTTTTATAGAATATTCCAAATTAACTATTGCAAGCGATTTTGTTATTCGAAAGTGAAAAGTTTTCCAGCGGGAAAGGTAAGTAAACATATTTTGTGGAATAATAAAAAATAACCGTCGGCAGAGAATTATTTTGTTAAGAATTCAAATAAATTTTAAAATGGTAAAAACGTTAATAAATAAATCTGTCTATCATCTATATATGGAAGTATTTCTGCGTCGGTTATAGATGCCGAAACCGCTCGACCGATTTTGATGAAATTTTCAGGAAAACTCTAAAATAATCTGTCGGTTAATTCTGCGAAGTTTGTTGTGAAAATAGACTGGAAAGGTCGGAAAATTTCATACGATTTTTCTTGTGTGAAATTATGGAAAGTCTATATAAAGAATTTTTACAAAATCGAAAGAAATGTTTTTTTTTTTTCTGTACTGCTAGATGGAACTGGCTGAAATTTTAGAGTTGTAGTTGTATTGCCTTCACGAAGTTTTTAAGATAGGCGCCGGGATTGATAAAATTGTTCAAAACTCCAATTGACAACTTACCGTCAACAGCATGCCAAGAGGTAGCAACGCGACGGCTATCTGCCAGTAAAGGAATAAAATAAATATTCTAAGGTGTTACATGCATAACAATGAATGTACTGTAGCCTAGGAAACTGGTTCATAAAGTTAGGATTTGTTGGTTCCAGATGCATGAGAATATTCCAAAATATTATTCGAAGGCCACAAATTTTGATTCCAAATACGTTTATATAATTTATTGACCAAAAAGATACAGTAGACTCTGGTTAGAGGGTATAGTTTGTGAAGTCTTGAATTATAACCTGGTTTGAGTTAATATAATAATTATATATTATAAATTAAAGGAATTTGCACAAAAACAATATGTTATCTAGTCATAGGCATAGGCATTACCGTCAACTCCGAACAACTTCAATTGCTGTACGAGTAAGAGTTCCTTTTGGTAGTGCAGGATTTTGTTATTTTCAGGCCTTGGAACTTTGTTTTTTTACTCTTAGTTATTCTTCTTCCCAACAACCAATTCCGTTATTTGCAGTAATTTCTGTATCTTCTTAGAATTTCATATTAATTTTATATATATGAAATTCTGTTGTACGTCTGTGACTATACTACTCCTAAACGGCTGGATTAATTTTGATTAAATTAGTTGTGTGTTGTGTGAGTGGGTCCTTAGTTGGTTTAGATTCACGATTGGATCCGATAGGTAGTGTGGTTGTCGAGATACATGCAATTTTTTTACCACTTTAACTTTTATTTATAATATTTTCACTTGGCTTAAATATACCTAAACGATTTCAATGAAATATCGGGCATGTAAGATAAGAGAACCCAGAACTGCTAGCACAATATAGATGGAGGTTCGAGTTACATATTCTTAGAGTAAAAAATTGTCAACGAATTTTGTACATCATTTTAATACAGTTGCTAATATATATTTTCCCCGGAACGAATTATTATTGAAGAAGTAGTTTAGGGGTAGTAGTTTGCGTTATTCATCGTATGGTTAACTGGTTATACACGTATGTTATGTTAGTCAGCTTAGCAGTGTTTATAAGAATTTGACGCAGCTACTCTATACAATTTATATTTATATGCAATTGGCGATTTGTAGTATATTCAGTATTGATGCGTTCCACATCTACAATTCTCAACGATAATGTTGGTATGGCTTGGTCTTAGGATGGGGCTTATTGTTTCGAACATCTCTGATTAAGGAGTTAATTGGTTTGACGTAACTTTGCATGAAACTTGAATCTAAGTTGAATTTAAGGCTTAAAGTAGTTGATATATCATAGCTATCATATTTTAGTAATAATAAAACAGTTGAAGAAACACCGGAAAAATAACTCGTGATGGCCAAAAGTGCGAAGTTTGACAAAACTCTAAGTTGACATATTTTCGATTATTTTTGGATTACTTCAGCTGGATATAAGTACATATAAATATGACGTTTGCGGTCAAGTTGTTTTTACATGAATCAGAAAATGGCTACAGGCAATAAACCTCGTCATAATTTCAAGCTCGAAGAAGTCTTTCCACAAAAAAAAAAAATAATAATAAAAATAAAAATAAATAGAAATAAAAGCGAAAAATAACTCATACGCAATGTGCACTTGAGAACAATTAAACCAAGCAAAATAATAAAAGTATAAATAAATAAAAGGATACAGAAAATCAAATCAAATCAAATTCGCCACGGCCGCAGGGCTTTCGTCGTAGTTCTCGGTAATTGTTATTATAGGATGATTTTTGTATGTATCGAAAAGAAATACTATAAAAAAAGGACTCACACCCACGGCAAGTCTTGTTAAATTGTGGCTCTATTTTTTGCGCATAGTTTGCACTCATAAATTTTTAAGTGTTTACACATTTGGCCATTAGTTTGGTCGCGATTCATCAGCGCTCATTAGACGTGCTGCTGTGTCAGGCATACAGAGTCCTTTGCACATTACACTCTAAGCCGCAAGGATGAACTAATTGTGTCTTTGTGTATATGTGTGTGTGTGTGTGTTTGTGTGCGTGACATTTTAGCGTTCATTTCGCGTAATTTGCTCATTAAATTTACCGTTTTCAATTAAAAAAGAAAGAAAAAAGAAAAGAAAGAAAGCGAATAGAAGAAGCGTACGCGTTTATCAGGCGCCTTCCTCTACATCGAATATTCTTTACACTTTATTGCTAATCTTAAGCTAACTGCATGTGCAATTCAATTGAGCGCAGCAAATTTACGCTGCATTTCTGCTTCTTCTTTCTCGCAAGTTTTTTGCTTGTTAGCTTCAAAGATCAACGTTATTGTCCGCTGGCATTGTACACTTTGGCGCTTACATTCTTATGCGTACGCTTGACGTGTAATCCTGCGCCATTGTTGCCAACTTTTGTAATGAAGGCAGCCTAATTATCAGCGCACTTTGTCGCCTGTTGGTTTGCGCTCCGCTGCAAGCGCAAAACTTCCGTTGCGCAAAAGTTTTGGCATCCGTTGCAACGGATATGAGAAATGTTGCGTAAATTCTTGAACAGATAATAATCGCGCCAGCAAATTACATCGTTATTATTATCATTATCGTCGTCAGTGTCAGCGCCTCACCTCCGTGTTTTGTTAAATTTGTAGTTGTGCGCTTCTCAGCTTTTATGTCGCTGGGGCAGCAAATCGTAGGTGTGGCGATCCTTTAGCAGCTGTCATGATTTACGAGTACAAGTGCTTTACGTGTGCGTTCCAGTCAGCGTCGTTGTCGCTTGCTCAACGCAATTAAATGCGTGCGAACCGCGCCAATCGGTCCTTTCAATCCAAGCGTTGCCGCGTTCGCTTCAATGCCCACGCTGCCGACGGTGTTGGCATTGATGTTGGGCATTTTCCGGCTATTATCGCTGTGGCACTGTCACGCTGGCACATTGTTTATTGTGCGCGCTTCGCTCGTGCAAATAGTGAAAAATACGCTAGCCGTGTAAAAAGTGCAGCTGTTGACAAGTCGAACGGGCACGGGCACGCTTGTAAATCAAAAATGTGCGGCTTCAGCGCTGCCGCGTCGTTACCTCTGTTGGCTTGGCCTTCAGTGCCTCGCATCATATGTGGTTCGTTGTTGTTGTCGGAAAGTCTTCTATCTGCTGCTGCTGCAGCATGTGTAACTTGTTGCGTGATTTGTTGTTGTTGCTTCACTAATGTTGACTTGTTGCACTGCAGCACATTGCAATTTACTACGCTGGCATTGCACAATTTATGACGCAACAGTTGCAAGGTTCACTTTCCTAACATTGCCACAATTTCCCATTTCTCATTTGCTTCGCTTCGTCTCGTCTCGTCTCGTCTCGCTTGGCTTTTATTGCACGCTGCATTGTCATCAAACCCGGCGTATGCGCGTTTTCGCCTTTCAGCGCTCGTATAGAGCGACTCTATAAAGTCGTAAATGGGAAATGGCAAATTATTTCTGGTTCCGATTCCTGGGAGTTCATGTTTACGCACATTAATGAGTTTAATGCTGTTGATCCAATGTGCAAAGCGCTGTGACAAAGTCCTTTGCTTGTGCCTTCTAATGCTCAGCTTATTAAGGCTTGACTGCTGCGATGGCTTTTTTGAGGGCTTAAAGAAAGTGTTGGATTAAATGGGCAAAGGAGTATGTTTGTAAAGCGATTTGCAGATACATTGTAGCACCACACTTGCAATTACCTTTGGTAGATTTGAAGTGAATACAAAGGTAGTGAAGGTTAGTGGCTTGGATAATAGAGCACCATGCCAGGGTTCGTTGACTAGTTCTGCCCAGTTTAATGTCTCCTATGGTTTTTTCTTTTTTATATTAGTTAACTATGTGTTTACTACAACATGAGTTAATATCCATCGTTGGCAGTATCAGGTTGGTTAATGTATACAAAATACTAAGTTTTCCACTAATTTATAATTCTAATTTTGTTTAGGACAAACCCAACATCAATATGCCAAGGCATAGATAGTATTATTTATATTTTCAAAGCCCATAAACTGTTTCTAACTAAATAGATTTGGTCTAAGATTGTCTGAGTAAGTAAATCCGTTAGTTGCTTTGTAAAGCTTACGTCCCTTTTATGTCATCTGGGGTTGTAGCCATTGTTCGGAAGTTGCAGTCTCTCCACATGTCTTCAAATAGTAAATGACCTACTACCGAAGTTATAATAATAGGGATGTTACTCCTGTCTGCAAAGGAGTAGCAACCCTGCTGCATAACGCTCCCAAGAGCTCCGTTACTGGGAAAGAGTCAAGCTGGTTCAATATGCGATGTCCCACATCTTGGTAATGTTTGTATTTACTAAACTTACAAGCAGCGAGTGGAATCCCATAACTCCTTCACCTCGACCATGAGGGGTTTGTATGTGCCAGTTCTTGATTGCAAGCAAGTAAGTAGACGATATAAAAGTAATAGAATCGCCAAGAAAAAGAGAAAGCCTTGAGGCTTACCAGACATTAAATCTCAGAGTATGTAGAGCTAATTGGAACAGATTAGAATAGATTTTAGGAGAGTGATTGACCTATATGTCATAGTTTCAATATACAGAAAGCAGAGTAGATGCAACAGAAAAGTTGTTGTTGTAACAGTTTTAACTTTCGTGAGACTTCTGCAACTTTGAAACGGAGACGATGACGAGAATGTAAAATTTCACTCTATCGAAACCAAAGTGAGCAATTTCAGTTGAATACACTAGCCAGCAAGCAATCCGCAGCCCTTGCAGTTGTTGTAGTTTTTAAGGCATATCAGATACATTTCTTTCTCGCTGTGGTAGTCAGACAGAATGTAGTGCCCTTTATATATACAGCTGAGGTTTCTTCTGAAGTAGGTACACAAGTAGTCTCATTTTTATTTCGTTGGCATTAAAAGCCTGAGCTCCGTTAAGCTTATGCCTTGATACATTTTTTTCAAATAAAGCCAATTATATATCATAAACAAAAACAATGCGAGTTTCATGTCGCTTCAGAGTCACATGGCATTTTTGAGCTTCTCTGCTCCTTTTCTCTTTACTTCACCAACCAAGGCCCATCAGCTAATCACTTCATAGTTGGCACTTTGTTTACAGCAGCTCAAGCGGCAGCTCTATTACTTGTCCAGCCTAATTGAAAAATTCGCTGTCTTGTCTGCTTTGCGCTTTTCTCATAATTATGTGGCGCCAATCTTCAGCAACAGTGGAGCGGAATCATAAACACTCGTCTCGAGTGCGCTGTGAGCTGAGTTGAAGTCAGTTCGTTGTAGCGCAGTTGAGTTGAGTTCATTTCAGCCCATCGCAGTGCAGTTCAATGAGACAAGTAAAACCGCCTACGTGCTTCGCATGCAAATGCATTACAGTGGGTAACAGTAAGTCCTTGTTGCCGTTCGTCCTTCGCAGCTGACCAAGTGTGAGCCTGCCGCCGTGAGTTGCATTGCTTGGTTGGCAGTGCGTAGTTGGAGACAATCAGTCAGACGAAGTTGAAAACGTGAAGCGACTGAAGCTGTGGAAGGCCAACGTCGCGGTTGTAAGTCACTCGAATCGCTCAGTCAACAGACAAAGCGTGTCCTGCACTTTTCATAGTCTTATCATGGCGACCTTTCGCTCACGCTCTTCTTACATGCACAACGGAATGCTTTGAATGCAAATAGTCGCCATTTTGTTGTTGCTATTGTCGTTGTCGTTGTTGTTGTTGTTGTTGTTGTTGTTGTATTTTTAGTTCTTTTTGTCTTGTTTCGCGACTTGTGCGGTTTCAATTACGCTCGGTTGACAGAGCGTGCGTGTCAATGGGAATGACTTGCATTATTAACGCCAGCATCAGCGCCATCATCTTCTTTCTGTTCTCATTATCAACATCATTTTAGTTACTTCTTCACTTTTTCATGGTTGAAAGTTTATTTGCTTCGTTGCTATTCGAGATGCATTCACCTGTGGACGACAAGTTTGCCTTAACGGCTTATCATAAGAACGCAGAGCCGAACTGAACGCTCGTCTTGTTGCATTCTCAAATGTCATCAAATTCATCGCTGTACAAAGAAAGCTGACGCGGCTTGCGCGCGAACATCCACGCGGCAAAGGATTAGCACTCGAAACTGAAATTTCAGCGGGTTTTTCATTGCCGTCGGTCGCCGTGCTTCGTCCTTGTCGCAAGAAGCCGGAACTTTGGGTTTTTATTAACTTTCGCCAACTTTAAAGTAGCATACACACAATTTTGCATTTGCAGCTAATTTGATTTTATGTGCCGCCCAAGCAAACTCTATGCCCCGCAGCCGCACCTGTTGATGATTAACAAATTTGTGCTTCTATAAATTTTTTATTGCATTTTGCGACTTCTAAAGTGACAACGAAGCTGCTTTTCGCATCAGACACTTTTCAATGAGCGACGAGTTGACATTCCTTCGCATACGCCTTTTGCGGCTGCGGGTATTCCCCGTCGCACGTGCCCATTTGTTGTGCTTTGACGTTGTCGTTATCGAAATTTGTAACTGTTGACAGTTTTGTGTGGGAATTCCAAGCGCTTTATTGGAAAAAGCGTAAAATAATAACCAACGAGTATGAGTGAGTGAGTGCGAAAGCGAGCTTGAGGCTGATTTAAAGGAGACAAGCACTAGAAGACAACATGCCAAAGCGTGTTTCTGCAGTTTGTCATGCCGTAAAGTATGCAACATCAAGTGACAGCGACAGTTTTACTAGTAGTAGAGATAGGAAAGAGCAAACGGTTTTTGTTGGAGTGCGGGGTAGTCAGGCCAACATGTTTTTTTGGAAATTCTTAAATTGTTGTTTGTTAAAAAGAAGAAGAAGAAGAAGAAGAAGAAGGAGCAGAATAAAGAAAAAGACATACAAGTAGAAGAGAAGCAGCAGATAGATTGGGTATCTATGCTTGGTGATCGCGTATCATGATGAATGAATGAGTTTCTCTGAGGATATTTGTAATTCTTGAGTTAAGTGAATAAGAGACCAACGATGCCACCGTTCGAAGCTCGGATTCGCTGGGTCTCGAATAAAGTAGGAATTTCGTTAGATAGTTGCAGTCTCTGGGGCGCTCGATATATTAAAAAATATATATATATATATATAAATAAAATAGCCTACATCATATAAAAGAGCGAATACTTTTTAAATTTTTCTCAGCTACTTTCGAGGTTCACTTGACTTCTCAACAGTTCATCCAGACGTCAACAACCTCAAGTCATGCAGCAACTGCACGCCGCTTTGCTGCTGTCGCTGGCGCTCTGTCTGAGCTTAGCTGGCTGCGCGCCTTCCTATGCTGAGGGCGTTGGTGGGCGTAGCTCTGTCAATGCAAACGTTGCCAACCGGCAGAATGCGCTGCTTGCGGCCGATGCGAGTGGTGGTGCTGATGGCGGCAGCACGGATGCTGGCGACAGCTATGACAAGCGTGTGGAACGTTACGCCTTTGGTTTGGGACGTCGTGCTTACATGTACACCAATGGCGGTGCGGGCATGAAACGTCTGCCGGTCTACAATTTCGGCTTGGGTAAACGATCAGCTAAACCGTACTCCTTTGGGCTGGGCAAGCGTGTCAGCACTTTGGGCATGAATGGTGGTGATTACGATGACATGGCTGAGTATGGCGACGGTGCCGGTGCCGGCGCCGGCAGCAACATCGACTATGAGCGCTACAATGGCAACTACATGGCGCCGAGCAGCTATGAGTTAAGTGAGTATGCGGGCGCCTGGTTAGCTGGGAATCCTTTCTAATTCCTTTTGTTTGCTTTAATCCGTACTTCAAATGCAGCTGAGAAACGCAACCGGCTCTATAGCTTTGGTCTCGGCAAACGTGACCCCGATGAGGTCGAGCGACGTTTTCCCAACCGCTACGGCTTCGGTTTGGGGCGCCGTTAAGTTGTGCTGCTACACTGTCGTGAGTGGCCGCCTTGCACGCAACTGAAGTATGCTACAATGAAAGCGGAGCAGCTCAGCAGTTCAGCAGCCCAGAGAGTCCCTTCGTTTTTGCTTCATGTTTGCATACTTCAGGGCGCACCACCGGCCACTTTCAATTGTAATAAAAATGTACTGCAACTTAAAATGACACCGTAAAAGTATTAACGATCGTAGAAGGAGAAAGGATGAAAAAGGGAGAAAGTTCGAATTTTGTGGTTTCCAACTGAGTTGATGAGTGCCATTCTGCAGATTTTTCGATGGTTTTCAGTTCCTTTGTTGCCCAACGAATTTAGTGCTTAGTTGTTCTGTTTGGTGCGTTCGTTTTTAACAAAGCAAAGTCGAGTTTAAATCGAATAAAAATACAAAAAAAAAAGAGTATCTAATAATACAAAATTAAAACAAACGGAAATTTAAGGCAGAAAATCAAACTGGTGTGTGCAATTACAACTAGAACTACAAGCGTAGAAAGTAACTTCAATTATATATGTATGTATATGTATTATAACGACAACAAGCTCCATTCAAATACGATCTATTTTAATATATATGTATATGTGTATGTGTACAATCTTTTTCAATTAAATGCATATAGAAAATTTAAATACATAAACGTGTACATTTTAAATGGTGTTTCGACCGGCGCGCAATATTTCAGTAACGTGATTATTAATTTTACAATTATATAACTGTATTGTGCATAAAACCTTATATATATCTATATATGTGTGTATACATTATATAAACATTGAGAAGAAATAAAGTAAAATTACGAATTTTACCAAAAATAAATACCGATTTACTTTCAAACAATTTCGGATGTCTCAGCTAGAAATCGGTTCTGAATTTCGGATATAGAAATCGTTTCTTATAGTTCTACAAAAGGTGATAGAATTCCTTCTTAGCAACAGACCATCCAACTCAACTCAGTAGAATAGTGGGACCGCTGCAACGTGCTGATATTAGATAGATATATTAGATATATATAATATATATTATATATATATTACATATATATGTATATATATATATATATATATATGTAGATAGATAGAGAAATAGATTGATTGATTGACAGATAGAAATACAAATAGGTAGATAGATGGGCAGATAGATAGGCAGATAGATAGATAGATATATAGATAGATATATAGATAGATAGATAAATAAATATATATATAGATAGATAGATAGTGACAGATAGATATATAGATAAATAAATATATAGATAAATAGATAGATACATAAATAGACGATAGATAGATAAATAGGTAAATAATAGATAGATAGATTAATTGATTGATAGAGATATGGCATTCCGGCTCTTGGTGCTCATTATACCATACATATATATCAATATATATATCAATACATATATATCAAAAAGTTTAATTAACAATATAAAAATAGGTTTGATAAATGAATATGAACATATGCAACGGGCCATATAAAGTCTTCGCGGTTTTTGCCACTAGATGGTGTTATGGCGTGTCCAAACGAGCATGTGTTTGAAAGGTGAAGATTGGAAGCTAATTGTCTGCTAATTGAGCTGCGAAAACGTGGCGAAAAAAATCGGTCCTCTACTGTGCACAACTCGACCGTTTGAATGAAGCAATCAAAAAATTGGCGAACAGAAAGGAAGTTGCCTTCCATCATGACAATGCTAGGCCGCACACATTTTTGATGACCCAGATCAAATTGACGGCGCTTGGTTGGCAAGTTTTGATACATCCACCGCATAGCATGGACCTTGAATCCTCCGACAACCATTTGTTTTGGTCTCTGCGAAACTCTCTTCATAGTAAAAAAAGAGCCACTGAAAATCACTTGGCCAAGTTTTTCGCTGATAAACCACAGAAGTTCTTCACCGATGGAATTATGAAGCTACCCGGAAAATGGCAAAAGCTCTTAGATAATTACGGCTTATATGTACTTGATTGAAATTGATTGTGAATAAAGAAAATTTTTGTATAAAAATGTACCACAAAAATTGCGGAAACTTTTTATATGACCCAAAATATATCTATACTATTACCTAAAATTGATTGTATGAAATCTGTATGTAACACTTTCCTAATGCTATACTAAAGCGTTTTTAATATTCTTTTGTTTTTCAAGCAACACATTTGCGTTATAGAAGAAACCGGCTTACTTAATTTTTTTGGGGTAACAGCAAGAGGATTAGTAAGTCTACAAAAAAAAAAAGTGAAACGGAATTCAAGATGCAGACGCTTGAGAGATGTAGAGGGGATAAGCATTGGCTTGTGCTTCTGAAGCGTTTTTCGCTCTTCTCTCATATTTGTGCTCATGGAGAGAGCAAATGTCATTTATGCTTTTCATTTGTGTGTGTGCACTACACGATGCCGATCTCGCATATTAATTTGTATACACGTCGTTATAATACATATAACAGATTACTTCTTTTTGTTTAAGTGAATTGTCGTGATTAACACTGAACACGTAATTATATATTATTAATATTATTAATATTAATTTGTTAGGCGCAATGACAATTATATTGCTAACGCTATGAAAGTCAGCATTCTAACTAATTTCTTTGAATTCAATTCAATCAACGGCGCTTTCTGTTTCATTCCATGCCGATCCGTTTCAAGTGGAAAATAGTTATCCATGTAAAATGGTCATGCGTGCGCGTAAAGTCATTAGGTCATGTGTTTGGCTGTGTTTACGCGTGAGCTACAGTGGCACGAAAACAAACTGACACATAATATTTTTGATTTTCCGAATTTTGTTTAAATGGCGCCTTTCAAACAATTAATTTAGATTGCACCCCAATTTGGACTTCCAATCGGAAACGTTAAATGAAAACTAATTACACTAAGTCACTAAATATTAATGAATCACTTATTTCAATATAAATTCTTTTGTCGGCACCGCTGCTTTCTTGGACTTTTTCCACCAAAGCGTCTTCTTCCCGCGCTTCTTACGTCGCTTCTTATTATTCTTCTTGGTCTGATGTTCGTTTCCATTGTTGCTTGGTTTCTCGTTCTCCAAGACTGATGTAAAGAATTCAACGCCAAGGAAGCCGTTGTAGATGCACAGCGTTGTCGTGCTCTCCGGCTGATTCAGTTCGTAGAAGAGCTGCGGATTCAGATCGAAGAGATCTTTGACGTTGACATAGTATCGACCATTGTCCTGAAACACAATACCTGCTTCCTCGGCCCAGCTGAGTGTGGTCTGCACTATTCCTAAGACGATCGACGGCTGCACAAATGACACTTTGGTGATGTAATTGGTCAGTTCGAGTTGCGTTGGCGGATCGCCAAGCTCCTGTAGCGCCTTGAAGATTATAAGACTGTACACACTATGGAAGTGGCAACATGGTTTGGCAGACTCGTTGAAGCCATTGGTACAACAGAGTGTTGATGCAGGGTCGGTCAATGTACTGGGCCTATTTTTGACTATGCTACTATTTTCGCTATAAGTTTCTTTGATTACGTAGGTAGCATCCGACGGACACCCTTCCTGCTGAAGTAATTCCTTCTTAAAGACTCGTGACTGAACTGCAGAGTTCGTTGCTATTGTTGTTGAGTTGTACGCCTTCGTAAGGCCTAGAGCTCTTATGACAGTTTTCTTGCCATCAGTTAAATAGCCGCTGTCAGTTGGTACCCCAGATTGCCTATTCGACTCCTCATCACCATCGTAGTTCAACTCGCTTTCGTCACTGTCATCTGAAATTGGTGTTTTAAGCAGGCTGCCACTGCCGCAGGTGATCCACCGGTCGCTAGTACTCTTTTCACCTCTCGAACTGATTGTGCGTTTACTTTCAACGTTGCCAATCAATTCGATTGCGTCTTGATCGGTGTCTTCACATTCTTTGCATATAGCTGACCAAAACTCTTCATCGTCACGTGTCGCCTTTAATGAAGCGTTTCCTTCGCTCTTCCTCTCTACCGTAAATACATCACTTCTACGTTTGTCTTTGTTTTCTTCGCTTCCCTGAATTGCCATAATGCCAGCGGTGTTCCAAGCAGTGTTGCTATGAATCTCCAAGTTTTTGGTATCGAAGCAAGCTTTCAAATTATCCAACATTGTCGAAAGCGACGAAATCGTCGTGCTCGTCTTAGAAGTCATCGCCAGCGGTACTTTCTCTAACTTTGGCTTCTCCCCTGGATCAAAGTCATTTTCCATTATCGCCGCTCCTTCGCTGTACTCATCTTCGGTAAGGTCTTGTATGTAGGTGTGCACATCATCACTTGTGGCGACTTTAGCACGTTCACGCTGTCCTTGCGGAAGCTGTTGCAATAGTAGGCCACGCTTCTTGTACTGTGCCTTTAAGTACTCCGCTGGACTCAATCTTACCACGGACATTCTCGAAACAGAAAAACTAAAAAATTGATAACACTAAAAATTCTAATTTGGAAGACAACGTTTGTCGTTTGCGACTTATTTTCAAAATCTGAACACATTTTACAGTTTGCTTTGTTCTGGCAACGCAGTCGGCTAATCAAAGGAGGGCTGCTCACTGGGCTAAGATTTGTATCAGATTGTAGGTGCAAATTGAGAATACCAAGCGAGAATTGTGTTAGGCATTATGCAGATCTCAACCACTGCGACACCCGATGTCGTGCCGAGGCGTGAGATTTGCGACACGAAATGGTTGCATATCGCATCAACACATCAACTAAGAATGGATTACATAATCGAAGTTGGGTGTTTGGATCAGCTTAATGAGCAGGCCAACACAAGCATAAAAACTACAATGAGCAGCAACAGAGAACAAGCGACAAGCAACAGGACATCCTACTTAACGAAACGGAAAACTGACTTAAGATGAATTTCTGCATTAAAAAGAGCAGAAAAAACTACAAAAATATCGGGATAAAGGAACTCGTCGTCAATTCTGAAAAGGCAAACAAAAAGTCCTTAAGTTATGTTATGCGTCATTTTGGCAGGCAAACGAGGCTCGAGTGTTGAGCATCTCGGGCAATGAGAACAATGCGCAGCGCAAAAGGGCACAGCGACTGAAAGTGCCCAAAATGCGAGCACACAATGCGATGCCAATGGAAATGGAAGCAACGACTTCATCACTTGTTTCCTCTGGCGGCGGTGCGACGTGTTGCGTTCCTCCTGATGGGATGAGTTGAGTTGCCTCCGTGCGCGGCTCATTGCTGTTGCACAATTGAAAACTTGAAAGCGGAGACGCTCAAGGTATCAGGTTAACAGGAGAACGCAACGCTCTGTCTGTCCCAGCCTATGCTCAGTTGGAGGTGTGTCCTGAATGTTTGTCTGTCTGTTCATGCCATAAAGTACCAACGCGAATCTGAGACTCAAGTAGATCCATTTTTTTTGCACGTGCAACACTGGGAAAATGCAAAGGCATTCGTATCTCCATTGTACTACTCGCGGTGCTTCAGTCCGTCTCATCGGCTTGTCGTAACCGACAAAAGTTGTTCAACTTTCTGACGAGGTTGCTCTAGTTTTGCGTAATTTCGGTCGCTCTTCGTCGCTGCCTGCTCCTTTTCGCCTGCTCACTGACATTTGATCGTTTTAATTTCATGTTTGTCTCCGATATTCACATGATTTCGCTCAAGATCAGATTGCTTATCTCTGCCGTTTGTTAATGGCGATGATTCAATTCATTGTCCTTGCTGGCTCTCCTTTTCTATTAGTTCACTTCCTGGGCAACATTCTCGCAATGCGTTCTCCGGTTTTGTGCTCATCTCAATTCATCTCAATTCATCGCCATTCAGCGCTATTTAGCTCATCTACATTTTGACGTGATTCTTTGAGTCGTTTCCTGTTGTGCTCATTTCGGGGGGACTTTATGGCTTGACATGCTTTTTTGCTTTTATGAACTTTGTGCATTTCGTTTCTATTGTTCATTTGTTGCTGTTGTTGTAGTTGTTTTTCGGCTTGTTCATTTCTGCTTCGAGCGGAAGTTGTCGCGAAAGGATTTTTCTTTATTTCCGGCCACAGTCTGCTTAGCATACTTTTGGCTATAAAAATGTCCTTAGCAATTATCTCTTTTGCCTATTTACATATTTTAAGCGCCAAAAAGTTGCATTTCTTGATGACGCATCACTTAGGTTTAGGCGGGAAAATGCCTTTACCATTTGACTTGCTAAATTGGGCGTTCCCGTAATTGGATTTCAATGTATTTGATGGGAAAGAAGTTATACATTAATCGTGTCGTGCAATAAAAGGCGATCTGTCGTAATACTGGTGACCCTTGGTATGTCCGCAATCTGGCACTTTAACATGAACTGCTTATGCCCTTGGAAGAAATTAGCTGGCACAGTAGCTAGTATAATGACAGATTGCAGTGGCAAACCAATCCAGTTGCCAGCAGAATATTCCATAGAAGGCTTAGACGACAGCTACCGACTCATCTCTTTATTAGAACCTATTGTAACCATGTATGCTATCTCAACCTTAGTCACCTAAGTTTTTATAACCAATTCGATTGTTATCGAACAACATTTGCTTCGAATACAGGAACATGGCATTTAAAAGACATGATTTTCTGTCACAAAATCAACAATGACTAAAAAGGCAACAGGGAATCACAATACATACATATATAATTGGTCGGTTGGTATTACTGTTTATTGCAGTTAACGGATTTGAGTGAATGAGTTGATAGCTTAGGCTGGACATACCCAAGAAATACCTAAGCTCATGTTATGTGAAGATTATTATTTATAGAAAGAAAATTGGAGCCCATCAATATATTATATGCATATTTTGTCTGAGAACTGTGAAAATAAAAATAAATAATGGTCAAATTTCAATGAATCATAAGTAAATGAAAGGCATTCACTGCCTAAATCAATGGGTCAAATATGTTGGTGCATAGCATTTCAACCAATATTGTAAAATAGTTGCCAGCACGGAGGAATAACATTCAAACAAAAAACGCAGGTGTGAAGGGATATCCATAAGCGCCTATAAGGTGCGCCGAGGAGGGACATGTACATAATAAGAAGGTATTTCTGATTCCTATAAAATTTATATTATTGCAATTCGTTTCACGCGACCGAGGTTTGACAGCATTTGAATTTAAAACTCTGATTGAATGGGTTGGTTCCTGAGACGGAACTCAGAGCTCTGGAGCACTGCAGCTGGAAATTTCTCAATATACCATAGTTTATTGGCACTCTGTAATCCAAAGAGATCTGCACTTATAAAGAGTAAGCTGGGAAATCTTAAGATTTAGCACAAGTTAGTATCTTGTATCTGAAAGCGCTCTTTAACTCTTTATCTATCAACTTGTGGAATGAATGGTGATCAAGTGATTGTCTCTTGACTGTCAATGCTACGTGACTTTATGCCGCAAAACATTAGCTGGTGGCTGTGCTCCAACGTAGCGTCTTTGAACCTATAAATATTCGTATAGGGTTTGCTAACATTTCAAAAAATCCAGTATGGTGGTCGCTGCCATTGATTTGATTGATTGATACACAATGGTTTCAAAAGGAAATCAGGGTGGAATTCGTATCATTACGACCCTCACATAAATTTGCCTTCTAAGTTGCATCTTTCTTTTTTATTCAGTTTGAATGAGATCACTTTGAATAAGACTTTTCAAATTCTTACTGACCATAATCATTGAGCACGTTTTTCTCGTTAATCCGTGACTTTCTCTACTTACAAGCGACTTCATTCATATTTCTTGACCCATGCCGGAAGCAACAGATTAAAATTACTAAAGTCATGAATCAACTAGAAGAGTTAATTCATAAAAAAAATATTGAATAAAAAAGAAAAAAAAAAAATGGCAAATCCTTCTGTATTCGCAAAAAAGTGCCAAATCATGCCCACTTAAGGAGTACGAGTACCTCAACCTGCATAGAAGAAATGGAGCACCACAAATCGTCTGAAAGCAATTAGCAAGAAAAATATTTAAAAACTCAACACTTCCACTAATCTGCAAGTGTCAATCGAGGCAAGCGGCCGGGCCAACCCTGAAGAACTGTCACGACTGTCAGGATTGTCATTGTCGGCCGCAGACATAATGTCATTCCTGATAACTGTATGGAGAAAAGAGGCGAACGAGTTGTTGCCCGACTAAGCGGAGTCGAAGTGTGCGTTCCGAGTAAAAATGAATGTGAGCCCGTGAAGACCATGAGGACAGTGAGACAGTGAAGCCAGCATCAGCATCAGCATCAGCAGAAATGACAGAAATTCCTTTGAATTTGACAGCAGCATCAGCAGCAGAAGTGACAGCCGAAGACGAATCAGAACAACCCTTCAATCATTTAATTGAATTGAATTTCAATTCCATTTCGATGGCATTCAAACCGAGGCAAGTGACTGCGAACTGACGACTGCGAACCTGTCGCGCCTTGTTGCGCTCGCAGTTTTTCACATTTTTCCATTTTATTTGCTATTTCGCCACTCTTTCAAATGCGCATTTTTTTTTTTGATGAGTCTCTTCCATTGTGTTCAAGTGAAATATAAGTATTTCTGTGCACACACACACACACACACACACACACACACACACACACACACACACACACACACACAAATGTTTGATATCAAAAGTTGAAAAGGCCATGCGATCGCATTGCATGCACACTTCTCTTGTTGTTGAGGTCCTGTTGCCTGCCACTAATGCCGCAACATGCGAACACTTGGAACAATTTCTTCATCGCATGTTCGTGCGCCTTTGTGTTGATCGTTTTAGTTGAAGTTTTGTGTATTTGTTGAACGAGAGATTACTAGACTCTGATCTCGTATATCTGAAATCGCTCCTCGTTGTGCTTGGCCATTGTTGCGTTGCGTTGAGCTGCGCTGTTCTGTACGTGCTTCCCACGAAGTTGTCATTTGATATGCGTTGAAATCGAAATCGAAATCAAAATGCCGTCAGTCACACAATCAGTCATTCAGTCATTCAGTCAGTCAGTCATGCAAGTCACTCATTTACGCACTCATTCGTTTTGTGGGCTTATTGGAGCCGTAGTAGCCATCGCAGAGCGCACTCCTCCGCAGTCACTGCGTGCGCATAATGAGTGAATTCATTAAGTTTCGCTTCGGCTTTCCACTGCAAATTTCTATCATATAAAACTTTTGCGCCCCTCCATTGACGCTACTTCAACGCAACGATCTTGATTAGAAGATCAAAATGTTGACAACTTCCATGCTGCTTTGGTAGTACAACACACGAAAATATCCTTTGTCTCGCGCATGATTCGCCCACCGATAAACGTTTTTGTGTGCATTCATCGCTTGATGAGGGTCCTTTATTCGTAGACAATTTCATAATTTTCTGTGCTGAAAAAAATATGTTGCGCTTGATGATTTCATCAATTCGCCCACTTGTTCATATTAAATGCCAATAAAGAAGAATAAGAAAAAAGAAAAGGATGCCGAGTGAAAACAAATCTTTTGCACAATCCTTTTCCCTTTTGTTGGCCACAGCTTTGTTTAGGCCTTTTTCGGGTCTTTCTCTTTAGAAAGAAGAAGAATATTAAATAAATAAAAAAAAACTTATAGAAATCTCAAAATATTATTCACAATTGGAGCTACCAAATTTCGTGGAAGTTAATTCTTTGTTTGTCTGTGCTGCGTCCTCTAATTTCTTTGGCATTCTTCTAGCCAAACGAAAATTCCCGCATGAATCGCTCGCTGGCACTTGTTCGCTCTGAAATGTGCACTATTTTGGTTCTGATTGCCGCTTGTGACGCAAGCGAAGTGAAATCAAAATTCTAAAGCGAAATCAGGTGCTCTATGCCTTTGTAATGTCGATCGTATTTGTCTTGTCCCCTGCCTTTGTTGTACTGACTATAAGCATTCAATTGCAGTCAGCCTTATATCCTAATTTGTGGAGACTTTCAACGCTGGCGCGCTTACTTTCCCATGATTTGGAGTGCAAGTTACGAGCATGTATGTTAGGTTAATGAACGCAGCATTCGTAGGACATTGAACTTTGATATTGATTACACTTCGTGATACTTCAATTGGGTTGTAATGCTTTGTAAACTGTATAAGGAATTCATACGAGTCTTTAAACCAGTTTTAGTGATTTCTTAGATTTTTTTACATCAGCTTTAATGACATGGTAAGTCTTATGTTTCAAACATTTTTTGTTTTTTTAATATAATATCTCCAAATGGATTTGCTAAACCAGGCCTAAGTGCCTGTTTCACAACATGCAGGCAATATGTTACGTCAACAGTTGCTTTGGTTACAGAAAAATAACATAAAATAACCCTTCACGATGAAAATGTAGCTGTGATATTTTTACATATTTTTTATGTTACTCTATTAAGCTACCGAACATGTGCTTACAAGTTTGACTGTGCAGACTGTTAACTAAATGTTAAGTTTAGAAACGCGCAAAGGTTCAAGGCTTCTGAACCGAACATATCTTCATTGATGCCGGTGAAACAAGCTTTACTCTAAGTTACTGAATCTTTTGCTTTGCGCTAGCTGATTGTAAGCTTCATGAATTCTTTGATGGTCTCAATCTCTACCAACCACAGTTTCTGATTGGTTGGGATTCAAGGCTCTGAGTTTGGTATTCAGTTAGATTCCAACGGTCAGTTATTGGCGATTGTAGTCTCTACCACGTCTGCGTACCTTAATCTTCCATGCCCGATGCTCGCAGTCAAGTGTGCAGTTTATGGTAAAATTTATTGCAACTGACTGGCAATCAAAAAAGCTCCAAATCTGCACATACTTGTGGTCATAAGATTGCTCTAAAACTAGCTCTGCCGGGGTAGTTAATTCATTTCAAATTCATGACAAAATTTTTATGTCAATTATTGTCTAAATTCATTTCATTATTTTTATAAGCAAAACAACATATTGGTCCACTTACTGCTGTTTAACATTTCAATAAAGAATTGAGTAATAATAGGTTTTTTTTTTTTTAATTGAGATGAGAGTGCCTCTTCAATACACTAAATAGAAGAGCGAATAAAGGCAGCAATAAAGTAATCGTTAGTAAAAAACCGGATTTAAATTGGGTACTCCCGGCATAAAGAGTTTTTTTCCTGCAAACTTTTTATTAATTTCCAATTACTTTTGTCAACTCAATTTGAATTGGATAGGTAGTACATACATTTATTGTATAATTTATGAGAGAGAACTTTAGCGAACGTCTAAATGTTACTTAATTTAATTAATATAAATTTATATTTGTTTGTTTGTACGTAACTTATAAGCTGCTATAACGTCCATACCATTGCGATACAATTTTGTTACGGTTACGTGCTAATCGTTCTCGATGAACTCGTATTATTATTTTTAATTTAAAGAACAAAACCTTCAAGCCAATCCCGTAACATTGGCTCCTGTTTCAAATTTCACCTGTGTCTACTAACACATTTTCTCTTTTTCAATATGGAACCTCCTTTTGTTTACATACTTAAAGGTTACAAATGCTAACAACTACTAATTTTAAGATATATTGTATTATGGTTCTTAAATTTATTCTTAACTGTGAGATCATAAAATGAATTCTTGCCTTATAAAAAATATACTTTTGATAAAACCTTAAAATTGGGACGTGTTTTTGTGATAATGGAGCACATCTCTCTTTAATTATGTTACAAAAAAGCACTAATCAAAGTTTTACTTTTGCTATTCAGAAGATACTCCGCTTCAAGGTGGAGCTATTTTAATCGTGCACAAAAAACAGCCTCACATTTTCCGATTCGTGCCTCGTCCTAACGACTAGAATCTTGTCTTTTCAGAGGAAGAAGCACTTCCTAGGTAGAAATTTCAATTCCAGTTTGAAGCAGTGCTTTATTCTCGTCATTTTCGTTGTTGTAGTTTCTGTCTCTTTACAAAGATGACATGTGTTAATACTATTCTAAATTTTTTCCCACCAATAGGTCTGACGCGATTCATAATTACCAACAACAGAAAAAAGTGCGAGGACATTTACCGATAAGCTGCACTTCAATGAATGGACAATAAAACACGAACACAATTTTTGGTTTGTTTAGTTTTTAGAGGTTTTGGGTAGTAGGAGTACACTGGATAGACTAGCAGCATTACTAAAATTTAACCCTTTCCTATTGTCTTAACCCTTTCGTTGGCGTAGAGTCGTTGTGTCGTTGTCGCTGCATTGTTCGTTCCCGCCGCGCAATTAGTCTTTGGCGTCAGCCACTTTGCCGAGCAACATGTGTACTAACGGCTTTCGACTGCGCTGGCTTAACCCTTTCGCTGATTTTGTTTTAGCTTCGGCTTAAGCGTCAAACTCGTGACTAGTTCTATTCATAAAATTGAAAGCGACTCGGCTTGTAAATGCGACAGTCGGCGTCGCGATCATAAAACTTGGTTATGACCATATTCAGCCAACATTTGTGGGTGTCAGCCGGTCTGGCCTCAGTCTTTTGTTTCGTTTACGAGTACGTCCTCTGTGTTGTGTCTTGCTTGTTATGTGTTTTGGCCGTTGTTGTACTACTTTTCGTCTTTGTTGCCTTCGTCTTCGTCCTTGCCGACGGGATCATCATCATCATCATTAACGCTAGCCGTGAACATTCTTCGAATACAAAAAGGTGCTAAATATGTTTTTCAACAACTCTATTCACCGAGCTACTGTCTCCGAGTGCATCTTACCTACTCTCGTCCCCCCTCCCTCTCTCTCCCACACGCTCTTGATCAATCATTTCTCGTCCCACATGCTCGTCTCGTGTCGAGAGTTTATTATCGTTAGACCCTAAACCCTCTCGCTGAGCAGGTTCTCTTTTAATTCGCTTCTTCAGTCGAAAAATTGCCTGAAGAAATTATAAAAGTTTTCTCTGAATTTTCGATTGATAAATGTTAAAGCTCCCCGCCCCCTTCCTAATTTTCAAACCCTGCTCCAGAGTTATGTAGTTCTCTGGTTTTTTTTCGACGTTCGCTTACCTGCGTTGGGTGATTCGCACACTTTAGTGTTGAACTAAAATTTTATTAGGGTGTAAAGTGCGATAGTACACGTTAAAGTTTGTTCTTTTAGTCGACTTCGTGAATGAATTTTTCTTTTCTTTTCTTTAATTTTTTCTAGTGATTTGTGGAAAGTCATAGATTTTCATTGATAAAATGTTTGGATATTTTTTTATTATTCATTCTTTATTCAACAATTTATGTACTTCAAAATATATGTATTGTGTGATTGATTATGAGTTAACTCGGTCTCTACATAGCTCGTATTGTATTACGTAAATAGCGGACACCTTCAATGTAAGCGCCGTATGACCTTCTGGCAAGAACTCACGATGCACTACGTTAGTGTAATCAAATCAAATCATAGGCCAGTATCAGGACAAAGGAGCGTCCGTCCAATGAAATGTTTTTTGTTCTAAATATATAACAAAAAGACAATGTGTGAGTGTGCACGAGCTCTTGATGTGAAACATATTCAGTATGTAAATTGCTTATTATGCACATACAAGCGCATAAAAAGTTTCATACGTTTTCTGGTTGTTTCTGCTGTGCTTCTTCTTCATTTTTGTGTTTGTGTTTGTGAGTTGCTTGCAACAATGACGCGGTGACGCGATGACGTGATGACGTCACTTTAAAATTTCACTCTACCGAAAACAAAGATATGTCACATCAAAAAACTTGTCCCGCGGGTAGACCAAGTCCGCTACCTCGGGCTGATCCTGAATATGACAAGCGTCTCACATGGCGTGTCGACATCAGAAATACCACCGAATGCTGCTTGGCTATTTAGGCTTGACTAGTTACTACGGCCGTCCAGTAAATTGTCTCTCAATAACAAGAGGGTATTCTACAAAAAGTGGTGGCTCAATTTGGCGATACAAATCTGGGGTACCGCTTCTACCAACAACATTCAGAAAATCTGCAAGCCAAAACAAGTCGCTACTCTGTATAACTGGGCCCCCTGGTTTATCCGCAACAATACCCTACACAGAGACCAGAATATGAAAACTGTGCTAGAGTATATCCAACAAAACTGCAGCCAATAACACCACAGACTGCAATCTTATCCAAAGAGTCGGGCCAAGGTCCTCATTCTTGGCGTGACACGACGGAGCCTCACTGACTTTCTAGGCAGAAGGTCGTCGTTAACTGTGTAAATCCGCTGCGGTAAAAACGCCTTAAAATCACACGAATGTTTCATGCACTATTTAAAAAAAGAAACAAAAATGTTTAAGAGTTATACATGGTTCGATTCCAGGGATTACCTAAAACTACGATTTATCAACTCTTTTTTATTCAGTTTTTAATGATGAGTTTTGTGTGCTTCAAAGCTAATCGTGGATTCAGAACCACGTGAAATAGTTTGTTCTTTATCAGCAAGTTTTTTCAACCTATGACTCAATATACTCGTAGTAATTACACGAGGAACTCATGTGGGAAAAACACTCCCAAGTCAGCATCTGCATTGTGTCAATCATCCGAGTTGATTTTGAGTTGCCAAAGCAACATCATTAACCTCATGCATATTCATGAGTTCTCACGATCAACTGGACCGAAATGGACACTCATCAAACATCGCAGAATGTGAAATGTGAAATGTGAAATGTCATGTCATCTGGATTAATTCCGGGCATCATCAACCCATTGCCGAGCATAGCATCACACGCGATGTCCAGCGAAACTTTGATGAGAAATTCCCATGCAGCACACCTGAAAAGAACATCACAAGCGTTGGTGGTAAGCACCCACCTACGAGTTATGAACATCCCCTCAGGCAAGCCTTGCGACTACTGCAAATAAAAAGCGTCGAACGTCATTCATCACAGGGGTTGTTCTCGTTTTCTATTGAGGCTACATGCGCATATTAAAATTAGACTTTGAATGTTGTAATGTTCGAGCAAAGCGTTTTATCGATCAAGTTACACATTGTGCACGCCACGCTGAGTAATATGAATCCAAACTTAATTGCGCTTTTTAAGTGATGCCTGCCTCCTGTGATGAACGCATATCATTGCCGCCCCGAATATGTTGCATTCCCACCGCGCCAATGTGGCATTCACGCTGTGCCGCATGAGATGCTCTACTCGACCTCTAGCTGTAGCTGGTTAATAAATCTACCTGCGCTGGTTTTACTCACTTCTCGAGTGTATTATTTATTTACTACTTTGCTATTCATAATAGTGGATTACTCTGGTGCCGTCTTTGTTGGTCTGGCGGAATCACTTTAAGCCACAAGCTTGAACTAACTAATCTATTCATCGTTGATTGCAATCAGCTTAGTAAGCAAAGCTAGTTCACTCGAATTTCGCCGATACTTAGGTGAACGATTGCTCGTACTCCTTCAATGAATCCACTTGATGTTGCTCTAATCTTTGCTTTGAAAAGGCAACTATTAATCTGAATGGCTTTTCAGTCCAGCAGATGATGGAAGTGAATTTTCGAGGGATTGCAAAGGATTTGCATAGAGTGTTTAGAGGAATGCTTAGGGGTGTATATAGGAGTGTAAAATATATATGGTACACAATAAACAGCTTTATTTGAGAGGATTTTGAAAGGATTAGTTAAATTTGTGTATCTCAGAGGTGATGTGTGCTTCAGTTGATACCCAATGTGTCTGAGTTTTTCACTCACTCAAGTAATGTTTTGGCAATATTTGGAAAAGTTTTAATCGCGTGAAATTGTTTTGGATTTGAGAAAAATTTACTTTTATTTTAAGAAATACAAACATGGTTTCTCTGAATTTCTATGATTTCTATGTATTTTCTATTGTAAATCACAAGTTAATTGCTTGGAACAATTTTTTTATTATAGGAACAGTTCTTCTTCAAGGAGATCACACAAATCCTGTGTGCTTATAGTGTGAGCTTAAGTTAAATGACGATTACTGAGGGTACAACCGAAACAATTAAAAATGAGTTCTCCTTAGAAATCTGAAGAAGTAATTTTTTTAAATAATTTTTCGGGCATCTTGACATTGTTGGAGTTAGTGCCTTGGCATACGTCGAAGCTTAAAGTATTGCCAAGAAGCTGTATCTAACGCTTGAAGTCTACCTATTTACATATTTTAAGATGATAAATGGCAAGTCGTTGGGTGTTAAGTCTATTGTCATATAAAATATAAATGAACCGATCGGTACAATAAAAAACACCTGGTGAAACAATTGCAGCCATACATTTTAAGAACAGATCCGAAATCTTTCACATGCATGCTGTCCCGATGGCCATGCTAACCTAGCTCCTAAATATCTTAGTCATTTCTATTGTGCATCAGCATAATATGATCGAAATTCATTTCCAACACGAGTAACTTTAGACTAAGTATTCAGAGTCTTTTTAACCCTAACCCTAATACAATACTTGACAAAAGCATGCGTATGTAAACAGCTCACAAAAAGTCATACAGTGAGGATTATATGATCCTTAAATAATAAATTTCACTACCAGTTAAAATTATAAATAATTTTTATATATGAGACCCAGTTAGTGCTTAAAAAACGAGCTCTTATCAAGAGTACGTTCTTTACATTTTCGAAACAATTGAAACCTCGCGAAATTTGACGAATTTCCTAAAACTGCGCCGCCATAAAGAAAAAAATCTTAAAAAATGTGAATGAAATATTCTGTTATTCATTCATAATGATTAGAAAAACAAACCATAAAAAACGAGCCATTTAAAATGAATCCATACACGTCAGACAGGTACTTTAAATACGCAGAACAAAAAGTATGAACCACATAAACACATCGGCGAAAGGAAGCAAAGAAGAAAGGAAGAAAGGATTGCGGATCTCTGAAAACGAGCTCGAGCGAATTTGAGTGAGGCAGAGTGAGTCTCAACAGCAGAAAAAGAGATAGAAAAATTGAGCAACAGCTCTTGGCCAATATGAACCAGTATGCCAGTCAATAGGACTCATAGGTTTTCAGAAGAACCAAGAGAGACCATTTGACACAATGAGCTAAAGACGATGCTCAGTGATTTATTTATTTTTTATTTTATTTTTTTTTTTGCAATGGCAGGCATTCAAAAACCGCACTGGGATCAAAGGAAACGAGTGTGTGTTTATGAGCGAGGAAGTTACAAGGACAACCCTCTAGCGCAACGACCAATGAGCGACGGCGCTATTGTCTAAGGGTGATCGACTGTTTAAAGAGTGGTGCGAGCGACGTACATAAGACTGAACTGTTAAAAGCAGAGCACATTGATGACAGGCAGCATTAATAATCGTGATCCTAACGAGTAAAGTTGTCAGCAAACGCACTCCGAAGACACAAAAAAATTTCTAATTGCACTAAAATTCCGCGTGACACGACCACCGAGAGTCCGAAAGATTTTGAACGCCACAGAAAGCACGGAAAGTAGTTTCCGGGAAAAACTCCATAATTGCTCCTCAATACGAAATGCAGTCATCTGAAGGATCTCCTGATCTTATGGATCAGAAATACAACTCCCTCCGTTTATCGCCGGCGGCTTCGAGTAAGTTAACCAAACAAAGTGACAATGTGAAACACGAGTACACAGTGCTGCAAAAGCGCAATCGGCATCCCTTCGCCCCCTGGTAGGACGAGGCGTTGCTAGAGTATGCGCACGCTGTGCTTCCTCGAGTTGTTTGCAGCAACATTTTATCAATTATATGTTTCTCGTACAATGTTCGCTTTTAGGTCGTATACTCTATCACGTGCCGTGCAAAGTCTGTCGCGACCACAGCTCCGGCAAGCATTACGGGATTTACGCTTGTGACGGTTGCGCCGGCTTTTTTAAACGCTCCATACGCCGCTCGCGTCAATATACTTGCAAATCCCAAAAGCAAGGACTCTGCGTCGTCGATAAGACGCATCGAAACCAATGTCGCGCCTGTCGACTCCGCAAGTGCTTCGAAGTCGGCATGAACAAGGATGCAGTGCAGCACGAACGTGGCCCACGCAATTCAACGCTACGTCGGCACATAGCCATGTATAAGGATGCCATGATGGGCACTGGTGAGATGCAACAAATACCGCCAGAGCTACTCATGAACTCTGCTGCGTTGGCTGGTTTTCCTGGCATGACGATCCCTATGCCTGGCGGTGCTGTGCCACATCCGCATTCGGCACTGACACGTGCTTTTCAAACCCCAGCCGCTGTACTTGATCTTTCCGTGCAACGCGTTCCACATCTTCCCGTCCATCATCCCTCTTTCTTTGGACCGAGTGCCGCTTACATGAATGCGTTGGCAGCACGCGCTTTGCCACCGACGCCGCCGCTTATGGCAGCCGAACACCTTAAAGAGACCGCCGCCGAACACCTCTTCAAAAACGTCAGCTGGATCAAGAGCGTGCGATCCTTCACGGAGTTGCCCATGCCCGATCAACTGCAGTTGCTTGAGGAGTCGTGGAAGGAGTTCTTCATTTTGGCCATGTCGCAGTACCTTATGCCAATGAACTTCTCGCAGTTGCTATTCGTGTACGAATCGGATAATCCCAATAGGGAGATTGTCAGCTTGGTCGGTCGCGAAGTGCAAGCCTTCCAGGAGGTGCTCAACCAATTTTGCCACATGAACGTCGATAACAGTGAATATGATTGCATGCGCGCCATTACGCTTTTCCGCAAATCGACTCCAAGCAATGCCGCCCAGAATGGCAAGAACGAGTCACACGAGGATCTAGCAAACAGCTCACTACTGACGGGCAGCGGTAGTCCCAACTCAGCCTCCTCAGTCGAATCCCGTGGCCTCATTGAGGCGCGCCAAGTGGCTACGCTACACGAGAACGCACTCAACGCACTCAACACATACATTTTGCGCACGCATCCCAGTCAGCCGTTGCGATTCCAAACGCTGTTGGGCATCCTCTCACTCATGCATAAGGTCTCCAGTTTCACTATCGAGGAGCTGTTCTTCCGCAAGACTATCGGCGAGATCACCATCGTACGCCTCATCTCCGACATGTACAGCCAGCACAAAATCTAACGGCACTTGCCGACGGTAGAATCGCGAGTGCGACACGAACCGACAAAACTGACAAGCAACCACGAAGACGAGCAAGCTTTTGCGCACTTGAAGTGCCTTATTCGCCAATATTATATCTAAGCAGGGAGCAGTGCTGGTAACTGTGATATAGTCTAATTATGTATCTAAATAACAAATCGGACAATATTCTACAGTAAATTGCTGAAGGTAAGCGAGGATGGACTGAACGAATTTATGAAGTTCGAGTGAATGTAATTGCCGAGTTCAAAGTTTGAGCAAATGCCTTAACACTATTCTGAATAACAAATCTTAACTGGTCTTAAGATAATTAAGCTAAGCTAGGTTAAGCCATGTTTCACAGTATTATCTATAATATAGCTTAGGCACGTTGTTGAAAAGAAATATACGTTTTTGAATTTGACTCTTACTCGTGTATTACTACCTCAAGTGGAAGAAGTTTTGCTACAAATAATTCGACAAATTATTAGAAAAAATAAAAGAGAAAAAGAGAATACAACAAAAGTTAAAATTTTCGCGACAAAACATTCGAGCGACTTTTATGGGCCAGGGACTACCCACGTACCCGCCGGTTACCAATGACACGTGTTAATTTAGTATTTGTGTGCAGTGTGTGAAATTTTTGAAGATGTGGTGACTAAGGATTTTGTATCAAGTCTTGCGTTAAACTCGTGACATTGTGAAAAAACTATTGAAATGATTTGTGTTGTGGCCGACCTCCCAGCACAATGCCACTTGAAAATATCGAGCGCGTGCAGCTTGGCACTGAAGAAGATCGTCGTAAGACTGCAAAGTTATGTTTCGAGAACTCAAACCAAAAATTTGGGAATGTTTCGCGTGTGTGAGGAAATCATTCCTAAATTCCAAAGCTTCGCTCCAAAGACGCTAACGACAACTTGCAAATGGTCGGCAATCTGGATAACGGTTTAAAAAAAACTGAAAAAATCAACTCATTGTCGGATCAAAGTAATATACATTTTGATTGTTTTCTACGACCGTGAATATGCTCTATAAGTTCAGACGATCGACAAAAAATTTCAGGTTAGAAAACGACCGCATTTATGGTCAAGCAGAGACGGACTTTTTTTATCGAACCTTCTGCGACAGTTTTTGGCAAAACACAAGTCTACAAAATTTTGATAGCCTCCATACAATTCCAAGTTGGCCACTACACCTTTTGGCAGTTTTCAAAATAAAAAAGTCTACTCAGAGGTCACCGATTCGTTGACAGAAAGCCGATTGAAATGAATGTGTGGTGTGTACTGACGACTATTCCCGAAACTGACTACCCGAAATGCTGTAGCATGTGGAATCACGTGTTAATTCAATCGAATGATTAACAAAGATTAGTGTCAGTGTGAAGGAGTATATGTTGAGTGTAAGTATGTATTAAAAAATATTAGAAGTATGGCATTTTCTAGATACAGAGCCGCCAGGTAAACACCAAGTCTTGATAGGCGTTTTTTTTGTATACTATTTTTTTAAATAACTTTGTACAATATCAAGTGAATATACCACCTATTTTTTTTTAAAAGGAATCAGAGATTTACGAGAAGCTCAAATAATCCGTCCTGAATTTTTGGGAGAACAGAGTTCATCCGTTCAAATTTAATATCATATATTCTACAAATGATTATATCCTATATTCTGTTGGAGTAACTTGCGGAGGGCGCAAGTAAAATATTGTGCCAACTGCTTGACTTTATTAAAATAATAAAACTAATGTTTTGGAGGCATAATATATCCAATGATATTGGCTATTCGTGTGGGTTAATAAATATTGTAACCTGAATATTTTGGATAATCGGTTCAATGTGTAAGTTTGGAGCCTTTGGGAGCATTGAATAGCTCCACTTTTCTAACTTATTCTGCATCATGTACCTATAGACGCGCTAAGAGAATTGTTCACTCATCTCCTTAATAACAAACTAATTATGTAAATTCGTTACTGCAAATGTACAATGGTATCAGAGTAAATTAACATAGATTTCCGCATCGGCGAACTAAATTCTGGATTACAATTTGAAGCGACAGCGAGCATCAGGACAATCAGGACAATCACCTCGACGTTCCACTGCGTGCCGGCTGCATAGAGCAGCAAATGCCGAACAGAATTCAAAAAGTTAAAAAGCAAAAATTCACTTTAGTGACTTTTTCATGCCCGGCACGCAACACACACACACACACACACACACACACACACAAGGAGAGGCAGTGAAATCCTTTCGCCGAACAAAAGATAACCGAACGAAAGAAAAGCCAAATCAAAATGGCGCGCTAAATGAATTTTCATAGTTGAGGCTGAATAAACAATGGTCGACAACTGCAAGCGATTCAGGCGAACAGTTACGAATAGTTTTATTCAATATTATTATTATTATTATATATTTTTTTTTTGGGCCTGCAAATTTTGTTGAAATTAAGACCAAAGCAAATAAACGCACACGCGAAACTACAAAACTGGCGAGTGTAGATGGGAAAATACGAAAACCTACCCCGAGCACCCAAAGCTGCCTGCCTGCAGGGATTTAAAATTAAATATGCTTCGTTGGTGATGCGTTTGCGAGTGACTTCGAGAGTCAGTCAGTCGAGCGGCATTGAATGGATGCCAGCCGCGTCCTGCTGAACCAGCAAATGAGTGCGAGGGACTCGCACGGAGTCAGTGCTGATGGGTATCCTTATGTTTCTGGCACTCTGAATGCGACTAGGACGATCGGCTTTACACGACTTTTGATCGGCTATGACTACGACTGCATGCGTGTTTCTTTTTTGTCTGTCGCACATTCTGCCATTCTGGCGAGCTGAGCCCTTTTAAGACCTAATGGGCCTTTATTATCTGCCTTTAGACTTTTAATAGACTCGCTCCGCATTCAATTCGGCATTCTGACTGCAATTGTTGTACTTTGGCAAATTGCTGTTTTGTCTCTTGTTTATGTGTATGTGTATGTGTATGTGTATGTGTATGTGTGTGTGTGTGTGTGGGTTTGTATGTTGTCCTAATCCTCATCATTCTGTCATCACTGACGTTTCTCGTCAGCTTTGTTCGCTGTCATTGTTGGGCGACTTAATTTGTCGTTTTTTGGCGTTATAAATTTCTCGATGGTATTTCGCAAGGATATTAGCAAAAAATATTGTGAAAGAAATAAAGATTGACACCTTTTTTGGCTTGAAAAAAAAAAACTAAAAAAAAAGAAGTGAAATAGCCTCAGCACCTTCTGAGAATCACTTTTGTGAAGTTGCAGATCTCTATGATGAGAGAGCAAATCGTTAGGTTCAGCATCAGATACTTCACACGGAAGCGCACATAGAGTCTTTACCTATCAACTGGCCAATACCACACTTCCAAAGGCTACATCATTTGCATGTTTGTACCCCTGATAAGTGATCCTTCGATGGTTTCCCTTTGACTATGGAGCGTAGAATCCGGAAACTTTGAAACTTTAGAAACAACACGCTGCATGTTGTGTTTCAACAGTTTGCAAATTTTTTATTATCCTTCTTCACTTCCCTTTGTAGCATAGGCTCTTCCATCTTGTTGGATATCCGAGTCTTGCTTAGGTTTCAAAAATCGAGTGTGTGTCTTATAGTGTGTGTGATTAGCGCGCCGCTACCAGTTCTTGGTTTGGGAGGTATCGACTGGCGCCGTCAAGGAACAACGTCTCCACAGAAGTTGGAGGGAAGGATCTTCTTAAAAAACTGCAAATTTTTTCAGCCCGTCGTGGAGTTTGAACCCTCAAAATCTGGGAGCACTGGATTTCAAATAAAGAGCACGAAATTTTCTTTTTGAGAAGGATAAATCTTTAAATTAAAATCAAGTCAGTTGGGTGTGAAAATGAACTTCGGTGATTTGCAAAGTTCAGCAAAGTTAATCAAGAGCTACTTAGACAGACATCGAGCCTGCCATGTTTTGCTTACAACAGTCTGTACACTTAATCCGCGTCCACTTCATAAAGTAAATATTACTTGACTCGAACTTCAAGCCTAAAATTTTACTTAGCTGAGCCCTGTTACCAGATGAAACACGAGTACACTCATGTAGGCATTGTGGGTGTGTACGCGGTTAGAGTTTGCATTAAGTCGTGGCCCGTTCCTAGCACTGCCGGGGCAATACAAGCGGACAAACGAGCTTGGCTAATAATAATACCAAGCGACAGGTTGCCGCAAGAGTGGTGCGTGTGCGCGTCAGGCAGGTGTCAGACGTGCATTTCCCCGGTTCAAGCAGTGCGCGCAGGCGATAACAAGTTTCGCAAGATCGACCGTCACACATTGAGCATCCTCGAACAAAGGCCTGCTCGCCTGCTTTGCTGAGAGGCTGAGGTCATTTCGTTGATTATCCTTTCGCAATTACATAGTAAAACAAAAATATGAGTATGCAAATAGATTTTAATGGGTAGGATTACCCTTTTCGCAAATTGTGAATGCCACTGCCTTTGTTGCGCTCGCCTTTGTTTTCAAATACGAACGAATGAGTGTGTCTTTAAGACATAATACGCACAACAACCATTTGATCCTGCCTGCATTCAGTTAGTCTTTATGCACTGCCTGTCCACATGTCTGGCTCTCTATGCAAAACGGCAGCAAATCCGGCTTCCGTGTGTACCTGAAGTCACCGGAGCAGGCATTGCAATGGCTCAGTCGCCTTTTGTCAATAAGTTGCAAGTCGGTTTTGGATCAGCCTGGCTCAATTCAACTTCGAAGTCGTCGCACGGCAAAAGTCAAGAAAACAGTAGTCCTCGTCCTTGTCCTCGTCATCGTCGTCGTCGTCACCGTCGTCGGCTCAACTGAAACTGAATCTTTCTCCTCTCGTTCGTCCATTCACTCACTCGCCTTATCGTCAGATCAATTTTCTATACGACTATATATCTGCCGCTCAGATAAGCCACCAGTAGCTGCAGTGTGCGAACGTGTTTCTTAGCCAGATTGTGGCTTATGTGCGTTCGTGTTGGCCGCTCTAAGCTGATCTTTCGGCTCAGTGCTTTCGCTTTGGCTAATTCGCCTATTTGAATAAAATTTGCCATTTGCACTCGCCAGCAGCTTAACTTACTTTAGTGGGCAAGCGATTTTCCATTGAAAATCAATGTTTTCTTTACAATTTCAGTTATTTTTGCACGCCGGCCGACTTGTTTTCGCTTGTCATCGTGCTGCTCTGCTGCATTTCGGCATTGTCAGTTGGATAAACTGAGGTAATTTGGCGTTTGACCGATAAACAATACAGTTCATTACGAAACTCATTAGCTAAATAATGGGAATACCTGAGGCTGGCTGGAAATTGAGTTTTGACTAGAAGCTCTAAAACGTACGCTGGTACTTCTTTCGAGCATAGTAAATAATTTTGAAAGAGAACAAACAATCGGCTGTCGAGACCGTTGGATGGGTTACTCGTTGACTAGTGCAAAATCCTTTGAGATCGTGAAGCATCATAGGCTGTGCTGTGTCTGCTTTACTTAGTCAAACTATCACTCCTTAATCGCTAACCAGCTAGAAGGCATACAAATTTCGTGAATGACGCTTATAAATCAATTTTCCAATACCAGCTGAGACTTGAGAATTGTTGCCGAAGGCATAGTCTATTTAAGGGTTACACAGTCTATGTTGCTATAAGGTTATTTTGGACTGGTAGTCAATTTTTATTTTATTGCTATCACTGATATGTATCTGTCACAACTTTGAGATTTAGTGCTAAGTTTTTATAATGTATAGCGGGATTTTGAAGCTTATATAGGCACTCTATATGAGCTGTGTCCACTTGCAACTCTCAGTGTATGTCCACGTAATGCTTTGGACTGCTGTGTGTATTGTATTATTTGCAGATTGTATCTGCGTACATTCAGATAGGTTGATGATTGTTTTGTATATTAATAGTTTGTCAGTGAGCGAAACTGTTCAACCAACCCAAACGTAATAATATTGAATTGCACTATGTCATTTAGTAACCACCTGTGCTTAAGTAATTTAACAAAATGCAATCGCGTGTCATGCGAAGCGTGTGTGTGAGACTTTATTGTTGTTGTATGTGTGACAACTTTTAACTATTTTTAGGCCCACAATACCTGACTAAGTTAATTAAAAACTATATTGTGGCGATCTGCAAATGAATCTCTATCGGTTTTATGGTTATATGGTGTAAAAGGATGGCAAAGGAAATATATTGGCCTATCTATACATAGCTCGTCATTCGGTCACGTATTTTATTAATGTGTATTTGCATATTATTTTGCTGTCAATTGTTCCATCTGCGCCGTCAAGTTCGTGTATATTTAGTTTTCTTCCATTTTTAAAGTTGCTGCATTAATGCTTTTGTCAGCTGAAAGATGAATGGTGTCCTCTGCAAATGTTGCTATCAATAAGTCCTGAGCAAGCTGTGGTAGGTCTGCTGTGAAGAGAGTGTAAAGAAGTGGGCCTAAAACGCAGTGTTTTGAACTCGTCCTTGAACTAATTGCTCCATTATAATTGGAGTCGCCATTCTTTTTGTCTTATGAACTGAGCAGTGGGGCAAACCACCTGTGAAGTTGAATTCCAATCTCCAATCCAATTTCCAATCTACCTATATTTGAGCACACGCAGATGTTGCAATACTAATTTATTGCCTGTTTTGGTATGCTAACTTTTATTTATATTACAGTTCAACACTTAGACTCATGTATTTATTTGAATGGTTCAGCCAGTAAGCGTACAATCGTGTATGGTATTCAAATTTTCAAGGCTTTTGTGAATGGATTTGTAGTCAAAATTCCAATAGAAAAGAAGTATAAAAATTGTCTTGATAATTGAGCTCAGCCCAAGCAGTTGCGGAATATCAAGTTAAGTTTTCTTTGATGATGAAATAATAAAATTTTCTGAAACTCGTTAATATCTTGTTTGAGGATTTAATCGAAAATTCTAGGGCTTTGTAAAAATTTCAGTTTGATAGGATAACAAACAAGTCAATTTTTCCAATACGAATTTTAACTTGAAACTGTGTTTTGTGAGAGAAGCACCTATCATACTCATCCGTTACATTAAAATGTACATCACATGGTAAAAATTGAAACTAGTTGGCATGCAGACAGACGTGTTTTCTAGAAGCTAGACACTCGTCCATTTGAACTTGCTACTAGAATTAGAGTTTGTTGAGTATTACGGATGAAGTACACCTTTAAAAAGTACATGTTATGAAGTTTAAATTATTTCCTTTTGAATGCATTAAACAAAAAAACAACTTAGCACACATACGACATCGAATTGACAGTAAACCGTGGGAAGCATATGTGCTCGTATATACTGTTAGAGCACAATCAGTGAACTTGAAACTGTACACTACATCAAACTAACCTCAAAATAGTAAAACTAATTACGCGACCTTTTCTTCAAATGCATCCAAATACCACTTACTGACACACTCAAGTGTACTCCTATTCAATTGGCAGTCGACCTAATAATTTGAGAGACATGAACTTCTGAGCAGATCCTCGCCACACTAAGCGGAATCAAAATCATTGAACCATGGAACAATTTGCAACGCTAATACTCAAGGATTTGCACTTACGATCTTTTTCGAGCGACACATCTTCGCATTATATTCAAGTATGATAAAAAAGAAGAAAGAAGCAAAATCCCTAAGTCTAAGTAAATCCCCTCTCACTTTTTATAGAGAACATTGTTGCAATGCACTGAAACGCGCTGAGACTTTTCCAAAAGACTGTCAGGGCAGACGAAGTGCTACGCTCCGGTTTCGGTTTTGTGATGAGTGGACCTCCTGGAGGTGAGAAAACCTCAATGCTGTAGATGTGAAACTATGTCTCGAGCAGCAGACAATGGTCGACTGAAGTACAATTTGCGTTTAACCTCAAGAAAGTTGCGATTGCCCGCATGATTTGTTTTTGACGGTTCGGTGGTTGTTCATCCGAAATCCTTGGCGATTGACAGCGAACAAGTGTCATATGAGCTGCAACTCATGGCTGCCGTTCGTGTTGCGTTTGCGTTCAGCTGAGTCGGATTTGATGCGAGTGCTGCGCATCGAAGCGGCAATCAAGAAAGCTGACATGGACCACCGTGTCGACGTTGCACTTTGTGTGTGTTCCAGCTTTGCTGTGCTCAAGTTTGGCGTACTCAGTCTGAAGTTATGCAGCCAAAAAGCACTTGAATGGCATGGCGACGCCGCAGTCGAAATGTCGCTCGAACGCTGCCCCGCACTACTGCTGCGATTCGTCAAAGCACTTGAGCAAATTGAAACATAGTTGCGTCTATTCAAATTTAATTTCGAAAAACCAAATCAAAGCCACACACACAAGGCCACGCTGCGCCGCTCAACTCTTTGCTCTTTGCTGTCTGCTCTTGAGCGCTTGAAGTGCTCGATAATTTCCATGGCATTGTTGATCCTTTGTGGCTTTACTCACGGCATTCAGCGAACAAAAGAGCTTGAAAATTGGTTTGCCAATAAATTTGCAACCACTATTGTTTTTAGGCAGCCTTCGATATCCTGGGAGCGAATGCGCTCAATACAAATGAGACCCTAATGAGGGAGCGAGCTACCGAGTGAGTGACGACGAGTCCTGCAGCGCCATAAGTGCCACTCTTAATCAAAAGTGCCAACGCGTACAAGTTTCTGATTCTGAATTAAATACGTACGTATATGTGTGTGTGATTGATTTGCTTTCGTTTGCGGTTAAACATTGCAACATGTGCGCAAATCGAGAGTTGTCGAAAAGCTGCTGCTGCTGTTGCTCCCTGAAGTTTGCGCAAAGTCGAATTGTTACATTTTCAAGTGTGTTTGGCGGCGAATGAAGCTGTTTGCATTACACTCCGGCCTCGCTACAGCCACTGCTATGGAATGCATTGGCAGCGCACTCACCCTGCTCGCAATTGCATCCCTTCTCATTAGGGCGGCTGCTGTTGCTGTCGCTGTCGCTGTTGTTGTTTCTACTCGCAATGAGCCTCGTTATTTTGACATATGGCCTCATTGATGAAGGTGTTTATACAGTTTGTATTATATGATCGACTGACTGCCTGACTGCCCATGTCGCTGAGTCGCAGTTGGTTTTTCATGAGTTTCACTTTTTAACGTTCGCTGGTCAACTTCGAAGCAGAACTTTTTTCCCAGGCTCGTTTTCCAGCGAGCATGGCGTGCAGCGTTTCAGTTAGCCTTTTTTTCCTGCTGATGGTTCTATGCACACTCGGTAATAGCTTCATTCATTCAAGCATTCGCTCGTTCGTTGATTGCGACCCCCACCCACGCGTCTATGCCTACTGAAGATGCACCTGATGTAGCGACAATTCAATTTGGTTTACGCCCAAAAGCGGACAAAAGCGAACAAAAGCACCTGCTTTATTGACCGGAAGTTGCAAAGTTTCAAACTTTTTGTACTTGTCACGCGGGGTGGTTAGACTAACTATGGTTTGGGGGTCTACTAAAGGTCTAGCTCAGGTCCGTTTAAGAGGGTTCACTTAAAGCTGATGACCTCATGTGACAACTTAATTAGCGCCCTTAGAACGCTATTTGTTTGTTGTATGGTACGAATACGTTCAAAGTGGGTGGGGCACTTTTCGACCCCCAATTCAACACGAATTTGAGTTAATTCTGGGCAACCTTGGCAAAGCGCATTTAGCTTCCCCTTAGATATGCCGTTAACTTTATTACTGCATTTGCCTCACATTTAACATAACCCAAAGTCAATTAAGATTTTGTAATAACACAAAATGAAGTCCTTTCGCTTGCGTCATCGCCGATGTCAGATGCGCATATGTTCATCAAAAACTGTGTAGGCCTAAAACAAAAACAGCAAATAAAAAAAAATCATTTCCATGCGCATCACTGCCCAAGGGCAGCGCAGCACAAAGGATGCGCAAAAAGGAGACCGGCAAAGAATTGATTTCAATTTGCTCAGAGTGCCACAAGGCACAAATGCCAGTTTCCGAGTCTATCACTTATATAATAATCTACGTGTATCTCGTTTTCGGCTTTTTATCTCCTCGAGTATGTTGTGTGTGTGCGTGTGCGTGTGTGTTTGTATTTGTGTCGTAATGGGTATGGCTCTACTTGCAGGGTGGTTCAATTCCACACGCGCTCAAAAGGTTTTTTTTGTTGCAATTTTTTCTTCTTTAACAATAACTATTTTCATTAGACTTAATTTATATGCTAATTGCATCTCTCGAAAGCAGAAACTCTGCTGCTGTAGCAAATTAGTTGGTGTTAATTATATCTTTCATCTGATCTTGCAAAATTCGAATTGAAAAGGTGCTATGGCGGCCTCAAAGCAGTACCCGAAGTCAGCTAAAGAAGCAAGAGGCAACGGAAAACCAGATTTTAATTTTCCGAAATTTCGAGACTAGTGTTCTATTTACAAGATTGTCTATACTCATAAAAATGTTTAATAGTTTTCAAACCCAAAGTAAAAATTAGCTGAAATAATTTCTCGTATAAGCAATATGCTCAAATGGTAAGGAAATATCTGGGAGTGCGTGGTTCTACCAACTGTTTTTGTTTCCTTTTATATTTTCTATTCGATAATCAAATGGAAGAAGACACTACACTATATTTAATGCAGAAGAGTGTCTTTTTGAACCGAGCATTATTTGGCTATAAAAAATCAGGTTAACCGAAATTTTTATTTATTTTCTTGTTGCCCTACGTTTAAGTGAAAACGGAACTATTATATTATCACTCGTGTGTCTGTCTGTTCCAATTTTACAGCCCATTTGCGCTGAACCTAAATTGTGTGAATGAATGGGCAAGGGTCTCAAATATATTTTTTATAATTTTAAAATAAATAGTTTCAAAGTTATTTCAGCAAATATATGGAAAATGACCATTCCACCTCTGATCATTGAAACTACTGAGCTTAAAATTTTGAAACAAAATTTTGAAAAAATACAGAAAATAGTTCTTCATTTTTAGACTAAGGTAAACTTACAAGAAGTCTATAGTCTGAACATCACGTTGTAAGTCATACTAAAAAGTGAAAGTTTTCAAAATGAAATGGCACGAGCATCAGAAAAAAAACGCGGAAAAAAACTACAGGGTCAGCGAAATAGAATACAACTACACGAACAAACAATAAATGTCCTTTGCGAAGGACGTTTTAATAAGACATATGTTATCTATAATTACGAATGACATGCGTTAATCCAATTCTGACAAGCGTACATATGTAAAGACTTCCAAGTACAGTGATGTCTAAAGAAACGTGGTGGTAACATATTAAACGTATGGAACCCTATCCACGCGAGGTCAATCGCACTTGGCTAGATATTTATATATTTTTTTCAATTTATAAATAAACTAAAGCAATATTAAAATGTAAAAGATCCCTGAAATATTCCTTCGTCGAAAGCTAGTGATATACGGACATAACTTTCTCATATATACATATATGTATTTCTTTTATTGTGTAAAGAATATCAGATCAGGTAGTTGATTTCATCTTGGTTATCGAGCGTACTAAATATGATATAAGGTTCAAATTAAAAATTATTGACCTTTATAAACGAAATGTATCACAGTCAAAAATCGTGAAAACCTGCGGAACTTATAATGCTATAGTTTCGCGTTCTATAAATAAATATCAAGCTAAGGGGAACTTATTAAACCACAATGTTTGGGCAAATAGCTCTTTGAGAAGATAGTAAAATTACAAAATTAATGAAATGAAGTCTATTTATTTGGTGCCAGTAAATATTGTCAACTATGAAGTTCAAAGTGAAGCTAATATTCGAAGCTATTCAGTCTTGAAGAAACTTCGCCTTTAGAGCCAATATAGGCAGAAGCGTTTATTCAAAATGTGTTTTCCAAAACATTAAAAAAGTTTTAAGATTGAATTTGGCCAAAAAATATATTACTTGTTCAGTCGCCAGGTGGGGAAAACTGTCTCCTTTAGTGTTGAGAGCAGATTTAAATTACGCAACTCTGAGCTCATACAGTAGTGAAAGACTAAATCCACGCTTCTGTTAGAGCGCACTGAAGTACTGAAGGCGAAGTGTAATGCTGTGTATCATATATGTTTTCTTGTTGGGGTTCTCTTGTTGGATCATTTTGTGTATAAAGATGTTTTACAGGAAGTGATTCTGCCATTTGCCGAATGGAATATTTCAAACAGCGACAACGACTCGAATATATGCGTGAATATAAAAACCAGAATTGACCAACAGAAAGGGACTTAGTTGATGACCATGCTAGGCCACACACATTTTTAATGACCCGGAACCAATTGACGGAGCTTGGTTGGAAAGTTTTAATGCATCCACCGTACAGAACGGACCTTGCACCATCTGACTACCATTTGTTTCGGTCTCGGCAAAACTCTCTTTATAGTCAAAAATTGGCCGCTAATAATTACTTGGAAAAGTTTTTCGCTGATAAACCACAGAAGTTCTACACCGATGGAATTATGAAGCTACACGAAAAAATGGCAAAAGGTTATAGATAATAATGGCGAATATGTACTTGATTGAAATTGATTTTGAATAAAGAAAATTGTTGTTTAAAAATGTAACAAAAAACCGCGGAGACTTTTTATATAAACCAATATTATATATGAGCGTTTTATACACTGGAAACTATAAGCTATAGAGCTAGGAGTATGTCAACAAAGTCAGTTATAGTATTACAACGAATGTAGAAAATACGTAGAAAATCTTTTGATTTCTGTAGCTGCTTTTGCTTGGAGAGCATAAAGCGAAATTAAGTGTTATTCCGTTTCGAATGTTATTGTAATTTGAGCTTCCATAATTTTGTGTCCAACTTGCATGGATATTTGTTGAAAGTTTTCGTTTTGAAATGTGGAAATCTATGTTTTCTCAAAGGCTGCTTAAGATAACTATCTAGAGTAATAGACAACATTTTTTCTTGATTCAATACTAGAGAGAAATCGTATAATTTTCGAGTAGAGAATACGGAATGACCTTTGAACTGGAATACTATATAACAAAGAGAATATAATCGATTAAGACAAATGTATTTTTGGTCAAATAGCAAAGCACTCCGTAATACAATATAATTTTTATTTCCGTAAACTTCTTATAATTAAAAAGAATATATGTACATATATATAATGATAATAATAAAAGATCACTCAAACATGAAATCTTCCATCAATGAGGCCCTATAACCGCATACATTTTAAGTAGGTCTGTCAACATTTTTATTGTCGACAACACTTGAACGGCATCTAAAGTACGCCAACTGACAATCGAAGAAGATCCGCGCAGCCATAATGCCAGAATTGCGTTGCCATTACAACCATTTTGTCATATAAAAAGGATTTGCTGGTTAATCCGGTAAATGGATGGGACGGAGCGGAGCGAACGCGCAGAGTGGCGGGTTGCGCGTGAGGCGGCCTGGTTTACTTCTTGGCTTGACTGACGACAGTTGTGATTAAGTGTTGTTGGTGACAAAATGCTCACGTGATTTCTGACATTGCAATTGACGACACAAAACAATGAGCACAACGATAACGACGTCGGCAACAACTGACGGCTGACATCGACGCACGCTGCTGGCAAAAAACGATTGCGTCTGCCGGAGAGCGGATTAAAGGCACAACAACAATAAAATGGGAGGACAAAAAATAAAAGTAAATAAAAAATAAAAAAAAAAAAATAAAAAAACTGCTACAAGCATAAAAACCCATTTTCAATTTAAGCGCTTACATGGGAACTAATTTCTGAAGTGCCCTTGAACACTTTCGAAAATATTTGCATCATTATTACGATTCATTATGAAGTGGTCGTTGGGTCGTTTGATGGATTGCGTAACGGGTGCGAAAACGCGTAGAGCAGACGCGGCGCGGGGATTAGCATTGAGCGGCGAGTACGCGCCAAAATGGCGGCCATCAAACGGAAACCAACCAAAGCAACGCATTAGGCGACAGCACTGACTCGATCCAACTCGACTCGACTCGACTTGGTTTGGCTTGTCAGCTTCATGTGGGCTGAGGGCTTACTTATTGCCCTAAGACTGTCATTGGATGGTGGTTGCGTGACGAGTAAGAAGGGGTGGCACACGAAAGTGACAGTGGAAAACGTTTTGCGTTGAGACGAGCGGCTTAAAAATCCTTTGGCATCATCGGCGTTTTTTAGATGTGAGTTTACCAAACGGATCACACTTGAAAGCCGTTGACGCAACGGTTAAATTGTCAAAAAAGCACACACGAGTGTTGGTGCGGGCAGGGGCGAGCGATGCGCGTTTGTCTCTTTTGCTTAATTATGGTGTGACAATGTGACGTGAAGTGAATTGCGGCAGTGAGGCTCGCTCGCTTGCTCGTTCGTGCTCATCGCTCTCATCGTCCTTGTCAGTTGTCCGTTTTTTTCTCGCCATTGTCCTTGTATTTTGTGCGCTGGCTTGTTTAATTTTAATGAGCGTTTAGGTTGACATGTTGCGACTGTTTCGACGGTTTTCGCCTGGTTTTTATTTTTATTATTATTATTACTTTTTCTTTTAATTTAGGGGTGGTGGTGGCGGTTCGTTCTTGTTTTCTGTAAATGCACAAATTGTTTTCATAATTCTCGCTGGGAACGAAATAACTACATTCGACGCTGCTAAAGTGGATTTAAATACGACGTTCTGTTCTTTGTTGTGGTTAATAATTTTGGAATTTGCTTTTAGTTTTTGCGGGCTTTGAGAGGCAACCTATGTGCATAGGCAAAATACTCCGTAAAAATATTAATAACCCATACAAGGCAATAATTAAGTTGAACAATGAAATGAGTGTGATTCACTTACCCCAAGTGTGGTGCCCGAATGTACACCTACTATGATATCTATTACTATCTACCGCTTATTGGTTCCTTATTGGCTGCACTAACCTACAAAGGTGCTGAAGGTGATGACAAGCAGGTTTGGTTGAAGGAAGTTCCATAAGAGCTTAACAAAAAATATGTCAATACCAGAAGAGCTCTAGTCACAATGGGAAGCTACTTAAAAGGTGAACTTATAAAATGATGTGACAATCTTATATGACAATATTCAAGTAAATGAGCGATATATAGAAAAGTTCTTACTAAGGAACACTGGCCTATTAAATTTCGCAAAGCAGATAATAATACTAATTATAATCCTTTTAAGCGTCTAGCTATATAAACTGTGTCTCTGACGAGCGCTGATTATATTGACTTACACTCTTTCCTAAATTAGACAGACTAAGACTAGTTTCTCTTAGCATTTAGACCTTCTGGAGGTTATGGTAACGAATGCAGTCTTATTTTACCATACGCAGTACATATGTAGGAGCCGGTCTGATCCGACCACTAGAAGGGTTATCTATACTAACCACAGACTCAAACTAAAATTCTTAATAAAATAATAATTAATACATAAGCTAAGACTTTCATTAGCCTAGGCTTTACGAATAGTATAGCCCCCAAATGGAGTGTTTCAGTAAAATGTATTTTGTCATTGTTCAAGCGGGCGTCATTTCATAATCTATATATTTTTTTAGATCCTTTTTGATGTAAAGAATATTAATTATTACTTAAACCTTTTGCATTGGTTTAAATTTGTTACGAGAAGCCAAAATGGAAGTCACATTGAAGTGTAAATTCCGCTCAATCGTTCTCTACAAATTTGTTGATGATGACTATGATCTATGACTCCTTTTCATACATTATAGAGAAAAGTAGTTCAAGGAATTCGTGTTTCGAGATCTTTACTACGATTGCCGTACTCACTTTCCAATTAACTCGAGTTCAATAAGCTGGAAATGCAATCGTCTGAAATTAACTGCAGCTTTCTTTACCAAGCCGATCTGATTCTCAGGCTGTCGATCCTACTTGGCCGCCGATTGATTTCCATGCTGCCTTTGGTGTTTGGCCAAAAACCCGAAATAATTGAAATCAATTAGTTCTGAAAAACCTTCTAATTGTATTTATGTACAGCTACAACAACACACTCATGAACAATTGCCGTGCCGAACGGTGCATTATCCTGGCAAAAGTAAATATTTTTACTACAACCAAACCGAAACAATGAAAAAAGTAGCAACACTGAATTGAAGCCAGAGCACGGCCAATGAGCAATAATCCGCATTGGCAGTTGAGCGAGGCATAAAGCCGGCCAAAGAAATTGCAAAATAATTGCCGAGAAAAAATGCACGAAAAAAGGACTTTCAATGGAAAAAGAGAACTAAAGAGAAAAAATCAACCGCAACCATTGTGCGCGTAAAATGAAGACGCACCGAAGTCGTCGTCGCCCTTTTGTTTTTGTGAGTAAAGACATGCTATGCTCGGCTTGGCTCGGCTTTGCTACATACTAACTGTTGATTTTTGCAGCGCGTCTGTCAAAACTGCAGCTTGACAGGTTTTGACTACTGTGCGCAGCGGGTGGACTCAGGACGAGTGAGTGTTGGAGTGTTGCACATGCGCAGGAAATACCAACGCAGCTACGGCTCAGCTCGTCATTATGCTCGGCTCATCATTTTGGCTGCCTTGGTGTTAGTGCTTGTTGGCGTAACCACGGCAGGAGTGCTCTCGCTCGCACATACGAATGCCGCCCGAAGAAGAACTCAAAGGCATTTTGGTTGTTCGGCAGGCAAGTATGCCATTGTCCATTGTCTGCTTCAGCGTCTTTATTTGCTTTTTTGATTTTATGCTGCAGTTAATTGCATGTTTGTCAGCTACTTTTTGCAGTTAAATAAACAAATTCGCTGCGGTTGACGATCGACGTCTTTGGGGTTGTGCAACGTCGAATTGCGACAATTTTACGTAATAAGGATGCGATTACTTTGGCATTGGATTATGGCTGCAGTTGGTCTATTTACTGATGACATATCAATTGATGTCGTTAGTGATGATTGAAATATCAAAGAGGATCAAAGAGGATCTATGTCTGAATAAGATTTACAAAACAGAATTGCTTAGAGTAAATATTGTTGACTTAAGGAATTTGCCGCTCTCAATTATCACCAATAAATCTAATTGTGTATATTTTATCAATTTGTTTTGAACCTATTACGAAATACTATTAAGTAGCATCGCTTTTGTGGCATATTCAAGACCTTCTCGTGCACTGTTTTGACAGCTATTGCTCACCTGTCCGCTACGGTTTTTAGATATGCTGCCTATTTTCTTGGCTTGCTTAGAAAGCCGAGGCAAATAACTTTTCCATGGTTTAGATAAAACAAAAAAACAAAAGAGTATAACCAATCAGAAAGGCTGAGCTTATTATTAGGAGTACAACAAAGTTTCCACCGTTTAGAAAATTGCGCATTTATTGTGAATGCATGCTTCATTATGGTTTATTGAAAGTATTGTCCATTGCGGGCCACTGCTCTCTTCCATCTTTCTAACAGTATGTGTATACCACGTCGCAAAAGCGCTTCGTCTTTTGCGGCGATAAACGAATCTCATATGAGTTCACACTGCTTCTCAGATAGCCCATTTACCATCGATCGAAATAAGTGATAATTTGGCGATAATGTTCATTGAGTACGGCAGGTGGAATAAGACATCCCAATTGAGTGCTTCCAATGCAGTAGAATAATTTTGTAGTATACGGAGTGGGCGTAGTGGGCGCGTTTTTCCTTGACTGCTCGGCTCAATCACATCAGTTGTGTTCGTTACCGAGCCACTTTTCTTTCACTTTGGGTAACTCGTAGTACACGAATCCAACCTGATCCCACCAAATACACAACATGATTTTGGTGGCAATTTATTTCACTGCATTATTTAAAATGTATTAAAAATATTGAAACTACTTAAATGAAGAGTGTTCAAGTCTAAGCTTAACGTAAACCTTTCACTGAACTGAGCCGATAACTACACTAGGCTAATATGATGGTCTCGGGATCTACACTCAACGAAATTTGATTCCGCTTGACGTTTTCAACTATCTATAAATAAAACTTGCAATCACTCTTCTAACCATTTGACTTGAATAATTCCCAAGCCTTAACAAGGACTGTACGTTCAAACGTGGCCTTGTGATAGACAGCTCTAGGGAACTGAGTGTATACGTATGTCCAACATAAGTAAAGTTTAAGTCTTATTACGGGGATCTAGGAACTAGAACTTATATATTAAATGTATTCTTATTCTAACTACAATGGAATACTCTTGTGCCTATAAGCATCTCATGTCCTTATTATTGACTGCTTCTTTTTCTGAACTAAAGCTAAAGCAGCGTAACTACACACTCGGCATTTGTGTAGAATAAAGATGTTAGCTGCCAGTTAAAACTTTATTATTTTTCCAGCAGTTGTCCTTTCTGGGTATGCAAACAATGCGCGGCGACTGAGCTGAGATGGTTAGACGTAACTTGTCCCCAAAATTAATCCCCTGTTCGTTTTCTGGTTAGGTGTTTGGCTTATTCACGCAACTCGTTCACGTTTTACTTATGTAGGTAGGATGAAGAATTCACACTTTAAAGCGTGCGTCAGCGTCTACTGTACAAGAACAAGTACTTGAATCGCTTGTGAGAAGATGAATTGTGGGAGAGAGCGTGATGGTATCGCCTGCCAGATTGGAAAAACGTGAAGGTGTTCTTACTTCCAAAAATATGAATTATTTTTTTATGCAATATTTTATTATTAGTATACATTTTAAAGTTATGAAACCAAGAATAGGTTGGCTAATTTTATTTGGAATATATGCCTTACCACCGCAAGCTCACGCCAAATGCTTAAGTCAAACACTTCAGACATGCCGCCATAACTTGAACGCATTATACGAGTAGATTAATTTACGGTGCTCATAAGACGCCCACCTTGACGCACTTGAGAGCGTTTAATTATGAGTGACATAGTGAAACAATAACAACAACAACAACAACAACTGACAGTCAACAAGTGGCAAAAAGCTACTTGAGAAATGCCGACTCAACGCCAATTAAGCACAATGAACGCAAATGAGCCAAATAATCGCATAGACTCATTCATTCACCTGTGAATGTCTCAAGTCGTGTAATTTTCACTTCAATGGTGATCCAAAGCTGTTGTGTGGGAATGCAATAATTAAACGCTACGTCACGCTTGCTGCGCATCTACAACAATGCTTCTTCAACTAAGCCACCCACGCAACACGGCGTTGCCACATTGGTCACATGTTTCGGTTTTATGTAGAGCGACGTACGCCTCTTTTGGCGTGTAATTATTTCAAGTCGAATTCTTGCACTTTGACTTGACGCATTTGTGAGCTCATATGGCGACTGAGTTAGTAAATGCTTTATGTTGTTGTTACTGTTGTTGTTGTTGTCGCTAAAGTTAACGCCCAAGTCTGGCGTTTGGTGTCTTAAATTTGTCTCGTTGCGGTGGGCTGCCTGTCATGATTCTAATTTAATTGATCACTTGTTCGCCTGTCAAACGGAGACATTGAAATGCTTGTTTCCGTTGTTGTTGTTGTTGTTGCTTTGTGCCTGTATTTTTAACGATTGAATTGCGTCAATTGAATTTGATTTAGTGTGACATTTTTCTATTGGCGAATATCCGTTGAATTAAACATATTCCAACCGTAAACATATTAGTAATATGGCCTTGACCTTACACTGACCGCAACTGGGCTACTCTTACGTAGTGTAAACTTAAGCCCAGTATAGGCTCTAAGAAACCACAATTTATCATTACTTGACAAGAAAAGAAGTTACGGCCAATGTGAAGAAATTGGGACCGTTCAGTCGGTGCCAGCTTTTTCAAGCCTCAAGCCTGACTTTGAGTAACTTTTATGCATCGCTAAGCCAAAAAAGTTCTTCAAGGATGCAACGTTTGTGTTGCAAGTGCAATGAACTTTTTTCTTTGCAAGGTCAGTGGCTATTTTGCGTTGTTGAACAACTTTCGAATTTCGGCGTTTTCAAGTTTCTGGAAGTCCAAAATCAGTTAAAGCAGCAACATGTTCGCACGTTATGTTAAGCAAATTGAATGTTGTTTAAATATTTGCATTAAAACTGCGGCTTGCTCAATGCGTGCATCGACACAAGCAACATGCACAGCAAGTGCAATGCAATGCGGAAGTGGGCTGGCAAGCAAAAAAATAAAAGAAATAAATAAAGTAAAAAATCGAAACCAACCCATTCAAAAAAAAAAAAAAATAAAAAATAAGAAGAATAAAATAACACCAACTGCAACGCAGTGCGTCCGTCTGAAATTGCAGCAATGCATAGCTCCGCGTCTGGAACCAGTTTGGCGGCAACGCACGCAGCACGCAGCATTTGCTTTGGCTACCTGGTCTGGCATTCGGAACATAAACGCGTCGCATGAATTAGCCAAAGGCTGCAGTGATATTGACCTTGATATTGTAATAGAGCTCAAAGCTTAGCTGGTACTACTGTGCCTTGGCTTAGCTTGATTGGCAACTTTGGCAGCTCAAAACACACACAAAAAAAAAAAGAAAAATAAATTAATAAACAAATAAGCGTTACAAATATTATATCATTTAAAGAAAAACTGTTAAAGCGACTGAGTGCCGCTACTTACACTTAATGCTTAATTAAATCAAATAAGAACAACAGCAGCAACAACAAATAACAATTATTTGATGCTGATTGGAGTCAAGTCGAGCATCACTTTTACGCTGCTGGCTGCTCAAGGTTTTCGTGTTTGCACTTTCCGATTGTTGACTTCAATCATTGGCAAATATTTTTGAAATATTTTTTTTAAATATATTTTTCTAATACAGTTGCTCACTTAAAATGCGCCCTTCGCATTGCGTAGCCCTCAGCTAATCGCCGAGCACTCAACACTGACAGATGCGCAATTAACTGCTTATTTGGCCGAAATAAAGAACGGAAGAAATAAAGAAAGTTTTGAATTACACGTCGGCCACATATTTAAGCCATTGTAAATGCTGACTTTTGACGAAATCCGTGCGGGGTCATCGGCAGAGAAGTACGACTACATATCTACTATGAGTGCATCACATGTCGCATATCGTGTTACTCAACAAGTTTGGCGAGTTTGATGCTGACTTCATTATTTCCTAGATCGACTTGTAGCGATAAACGTTTAACAGCAATTTCGATATGTCTACCAGCGTGTGTGTGTGTGTGTAAAGAACAATGCCTAAATTGTTAACCTTCTAACTTTTGATTTCATTTTTTTTTTTGTTATTACTCAGGATCTAAAAGGAACCCATGAGGGATTCACGAAAGAGATGAGATAGCACGCAGACAATGCGAAAGAGTCACAAGAGTCGATTTCAAACGCTCGAATGCTTCTTAAATTACAAATAATCGCAATTGTCTGACGACGAGCGAAGCCAAGTTGGCAACGGCAGCTGAAATAATTCAGCTACATGTAGCGCAACCGACGAGACCGACGAGACCGACGAGACCGGAGCGATCAGAGAGAGCGCGCGAAAGAGCAAAGTCGACTTCAATTCAAATTATGCGATAAGCGACTGCCTTGGCTCGCCTATGCTATGCCGCAGTGCAACCCTCCTATTGTGCATGCTTTCGCACCCTCATGTAGAATCTGAGTGCCGGAAAATAATGTAAAAACAACAATTTTAGTTTGGTGCTTTGCGCTTTGCCTCTACGGAGTATTGAGTGCCAGTTGTGAACGCCTCAGAATCAAAAAGGCAGCGCGGCGTTGTTGTTGCGCTGCTGCTGCATTAAAGTTGTTCGCGATAAACATATCTATGCGTAGCACCCCAAAGCAACCCCCTCTGTGATGCATGCAACCCTATGTGCACCGCCGCTAATCTCGAAATCGCAAGCACGAAGATGGCGAAGTGGTCAGGCGTATGAGATTGCACTGGCGGCAGTCAACACGCCATTGCCGAAGCGATTCATACACTTATTTGCATTTATTCGTTGGGTGTCAACTGATTTAATTTACATGTGTGTGTGTGTGTGTGTGTGTGTGTGTGTGCGCATAACTATGTTTTTTGAGCGTATGTTTCAACAACCGAACGCCCACCCGCTGAGAGGGCGTTGCGTATTTTGTCAGCTCTCGAGTTCGTTGACATTGTTCTCGATGGCCGCAAAAAGGACAAATCGTGTTAATGATCTAGCCAAGTGTGTATGTGTGCGTGCAGCGATTATTCCTTTACAGCAAACGCACATTCAAAAAGTGAGACTATATTTTGGTAAGCCTCAATTGCACTAGCCTCTCTGCTCATGCGAAAAGTACGCTTTGCAGCTCATTAAAATCTTGTTTTCTCAACGATTTCTCTGCTAATCCTGCTGGTTTTAGTGTTTTTCCGTTAATTTGTTGTCTTTTCGGCTTAAACATCGTGTGCGTGTGCATGTGTGTGTCTGTGTGCATGTGTGTATGTGTCTGTGTGTATGCGTATGGCGGCGTGCGTGCGCCCAAGCTGCTCCTCCTCTTTTTTACGTGTATCCTGCTATACTCGTATTTGCATAATCACAGCCACAATTCGAGTGCGCACACGTGGCGCATTCGTTTAGGTGTTGCCGCAGTGCGACCTGGAAAAACTTCTTAACTCAAATGCACAGATTAATATCCTAGAACATATAATTGAAAGCTCGCTTGTCGAAAAGCGTTTAGCTCTGCACTCTACTTAAACATGGCGTAAGCCTTTGACTTGTTCTGGCATGAAAAGCTTAAATATCTGCAACCTCAAATACCATAAATATTATAAACAACGCAATAACATGGCATTCAAGACCAATAAGTGCTGTATAGCGTAGCAACGCTTAGTGCTACTAGTAACTTTTACTACCTACCTGGAGTTGCAGAGTGACGCTACTTTAACGACCTTAGTAGGCGGCACGTGCATACTAACAAAGCATTTACTTGTGTCTTTAATACTTATAAAAAGTACAAAGAAATCCATAGACAATTGCAAGAAGCTATATCTATCCATAGCTAAAATCAAGCTGTATACTGAGCAAACGGTTCATATGGATTTAACGCCCAATGGCACTCATCGTCACACCATGAGATTAGAGAAGTCTGATATGACGTACACAAATATTGGGTGCTTGCATGAATTCTGGTAATTGTGTTGTTGTTGTTGTTGTAAAAAGGCATTTATTGAGAAAATTGGTACAAGATTATTATTATTCAAAAGATTTTTCATAATGGTTTCCACCTTCTTGGCAACATGGCTATACCGCGTCGAGAGAACGCTCGTGGTTTGGCAGCGATTCAATCATCGAACAATTTTCCTACTGCCTCAGCATTTGAAAACCGTGTATTAATCAAGTACGCTGCGTGCGGCAGAACTTCACATTCGAGCTAGAACCGTGTATCCTTTATCCTTCACAACTCTTGCAACGTGTGGCCGTCTGGCTATTGCTGCTCTTTTTAGCCACAATGCGTTATTCAATTGATTCAATTGACGTTGGTGTATATCTGCAGTAATCGTTTCGTTTGTTTTTAGAAGTTGCTTGAGAGTTTGCCCCGGGTCTCCGTCCAATAAGTTTTGCAATTCTTTATCTTTAAATGTTTTTGGTCCTGCAGGCCGTTCTTAGTCATTGACATTAAAATCATCGTTGTAATCAAAGCCGACAATTGGAATATGACGACGACATTGCCATAAGTTTCTAAAAGTGTTAGCTGGACATCGGCAGCAACTGCAAATGCAATTTTGAGCGTTACATGATTAGCTTCAAATTACATTAAATCACGCAATAAGACTAAGTAGAAGCTGCTCTGTTAGTGTTAAGAATCGTCTAAACTATTGAATTACGGAGCGGTCTGCCAGCTATTTACACTAATAATTCGAATTTGAGCATTAGATATCACTGACAAGAATTCATGCAAGTTTCTAATAACATGAAATTGCTAAGAAGGCATTGCAAAGAAAGTATGAAGCTTTGCTGACTAATTCGATGATCGTCGGAATACTGTAGGTGCATGTATACAAGGTGTGATGCGAAAATGTCTCTTTTTTTCGAACTCATAATAGCGACACACCTAAACTATGCACAACACGGCTGTTGTACGCTTTATTTGTTTGTCAAGGCTATGCATATCCTATACCTGCCTTTTGATGTAATCATGGTTAAGTGACATTTACTGAACTCCAACCGGATATAACGATTATTACTTTATTCTGGTTAGAAATAATCTTTCAAACACTTTGCTGACCGCTGACTGAAAAGAGTTTAAATTGTCTGTACGAAGGGTGTACTGCCCACACTTGTCTTATTACCAAGTTACTTGTACTTTCTATTTAACTTTGCAAAGGCTTTCAAATCCGCTGCAGAAATTCTTGTGATGTGGGTGTGCTCGGCACAGGTTTTATCCGTTTTTTCGCTTTGTTTTATTGTGCATTGAACAAATGCAGTAAAACTTGTCTCCCACCAAGCCTCAAACTCAGCGAAAAGCGTGCCAGGTGAGTTATTAACCAGGTAAGTCCGCTGGCACATTGCAAATCAAAGAATTGATTAAACGCCTAAATATAGCGAAGTCGATACTTGTGGAAGAACAAGCCAAAGATACGCTTGACATGCACTTTGCGCACCATACACCAAAAGCGTCTAAACAACTAAGATGCCAATCACAAATCAACTCCATTCAACGACAATGGTTTATGCAGGGTTTGGCGAATGGAGATGTAGGGTATGGATTTTTACTTGCTGCGTTGTGATTTATCTAATTTTATGCCTTTGAGCGTTTTTGTTGCAAGACTTTTGTTTTGTGTGCTTTTGAATTGTTGTTGTTCCTAGACTATATAAAGTTTGTATATCTTTTAGCAGCTTGAAGCAAGGCAAGTTTATCTGGGTTCATTTGTGATTAAGCAAACTAGTGCCTCAATTTTTGAGCTATTACACATAGAGTTTGCTGCAGGCTGCAGTACACTTTTTGGAAACAACCACTAGGCGGTGTTACCCAGCATTTAAACCAATTTTTATTATAGGCATTGGGGAATCCAGTTGACAGATGCAAATGACTAATCCAAATAAGTAAGCCATAAAAGTTTAAAAATCTAGATTTATATATATATGTACAGTGTATAACTGCTGTATGTATAGTAAACTTGCCTTCGACATAAGTCAGTTCAATATTGTAATGTCGTTGTATGCACAAAGATAAATTTTGTTCGAGGTGTGCGTGAAGCGTATTAAACTTTCGGCATAGCTGATGTTTTTTAAATATTTTTCTTTTTTTGTTTGATTGAGTTCGGTCACATGTAACAAACGGATAAACGAGTCAATAAACAAGTTGGTTGCTAACTCTGTCTATGTGTGTGGCATAATTAAATTACGAATAGGTTGACCATTAAATTTGAAGTCAAATGAATTACATCATGCCACACAAAAATAATAATAATAAAGAAAAAAATTAATTATGAATTAGCGCAAATATTTTGGGGCAAGTTTGTTGCTTGAGTCTTTCGTTTAGTTGTTGGGTTTTTGGGCCGAAGTTCGAGTGCAAAAATTTCTAAATTATATTTCGCTTTTATTGCAAATTCATTACTAATTAACAAATTAACAAAGACTAAGGAAAAAGTGCGGATGAAATTGTGTAAAAAAGAAATGTTGGTTTGGCGTATGGAAAATCAAAGCAGAAATGGGCAGAAACCTGTAAAACAACTCGAGCTTGAGCGAGCGACGGCTTATAAAAGGTGTGCGCGCTCAATTCGAACAACAACAACAACAACAACAACCTCAATGAAACAACAACAAAAGCGTTTAAAGTATTACATTCATGTACGTTGTTCTTTTTGTTGTTGTATGGATTGTTGCTGGTGGCACTGCTAAAGTTGACTTATTGGAGCACTTAGCTCAATTCTTGTTATTGTTCACATACAGACACACAATCAGTCAGATAAAGCTACACGCAAGTGGCAGCAACAACATCAACAACAATCACAACAACAACAACAACCACGCTATGTTACTTTAACTACCGTACTGGCCAAGGTTTTCCCCGTCAGTTGGAGGTATAAAAGTGTAAGCGTCAACGTTGCGGAAGGCAGTTCATAAAAAAGTCTGTTGCTGTCGCTGTTGGTTCGTTGGACCAACTCACCTACACCCATTCGATTCGGTTATCCTGCTTCGAATTTGGTCACGTGCCGCTCGCTCGCTCACTCACTCTTAAATTAATTAAGCTCCTTTATAACGGACAGCAACGTTTAGGCAATCGGATTTTATAATTTGGCTTTTGGAATAAATCGAGTGCAGTTAACGTTGTCGCTTATTAAGGATAAACAACAACAACAACAAAACAATAAAATAAACAACAATAAAAATGTTTCGCTTTGTGAGTTTAATATGCAAATTTAAATTAAGTGAAATTTGAATAAATGAAAAAACAGAAAATTATATTAAATAAAATAAAATAAAAAATAAAAATTATAATAATTAATAAATAAATAAATAAATAAAATAGGAAGAAAATTTCTGTGCTCAAAATAAAAGTCAAATCACTTACCAATTTCTAATACCCCGCACAGCTCGTACTGACCACATTAGCCGCGCTTGCCGCCAGCCAGGGTTACCACCAAGATCCGAAGACGGCGGCCATTATCAGCGAGCAACGCTATCTCGCTGGCGATGGTAAATTCGGCTCCGCCTATACACAAGAAGATGGCATTAACTTTAAAGAGGAGACCGACGCCGATGGCACACGTCATGGCAGTTACAGCTATGTCGATCCAACGGGTCAACGACGCACCATTTCCTACACAGCTGGAAAGAATGGGTGAGTAGAGAAGAAGCATCAGTTGTCCCCAAAAAAAAAATATTTGACTAGTATGTAAGTCAATTGACGTGATGCCAACTAACACTATTCCACACTTCACTGTTTGCACAGTTTCCAAGCCGCTGGCGATCATTTGCCCGTTGCGCCACCTGCACCGCCACAACCCGTGCCCACCGCTGGCTATCAACCGCAACCGCAGTATCAACCACCACAACCGCAACAATATCAGGCGCCCGCACAGCCAGCGTACCGTAGCAACGACTACGATGATGGCTCCTATGATCCACGTTACAATGATCCAGCATTCAGTGAACAACAGTCGTCGTATCGTCAGCCCGCACCAGTACAGCCACAGTACCGACCACAACAGCCAGCACCGCAGCCCGCCTATAATCCGGCACCACAACCCGCCTATAATCCGGCACCACAACCCGCCTACAATCCGGCACCACAACCGCAATACCAGCCACAGACGGCGCCCGCTTACTTCCCCACTACAACACCCAATCCACATCGTTTCTCGCCGCCAGGCAAACTTTCGCTGAATCGCACACCCGACGGTTTCACCTACTCCTTTAACAAGGTCTAAGTGGCGCTGAGTAGGGAAGTGCACAATGTCCTGCCTAATTTCAGTTGCTTGCAGGAATTCTACGCCAACGCGAAGAATCATTTCATGCTAAAGCAAAAAATGACCCACCACCTCCGGAACATAAAAAACTATTTCTTCTTTCTATGCTTACTTTTTTTCGACTATCACGTTTTACTTCTATCTTTGTCTAACGCTGCTTCTTTTCTCCGCACACCAATTGCGTCACTGTTCTTACTAACGCTGCCTTTCATCGTCATAACTATTTTTGTGATAATTTTCGTAGTGTTTGTTGTTTAAATGAAAAAAAAAAGATACAAGATTGTTGCAACAAATTCATTCTTCAGGTGAAAGCACAAGCGATTTTTCCTATTTGTATGCGTTCTTTCGTTATGTAATATAATGTGACCTCTCTAAATGCTGTTAAAAAGAAATTATAATATTTTATGTATTAAATAAATAAGTAAGTGTGTGCTGATGATAACGATGATGATGATCATGATGATGAAATCGAAGTTTTGCTTATTTCATGCTATAAGAGCAGAAAATTCTCACAAGTTTGTTTAATTATTTTTTCTTTTCTAAGAAAGCAAAAATAAAATTTGATTATGCAACACGAAACCTTATAAAAAAACACTCGCAAAAACTTTCGATTTTAAGCTAAAAGGAATTCTTTGACGCCAACTGCAAACTGGTTTGACCAACTAGAAAACGCAGCAACAACAACACACAACTTTGACAGTAATCGCGGCCAATTGTGCAAAAATAGCGACCAGCAGCGAATTCCAATTGCAAATGCTCAAGTAACAAGTTAAATCCGCACCCACAGCAACAACAAATCCGCTTGGGCAAAGAACAAAGTGTGCAAACGTAGGCGCTCGAACGAATAGCGCAGCGCAGAAAGTTAGTTAGTTAGTTAGTTAGTTAGTTAGTTGATGGAGTTAGAGATTGGCTAGAGCACATTTTATCAGTGCCGTCGTTAACGCGCTGTGTGTGTTTCGAGCCGGAAAAGCATTTGACCGCATATTTGCTGTTCTTGTTGTTGCTTCTTGCGTTCTAAAATAGTTGGTTATATTGCATTTGTAATAAATATATTCATAATTTTTTTAAACCTTTGTTATTGTTGTAATTGCTGCAATTGCTGGCGTTGTGCCGCTTGGCTTGTTCTATTGTAATAAAATTCATTTGCTTCATTACGTTTTGACTTCTTCGAGTTCTTTTTCTTTTATTTATTTAAAAAAAAATTAATTATGTTTTTTTTTTTTTGCACTTCACAATTCAATTTCATACACCAGCGCATTCAGCACAAATTTTTTATGCAAATTTTTGTGCCACCGCGTGTGGCAAAGTAGCGGTTTTCGACACAATCGCTGAATGCGCGTTGCGTCTAAGCTTAAATGTATCTTTTATTGCTGGCTAGACAGGCTGGCCGGATTACTTTCATCTGCATTGTTTTGTGCTGGTGTTGGCTTAATGTGAGAAAATGTGTTACTTTCAAGGTCATTTGTAGTGTTTGTTGTTGTTGTTGTGTTGGAATTTTGCTTAATCGACTGACGTTAATGAGCTTAAACAATATCGTTTTTTTTTACAGTAAAGCAATAAATAAATTACATTATGTCAATAAAATAAAAACAATTTAAACGAGATTGAAAGACGTTTAATTTTAATTAAATTTTTCGTTTATTTATTTTTTAATTTAATTAGTCAATTAATTAATTTACTTGGTACTAATTTGTCTCTCGGTTTTCGATATAATTTATTTCTGAATTTTGAATTTCAAATTTTTTCGCAGCCCTAAAAATATGCAGTAATATTTTAATAGTATGATTTCTTTATATGCATGCGCCATCTGTGTATACTGCGAAAGCTTCACCTATCGTTGAAGTAAAAGTATCAGCATTCACTGTGTTACGTTTATGTTGCCACGTAACTGCTTGTAATATCAATCTGGCCAATATTTAAACAATATTGACAGATTACGATCACAACTTTGAGAAGCCTTGGCTTTCTTCTGTTATAATAGATTTAATATTGTACGCCCACATGTTTCACACTGTAGATAACAGACAACGTTGCATATCGAAAATAATTATTCGATTATAACATTATTGTTTTCAGTTTAATTTTAGTGGGTGAATCAAAAATTTGTAGTCGTAATTTTTAGTCAAAGTCCTTCGTCAGACATTTACTTTGATTTGAGTTGTGATCCCTTCTAAAAATGTCCAGTGAAGTGGACATTAAACAATAAAAGAAGCCAAAAAAATAGTGACCCTTTGATCCAACTTATTATAAAAATGCATAATTGAAAAATTGTATACAACGCATCCGATTAAATATGAAAGAGGAAACCTAGGCTTTATTTTGTTACATCAATTTAACGGTACACAACTTAAAAATGGAGAAATTAAATTACGTAGCACCACAGCAACTCATGATGTCAATCAACTACTCGCGGACAAAGCTGAGCCACAACTTCCCCTCAGCTTCCTTCCTGTCAACCGCTCGTTCACTCTCTCATTCACTCACTCACACAGTAATGACCACAGCGGACGATCGATACTTCCGCTTTGGTTTGATCGCAAGCTGCGGCTTCGTTTGACGTTTCGGCTCGGCGGGGCGTCGGCGCGAGCGAGTCGACGTGGGCTTGAGGAATGGCGGATTTTCGCGATACGGCGGCGTTAAACTAGGCGGGTACGTCTCAAAGTCCTCCAGTTCGTAGCCCTCGGGCGTTGCTTCCTTCGCCTTGGACTTAAGGTACTTTTGTATTTTGGGATCGTTGAGCAGCTGCAATTTCAGCGCGTCGTCGTACAGTTTCTTCTGATCTGACACGTACGCCTCGATTTGCTTCTTCGTGGCTGCGGACTTGTAACGCTCATAGTGTTTCAGCGCGTCGTAGTCATCTTGCTCAGGTTCGTAGACGCTGTAGGAGTTCGAGCTGGAGGCCGCCGTTGCTTTGGGCGGCGGCACTAGATGGAAGGGGTCTGGCTCATAAAGCGGCACGAACTTGGGCGCTGGACGCTTTGGCGGACGTTCAGGCAACCGATCCTCTGACGAAAGATTCGGGTCGACGTAAGCGCCGCTGCTGCTGCTGCTGCTGCTGCTCTTATAAGGGCTTGAGTTAATGTACTTAGAATGTCTGGGGAAGGATGATGTCGCCTTCTTGGGTGTGGTAATGGGATGTTGCACACGTATCTGGGTGCCTATTGTGTACTCACGGCTGTCGTTCTCGTGGGAGTTGAACGACGGCGCTTCGTTGGAGTACTCCGCCGAGGATGTGTAACGTTCGCTGGAAAAATCGTCCTCCTCCTGTTGAAGGTGTTGCGAAGAAGGTGTTACAAAAAGCTGATTGAACGTGACAGGAATACTCACAGAGCCGTAACTTCTGTAGGGTGACTTCTTTGCATACTTCTTCACCACATCGCGCCGCTTGCTCTCGTCCAGCTGCAGATCGCCGCGGTAGTTCAACGGCACCAGCCCATGTGGATGCGCATGTGGATGCGCATGAGGTTGCGAGTAGCGTGGCGTGGGTGACGACGCCACTGCGGCGGTGTAGTAGCTGCGTCGATAGTAGGCGTTCTGCGCTGCACTCCATGTCGCGCCCAACAGCAACAGGAATAATATGAGCTGTGAGCGCATCGCAAAAGTGATGTTCTTCAATAATTTCCACAATGTCCACTTTCGACTTACATGTAAAAATTTTCTCATATTGCTTGCCCCACAGTTACGCCACAAATTCGATTTCTGCACAAGACCTTCTATGCCAAATTTCCGTTGCACTGCGTTGGCAAAGAAAAATCCTCAACTCCGTTTTTGTTTTGGTTTTCGAGTTTGTTTTACCGTGTTCGTCGCCTCAATGAAACTGAAAGTTTTCCGAATGAGTGCAACAGTTTTATGCCGACTTCCTAATGCCAAAAGCGTTTTGCAAGTGCAGCGCACAACAAGTTTCGCAGCTGGCGCGAGGCAGCCAACTTAACCAGCTCGCTGCCTGGCCAAGTCATCGCCATTGCCATCGACCGACGATCATCGACCAACTGAAGACTAACCAGTTGCAAAGATTTGTATCTGCAACTCGACAGCTACTCACATCCACATTCTCATTCGCATACGCAACCACTGAAAAACCTAATAAAATTTGTTGCGCGTTTGTGGGGCTGATGCCTTTTTGCTGCGAGATTTGCATTTCCATTTGCGAAGTGGTAGCGGAAAACAGCGCCGTTAATGCGGCATAGAAATGAGTGCAAGCTTATTTATTGTGGTCATTACAAAAATGATGACTTGTGTTGTGGCTGCTTGAATGCGCCAAGCGGAGAGCGCGAGACACGAGTACGTAAAGTGAGTGGTGCGTCAGTTCAAGGCAACAATAGAAGCATCGAGAATAGAGTTGTTGTGGTCTTTGGAAGTTCGAAATTTTAATGGACGGGAACTATAAGATTAGCGCCGTAATGGCAGAGATATTGAGAATGAAAGTTTTTACAAATCTAGAAGTAGACAACAACAGCTGGTATACGAAAAAAAAAAAAAAACAAAGGTCTTCGATATATGAAGCATACCCCCAGCTCAAATCTACTTCACTCAGCTTCAGAAAGTTGCCTGGAACTTTAGGTGTTTTTAGAGACGATCTGAAGTAGTCATTGGAACCATAGTTATAAGAGTCTCAGAAGAAACAACGTTAGTCCTGGAAAAGTGATGGTTTTTTGAGGTTTTTATTAGCAGCTGAGTCTCTTAATACATCCTTTTGGTGAATTAATGTATCCAAAATCATTTGAAAAAGCGATTACGCTAGTATTTTCAAGGCCAATGAAACAGGACAGAAGGAGAATTTTCTTAATTTTTTTTTTTTTTTAACGACATTAAAAATGTTTTTTTAGGGGTGGATATAAGTTAAAAAATTTCTTATTTTCTATGGTGGAAAAGAGCCTTATTAATCACTAAAAATATGTTTACGTAATTCTTGTAGAGTGCCCACAGAGTGCCTTACTGGTTAGAAATTGCTTTAGGCATAGGACGAAAAAATCAGTGTGTCAGCTACGAAGTGTTCAGAAGCCAACTAGCAATAGCCATTTGGACACAAAACTCAACAAATTTCTAGATTTTTTTTAATGTTATATATATACTAAGGTCTACAGCATTAGCGTTATTGAAATTTTTTTGAATTCGATAAATTTTGAAAATAATTTTGAAGCGTTTATTTTCTGTGTCAACGCTCGTAGGGCAACAAAGTCGAACTTCGAAAGGCGCAAACTTCTTACTAAAAATGTGCTGAAAGTTGATGTGAGTAAAGCAAAAGAAGATAGAAGAAAAAGAAATCTGACTATGCCAATTGCCAATGGCAGCGTCAATTCTTTCTTTCCTTCAGTCACAGGCACAGCGAGTGACAAACAACTTCGAAAAAAGCTGCGATTTCTAGGCGGCTCGAAGCAACGACGAGAAGCGACTGCGAGTAACGACATAAAACGAGCGAGAAACAGGTGCAAAAACGGGCAGCGAAACAACAGGTAAATGCATAGCAATTGTGCACGATGCGGCGCACAGCAGCGGCAGCAGCGACTTACAAGAAGCGGTTGGCGCTGTCAAACGGCAGCGAAAGAAAATTTTATGTTGCCAAAACGCGATTGGCAATGAGCAAAAAGAAGAAAAAAAAATATTTAAAAAAAACCTAAGAAAAAAGAAGTTTTTAGTTTTTGCGAAGTTCAGGTTCAGCGGCAGGAAATGCGAATACGAGTACAGTCACCCCCGTTCCCGTTCCCCGCTGTGTCGTGACCAAGACCATGCGCGTCGTCGACTTGTTTGTGGCCTGTTTGGCCGCGTCGTTGAACTACTTTCTACTCTTTGTGTTGCTTGCTTGCTTGACTTTGTGGCACTCGTTTGCAGGATGCGCCTTGCATGTTGCGGATTGAATGCGGAAGATTTTTTTTCTTTGTTTTTCTTGCTTTCGTTTTCGTTTTCGTTTTCGTTTTCATTTCGTTTTAGCGTAACATTTGAACCGATACAATTGGATTTGCTTCAATTTGGTGCGGGGAAGTGGCAGCGCTTCGATTTGCTCTGCGTCGCTTTGCGTTGCATTGCATAACATTGCAACACGCGTCGTGCAGCTTCTCTTGTATTATTTAACCCCCTTGGATAATGTTCCTTTTGTGTCTGCCTGTGTGTGTGTGTATGTGTGTGTTTGTGTGCGCAGATTTTTTAATTAAATCATTTGAAGCCACTTTCCAATTGGCAAATTTAATTTGATTTATTTTTTATTTATTTAGTTGTATTTACGTGGCTTTAAATGCGTTTCTTTCTTTCTTTCTTTATTTCTTCATTTCTTTCTATGTTAATCACTCCCGCTTGATTAGTTAGTAATTACATTGTTTCGAGTTGATTGGACGCTGCTTTGATTTGTTGTTAATAAAGTTGCTGCTCGGCTTTGCTTGGGTGCGCGCACGCTTTGGTGGCAAGGTCAAGCTCAAGTTCAAATCGTGTCACAATTGTTGCTGCCACACAGCGGAAGAGTCATTTAAAAAACATACACCAGTGGCAAAGTGGCAGCAACAGCTGCAACACATTCCCGTGGCTATTCCCATTGTCTTCGTGTTTAACTTGCAACTTTCCAATGTTCGTTAACATGTTGCAAGTGAAGGCGTGTGTGTCACCTGTTTCCTCTCATGATGCAATTGTTTGCTTTATTTTTGCGGGCGGGTTTCATTGTTTCAGGCGATATCCAGCGAACTATATTAAGATAAATTTTATTTTCTTGTCCACTCCCCTTGGGAGCATAGAACCTCTACAAGGCTCTTACATCTTTTGAATATCGACTTAATCGAATAGGGACGATAACTACGAATTACCTGAGAAATCGTTAAATAAAAAATCACAGAGTTCAATCACGAACAAAGTGAGGAATGAGTTTTTCTGATGTCGGATAAGTTAAAAGTTGTACTAGTACCATCTTCTCCGGAAGTACAGAAACATAGTTCATATCAAAACAAACGTCAGCCAACGAATCGAATTTGCGGCATCAAATAACGTGGTGCTCAGCAGCATCAACTTTTCCCATAAAGACGTCCACAAGGCAATCTGACGACATCCCGATGGTCGAACCAACAACCAAATCGACCATGTGATAATAGACAGACGTAACTACAGCTGCATACTAGACGTCCGTACCTTTCGTGGGGCTAACGTCGACTCTGACCATTATCTGGTCGTGGCAAAAGTCAGAGCTCGAATACCTAACTTGAGAAAGTCCCGGCTATTGCCTATCGAACAAACTAGCAAACGTGCCAAACCCCGCCACCGTCAGCATTGATGGTGAGTGGAATCAATGCTGTAACCTCTTCAAACATCATTGGTTTCGCAACCCCTTGTTCGAAGGAGACCATGGTTTGATGAGGAATTCGTTGAGATTAGTCGACGAAAAAATGAAGCACGGCGACGGATGCGCCACCGATCATTAATGAAGTGATCACCGGCAACGCCGAGGTACTCAATGAGTGGAGAGCGCATTTTATGACACTGCTGGGAGGCATCTCGGTGGCAATTGATACGTACCCACACCCCAGAAACGAGAACCCAGTCCCAGAACCCACCTACGCCGAGGTAGATGCTACAATTAGACGGCTCAAAAGATGGCGTTGCTGCAGAGCTGCTTAAAGCAGGAGTCACTGATCTTATAGGGCTCGAATTACCGAGGGAGGCTATGCAGATGACATCGACAACGTCGAAAGTTCACAAAGAGATGTCATTGAGGCTTTTGTCAAGCTCGAAGGAGAAGCCAAACTCGCAGGTTTTGTAGTTCGCGAATGAAAGACGAAGTACATGCTCTCAACAACGAGAGAGTCCAGTTGGTGCCGAATTGGACGGAGTGTCCACGTGCATACAACTTCGAGGTAGTAAAGGAGTTCATCTACATTTACAAATAGATCTATTACGAGCTTGAATAGGTCTTGAGACCTTCAATTCTATTATTTATGGACTTTGAAGACTTATTGTATTGTCTTAAAAGGTCGACCACACCAGGGATTGATATCGTAACATGTCTTGAGTAGTTCAGCGGATTATATAATAGTTCAGACGTCAAAAAATCTTCAGCTTAAATTGATATAGCATCGTACACTGCACTCATAACAGTTCAGTTTCCCTTCGAAGAACACAGACACACACATCTATTACGAGCATGTATAAATTAGTATTTATTTGTTTATTTAAATTAAGAATCTGAATTAATAAATCCGCATGTGGGAATTACAAATTAGGCAAGGCGATTATTAGCACTTAAATAATATTTCTGCGCATTTCTTTATAGACTTTCAATTTGGCGAACTCAATTCAATTGAACTGAGCTCCGACAAAGCCGAGCGACGACGAGTGGGTGGCGAACAACAACAAATTTACAACAAATCGACAAATCAGATAAATCAGACAAAGCGACTTTGAGCAACACTTTCAGCACTTCGGGGGCAATTAGCATTAAACTTTTCAATGAAGTTCGGCACAGAATGACGCAGTTCGAATGCAAGCGACGCCAATCAGAACAGTAAACAAGCAGGCGCGGCCCTCATTCAGTCGGGCAAGCCCACGCTGACGCGCTGCTGTGCGCTGCGGCGTGCGTTTGACGTGGGCGTTGCGTCGCCCGCAGTCAACGCAGCATCGACGACGAGCGCGTCACCATTGAAGCAGAGGCTGCTGCGCAGGTGTTTGCGTGCATCAGCAATGGCTAGCGGAGAGGATGGCGGTGACGTTGTGGGTGCTGCGCTGTTGGCATTTTCAAGAGCAGCAGCAGCGACAGCTGGTGTCGATGATGTCGATGGATTCCGTTCGTTCTTGTTGCTGTTGTTGTTTTTGTTGTTGTTCGCGACTTTGTTGCCATTACTGTGGTTGTTATTGTTGCGTCGATTAATGTTGTTATTTAATACCTTTGCTTCTGGACCAGTTTCCCTATATGGACTCGGCTCAGGCAACGTTCTCTGTTGGCGTTGATTGTCGTTTCCTGTGCGCGCAATCGCCATAATTTGACGCTGACTGTGCGCACTGTTCGCGTCACCGTGCTCCATGTAGTCGTCGTAGTAGGTGCGTATTTGACGCAGGGGACGCATTGGACGCTCTGTGTAGTGCTCGGTCGGCTCATAGGCCTCATCGCTGTAGGTGACATGCTTCCTGGGCGCTGCACGCACACGCAACCCACGCATGCCGTGGTCCAGGTCCCGGTCATCCGCTTGGCGATCAGGAGTGGCGTAATCCGTCAGGTAGTCATGGTAGTAGTGCGTATTCGTGTGCTTTAATATTTTTTTGTGCTTTGGCGTCGGTGGACGTGGTGGCGTATAAACGGATGTTGGCTTGCGATAAGTCAACGAGGCTGCAAGTTCCTTCTCCTCTGCCTGTCCCAGTTCGTAAATGTCTGGCGAGCGTCGCCGATTTAGTGGTTTAGTGTTCAGTGCCTCTTCGCTCTTCGCCAACTCCCGTTCAATGCTCAAATTGCGCACATTCCGTTTCACCTGCAGCTTCGGACTATTCTTCGTGTTACGCTCCACCGCACGTTTGTCATTCATGTCCATCTTCGGCTTCCGGGCATTGTTGCGCATTGCACTCGCTCCATCCTCATTCAGGTAATCGTAAAATTCGATTTTTGAGGCGTACGCCTGTTTGCGCTTAGCCAAAGTGTAGTCCTCCGCGATCGCCTGCTCTGGCGATGGCTGCAAAGCTTTCGTCTCTGTCAGCTTCGGCGTCAGCTGTTGGCGCTTGCTGGACATTCTGCTTGCTGTTGTGTTACCACGCTCGCGAGACTGGGCCTCGTCTTGCAAATTATCATAAAATTGTATCGAGGAGTTGGCGAACTCCTTCTTGAACAACTGACGCGTATCGACTTCCTCGTGTTCGGCCATCGCTGGCATACGCCGCTCCACCCTTGGCTTCTCCGTCGCTGAGTCCAATTGCAGACTCGAGCGCCTGCGCAAGCGCGTCTCCACAACGCTCTCCGTCTTCGTGTCATCCGGCCAGTAGAATTGTGAAGCCTGGCGATTGACGACGCGATCGCTGCCACCTGCGCCACCGCGTTCCATCATCTTCGGCGTCAGGCCCGTGTAAAATTTCCCATTCAACATTTTGGCATACCACGCCAACACGCGCGCGACTGTCTCAAGTGTTGAGCTAACGAAAGCCAACTGAACCGAATCGCACAAAGAACGCAAAATCGAAGCTGTAACAGTGACACTTGTGTGAATTCGAATTCAGTGCGCGTCGCTGCCCGCATTTGAGTTCGCTGAGTTCGGCTTTAATTGTAGGCGTCGCATGCCACCTCAGCTTCAGACTTAGCTTCGGACATGGCTCAAAGCAATTTGAAGTTCTGAACAAACAACAAAAACAACTGAAACAACTGAAACAACACAACAACAAATTTTAAAGCGTTCTTGCTTTGACACCAACAACAACGAACGTCAGCATCAACACGGTCGACAGGTTTCTTTATAAGGTCAAAACGTCGCGTTTCGCATTTGGCGCTCGCACCAAAATTGTGTAATTCTTTTCTGACTTTTTTATATATAAATACTTGTATAAATACTTGTATTATTTTTTTTCTTTCGATTTTGTTGTTTCTCAACCGTTTTGATTTTTCTGCTTGAAATGCACTGAACAATTTATGGTCGTTTCTTTTGGACCACTTCAATTCGATGCCTGCCGTTCTTATTCAGCAAAAATGCAGTTAAACTAGAACGGCTTAATTATTTTTTATTTAAGTTTTAAAAATCGCATATCGCATATCTTTTTTGTGTTTAGTTTATATCGTACATTTACATTAGTTTCTCATTGGATTTCAATTTCGGTATGAATTCTTAGAGCAATTTCTTATATGCGTAATCGGAAGGGTGACAATCTAATGGAGATAATTTATTATAGTAGTTGTGGTATATTTATTTATTTATTTTTATTTTATTTTATTGTTTTGCTTGTAGACTTTTTAAAACTTGTTTATTGTTTTGACACTACACATTTAATAAATAATTACCTTTACGTTTTATGGTTTATTGCTAATATTGCGGCTTTGATATTGTAGGAAAATGAGAACTGGAAAAGTAAAAATAAAAATTAGTTCCAACGTTAAATTATATTAAAAATTAACGGGGAATCACTGTGGCTACGAATCAAACTGAATAGAGTCTCTTCAAGCTACCGGTCTACTAAGAGTTAAAGTCTGGATTTAGAGCTCCACTTTTAACTTGCCACTTCCTTCGAGTTGGAGTACGATCGTCCAATTCCAATGCACGAAATCAATATAGCTGCAGCAGTTTGACGTTGAAAACTATGTCAAATTCTAAATCGAAAGTATGTCAAAGGAAATTAATAAAAAAAAGTTTAATCTAAATCGTTAAACTCAATTTAAAGACGCAGTGAGGCGTCGAAATCAAATTGGTCGGTCTACGCGCGCAGCAAGGCCATAACCTGAGCGTAGAGTCAAGACGACTGAGCAACAGCGTCGTCAGTGTTGGCCGGCAAATCGAATAATAGTTGACGAGAGGAAAGTTCAAATTAACACAAGAAAAGGAGTAGCAAAAATTATAATAAAATAAAAATTTGTATAAAAGTAAGCACAGAACAGGAAGAAGACAAGCGAATGAACAGAAAAGAAATAAATAGGAGCGTGTGTCAGTGACGCGAACTCATGACATTTTTGGGCTAACAAAAATCGCTCAACGCGACTAAAGACATTTTCTTTTGCCTTTTGAGGCTACACAAATCCCGAGCAGCGCCGGGAAAAATAATATAAAATCTTGAAATATTTATAAAAAATTGAACTACATAGAAAAAAACAAACACTTAAAAAAACATCAACTAAACAAAAAGTAATCACATTTTTAATAATAAATTAAGTGAATTAATTAAACAATTAATTTAAAAATAAAATAAAAAATAACAACATTAAAATATAGAGTGAGTTACGTTTAAATGGTTTAACAAAAGCAGCGGATATGTAAAGTTGCTTAAAGCTACCATCGTCTCTAACATTATCTTGGAGTTAAGTGATTTAAAAACATTTTGATTTTTGTTTTGTGGCTTTCATAATTATTTTTCGATCTTTGCTATTAGGTTTATGTGTGCTTTGATTGGTTATGGCGTAAAATTATAAAACCATTTACAAATGCACTTATATTTCTAATTAGTTATGTGTACGAGTGTTGGATTCTTAAATAGCATTACATGCAAAACTTCTAGAGAGGTTCTCCGCTCCGTCTGCTAATGCGGGTTGACTAGTTCAATTTTATTATTTAGTTTTAAAAACTTTATTTACAATTATTTTTTGGTTGCCAGAGTCTTTTCGAAGTTATCAACAAATGAGCGCATTCTACTCGAGCTACGTTCAGAAAGCTGCATTTCTTGGTACTTCTATGCATAGCAGTGGGCCGCAGTAGAACAGAGAGGAGAGTGCGTCGAATTAATTTTTGAGTATCGGCATATAGCGCTCTAATACTAATGGTCACATATTCTTAGCTAATCAAAGAGAAATTACAAGGCTTTTGATTGAAGTGATTGGGTAGGTTATCATTATATGACATACGCGTACAACGAATATTGCTTATATTTGATTTTTTTAGCCCTGGTATTTGTTAACAGAATTTTTGTAATAGAAAATTCGAAGAAAGAAGTTTTCCAAGTTCCAGAATATATATTTTTCCGAATTATCGGCACAACTCTCTTCTAGCACTGATTACTGCGAGTATTTCCTGAACCACAAACGAAGTGTAGTGTCACGTAGCAGTTCGCCATTTGGAATGTAACCTACTTACTTTGCTTTCAAGTATGTTGCTTATTTTTATTTTTATAAACAAGCCAAAAGCATTGCACTGCAGAAACTGTTCATTGTAGCACCAATGGCGCCATCACTGCTTAAACTGTCCTATAAACGTTTTTCGATGAAAGTTTATATGGAAATTCAGTTAACTTTCTATCACATTGGTTGGGGAAAATCCTAAAAGGTTCGGCTTTTAGCGGCTACCTTGAAAAATAAGCCATTAAAATCGCAAATTGGCTGACAGCATGCTTTTTATATACAGAAATGCGCGCGTTCACAGGCACTCGCAGCGATCAAGTCCTTTCCATTTCGCTGCTAACGAATGAGCTCAATCACAGCTCGAAGCGCAGAAACAACAGAATTATAAATAGACGAGCAACCAACGATTTTGAGAGTAAATTTGAATGGAGTTAATCGCCATTTACTGAGTACAGCGCAAGTTCGTACAGCTTCCGTCAATCGGTGCGCCAACAGCCAACAGCCACACGCAACTGCGACTTCCTGCAGCAATCAATTAGGCTTTGCGATTTGCCGCACCATGCGTCACGTCACGACATTGGCAACAAGCCACACTTGCAACGCTTGCAACGACTTCGTTTACTGTTGCACCAAAGTCGCCGGCTGCAAGTGCATCGGCGACATGACGATGATATTCGCGGTGCTCGTGGCGCCGCCCTGTTTGTGCGTCGCGATTTGCAGTAACTCCGGTTTGTCGATCATGCCGCTCACAATGTTGCTGCCGATGCCATTCGAGCCGGCAGCGTTGCCAGCGCCGCCAGCGCGTGTGATTACGCAATATTGGCTGCCGTTATAGGTGACAATTGGTATGCTTGTGCCGCTCCCGCTCCCGCTCCCGTTCCCGCCGCCCACTGCCACTCCGCTGCCGGCTGCTTCGTTGCTGTGTGCAGTTTGGTTGCCATTGACTGGTGTTGCATTGTTGATTGCATTGTTCGCCGACACGTTGCTCAGCTGTGCCTGCATGTACGTCGCAGCTGTTGGTGAGTTGGCGATAATGTGCGGCATCTGGCAAAGAGCGTAAACCATAGAAATTATTGATTAGTGAAAGTGTGTCTGATGGCGTCGATGCTGCTGAGAATCGTACAATTTGGCTGGCGATAAATGTATTATAAATGTTGCAAGTGTGTCTTAGTTGTGAATTGTTGCTGGTGTCATTGTACTTGTATTACTGTTGTTGTTGTTGTTGTTGTTGTTGTTAATAGTTAGTTACTTCATGTTGTTGTTGTTGGTGCTGCTGATGCTGAGGATGTTGGCTAAAGATAAGCGTTGGCGGTGGTTGCTGCTGCTGCTGCTGCTGCTGCTGTTGCTGTTGTTGTTGCTGCTGCTGCTGCTGTTGCTGGGTGCCCTTCTTAGTCTTCTTGCTGCTACCGTGATGAGTTTGGAAGTGCTGTTGTTGTTGTTGTTGGTGTTGTTGCTGCTGCTGTCCATTGATAATCATCTGATTCTGTATGATGATTTTCTCCTTTTGCGCGTGCGCCTCCATTTGGTTCAACATGTCGTGTTGCTGTTGCTGCTGCATTTGAGTTTGATTGGTGTCCATATGATAGGTGCGCTGATTTGTAACTGCTGCTGCTGCTGTTGCTGTAGTGCCCTTAACAATTGTTGTTGCTGCTTGTTGTTGCTGCTGTTGCTGCTGCTGCTGCTGCTGCTGCTGCTGTTTTGTGATGTCTTCTGCTGCTCGTTCCTGTTGTCAATACTATAAGGATTTTCATTTGAACAGAAAATTAGTAACACATTTTCGTTGGCCAGAGGATTCGCAAATCCTGCTAAATTTGCCGCTCGCTACTCAACCGACATTTGCTCACCTCCAGATGACTCTTGGCATGTATGGACCACTCGTCCCGACTCGAGAACATGCGTCCGCATAGCTCGCACGTCCATGACAACTGTTGCTGGTGATGCGGTATGATGATGCCGGGTATGGCGGTCGCCGATGTCTGCCCGGGTCCGCCGGCGCCGAGCTGTGCGCCCGCCGTCTGTACGATGATATTCTGCGCCGCCACCTGCACCGCTTGCTGTTGCAGCTGCAATTCGAGGTTCTGCTTATTGTCCTCCGGCTCGGGCTGCTCCTTTTTCTTGACCATATTATTGAGGCGCTTGCCCAGCGGCGCGATGTTCGTCGGCGTCACGTGCTTGAACTTGTTCATGTGTATCACGAGTTTGTCACGGCGCGCGAACGCCTTGTTGCACACCTGCACGGCGAAGGATGTCAAATGCATTAGTATTGGCTTCGTATGGAAAGTTCAAAGGCTCATTTATACTTCACAAATATAAGGCTTCTCGCCGGTGTGTATGCGCATGTGTATGGTGAGCTTGTCCTTGCGCGCGAGTCCCTTGCCGCAGACCGTACACTCGAATGCTTTATTGGTGGCTAAGGTTGAGTAGGAGAAAGGGGAGAAGAGGAAAAGTTTCTTAGCTGCCGGGAAAAGTGAAATTGAGACTCTACTCACTTTTAGATGGGTTCGTTTTGCGCACACCCTGCGACGCTTGCTGCACCTGTTGCAATGCCTTCAGCCGACTCGCCGGATGCATTGAACCGCCCTCGACATACGGCTCGGTGAAGGGTATCAGATTCGGTTTGGGTATGTTGTAGGTGATGTTGTCCGACGAGGTAGCGGTCCATGTGCCCAGACTCTGCAGCACACGCACGCCGCCCTCAAAGCCCATGCCTACATCATCTGGCACGGTGGTGAACGTGTTGTCAGCACCGCCACCAACACCACCGCCGGCGCCAGCGACACCACCAGTGCCACCACCAGAGCTGGAGGAACTGATTTGCGGCACTTTTATTGTGCTCGCGTAGTGTTGTTGTTGTTGTTGTTGTTGTTGCTGTTGTTGTTGCTGCTGCTGTTGCTGTTGGAGTTGTTGCTGTTGTTGCTGTTGTTGTTGTTGTTGCTGCTGCTGTTGCTGTTGCTGTGCATTGTTGTTGTTCTGCGTTGTCGGCGAACTTTGCTGTTGCTGCGCATTGGACGTTTGTTGTTGCTGTTGTTGTTGTTGTTGTTGTTGTTGCTGTTGCTGTTTATATTGTATGGCCGCCTGCGCCATTTGCTGCTGCACGACCATGTGCGCCTCCAGATATGCACTCTTTTGGGCAACCGTCATCTTATCCATGTTAACGGTGCCGTCCTATAAGCATGCGAGCGAGTCAATGAGCGTGTGTACGTGCGAGTGTGTGTGAAGGAGCGAGAAAGAGGAAGAGAAAAATACAGAGTACGAAATGAGCTTATGAGAGTGTATGTATACAAAAAGAGCATTAATTTGTATGGTTTGAGTACTACGCGTTTCATTCCCATCAGTTTTACATCACTTCCATTTCGTTCCAACTGGAATGCCGCAAGTGTTGCGAAATTTCCCTTGTGTCCTTGCGCAAAAAATTCACACTTAAGCTTTTATTTTTGCGAAAGCCTTTCGAGTTATAAGCCGACAATGTCTTTGCTGCCCGCTTCCCAACCCCAGCGCTTCATTGGCTTCATCATTACCATTCGGCAGGACTTGGCCTATGCGGAAATTCTTGTGTTTGTATGCCGGCCGCCTTTCATGGACTGGTGGTGTGAGCGATGAAAATGTCTGCTCTAACAAATTCGAAGCGAGCGCAATTTTTTTTTAGCAAAATTCTTTCTCTTATGTTTGTGTGCGACATTTTAAAGTTATTTTCCATGATTTTTGGCGCATTTTTCAGCGCTACTCTATGCGATACCAATTTGAACAGAAATTTTCAGCAATTGCTTTGTTCGTTAAGCCTTTGCCGCACTATTATAGACACTAACTATTCACCAAACTCGACTTTTGATATATTGATGATTTTCAAATTTTACTTTGCTTGCGAATTTCGGGCAAACGATTTTAAATACACACACACACACACACACACACAACACACTTACTTAAAATAATAAGAGCAGACTGGCAATAAAGAATTACCGCTGAAAAATCAATAACTTTTGCACTTTCGCGTTGGCTTTTCACGTCGCACGTAGAATAGGAAAAATTGCTTTTTTTGCACACTAAAGTATGCAATGAAAAATTTTCTTTGCGCCAGCAGCAAAAGCCGAGCGAAAATAACCTTTTGTTTGTGTATGTATTGCGAAACTGATTTGCCACTCACATTCAATTGGAATCGCCGTCGTCGCTGTTGCCGTCGTCGTCGTCGTCGTCGTTGTAGTCGTTGACGGTCGATCGGCATTAAGCAAAAGCCGCCGTCGCAGTCGACGCTGCGTTGAAATGTTGACGCAGTTCGACGTTCGCAACTCGCTTTTTCTTTTGGCCGTTGTTGTTGTTGTTGTTGTTGCTGTTATATTCCTTATTCTCCATACGAATTCATATGCGAACGTTTATTTGTTACTTTCTAGCGGCACATACACGCACGCACGCACGCACGCACGCACGCACTGAGAACGAATGTTTGCAAAGCCGAACGGATAGCCGGGCACTCAGGCGGCCGCATGGAAGGATAAATGAAGAGCAACGCAAAATAATTTATGCGGGCAAGCGACAGCGGCGAACAGCGAATCACTTTGAGTGACTGCAAATCGAATTGGAAAGCGTTGTAACAAAAAAAAAAAAAAACAACAAAAATAAAACAATGGATCGTTGAGACAAACACAGGAATATAATGAAGCAGTAGCGGTTTAACCTCTTTTACTGGATTTTCAGGATACCTTTACGACTTTTTCTCTTCATGTTAAAGGTTTAGGCTCTATGCTAAAGTTCATTTTGATATGACATGGCCCGATGGTAGAGTTATTTAACGCCTTCTCTAATTGGATATTACCAGTTTGGATTATGAAAAATCAAAAGCAGAAACATTATTTCTGAAGACAGGCTCACCGTCAAGTAGAGTGTACAAATATACTAGCTGTAATATTTCCCGGCTGCATTCTATTCATTTTAAGCCTTTTACCCGGCACCGGTCCTGACTGCACACAAGCGGTAATTCACGAACGCGCACACGAACTTTGGCATTGAGTGAGGGCGAGGACAGCAAAGAGCATTAAATATAAATATATATATAAATGTATGCTCTTTGGTGTAGCTTTGTGAAGCTTTTGAGAGCGCATAGCATGAAACTTGCCCGCTGTTTTGCTAACGAAACACAACGAAACAATTTGAATTGAAACACCCACACCCATATTTGTGATATGTGGGTGGGATGTTTCAATTCCAATCGACGACGCTGATGATGTTGCCGACGCTGCTGCCGTCGCTGCTGCCGACGCTGCTGCGTTCACAACTCACCTGAAAATTAATCGTTGCGGTTACTGCGCGCATTGACTCTGCATAATTCCTTAGGATATTCTCATTCAGCATGCAATTCTGACGCCACTCGAAGAGGCCTTCCAAGCGGCGAATGCAACTTTCACAGATGTTTTTCGGTAAGAAATCGTCCTTGGCAATCTACAATAGAAGTTGACCAAACACCCGGCGAGTTTAGCGGTTAGTGGTTGTTTGGCATGCGAGAAACCACCCCCCAAATGATTGTGCACATACTCACATTTGCCGGCATCAGCGAGCGCAGCTTGTAGAGCAGATTTCGTTCTTCGGCCGCTTTCTCAAAGAGATGAATTTTGGCGGGACCATTTCGTATCGCACAGAAGCGGCAAAGCTCCGCAAAGGTGGTAAAATTCAAGTCACCCTTGTAGACGTTCAGATGCGTTGTTGTTATTGTTGGTGTTGTCAATATTTGTGTGTGCGTTAGTTGATGTTGTTGACGTTGTTGATGTTGTTGCTGCTGCTGCTGCTGCTGCTGATGATGTTGATGTTGTGTGTGTTGATGTTGATGTTGATGTTGATGCTGATGTTGCTGATGCTGTTGTTGTTGTTGTGTTTGTTGTTGCTGTTGTTGATTGCCGGTATTCAACATAACTGGCAACTTTTTAGTTCAAATTTTCTTTGATTTGCCGCTTTCAGAGTTTGCACGATGAGTACGAATTCGCAACAACTACATTTTGTTAAACTCTGCTAAAGTTTTGGTCCTGAAAATGGTTTATTTTATTTTATTTTAATTCTATTTTCAGCAAGTATGAAGTTTTTATAGTGTAGCTAAAAAATATAAAATATTAAAAACGACACCATCTGAATCTCCGTTTCGGATCTGCGAAAGAGTGAAATATGACCTCATTTCTATATATAACAATAGTTTGAATAGTAGCTAGCAATTAATACATACAAACATAGAAACAACAACAAAACAAAAAACTTCAAATCCTACTAAGTGTATACTTTCTCTCGCTTCTCCTTGCACAGTGTGCTGTCAATGCTGCTTTAAATTATCAAATTTTTCTTTATTGCTCTATATTTATAAAACCAAGGTATATCTTTGCACAAATTTTATTTCTATGCTTGAGTAACACGCTTAACTAAGTTAACCGATCGGTATGAAATTTTGAATATATATTCTTCCAAGAATGACCAAGGTTTTTGTGTAAGTTTTATTGAAATCCGTTCTTTTTTTCCATACCACTTCTGTTTCTTCTAATATCTATTCTTCTAACACCGCCTATTCTTCCGCTGATCAAGATCCTAAAATTTTATCATCCCCTGCTCGTAATTCTATTTCTAATAGTTCTTCTGCTCCTTCATCATCTTTGAATGCTACGCCTTCTGTTGATGCTTCAGCCTTAACATCTAGAATTATATAAGTGCTGGAACCTGGCAAGCATGTTTTCATAACCTGACTGGACAAGGAGACAAATGGTGAAGATGTTGCACTTTATATTGCGTCAGCAGTCGGAGTTTAAATATTTAATTTCTCTGAGCCCAGAGGAACCTCCCCTTTCAAGCTTTCTGTTTCTTCTGACAATTTCTGTCATCTGTGACTCCAAATTCTGGCCTGTTAATACGGTGTTCCAGGAATGCATTCCTAGAAAAAAAAACTACACCCTTGCAAGTACGCTTACCTGTCTCTAACACTCCGTGTGTTCTAAAGTTTGAAAAACTAATTCTATCTGTTATCAAAATTTACATTTTATTCAACATTTTTCAGCTTTAGCAGCTTTAGAAGGCATCACACAAATAGGCTTCTATTCCGCAAGAGCATAGCATTCCTATTCCGAATACAGAGGACAGCGTTTTTTATTTCCGAACGAACTTATCATGTATCGCTAATATAATAATAATAATAATATTAAGAATAATAATAATAATAATAATAATAGTAATAATAATAATAATAATAATACTAAAAAATTTATTTGCCATTTTGCAGACTTCCCATCACACCTTTTCTTGTTGCAAGCTGTTAAATCTGACTACTTATTGATCCGCCCCAGTAAAATCGGTAAATTAATTTCAAGTGTCGATTGACGTTGCAACCGAATCTATTTTTTGTGGTATTTTTATTAAATTAACTTAACTAACATCTGAAATAGTTGAATTGATTTTTTAAATTGGCATAGACCGCCTCAAAGTATGCAATAGTGCTATTGTTATGCGCTCAGACCGCCTACGATTGAAAGCGTGTGTGATGATAGATTGGTTTTAAGACCAAAAACAAGGGAGCAAAGCACTTAAAAAGATATGTCCACCTGCACCTACACCCACTGAACATGTTACACACTCACACATCGCTAGTTGCTTAAAACGGTTGCCGAGGAACACACAGCAAATGTGTGGGAATGCCAAACATCAACAGTGTGTCAGTTCACCTATACCTTGCTATAGGTGTGTAAAACGATGCCAAGTGTGTGTGTGTGTGTGTGTGTGCGTGTATTTGCTTGTTTTTTGTATGCGTTGGTGGGCATGCGTGCAATGCTAGTTGCGCGCTGCGTAAGCAAATTCGTTGTTTGCCGGAATATAGTTTTTCGCGAAAACTGACCACCCACTAACCTTGGTGAAAAATCGATAGGATGCAGTTTATGCATTTGAAGTTCCTTTACTTTTACTTTGGTTCGCCATTAATACCTCTAATTAGGCTAATTAGCAATTTTGTTAAACACTTACACAGCTGGTTGACATTAATTGACCACAGTCGGTTGACTCAAGTGGTTGGGCGTTAGGCGGCACGCACTCGGCACATTTAAGCGGCATGTTTGCCACACTATTAAGTCATTGTTTATCTATATAGAAAAAATATAACTGTAACACTTTCAGCTTAATTTATGGTTAAGCTTTTTTTATATATTTTTTGTGTGTATTTTTTATTGGTCTTTTGCTTTATTTGCTCGTTTTTACACACACATAAAAAAAGCCGAAAACAGGCATCAGCACAACGAAAATGCCAACAGTCGATGCAACTGGAACAGAACGTGAGCGTGAAGCGAGCGAACAACAGGCCAACCAACAAGCGAAGGAACGAGCGAGTGAGTGAGGTAGCAGCAGACACAGTCGAATGCAGTGCGCGATTTCGGCGCTGCTGCTGCGATTGCGACTGCACTCGGTCGACGAGAGCTATGCGAACGACACTTGATTCGTTTTGTTTGGTTGTTGCTTCGGGTTTGGGTTTGGTATAGCGTCGAATGAAATTCAAATGATGTCGTGGAAGTGACAAGGGCCGATGGGTGGTTGGGGCTTACACTGTGCAAATTTTTATTTGAAATAATTTTTTACAAGTGTTCTTTTTTATGGGTTGAAAAGGCATTATAAAAAGCCCTCCCACTTAAAATACACATACACCCACACAAACACGCACAAAACGGCGCAACAGGTGGGTGGGTAGCTTAATAAATTAGTTTATGCAAAACGCAGGCTGATGGTGCCAATGTGTGTGTTGCAGTTGTAAATAAAAAGTAAAAATCCAAACGAAACACAGCTGAGATTTACTCAGCTGGTGGAGCCCCCTCAGCTGGTGTTGTCTCTTCAGCTGGCGGTTTCTCCTCAGCTGGTGCAGCATTATCTGCTGGTGACTCCTCTATTCTTGATTGTGTCTCTGTTGGTGCCTGAGAGGCTTCTGCTGTTTGCAAAGCTGTGGGCGCTGCTGCCGGTTCTGCTTCTGGCTCTTCAGCTTGATCCAGGGCCTCCCCGACTGCAGCAACACCAGCTGCCTCATCATCCGAATGTGCAGGACCCGAAGCGACTTCCACATCAGAAGACACTATGCCCATGCGATAATCGTCGTCACCACCTTCACCTTCTTCTTCCATATCAGCTGTTTCACGTGCTTCTTTCAACTCCTCTTCTTCCTCTTCTTCGGGTAATACTTCTTCATAGACAATGACTTCCTTCCAGACAATCTCTTCATCTTCGCATACCTTCTCTTGCGGCTGACCCTCGAGACGTTTGTTGAGGTCAATCGATGGAATGCAAGGCTCAGAGCGCTCGAAACCGCCACAAGTGACGCACGATGAAGACGAAACGATCATCGACGAATGTGGCGAGGTTGACGATAGCGGCGACGACAACGATTCAGATGATTTATACGGTTTGCTCGGCTTGCCATCCTTCTTTGCCGACATTGGATACGACACAATGGTTTGTTGGGCACGCTGCTGTAGATTGATGTCAGGCTTTGGCATGCACTGATTGGTTATGGCGGGCATTGAAGCGTTGCTACGATTCAAATAGTCGGCCACCTTAACTTTCCAACTCTCAGGGCTGCTTTCCATATTCTGCATTATGTCGTAGATCTCGACAATGAGCGGCTTCAACATAGGACGATTACAGAAGTTTGGACGATCGAACATTGGCATCGGTTCATGGATATCTGAAAAGCGTGCATTTTAGTGGCATTGAAACAGCTTTTTGGATATTTTATGTGCGTCACTCACAATTTGGAAAAATAAAGTTAATCTCGCGTGCCACGTTGCATACGGTCTTGGTTACATGAATGTTGCGCTCCATTTCCGACGCAGTTGTGCTGCGGCGCGTGCATCAATCAACTGTTTCATAAATTATTCTCACAACATAATGAATAAACTCACAAATAACAAATCATGGTGCCCAACAACTCCTCGACGGCATTCTCCTTTGTCAATATGAACGCTTCAACGGGCCCTTTGGCCAACAATATAACCTCCAGCATGAAGCCCAGCTCCTCTGCGTAATCCGCATAGAACTCAGCTGCCAACTCTGGTGAAAAGATCAACTTTCGTTGTCCTTGTATTTGGAAGCCCTCCTCCAGAAGATTCAATAGGACAGGTTTGCGTTTGTGCATGTAATCCGCTTTGATGATCATTAAAGTATCCTGAAACATTTTTCTATATTCCGCGTTATCACTTACAAAATATTTTTAAACTCGAATGGTATAGTTTTGACAAATATTGCCAAGCCAACTTGAGTACAAAATCGAAACATTTTATTTACTTTTTATTTAGCTCCAATGGGCTTACAAACTAATTTTAACATTAAATTTTATTTCAAGATCATCGCTTTTTAAGTTCATTGGACTAATCTGGGGGAAACTGTTGCGATCTCATAGACGCTCTGCTCTCTTTGTAGTCGTTTATATATATGTAAAAAAATCACGCTTATTTTAAGTATGTCTGCAGCCAATTCTCAATCAGTTATCACTAGAAACTGTCGCCCCCTAACACACGGTTAAAAATCAATCAATATAAATCATACAAAGACTTTCGCGGTTGTTTAGAATAGATTAACTGAAATATGTCGTCACACAATATACGTCACAACGGATGCCTGGGAGGGCATGCAGGAAACACACCTTCAATCAAATTGCTTTAGGCTGTAAAATAGAGAAATGATAATTTGTAATTAATAACCCACTTGTTGAATTTGTAGCATCTTTTGACGACGTACCCGAAATTCTAGCAAAAGCAAGACCCGATCGCTCGTTGTCAAAGCATTTGCCAATCCCAGCACAGACGTGCGACTCATCCAAGTAGCTTTTCTCGGAGAGATGCAAAATGCTTAGGCCGTAAATCGAAACCATTTCAGAGCACTGTCAGTGGAACAATATGAAAAGGAAATATTTATTGTTGCTACTACGATAAGATGCGCGCGCACGGATTTAACTTACAATGGTGTAGTATTTGGCGGGCAGATTTTCACAGCCCGCGCTGACCATATCCTGAGCACTTAAGCTGTTTGGTGCAGTGTGTGTTCTAAGGAAGGGTAACAAAGCTTGAGTGGCACCATGACAAACGCCGCATTCGATCACTTCATCTGTAATTGCAAAAATAATTATTTAAACTATCAATCACATCAATGCATTATTCAATTGAAGCAATGCAACATACCAGTGACAACCTTATTGAGACCGGCAAAGCACAACTGCATCTTCTGGCAGAGTTCCTTCGGCGGTACTTTGCCAATCAGCGAAATGATGGCGTTCGCATACTGATCCACAAACTTGTCGCAGCTCTTCGATATGGTCTTTGGCATACGATCACAAATCGTTTCTATGGCACGTTTGATTTCGTCTTGTTCGGTTTTGTTCTTCAATTCCATTTCCAGCTTGGTCATTACGAATTCGCAGAGCACACAAGTCGGTGGCTCCTTGACGGTTAAGTCGCCACCAATGAGACGCTCCGATTTGATGTCATCCCTGGTGGGCAAAGCAATGACATCGTACTTGAATGCCTCATCGATTTCCACTGGAAGTAGATATATAATCAGTAATGACCAGATTTGATCAATTGGCATTGCGTGAACTTACAATCTTCCTGTTCGCTACTGATGCACAATCCAATCTCACGGCAAATCATCTTTGGTTCCAGTTCCTTCAGCAGCAGCATAGCGATTGTGTCGCCATATTTATCCACATACTTATGGCACTTGGGTTGTATGGTTTTCTTGAATTTTTGACATGCATTTTCCAGTGCCCTCTTGATGTCCTCCTTCGTGGTGTGCTTGTTGATGCGCTTCTCCGCAGTCTTCACAATCTCTTCGCACAGCAAGCAGTTCGGCGTAACAGAATCCATATCTTGGCCGAATACAATCTGCACGGGCAGGTCGTCAACATCGCCGATTTCGTTGAGGAAGGAATTATCAAGAGTGCGTTCATCACTCTCGTCCTCATCGGAGTTCAGGCCTAGCTCATCTACATAATTAGGGCCTTTAGTGCACAGTTTCAGTTCGACGCAAATCTCTGTCGGTTTGAAGTCAGTGATGAGCATGTCGACCAGTTCGTTCGAGTACGTTTCCACGAAGTCGACACATTCGGCCTGCAGTTTGCTTGGCAGATGCGTGCACAGATTGTCCAACACGTGTTTTATGTTCGCCTTTGACTTGTCGTTTCGGATTTTTTCCTGCGCCTGTTGTACGGCAAACAAACACAGTGGACAGGTTGGCTTGTCTTGTTCATCAACTGGTGCGGGATCGAAGACCTCAATGTCGTCGTGATGTTCGATATTCTTTGGGCACATTTGCATGGCTGGGCAAACGCTGCGTGGGTTCAGACCCTGTATAAGCAGAGCAATCACAGCATCACCATACATGTCCACAAAGTTGTGGCACTGGCCGCGCACTCCAGTTGGGAACTTGTCGCAGACGGTGCTCACAGCCGTTTTGATTTCTTCCTCGGTGGCTGGTGTGGCCAAAGTTTCCTGAATGAAGTGCAGCAGGTACTCGCAAAGTGTACAGAGCTCGCCGTTGTTGACAAGCATGCCGGGATTGGCTGCGCCCATGAGATGATCAATTGGTAGCGTCATTCCAATAAGTTCATCCTGTGAGAACTTCGGTTCTTTTTGGCCGAGCAGTTTCCTTTGTTTGGGTGGATTCCGTATTTTCTCAATGGTCACGTCAATCTTTGCCGGTGCGAACACAGGCAACAACGGCATTATAGGCTGGTCGAATTTATTGTTAACACCCTTGGGGCAAACGCCAATCATGAAACAAACGCCGTTAGCATCCAAATTGTTGACCAACGCCTCGTACATGACGTGGTAGTACTGGTCAACGATGCTGAGGCACTCAGTCTTGAAACCCTGCATCTGCTTACAGAAACCTTGTAGGACTTGCTTGAACTCAGTTTCCGTCGTGTTGGCCACAAGAACATCACGCAAATGATGCACTAACTGCTCGCACAACGCGCATGGAATATCATCGTTACCGCTATCGAACGTAATAAGCTCCTCGGTGGGCTGTGCCTCCAGATCACCGTGCTGATGGTATTTCGATGCGCAAACGCCAGACAAATGACAAATGCCATCGGCGGTCAAAGACTGCTTCAAGTGATCGTATATTTCATTGAAATAGGTCAGAACAATGTTGGCGCAAGCATCCGAGAAAGAAGACAAGTCACCGCACAAATGGAGTAGGTTCTCGAGTAAATCATCGCGATTCGTTGCCTCGAATTTGCCAACTAAATGCTTGGAGATCTGATTGCAGCTGCCACACGAGAGATAAGTAGTAGGCTTGCCGCCAATCACCGCCGGGGTGCTTCTGGTAGCCACAACCTCAACTTTCTGTTCTTTTGGTTCAGGTTCGTCAACGAGTGTGCCTTCCAATGCGCCAGTGTAGGCCGCGGTCAGCAGCTTATCGATTTCGACACTGTTGCAGAGACCAGCGACTGAGCAAACTTGCTGTAATGTGCACAAAGGAATGATTAATAAAATGAGGTTTTATGTTTTGCTTACTTATTACTCACATCCGGATTCATTTGCGATGACAGCGCCTCGATTAGTTCGGGTATGAAGTTATCGGCCAGTTTGACACACTCATTCTTAACCGGCCTGATTGGTATAAGGTTGCAGGAACCTTCGAGGACTTCTTTTATTTCCTCCTCTGTTTCATTGCTACGCAGCTGATCGCGCGCCTGTGTTACCATATCCTTGCAAATCTGACAAATCGAATCAGTATCCACAGGCACCGTATGTTTCTCCCACACGGTTTGGATGCAGTGCTTCACGGCACGGCAATTCCGTGCATTGCTGTAAAAGACAAAAAAAAGAAGCAAATCAAAACATTACATAGAAGAGATTAACAACACACGGGCGGGTGGCAGACTCAATTGATAACGCCATAAATCAACTCTTTTATATTACACAAAAAAACGAAGTCACAAATTCAATTAGCATTTGAGAAATATGTAAAAATGGAAGAAAGAAATTGAACGCACGCTAAACTTTGAACAGAGATAGCCCGTATTATGATAAAACAAAAAATAATAATAATAAAAAAAAACCTCCATTGCAACGGCATCAAATGACCCGCATTCGTAATCATAAGCAAATCCCCGTTCGACTATCCCACTAGAAAATGCCGTTGTCAGCAAATACCGAGTTCAGAGTCCAAATGAGCAGCAGCAAAAAGGAAATGTTGAAAGTCCAACACCCTTCGCATCAAACGGCCTGGCCTGGCAGCGGACATTAAAAACGCCGATCGAGCAGTAAAACTTCAACGAAACGAAATTCCGCAACGATTCAAAAAGTGCTAATATCTTTGCTACTACAAAGCAAACAATCGCATTTATAAGCGACGATAAAAAGTGCTGAAAAACGAAAAAAAAAAATCTTAAAAAAAAATAAGACGAAAATACTGGGAGCAAATGCCCTTTTTCACGATAATTGCTTTGCTTATCGTGCTGGGGGGCCTCGCATGCATCAACTTAAATTGCGTTCTTTTAATTTGTTTATTTTTGGTCAACAACAAAGAAGCCGATTTTCGTCAAATACATAAAAAATAATTAAATAATAAAATAAATTAAAAAAATCGATGTTGAAAATTGGTTTATTAGCTGGAAATGGATTGAGGACCGAGCGATATTTTTATTAGTAAGAAACAAACTTGTATCTGAATATTATTATTCGAATATAACTGATTTAACACATAAATTCACCTCAGAAGAAGTAAGCGCTGACTTTTTTTTTTGCTTATTTGCTAACTGCTGATTGATTTGTGTTTTCTGTATGCACCGCTGAGAAAGGAGCGACTTAGATATCTGACACAATTTAAATTCGAAAAAAAAAAAATATATATATATATAATAATAATAATATAACTTTATACCTTTGAAGCAACTAATAACATTTAAATTTGACAATTTAAATTTTTTGTTTGGAAATTAAAATTCGCCGTCTACAAAAAAGCCAAGAATTTTCATGACGGATCACTAAATTGTGAACGAAATTGTAAATCAGGCATTTATAATGAACAAAGACGAGCGACAAAGTCAACGCTGAATTTTGCTGAATTGACTTAGAACGCAAAAAAAGGGGATTACCCAGTTTCAAGACGGAAAGTTATTGTTGTGTTTACGTGTTTTATTTTGTCAATTTCTTAAGTACTCGTGCAGACTTCTTGAAAAGTAGTGTTTGCGTCAAGATACGAAATTCGATACAGATTTGGAGTTAGAAGAACGTTCCCATAAGAAAGGCCTTCACCTAACAGAGACACTATACAAGATTTTATATACAATACAATAGATACTACAATAGATTTTATTATAGTGCGAGTTCCAATTACTGTCATTGGATGAAATTTCTCAAATATTGTAGTAATTTTCTAATAAGAAGCTGTTAACAATCCACTGCAGTTATTCTCCATAGATTATTGTTACATCACACCTTTTACATGATTTTGTAGAACTAAAAGCACTGCAAGGCGTAGCGTAGTCTTGTAGTACCACGCTTTTTATTTTAATCCATTGTTTTTTGTCAAAACGTATGACAAAAAGCGAAAGAGCTGATAAAAGCGATTGCAACAAGTTTAAATTGTACTTTTTTTCCTATGCACTACTACGAGTTTATGAATAATTCAAATGCCACACGCAATGAGAATGCGAAAGTGTTGCATTGCAACATAAAACAACACAGCTCAGACTTTGGCCGCAGCAACTGTGTAAACGAATAAACAGAAGGGAGGAGGTAAAACGAGACGCCAGCGTCAATTGACGCTGCAAAACAATAGCGAGAATATTCTCGGTCAAGAGACGAGCAATGAACAAACACTACTTTGGAATTACTCATGTCGATTGTGTGTTTAAACACGCAAAAATCAGCGGTTAATTTAATTATGCAGCAAAAAATGTGCCGCTTCGCATAAAAACTGCAGCGGAAACGTATAAAGGGGGAATCTACAGCGAGTGGATGACTAAGAAACAAAGGGGGTATGACAACTATAGACAAAGTGGAACTAGAAAATAAATAGCAAGAGGTTATCAGCTTAGCTCTTGGAAGACTGATTCCAAATGCAAAAAAGCAGATTGTTAGCTGACGCGGGAGGGCAATAGAACACGGTAGGTGGGGGAGGCAATATGATGACAAATATATTAGAACTGGCTTATTAGCAAAGCAAAACATGAACAGATTACTTATCGAATTTTTGTTTTTGTATTTACTGTGCGACGAAATTAAGTGGCAAAGCGAACGAGGAAATAACAAAAAAAAAAAAAATAGCCTATTTAAAGTGATTGAAAACAAAGACGACTAAAGCACCGATAAACCAACAGTGCAAGAAATAAAAAATTAAACAAAAACTAAATAAATAAGAAAAATTATATATATAAAAAGTAATAAAAATATAAGGAGCATTCAAAAACATTTGACTATAAACATAAATTTAGAAACTGTAAAAATATTTTGATAAAAAAGAATTAAATAAAAAAATATAATTAGAAAACAAAAAAACTATATGTGAATGCAAAAGCGGGAGCAGCAACGACGCAGATACATTTATCGATACTTGCATTTGAGGCAAAACAGCCGGGTGCTCTTGGTGACGGCGCCTTGCAGGTGTACAAATTGACACTAAACATTTTCAAGAAATTCTTTTGTATTTTTTGTTTTTCTTATTGCTCTCATTACTTTGCAATTGCACGCACACAAGCAAATACGTACACATACACGCCCATGTGCAAACGTTATAAGTGACAAAGCAGATTTTATCATCTGACTTTTAGTTATTGCGTTTTCAAAGATATTACAGGGGTGGAAGAAGTTGTGGGTGGCCAAAACTCACCTGAAATTACTGCACCAGTAACTCGGTCCCCAAGAGCATTGCTTAGCACCGAATAAATGTCCTTCGTTGCTACCAACTGGCGTTACACTCACAATGCCTGAGGAATAAAAGTCAAAATTTCCAAATAATAGCAAATATACAAAATTGTAGTAAAGACGCAAAAAGCGTATTTCTTTACTTACCACAAATGGCGAGCGTAAAAATGGCACAGAGGCCAGCGTTGAATTGACGCATTGTGTTGTTAACTTTACTTGTAAAATATGTTACTGTATTTTCAAGTCGACAAAAACAATTGTTGAAAACACCTTTTAGTTAACTTGGCCGTAACTGTAAAACCCAAACAACGCCACCCTTCTATTTTGCTATGCGAAAAACGAATGATGACTGACCATTTAAGTGTAGTCGAAGTTGCGTTAAAAATAAAGGACAATAAAAATGTACTAAAAATGGCGCCGTAGTAATAATTTTATAAACGAATGAATTGTAAATATAAAGCTTGACATATTTTTCTTTACTATTTCAATCATGTTACAATAGTACTTGAGAAGGAATATAACAATAAAATTAAAAATTCAACGAAATACACATATTTCGTAAATATGGTCACCCTGTTACTATAAGATTATATCGCGCCTTTTTTAAATTTTCTATTTTATACTTAAAATTGTTATAGTTCAAATAATGTTTAACATAATAATGTTTTATATGAGCGAATTCTATTATTACTTCTGATATATTTAATGAATAAAACCATAATTTTCGCATAGCCAAAAAAACGCACAACATAAGCAACAACAGCACAAAAAAGCTAAAATGCACGAAACTCTGTTAATAACAGTTTATACTGCAATAAGTACAAAACTACAGGAGCCAATTGATGTTACATTTGAATTGTTGATTGCCTCTGTTAATGGACATACGGCGCGTTCTTTAGCAACGTGGGCGTACTCTAACTGCAATATTCAACAAGAACAACAACTTCTACTTCCACTTTAGTGCAAACTAATTGCAGCTGTTAATGCCAACTACGATAGCGAAATTGTGCCAATAACTTTGACTAATATGGCCTTGAACTATTGTATAAACTTGCTTTTTATTTTGCTTGATCCGTTGCCATAAAGCGTTGCATCAAATCAGCAATTTCAGTTAGCATAATCAGTGGCATTGCATGCGAATTCTTTAATTATTGCCCCCCCTAGCAAAAACGATATGAAAAAATGTTTAATTATTGCGCATTCATTGAGCGTCTGCCTAGTGGCGTCAAAACAGGCGTTGCGCATGACGTCGTCACTTTTTTGTTGTTGCTCTAATCGGTCTGAGAAAAATGCATTTTGATTGTTTTCGGTTTTCCATTTGTTTCGTACAAATTGCAAATTATTATGAATGCACACACACGCTTATCGAAAGGAAATCTTTCTCGCGCAGATATTTTTAAAGTAGACAATTTTCGTGTGTTCAATTTTGTGGAAGGTTTTGTGCAAATTGATGTGATTTTAATTGAGCTATGCCTAAAAAATTATAAACTTATACCATTTTTAAAATTAATAGATAACTAGAGCTATATAATCGTAATAATATTGAATTGTACTATGTCACCTAGTAACCACGTGAGTTTACATACATAACTAAATGAGAACAGCAGTGCTAAACATAAGAGGAGATAGAAGATTGACCTTGATTGCTCCCTTAAGTCAGAACCCAATTATATGCGCGTGCACCTATCTATCTATCTCTATATATAATATCGTTTGGGCGTTTGTTAGACACGCTTGTTCTACGGATCTAGAAAAGCTATAGAGCTACGATTTTCTGCTTGGGTTTGGTTAGAGCTCCTCTGCGTTTGTTTTTATGTGGATTGGCTGTCCACCCTTGGAGTGGAGTTATTTCGATTATTCAGAGTTACTTCTGTACAAAATGTTCATTGATGCGTACACAAAGCAGGCACCGGTTCTCATAAAATATTAACAGAATCTTTTGAATTGCTTCACAGTTAAGACAATCAGTCCCATTTTGCAATCCTTACGCCCTCGTTTGGTTTACCATATTATGAATTCCCACAAAAACAAAATTTTATATATTCGATTTATTAATAGTAATTCAAAGATAGTAACAATATAAATTAATATATGTAATATTAATTAAGGGGACTCAAATAATTAAACACTTTATTTTTAGGAAATAAATGCCCTGGTATACCCAGGTAATCTGAAAAAAAAGCAAAGCAAAAATACACAACCAATAAACTAAAGTCCTGAGCTAAGTTCAATATTCAATTAAGTAACCGAATCAAGGTCAACGAAATTCTAGTGCACGAAGATAAAATGAAAAAATTTAATTTTTGGCGGGGAATCCCGAATTTGAAATCATCATATTACTAACGGACATGTTATTGATTACTTTAGGCCTTTACTTCCAGTACAGAAAATTGGCTATGGCAAGAATGACTAAGTCCTTTTGAAAGGCATACATTACATTACAAAACTTATACTTAAGAAGAAGGAAGCCCATAAGAAGGGCTTCCTTTAGGAGAGTTGTTGGTGCAACAGCATATACTCGTATATTGTATTATAGCTTAAAACAGCACTCAGTTAGTAACCAAAAACATTGGAATGCAATCGAAATCAATAGAATCCAAAAATTTGTAGAACATTGACTGTTGACCAAAAGTCGAGGTCACGGCGTTAGTGAGAACGCCAAAACACAACGCCAAGTTCGAGCGAGGCTAATGCTATCGTATATCGGTGTCAGTCGTCAATCATACAATCGTGCAATCACATAAACGCCCAAGCCGCCCGACCAAGCCATGAGCAACCAACTCAACGTAACTCAACAGAGGTGAGCTGAGCTGAGCTGAGCTGAGAACCAAGTCAAGTTGAGTCAAATGAAGCAAAGTCAAATGCTCGTTTAGCGCTTTTGCGGCTTTAGAAGGAAACTTGAAACGCGCGAGTTGCAGTTTCGGTATTTGGTTCTTTAACAGATTTAATTACGACTTTGGTCATTTGGAACGTGCGATAAGCGATAGCAAAATCAAAATCAAATTCAACGCGAATGCCAATTTTCGCGAACTTGACGTTGGTCGCTGACGTCGACATTGAACGAAGCCAATTTGCAGTGACTCGACTGTGGCTGACATTAAAAGTAGTGAATTATTTTTGAGAGGTTCTGCGCGCCCAACGCGGTTTCAAGTTCAAACGATTTAATTGCACAATTTAGGTTTTCCTAAACTCGGCTTTGCGCAGTTTTCCTCACCTTGTACAAGCAAGCACTGACTTTATGAGCGCACCCAACTTGAGTTGTAAAAAATCATAAACATAAAACACAGGCTGCCGTCTATTTTCTTCCCATGCTGAGGCACTCGCGTCGCAAATGTCAAAACTCAGACTTTTTAAATCTTCTTTTATATGTCTACATTATGCAGCAAACAATTGTGTAATTGTTTAAGTATTCGTAATTAGTTACAATTTGAAGTCGTAAGGCCAGGGCGGCGATTAACATTTTCATAATTCATGAACTCCCATTTAGACAATTCGACAATTGAACTCCCATAATACTAATTCGAAGTAAAACAGAGTTTGTCGCTTAAATCTTTTGTTTTTCGTATGCATTCTAAGTGTGCCATGGCACAGAACAATTATTATAATACCCAACAATCGCTCACAAATCTCATTTCGATGCGGAACTGAACTTGACCTTTATCTCAAGCTTAACACCAGTAATACGTGTATAACTCAATTTCAGCGATCGACAAAATAATGCTAATAAATTCATCTACGAAAGACTTCGAATTCCACTTCCACGTTCATTGCTGAAAAGAAGAAGAAGATAGACAAAGAAGCAAGTCAAAACGGAATTCGTATTAATCGATGCAGAAAACGCCTGCCAAATCACTGCAGATACAGTTAAAGAGCTGAAGGCTTCTACTGCTGCCAATATTGTTGTTATTGGTATTATTATTAATGTTGTTGTTGTTGTTGTTGTTGTTATTGGCAATGTCTACGCAGCCAGCGGGCGACCTCCTCAGCAGCGCCGCTTGCACTGACCCAGTGAACTGCTTCGTTCGCATTCAGTTATGCAAAAGATTCATTCTGTTCGCTAAAGCATTCAAGTCAAGTTCAATGCGAGTGTGAATGTGGCGAATTTGTGTGACAATAAAATGTTTATTTTTAAAAAAGTTGAGAATATAACTGAATCGATGAATATGAAAATATATATACTAATAAAGATCATAAGGCATTCAGTTGTTGCGATGGACTGCTGAATTTACATAATGAAATCTTATTTTTGGAGTTCGTCAAATTATTATAACCATTTAACCATTTAATGCCTAATGCTTTGCATTGCATTGAGTAATAATATTTTCTCAAAAAGAAGCGCTTTAATTGTTAGCTAAGAAGAATTGTTCGGAGTTGTCCTTATGATATACTTTGCTTTTATAATAGTCACTCACTCCATAAATAATGGTAAAAACGCTTGCCATACTTCAGCATGGAGTTGATGTAACTAGGCTAGGCAAACAATGTACGAGCTAATAAAAAAGTTCATGAAGTACTGAGCTGTTTGGAATGATCATGCATTTATGTAGTTAGCATATTTAAACTAAGTGAATAAATTAGGAAATTAAAAAAATATAAAGTTGGCCTGAAAGAAGAGACAATATGAGACTAGTTTAATGTGTACACTCTTTAATCACTTCTGTCGGTTCCTACTGTTTTGCAAGGACTACGCAGGCTATTGTACAAGTAGCTCCAAAGACTTTCTTATCCAACTAATGAACAAACACAACATTGAGTTTAATTACAACTTTTTATGCCTATTTTGACGCTCTTTTCTCTCGGTTAAACTCATTTAAAGTGCAAGTTTTGTGAACATGATTCTTGGGCAGCCGATCCATCTGAAAGCGACATTTTTATCATTACTCAGTATCAACGAAACGCTTCTTACGCGAACCTGAAGTTTTGGGCGGACATAAACAGTTTAGCAACGAAGATATAAAACATTCAATGATGAATTGTAGTTGGTGACTGGCTGCGTAAAATTTATTTTTTTTATATACTCTACAGCAATTTCATTCAGTTATATATTATATAATGAAGTATGGTCAGATATATGCCTAATGGTGAGTGCTCAATCAAAGAGAAAATTGTCATTGTTTTCCGCTTTTGGGTTTTCTTGAAATAAGGTTCTGGAATGAGTTTTTATCTTAATAAACATTCATCAAAGTTTAAGGTATTTTTCTCTCGGTAGTTAGTGCTGCTTAAAATTGAACATTTTTCTTGTTGTTTGCTTCTATAGTAGCTCCTCAGCACAGCTGCCTCAAACTCAATAAAAATGCTTTAAAGGCAAAATACATCCACAAAATTAACATAATTAACAATATACGTGTAATTAAACAAAATGTAACAACAACAAGATAAATAGCACAACATATCTCAACACAATGATCGACAAAAGTGCAGAATTTAGGGCGTCGCCAAGCTCAATTCAAAGCGTGCCATGCCGAATTGGCGGTGACTTCGAATTAAATATTTCGGTACGGCGCACGTAAAAAACTCGCGTAATTCAGTAATTAGCTAATTAATTATTGAATTATCACAATTTCATCTATTTATTTTTTATATGTATACATTTTTTTGTCTTAAACGACCACAATAAAGAACAAATTAAAAGCAAAGAAACACTTCTGTATTAATGAGTTGAAGTACCCAAGTGGGAAGCGTTGAGCAATGACAGGCGAAATCTTCGCGTTTACGTTTAATTCTTCATAATTAAAGAAACAGCTTCGATTTCTATTAGTTATTATATTTATAATTTTGAATTTTTATAGTGCTTACTTCCTGTATTTTTTTTTAATCGGTTCTTGCGTATGAACAACTATGAACAGAGCTAGACCACAGCCGAGTACAATCGAGACAATCGAAAGTGTTATAAAGTTATTGAGTAGAACTTAGCGGAACTGGATTCTTACTGAAACGATTCAATCCGATTATGATCTAAGAACGACTTCGGGCACATATCTTATACTAATGAGTTATATTTTTTATCTCGGCAAGGAACTGGTTCGAAATGATTAAATTTGTTTGGCGCTCCTTACTTTAGACTCACAACTCACTTTTGCATATCTTTGAACTGATCTTCACTTTGGTTATGTTCTTCAAATCCTCATTAAATATTCATGAGCTTGTTTTCGGCACATTTGTCAAGAACACTGCCATTCTAACGAAGCACATAGATACTTGGCCAACCGCTTTGAAAGGTTAGCTGGAGATTTTTCTGCATCACTCGCTGAGCAGGTTCTTTTCCACTTCAAAAGCAACTATTACAAAAGAACAAACAAACAAAAAAAAAAAAAGAATTTCATTAAAATTCATTAAAATACAATATTTAAAATAAATAAATCTAAATCGGCTGTGGCTTCGTGTTTCTAATTCTATTCATTTTATACCCTAATAACTCGATTTCGAATCGAAATTATTGACCACATTTGTGGCTGAGAACATGCTGGCTGTTCGTTAAAAGGGAATTTAATGTTTTCCCGCTGCTAGAACCGGTCGCAAAGCAAATTTTATTCTTTTGATATTTCAGGTTTTTCGGCTTCAAAAAATTTCCGTCCTTGACATTGAATATTATTGGGGCATTTGTGATATGAAGTCGTGAATTTCCAATTTGAGAATGCCTGTTTTTGAACTATTGAGCTGGACTTCAGCAGATAATTTGATCTGCACAAATGTGTTTGAAGGATAACCTTTCTGATCTAATTTATATCAAGACAGACACTTGTATACGTAGCTTTCAACCAGAGCAGATATATGGAAAATGACATCTTGGCCAAAGTTAGCTTAGCTTGGGTTATGCTAGGTTAGGTGGGACAGTATTTATTCAAGATATTGTATTGTTGCTTAGCTCGATAACGGCCCGTTGTCTTACACTGTGAACTCTTTCCCAAATCTAAAGTCACCCTGAATTTCTGATTAATTTTAATACGGAGTCAACGTTGTGTGTTGATATATTGTACATAAAAGTTGTTGCCAATAATTTGAAGATTTCGTGGAACAAACGCCAGACAGTTACATCGTAATTGTTGCGCATTGTCCTCTTCGAACTACGACCTTCTGACTCGGCACTTAAAGGTGGTGGATTCTTCAAGAATTTCAAGCTTTTAGTATTGCTTCATCTCCTTAGCTGAATGGCACATGCGCAATGCTAATGCTCACCACTTGAAAATGTTTCTTTAATTAATTAAAAACTTAATTTCTTTTGACTTACTTTTACAACTCTTTACAACTATAAATCCGCACGTGTGGACGCCATTAAGTAAATTAGTCAGCTTCTGTTTGACGCTTTGATTCGATCGATATGAAGCAAAAATATAACAAGACAGCTAATTGTGCTCCAAAATTATATAGTTATGCTCGAATAATATAAAAACAAATATATAAAATGATTTATTATTTATTTATTTAATTTATTCAGTTCGGTATTTTATAAGAAAAGTTCTAGAGAACTGTGGAAAACCATTCAGGTCTCTAAGAAAGATTGTTTTGCAAAGCAAGAGATTGGCCTCCAAAAATTGTTTGCAGCATGTCAAAATAAACACGCGAGTTTGCTGTGTACCGTGTGGGCAACAGTTGGAAAGCTGCTGAGCTACAAGCTAACAAGCGAAAAACAATTTATAACTACCAAAATCCAATTGTAACTCATGGAGCGCTAATGAATGTGAATCCCGATAAATCAGTCGTTGGTTCCTTTTCGCTAACATTTTGTACGTTTCGCATGGAATTTGTGTAGTCAATGATCAATGAACGCCATCTTAATTTAAAAAAAAAAATTTATTATTATTTTTTATTTGAATAGCGACGTAAGGACAAAAATGTTAAGGCACGGAAATATGTGGTTGTGAAAAGCTATTAAATAATTGAAAACGCAATGAACCGATCTATAGCACGTTATACTCGTATTAGGCAACTATTGTTCCGCTGTGATTCGAATCCGCGCCAACCAGCACTATTTATTTTGCTTCTTAACTCTATTACAATAGTATAAATTGTCCTATATTGTTACTATACATAAATATCATTTTGGGAAGTTCATCCTATGTCATAGTATGTCCAACTGGATGCTACATGATACTCGCACATAATTTCTTTCAAAAACCATTACCAACATTTATACAAATCGTTTGTATCTCATCATTGGATTGAATTGAAACATAGGTTAATACATTTTTGCCATGGCCGGTGTTAAGGTTTTTTGGTTTCGTGCTCAGCTTTCGGCGCAGTTCAGCTCGCCGATTGAGACCGGCTCACGACGGCGCTGCTGCGTCTGAGTTCGACTGCGCAGCTGCCGAGCGCTTTGAAAACCGAACATTTTAGCACTTCTTTTAAATTTTTGTACAATCGCGGGGCTTCTGTTAGTTGACATTCGACCAGCGACAGTGTCGGAGTTCGTCGATTTCGTAGCGCGAGCATTGGGAGGAAGCCCGGCTTGAAGTTGAAGGTGCATTTAACGATTCTAGTTGAAGCCAAACGGTAACGGTAACGGAAACGGAAATTGGCTGACGTGTTCGTGTATGTGTCTGTGTATTTGTGTTTGTGTAAATAATAATAAAATAACTGTCACAAAAAGGATAAAAAAGTGACATCTTAGAATTTCAAAATAGCCCTGTGCTCGATCAGCATAATGTCCTCCAAAGTGTTCACATCACTCATGTCGGAGAGCGTTTTGCTCACGAAAACGGTGAAATTGATTTCGGGCTATTCGCCGATCACGATTTTCCTGTTCGCTGCCGTTACTGTCTTTCTCGTTATCTACAACAAACGTCGCGCACGCTTGGTTAAATTAATAGAGAAGATACCCGGACCGGCTGCAATGCCTTTCCTGGGCAACTCCATTGAAATGAACGTCGATCACGATGGTAAGTGTGCTATATTAATAGATAGATGCTACGTGTAGCCGATCAATGTCACATTAAAAATCGTAATGTTTGTCCGTGATCTTGTGTTCTCTCAAGATACAACATAAATTGATTTCATCGACAATTGGTGTTAGTAAACAAAGCGTATCTCTAGCCAAGTTTGGCCAGCCAGTATCAACACAATTATACGGCAACGAAGGTGCTAATTTATGTGCGGATCAATGCTAAACTCACACAAATTGAAATGTAATATTTATTTGAACTCAGAAGCACAGAAACTTAAATCTTTAACATTTTAGTGCGACTTTATTAGTTCATGCATTCGCTGGTTATTCAAAAATCTCCCAAAAAACTTCTACTTTCATTTAGCTTTGCAATGATATATAATTTTTCTTTCAATGTTATTGAACTTTGCTTTTGCTGATGTCTCAACTCAAGTTGCGCTGCCATTGAAATGAAGACAAGTTTGACTTGCAGTAAGTACTTGGCTAATTTTTATTGAACCTGAGACACTTAAAAAAAAAGAATTAAAATAAAATAAATTAAAGAGAATATAGAAAAGTGCTCAGTTATGTCACTAAAATTTAGAATTTTTGCTTTCTTAATTTTGTTATTTTTTCTGATTACTTTCTTTTTCTGAGTGTTAATAATAAATTTCCGAAAAGCAGCACAAAAGTGATAGATAGATTGCACTTGTAGACTTGTTTATAGAATATTTGGATTACCTAAACGACGCATTAATTAACACCCAATAGCATTCAATATTTTGAATCAAACAAAGCACTAACAAAGTATGTCAAAAAATGTATTAAATCAACATTTATGTCATGTAAATATAAATATAAAATTAAATAAAAATTATTGCTTTTAAAACCTAAGTACAACAGCAAAGATTACTTTATTTTGTTAGAAGTTTGAATTGAAACAAAATCTTTAAAAAAGCTCAATTAACTACTTGGAACAGATATTATTAGATATATACAATTAAGCGTATGAATCGCTTTAAGCAAATTAGTTGAGTTAGGCGAGAGACTCTTTCAAAAGACAATAACTGGCGAGTGTCATTACGTGAACAAATATTAAAAAATTAGGACATTTTCTCATTGATTTCTAAGAGTTTAGAAATAAATCAAAACTATTATAAAAAGTATATATTATATATAAGAGTTCGTAGAGGAATTTTTTTGCTAATATTCTCAACAAGATAAAAAGCCTCTTAGTAGTTCAAACCCTTCCCCCATGTTCTGACATAAAGCTAATCTCATAAAGCTAACGATTTGAACTGGAATACGCAGCGAAGCATATGATGCTATGACAGGCGCAGATATGTTTGGAAGGCTTGGCTCTTCTAACAGTGGAATACACATATTACAACATAGGAAACTTTTATAAATTAACAGTTCGTACCAAAATGAAAGCAACTCTTAAAGTGCATTGAAGCCGAAAGTTCTGGTTCTTGTCTATGGCATTGTGTACGAAACTTGCTAAGGTTACTCTGGTCTTGGCGAAGATACGCGCAAAGCAGGTGCGCCGCGAGCCAAATAATGCAACAGGCTGAGAGTTAATAGGGTTGTTATGGCCAATTAGAAGAAGAATTTTTCTCATTCGAATTGACATCAAGCAAAATATAACTACAGCTTAAAAATGTCATTTATCCTTCTATGTCAATAGTCCTTCTATGGCTTGTCTTTGATCGTCGAGTATTTGTTAGTCGAGTATGCAGCACTCACTTCATTTTAGCATAGTATATGGCCAGCTAGCTGTAACCATGCATTTTTGATTGGGTTCTGTGGAGCACTTTGTCATAAACTACAACGTCTAAATATTCAAAATAATATTTGTAACCCGTTAAAAAAGACGCCCGTCTTCTTCTAAATATTGCAAATCTACATTTCGCTTTCTATGGGCGGCCTATGTAACATTGGTGACAGCTGCTTCAAATAGATAAGGCGACTAGTCTTATCATCTATCAAACATTCATTAATAATTTATTTACAGCTTAAATTGATTTATTTTTTTTTTACTTTTATGTTAAACCAATTCCAAGAGTTATACAAATAATTTTGCATTTTTTAGCTCTGCATTTAGGTTGGAAAAGCAGTTGATCAAATAAAACAAGTCATTTTTATAATTATTTTCTAAGAGTTTCTAATGGAAATCGCACAATCATATTCATTATTCTTAATAATTGATGTTTGATATAGAGCTACTAGTATTTCTATTTAGTAGGAGCAGATAAAAAAGGTCGTTAAACGCAATCGAGTAACGATTAAAAAAGTGAATTTCAAAGACACTTACTCGTATAACTAAAAATAAAACACTTTCACTATTTGAGCCTTTTTTTTTAAGTATTAGGTGGTTAGATATACAATTTGAGCATAAAACCAAAGCAACATTTTGATAGTTTTTTTTTGTTAAATTGGAACGGTTCTAAATACTTCAATACCGGAAGAAATATTGATAATGACCCTAAGCTCAGAAGTAGCAAAGGAAACAAAGAAAAAATAACATTAAAAACATTTAATCTTGACATTCAAAATTAAGAAGAGTAGCTTAAGCTAAGGCAACCAAGAGAGAAACAAAAAAAAAAAAAATTGTTGTGACGCTAAGAAGATACATTTTTTATATCTTTACATTGCTCAAATCAAAACGCAACAGTTTAACGTGTTTCGCTTGTTGTTCAATGAACGTTGAAAACTAACAACAACTACCATAAGAATGGCGATGCTAATTAATGACGGTTCAATTCAGCAACTGAGCAGCGCCAATGAGGCTTACTGATGAACTTCACTGTTAGACCTTTTGGCTGTCTTATTATTTTCAATCACAGGCACAAATTAAAATAAATTTGAATGCGGAAATGAGCGTGAATGAATTCGCCGTTGTTGGCTACAATATTTGTTGTTGTTGTCGATGTATTGTTGTTGCTATTGGGAAGTGTTGCATGTGTGCTGACGCCGCCGCTCTTGGCCCGGCTCAAGTGGTAATTAACGACGCGCGTCAGTCTCACCACAAAGCGCGATTAGACCAAGTCGAGTGTTTGGCAGCATGTAGGAAATGATTGCGCCAAAGTTCTTAAAAAAAAAAAAATCGATAAAAATAGCAAACAAATAGTTTTCGTTCCGCTTATTGAAGTTTTTGAGTTTTGTTTTGTAAAACTTGTTCTCCAACTCGAATGCCACAAATTACAACCCTACGAGCTCAGACGATTTGATTGATAACAAAAAATTTTTTTTTTTTTTTTTTGTTGACCAGTAAATGTTTGGTGATTCTTGGTAGTCTTTTTATGTATTTAACCAGAAGCGTTTATAGTTTTATTCTTTAACTTTATATATGCGGAAGTAATTTTCGTTAGTTATTTGGTGTACTAACTCTGCGACTTTCGTGGACAACGCAGTCAATGTTGAAGTTGAAGTAGAGTATGACCTTAAGAAGTCTTAGGCAACTCTCGGTTTATTTTTATCATTATAGTGAGTGCCCTTAAAATCGAGTTCAAGCAGTCGAAGCCGCATTCGAGTTGTTGGCTTATACGCAATACAAACACAAATTTCGCATCATTTTGCATAAATTTCATATTCACTGTGTGAAATACATCGAAACGAACTTTTTTTGCTTAACACATAAATATTAATAATACAAGTTCAGCCAGCCACAAGCAAGCTGGTGGTAACGCATGCAGTGTTGTTTTTTCCCCAGCTTTATGGGCGAATGTGATGGCGAAGAGGGTTTTCTCGCTACCTTTTCGTCTTCTTGTTTCTTCTTCTTGGCTGACATAATTCAAATGTTTTATAATCGCTGTCTATTTAGTTACAAATTATGCGCGCAAAACCGGTTCTGAGTACAACTACTTCAGAATTGGAGTCTTCAGAATTATTTGTAGTTTGACCCGCACCCGGAACCAGCGGCTGTAATAAAAATATTTGACACCAGACGAAAAAATTATGTTCATAGCACTGGCTGAAAATGTTGAACAACTAAATTCTATCGAATAGCATAACTACTTATGATACGAAATTTACGTGAGTGTGAAAAAATCAAATAAAATTCAATGCAATGTATATGGGCTAGTCGCACGACAAGTAATTTTTTTTATATATTCTTCTATATGTTGCGGTTATTTGAAGACTAGAATTGAACACGATCTTTAACATTATATTTATAATTTCTTTGGTTTGAAAAACAGCTTAAGTGTTTGGCACATTAGCGTCCTAATCTAAGTCTAAAGAACGTTACGAATTTCTAAGCGAACTGAAAGTATAGCTCCCGAACCTAAACTGGTCGAAGTTCCCAACTATTATAATTATTATAATAATTTGATGGCATATCAGCAACCATAATGACATGTCTAGAAATAATTGTGAATACATACTCATATTAGAATTAGTTACATTAGACCAAGATTGGCAGGCATAGGAAACAGACGCTCTTTGCACTGTCATCAAATTTATTGTGCTTTTCAATTGAGTACTTAGTCAAAGAGGAAACCTTTAAGGTGACGTTCCCTCAATCTGATTCTTTAAAGTGAATTTGGTATAGCTATGCATTCGATAGGCTGATTTCGTTTGATGTTGGACATGAGGCTTTAACTACTTCAATCAATATTCAATGAATAGATATGTTGCAGGCAGTGAGCGTGTCCCATAGTAACAACGCAAAGGTAACTCAGAGTTTTTCTTGTTAATATTCATCTATCGTTTTCTCAAAGGAAGTGTTTACAGAACCTGTTTACAGGCCTGTCGAACAAGGATATACATTCCGAAGTGAAACCTCTTGTCTTAGTATAATTTGTTAGTACTTTGTTTCAACTTGAATCAAAAGTTTTAGAGTAAGACGTTATTATATAATATATTAAATGAAGATGAGTCCATTGTCCTTTTCTACTTCAACCACAATTAAAAAAGCATTAGGCTAGCTGTAAAATAAAATCGGCGGTGAAGTACCTAAAAGCAAACAAACCCAATTCAACTGGAAATGTAATTATGCTATATAAATAAATCAGTAAATAAAAGAAAACATGTCAACAAATATGCAATTTTGGCTTAATATAAGAACAAATCTTTTAGTTGCTGTTTTTTGAGCTAGAATAAAGTCAAGGTAATCAAGGAGTGTGACAACAATCAACCGCACAAATCTACACTGAGCGCGTGCCGAAGTCAGCGCTGAAAACTTGTTGGTTTAAGCAGCAAAAGCAGAATCTAAGAAGCAAAAATCTTTTCAAGATTTAATTTATTTAAACGAGTAAAAGTCATAGTAGAGAAAAAAGAATTGAGCTGTAGATTAAATAATGTGAACCAATAAATAATGCGACGAGTGGCAGCCACAAGACACACAAAAAAGTCTGTGATTTCTTCCGGCGGCAATTATGAACAAAGACTAAATTTTTTACATTACGTATAGCAAAAACCAAATAAATAAATATATATAAAAAAATAGAAATAAATAAAAAGAAGTTTTAACAAATGATGCAGCAGAATTCACTAACGATGTCGACGACACGCGGTGGTTTATTAGTGAGTTCTTTTGCTTATAACACCAAGGTTACCATGCGAGCAAAAATGCCAATGTTGCAGCCAGTGAATTCAATAGAATTAAACACGAAAAAAAGAAGAAGAAAAATTAAATGACATACAATTTTAATTTGCGCAGCACGAAGGCGACGAAGTTGCAACAACTTCGCGCCTGCGCATAGCCACTTTGGCTGCAACTCGCTTCAAGGCTATCTATCAATCGCATAGAATCGTGCTAAAAACATTTGGGTTGTCATACCACGAGTTGCAAATTCGGTTGCTGGCATTGGCAGAATATTTTCAATTTGATTTTCAAGTGCTTCAAACAAGTTTCGGTGTAAGCAACTTGCGCGTATTGATGTGCATTTATTAATCGGTGATTGTTTGAAAGCTGATTTATGCATTGATTCAATCAAATAGTAACAGGCTGCCAAGTTGTAATTTTTGGTTTTATTTTATTGTTGTTGTTTATATGTTTATAAAAATATGTCAGTTAGGGGTTAGGGATTAGGGGTTTATGTTAAGATATTAGTATTTAAAAATATGTGGAGGCACATAAACCTCTTACTTCTACCATTCTGCTGCGCTCTAAACATCGACGGCTGTGTGTTGCTGTTATTGTTGTTGTAACGCAGTTATCTATAATATCTTTTCTAACATCTAACGAAGAATACCTTTCAAGTGGTTTTTTTTTTGGTCAAAATAAGTTTAGTGGCTTAGCAGGAAAGGTAACATAAAAAATGTGTTAGCCGTTTATTTATATGGATGAGAAAGTGTTCAATCGAAATCTGGTTACTTCAACTAAAATTTTTATTTTTTTTTGTATATACAATTTAATTGAAGTTTTTCTAATAATAACAGAAAAATAAATATAAAAATAAAATAAAAAAAATTCCAGTTCATAGTGCCTTTTATTTGATTTATTCTTATCGAAATATTAATACCTGCCGCCGCATAAGTGGCTACACAGCTTTGACAGTGAATCCAGTGAAATTATTTGCAATTTCGACAATGTGAGAATATAGCCAAGAATACGTAACAAGCTGTAAGAATACGTACGAAGCTACTGTCAACAAGTAGATGGAGATGTGAGGTATATGCATCATAGTAACATATGATTAGAATTTCTGTTTTGGATATTCGTAGGTGGAAGATGTAATGGCAAGTGAAAACTTTAGTCGCGTTGAGCGATTTTTGTTAGAGCAAAATGTCATGAATTTGCGGCACCGACATGCACTTGTTTATTTCTTTTGCAGATGATATAAGTAGATGAGAAAATATACAGACTTATTGTAAATTACACGGAAGCAGATTATAATACCAACACATGTTTAAGCAAAACGGACTTTGGGAAGCAGAAGATCTTCTCCGTAATAGTAGGCAACATTAGCTTTCAATGTACGACTTTCGCATAAACCATACTATATCGATAAATTTTCGCAGTAGTTTCGGTTGTCATCATTAAAGAATCTGAGTTAGAATCTGTTAGCCAAAATGGTACACCTTGGGCAGAAGCCGTCGTTAGTATGGACTCTGGACATTTTATGCCACAATTTCAAACTACACAAGAGCGATATGGAGGCTACGCATGCAGTCATGCAGAATAGAGCCAATAGAGCAGTGACATCTATATGAAGAAATATAGCCAGAAAAAGTCTAGATATATTTTGAACAGATATTGTTTTATGAAATTGATTGATATAAATAATTTTGTTCTAACACTAAAGAAATTACAAGTAGAGGAGTTTTTTTTTCTACAATACGCTAAAAATTCTATAAAGGATTTTTTAATGTTTTCATGTGCTTAGAATAAATCTTTTATTTTATTTTTATAATTAGATTATAACATTTATCGCAGTAAACTGCATAACACATTAGTCGGATGAAAGAATAAATCAAATCAAACAACCCACCTAGTTGTAATGACTGCTTGGAGAATACATTCAGCTACAAAATTAATGTAAACTTTTTCACACATTCAATTGGGCATTGAAAATGTGTATTTGTCAAAAACCAACACAACCAAGGTCATTACATGTTGTATGTTGTTAATTTTGTATGAATCTTTCATTAGACCGAAACATGCGATGTGGCTTATTCGCGCACAACGTTTGAGGCAGCACTTCTTCGTCACACATGCTCCAAAGCACGTCTCACAGCGCGCAATTCGGCGATCAAGCTTAGATGCCACTCATTGACGTAGAGCGCGGGTGGCTGTTGAAGGCTCCTATGCACCCCACAGCGACACGGTTCAAAGGCTGTGTTAGCGCATTAATTAAAGCGATAAGAGAATGAGAGGCGATGCAATAAAACCGAAAGCACATGAAAGCGCAAGGTTTTGGTGTATTTTTCTTCACACGTTGGCGGTCATCAAAATAAACATGCTCATTTGTATCGCGTATCTATGAGTCGTTCGTGTGTATCTAATAATGAATTTATGTAATAGCAAGAAATTGAAGTAGTATGTAGAAAAGGTAGTAGCCAAAATTAAGACAGAAATGAAATGAAATGAAATGAAATAAAATGAAAGAAAGAGAAATGAAAGAAGAAACACAACAAAACAAGCTGGCGCTGATGCTTAATCGGAAGTGGTCAGTTGATGACGTTGCTGATGAAGACAATGATGATGAAGTTCAACTTCAAGCGGCAGAAAATGTGCAAAACGAATGTGTGTAATAAACGTCAGCGAAATGGTTTTTTTTTTCTGCGTATCATTTATTTATTTGTTAACCGGCGTACAATTTACTTTACTGTTTTTGTATATTTTGATGTTAACAAAGGTGACAACAGATTTGCACTGAAATGTTTATACTCTTCGCACAGTAAAGATTTTTACAAGTTAGTTAAAAAGATTGTAATACAGTGACCCCATAATATGTATTAAATGCTCTAGCAGATCCAAAGCAGACATTGTTCTGGAGATTTTTATATATGCAGATTAAGATATACTTTTGATTAAACCAAAGAGACGTGTTGATACACATATTAACGTCTCTGCGCTAACGTGCATGAAAAAGTGTATTTCAGTTATTGAGGGAGAGCATTCAGTGATCAGAACCAGCTGGATTTGATTATTGAAATATATAAAAATTGTTCTTTTATAAGATGAAATTTGTGACCTAAATTGTCAGAATTAAAAGACTACCATCCATTTAAGTGTCATTGATCAGCTTAAATTTCTTAGCTGAAAACGTGTGGTTTTTTGTCCTATCAAATTAATATTTTTATACAAAAGATCTTATTTCCGGGCCATAGATATACATAAATTCATTGATGTAATTAAATTAAATTAATTAAGCTTCGTGTCTTGACTTATAGCGTCGAACTTTCCTTAGAACTCATTCGGTGTACGAATAAATGTTGAGAGTTCCTTTAAGAGACTTTGAATCTTTAATCGGAGAAATTGTTATAATGCATATCATTCAAAGTATTGTTCATCTTCCTCCAATAATGATACCGCTTTTGCGTTGTCGTACACTTCCAACCTTCCGTTCTGTGCTGCGACGTCAAACGCGCCGTTCTTAAGCTTTTGACAACTTATGCTGCTGCAAGCTTTTGATGCGTCTCAGCTGTAGCTGCTTCAAAATTAGGTAGTACTTCAAAAGTTCTCATAAATAACGCTTACTAGGTACTACTTAAAAATTATTCTAACAAATAAACATTATATCTAAAGCCATCTGTATTATACTTCCGCTTATATGGAGTGACTATATAAGCATTACTGTCAGCCTTTCAATGGAAAATAACAAGAAATAATTGCACAAAAACAAAATTGATGCTGATGTATAAAATGGTCAATATAATAAGGTTAATGTTTTGTCAGATGTCCAACCTTATGATATGACGCTTTAGGTCTGAAAATTTCAAGCATAATTTACAGGCGGTGCCTTCTTTGACAAACTTGATTGTGCAGCTTATATATTTGGGAAAAGCACAAAGTTACATTGGCAGTACTAAGGAAGTGGCCGAAGCATATACGAAGGAGGCATCAAGTCTAAACTCAGGAGCAAAGATATTTAACTAAAAGAAACACTTGTTGAGTGCGATTGGCGTGTGCGGTTCAGTTTGCCTCATTATTGTCAAATTGAGAAATATTATGATTATCTATTAATTAATAGCATTGTAAAAACCTTAGACTTACATGTGTGCATGCAATGGAACTTCCCAACAAAACCTTGACAAAAAATTAAATTCTTCGAGCGTGAAGAGTATTACAACGTCGGTATGACAGAAGTAAAAATTTATTTATTTATTTATTTTTTCTTTGTAATGAAAGCAGCGGCGGCGAAAATAGGCCGATGTAGAAAAAAAATTGTTGCTGCAATAATTTGAAATAATTTATGTACGCGTAATTCCAATTTCTAAAATTGTTTTCCTTTTTTTTGGCATATCTATTTGTGGTTTTTCTATTGTTTTTATATATAATTAACGCGTTTCATTTAAAAAGTTGCAAAACTCGAAGCGAGTTTAGCGAGTTTAGTTGAACTTGGTGCTTGAAATCTAGAGAGCCCTTAAGCTTGTTGGAAATCAAAACTCACTCTTTCTCTCACTCTTAGTCACTAATAGTATTTTTATAAGATAAACAAAAATAAAACAACTAAATAGTAGTATTTACTGAAGTCTGAACAACACAGACAACAAGCAAAGTTCATAGAAGTCAAATCGTTTTGTTGCAGGCATTTCAGCATTTTATGAGTTTTAACAATTTGCATGCTCAATTGAAATACTTATTAATTCGTATTTAATGCTAATCAACACAGAATTGTTTAATCGCGTCACTGGCATGCAAAAACTCTGGGGTACACGTATTGGCATCAATCGCGTTTGGCAGGGGCCAAGTCCCTATGTTTTGCTCTTCGATCCGGAAACTGTAGAGGTAAGTTGAATGTGCCACAAACCATATAAATAAATAAATAAATAAATAAAAATTAAAAAAATATTTGCAGCCCATACTAAACAGTCAAAAGTATGTAAACAAAAGCCACGACTACGATTACTTACGTCCTTGGCTTGGCACTGGTCTGCTGACGAGCTTCGATCGCAAATGGCATGCACGCAGAAAGGTAAGTACTCACTATCATTCGATTGATTCTAAAGATTCTAATGAATTTAATTTTGATTTTAATTGTTTATTTGCTGTTTTGTGCCAGATTTTGACGCCCGCGTTCCATTTCAAGATCTTGGATGACTTCATTGATGTCTTCAATGAGCAGAGTGCCGTACTCGCACGCAAATTGGAGCGCGAAGTTGGCACCGATGCTTTTAATGTTTTTCCATATGTAACCCTCTGTACGCTGGACATCGTGTGTGGTAAGTAAGATGAGAATTTCGGCAATTGAAAGCTAGATCTTATTTAAACAAGTGCGCTTTTCGCAGAAACCGCTATGGGTCGACGTATCTACGCACAGAGCAACAGCGAATCGGAGTATGTGAAGGCGGTTTACGGGTGAGTGTCATTGAGTGGTTGCAGTGGCAGGAGTTGTGTCGCAGTGAATTGAATCGACTTGAATTAAATCGAGTTGAGCTGAGTTGAATTCAGTGCGAAATAAGTTGTCAGTGTAGCAGAAATTTAATATCGAAAGCTGTCAAGTGTTGATTGTGTGCGCGTGAGTTAGTTGGGTTCGACTTGATTTGGACAGCGCAGTGGGTGTCGGGTTGGTGTTGGTTGTTGTTGCTTGTTGGCTGTTGGCTGTGGCGTATACATTGGCGTTGTTGCATGCGCGTTCATGTGCGAAATATGCGAGATTAAGATGTCAAGTAGAGCGTCAAATGAAAATGTATAACAACTGATAAGCGCAGCAGCAGCAACAGCAACAACAGCAGCAGCAGCATTAGCACGGCGCACAGAAACCAAGGCAGCCAGCCCACTCTACACGTAACCCACACAGACAGTTACACAAGCTCACTCATTGCCATTTTCCCCGCCCACCCATTACTTCCATCCTTCAAAAATCCCACTCATTTGGCTCATTTACTCGCAGCATCGGTTCGATTGTACAAAATCGCCAGTCGAAAATTTGGCTACAGAATGACTTCATTTTCCGGCTAACCGAGGACTACAAGTTGCACGAAAGTTACATTGGCACGCTGCATGGCTTCTCAAATATGGTGATACGCGAGCGTAAGGCTGAATTGGCTATGAACAATAACAACAATAACAATAACAATGAGCCTGACGCCTACGATGATCTGGGCAAGAAGAAGCGTTTGGCCTTCCTCGATCTGCTAATCGATGCCTCGAAAGATGGCACTGTGCTCTCGAACGAAGATATACGCGAAGAGGTGGATACGTTTATGTTTGAGGGCCATGACACCACATCGGCAGCCATCTCGTGGACACTTTTCTTGCTTGGTTGTCAACCGGAGTATCAGGAGCGTGTGGTTGAAGAGTTGGATGCAATTTTTGGCGATGACAAAGAGACACCGGCAACCATGAAGAACTTAATGGATATGCGTTATCTGGAGTGTTGCATTAAGGATGCGCTGCGTCTCTTTCCCAGTGTGCCCATGATGGCGCGCATGGTCGGCGAGGACATTGAAATAGGTAAATTATTTTTCATTGTAATCGTAATATATATTCCTATTATTTTTCTTATTCCCACACAGGTGGCAAACTCGTGCCTGCAGGTACCCAAGCCATTATAATGACATATGTGTTACATCGAAATCCGAAGGTTTTCGCCAAGCCCGAACAGTTCAATCCCGATAACTTCTTGCCCGAGAACTGTGCTGGTCGCCATCCTTTTGCCTACATTCCCTTCAGCGCCGGACCACGTAACTGCATCGGCCAGAAGTTTGCCATACTCGAGGAGAAGGCTGTTCTTTCGACGGTGCTGCGCAAGTACAAAATCGAAGCCGTCGATCGTCGTGAAGATCTGACGCTGCTTGGTGAGCTGATTCTCCGCCCGAAGGACGGTCTGCGTGTAAAGATCACAAAGCGCGTTTGAGTCGTTGCTAAGCGGTGTGAAGGTTGGGGAAGTCGAACTGTTCCATAGACGTTTAATTGCCTCGTAAGGCTACAATTTGTGCATAGCATCTTAGATTTATTAACACGCTTAGTTAATATTTCGTTTCATCCAAAGTATTTAATGTAAGCCTACGCCTAATCTCAAGTTAGTTTAACAAAAGTTTGTTCGATTTTGGAGAAAAATTCTTTTTACTTTTAGGCTGCCCTTAGATATAAGAACGTAGTTTTAACACTGAGATTATATTTTGGTCTAAGTTCGATAATAAAATGCAGTTCATTACAAAATTTATCTGTGATTTCAGTAGCTGAAGCATAAAGAAATTATGTGTTTTTGTGCAGGTAACTGTATTTACTTATCAATTGAAAGATAATTGAAAAATGTAATAATTTAATCAAACCCAGATTTATCGCCGTACATCAAATTTAAGCCCAATCGAAGTTCAAAGCAGTAGTTTTAGTAGTCTTTATCATAACGAGCACAGGCCAGCGTCTTATAGATCGCCAATTCCATATCACATTTAAGTAACAATTAGCGTACATATGTTATATAGGTCACGTAGCTGGTAGATCAGCGTTCGATGGCAGGCACGAATAAAGAATGGTTGCTTCAAGTAGGAGCTTTTTCCACAGTTGTCAAGTTCAAGGTGATAAAGAATCAGTGGAGTCCTTTTTGCTGTATTGTCTTTATTTGCGCGTACGTCAGAAGATGTCCAGCGAATGAAAGTTACCTGCTGATAGAGAATTAGATGGTCTGTGAGAATCTTAAGTTCACTAATTAGACGCAAAATCTGTGAAATGTAGGTGAGACTATCACTAATACATAATTGAAGGCTCCTAGTATCAATACAAAACAAAGTTGTATCTTTGTACAATCTTTGTTCCTATGCTTGAGTATCACGTTTGACTGTGTAAGCCGATCGGTATGAAATTTGGAATATATATTCTTCTAAGACTGACGAAAGTTTTTGTGTAAGATTTATTGAAATCCTTTCATTAGAAGTCGAAAAATGCCATCAAATTTTTTTGTATGAAATCAATAACGCTTCTTGGAGTTAGCAACTCGCCGAGTACCCTCTGGTTTGATAATAAACCGTAGCTAGTACTCTATTTTTATATATTAAATATAATATTTTTATATTATATTTAATTTAATAAATAAATAAATAATAAAATCGAATGTTACCTTGCTACTAAGCCCGAATTCTTGTCAGAACGGATATCCAAAGGTCAAAGATTTGGCATTCTGTTTTTTTTTTTGTAAAAATTTCAAGGAGCTATACTAAAGATTAAAATATACTCGTATGTATTTATTTTGTTTCCTCACTTGGTATTATGTGAAAATAGCAGAAGGGTTGAGCAATTTTTAGCACCATCTATCGTCGTGATCTGCAAACCTTTCAAAACGACCACGAGTTGGCCCGTTACCATAATTTGCTGAACACCGAAAATATACTCGTACAATATTTTTACATAGAGTTTGCTTAATTTGCTTTCCCTAACCCAAACCATTTTTATTAATGGTTAATATTCTAATTAACGTCGAACGCCCACAATTTCGATTGGGTGGTCACTTTGAGGGGCTTTGTGTCGTGCAACAATTAGGCGGCGTTTTTCTTCAATTGAAATAGCAAATTAAACATTGACTGACGCCATGGGGCTCTTTGATGCGCGTTTGCAATGCGACTGAAAATACGTGTACAATATGCGATACATACTCTTTCTGCACTTTTCCAATCAACTTTTCCATATTCGTTCTAGATAGATTTTTTTTATTTATGTGTTTACCTTTTGCACGCAATGAGCGCATTTCGAAATGGTCTGATCGTCGGCGCCAGAGCTTAAAACCCACTTAAGGGCTTAGAAATTGTAATGCACAAGTAAATATCGCGCGCATTACACACATGGAATGATATTTATTTGTATCTAATGTGGATATAACATTGAGTTGAGTACTAGTTATTTATCTGTATAAATATGACATCAGCAGGCACCGGCCTAGGCACAAGAGCCATCGATGTGAATCAATTAGAAAGGCGAAATCTTGCTTGCTAAATGCAATAGCAATCCAAGTGTACGCAAAAAGGGGAAAAAGTAATTCCACTAAAAAAAAAAGGATTACAAATTATTCTCTTGGAATTTTTATTTTTATTTATTTATTTTTTTAATGTACGGCGCTAATTTCTGTATATATCTATGTGTCTTTTACTGAGTGTTTGTGCTTTAATGTTAAATGCAATGCATCAGAGCTCTTGAGCCATTTACAAAGTCTGGCCATATACAACTGACAAAAATGTCGAATTCGTCGGTATCAAGCGAACAAACAATCAGCATGAAGTATACCGTAATATCACTTCGATTGCAGCCCAATTTCTTAATTTATGAATTTATGATGTTCATCATTATTTTAGTCAGTTTATGGCAGTACCTGAACAGTACATATACCCTTTTGTTGAGCAACGTTTCAGGGTGCTTCTTCATCTAATGCCTCGGCGAAATATTCAAGCACACAGACTTTATTGGCTCTTCTCTCCCTCTTCAAAGTTCCTGCGAATTAAATATGGTGACGTAAGTACTATATTAAAATACTATATAAGAGGCCAAAGCATTAATTTGATGAAATACATAATTGAATATTCGTTGAAAGATTTAGAGATTTCTTTTGTCGAAGTCTAGTCAAGATCAGATAAGACACATATATACACCTAACAATTCGCTTTAGAACGAATCCAAGATGAAGGAGAATCTCTCTGTTGGTGGGACCAACACGGAGTTATCTACTATCAGCCGATCCAGCCTAACGAAACAATCACTGGGGATAATTAAGAGCAACAATTGATGCTTGATTGAGCCTAACATTGAAGCCCAAACGCACCCAATATGCCAAAAGGCACAACAAAGTGCTTTTGCTTAACGACAACGAAGAAAACTTTGGAGGCACTTCAATGGAATTTCATACCCCAACCGCCGTATTCACCAGACATTGCTCCGTTCGACTACCACTTGTTCCGGCCCATGACTCTTGGCCTGGCCGAGCAGCACTTCAGCCAAAAAATAGGTCGTGGAAAAATGTCGTAGTTAACGATGGGTCGTATTATGAATAAATTATGTACTTGATACACCCCCCCTCGTGGGGGCACTTGGTAGCTATTCCAAAGATTAGTTACAGTACCGTCATACGGGTGCAATAATCTGGGTTTCTCTTTCTTATAATTGTAGATATTTTATTTAGCATAGATGATCAAATAATACTCAGTGCTAATGTTACCGTTATAAGTAGGTCGAAAGGTGCAAAGCAAATTATTATCTGAGTGTTCGGACTTTATTAACTCTCACTCTAACTTCGAGAATGGATATCTACTAAAATGTTCGAGGCCAAGGCTTGCAGGAATGGTTCTGATAGCTACTTAAGCTTAATCCATTACGAGGTAATGCGTCTAATATATACAGTCAAAAATACTGCAAGCTACAACACCGATGTAGTGAACAATACACAATTATGTGCAAAGGACACTTTATCCATTGGCGAGTCGATTGTCATCTTCATGTATAACTCATATAATATGCCAAGGGATAGGTGCAACTCAGAGTGATAGTTCAGGGTGCCTCACACTCTTGATACTAAGAATTTAGCTAAATATAATTACTAAAGCTGTGGAATATGAATAGGCGTTGATTTTTATATCATATTTACATACATTTCTGCATGTATTTTCATTCTTTATTAGGAGATTCCCTCAGCTCAAATTATTGCTTCGTTCTGTTATTATTCAATTAGCCTTAAATCCATATGTTTTCTTTATCTAATACCCATTCAAATTTCGAGATACATTTCCCTTGAGTGTTTGCTAGGCACACGTCGTTACACAAACACTTGAGTAATTATGCTAGCAGATATAGCAAAAGGATACAACGGCACAAACAAGTACAAAACTCAACGCACTCACTCCGCCACTATTGCCACCCCACCCTTTGTTGATTTTGTTTTTCGGAAGACGGAAATCTGATTAGAACAGTTTACATGCGCACAGGAAGTTAACGTTAAGGCTAACGTTTTCAGCACGACTAAAGGCAGAAGAAGGGCAAATCAACCCCGAAGCGGAATTTTGATTGACGTCAGTGGGAAAACGCTTTAAAAATTGTGCTTGAAGCTGCTCTCCTCTTTGTTCTACGAGTATTGCAAGGCGAATGAATGACTTTAATGTTTGCTGGTGTCAAAATCCACACACAAATTTGTAGCATAGCGTAGGGCGTGCAGCGTGTTGAGTTGGGCTGAGTTGGGCTGCGTTGAGGCGATCGAACAGGTCAGGAAGCGGTTAACGATAGCAACAATTTCGGTTTGCTGCCAGCGTTTTTTGATAGATTAGCAACGTAAACGAAAGAGGCGCGAAGAGACACGTGACCTCAAAACGAGATTCACAAAGGAAATGTCAAATTCGTTTGCATTCAACGACGAATGTTGAAAGGCAACGACACGAGGAAGGATGAAATTGATTTGGGCGTAAGTTTGGGAACAAAATCAGAATCAGCTACAGCTACAGCTACAGATACAGATACAAACGAGTTTTGCATGAACGAATGCAAGTTAAATATTTGCCAAGGCAGATAGAGCAACTGCCTCCAAGGAGCATCCCTGTGCCGCAACGGCAACGGCAACAAAGACACGTGTCACCGGCTTGGATTGTGTGTGAGTGAAGTATGGCTGAATGCGCTACACTTGCCCGCTTCGTCACGTGTCACTGGTAACAGTAGCAGTAGTAGACACACGCCTCCTACTCACAGACACACATAGACTACGCCAACCTCACTCCCCCTAAAATTATGCCGTCAAAATTATGCAAGGAGAAGAAAAGAAATTAATAATGCAGAAAATTGAAAAACAATCAACGTCGTCAGAGTGTTGGCATTCGACACATCCTATCTGGTCGTCGTCGCATATCCGTTGTTTTCCAAATACCAGCCTCCTCTCACTTCATTGTTTCCCTTATTAGGTGTAGTCTTTCTCACTGTGGCAGTCTGTGTGTGCGTGTCTCATTTCGTTTCGCTGTGTATTTGACCATAATTAGTCTAATGCGCAAGGCAAACAAGCAGTGCTCTGCTCACTCTCATTGCGTCACGGCGTGTCCAATCCTTATTCAGTCGTCGCTTCTCCATTACCTTAACAGGCCAGCATCCTTGCAGCAATTCTTTTTCCCGTTACTAGGGATTGCAATTGTTGAATGGCAAAGCAAACAGTGAAATGCGCGAGCGCACGTCTGAAGAAGCAAACAAGCAAAGTGGCTTGCAATGAGTCCGCAGACTGAGTGGCAGTGGCCATGTAGCGGTGTCACTGCGTATGACCGGGAAAATGTACAGCGAAAAAATTGAAAACATTAATCCCCTTAAAAGGTTCTTAATCTGCGGCTGCTCGTGTTGAATTTTGTTGCTTCATTTTGTTGCCACAAGTTGGCAGACACTTACAGCACGAAAAAATGATTGCTTGTCTTTCGTGTGGAAGGAAGTTGCCTACAGTGTGCTCTTTCCAGGAAGAAGGCGTAAACAAAATGAATACAACTTCAAACAAGTGTTCGGAAAGCATCAAATCAGTTTTTATGTTATAAGCTATACGAATATTGATAAGTAAAAAGGTTTGATCGAAAGACAGATTGAAACTAAACGTGGAAATATAACACTTAAAAGAGAAAGACTCTATCAGGTACCAAGTAAGAGTGAGTGGAAGGTTGTTCGCTACCACAAGGAAGATAGAGTTCCTAAAGAGAAGACATATAGATATATGGATATATTACAAATTAATGCGATAGGTAGAGACATAGGCACACTCTGTGACTTTTCTACACATAATTTAATCCGAAAGGCTAAAAATCACAAACCACACTAAGGCGAACCAACCTACTAGCCCACCGACCCACAGAAGCTCCATGACACTCTGGATATTGCTCTGATTAAGAACATTCAGCCAAGTAAGATTATCGGAAGTCGTGCGAAGAGAATGCTTCTAAGAGTATGGTACATATTCAGAAATCCGAGGGTTGACAATTCCCTAAATTGGGCGACAAGACAGCTAAAAACACTGCTGACAGACTCAATACACAAATCTATAAGTAAATTTCTCGTTAAGGCGGAGGCATGCCGATCATAATCTCTGCAGTGTGACCAGCTAACTCAAAAAGCCAACAAAGAGTAAAGCCCACATCCAATGACTTTTCGATGTTGTTTGTCAGATGGAGCTGCCCTTTCGTATAGCGGAGTCCCTTGAGCGGAGTTTCTTGAGTGCTCCTTTAGAAAAGGAAAATATCCCACTTCATCAGGACAATGTACGGGGACAACTAGCGCAGTTTCGATGGCAAAAACCATAGAATTGAAATTCGAATGATACAACAATCACCGTATTCATCAGATTTGGCACCCAGTGACTTTCAAATTGAAAATAAAAAAATGACTCGGTGGACGACTTTTCACGTCGAACGAAGCGGGCATCTCTATTTTTAGGAACTTCCGAATTCCAACCTTCTGAACTTTTGAAAAATTTGGCTAAAAATTTGAAAAGTGTATAGAGCTAGAAGGAGATTATATTGAAAAATAAAAAGAAAATTGCTACTCTTTTCGAAGGGCTTATTGATCGAGCCACGTAAGATTGGTATTCGATGAGTTATAACAGCTTATTTGGCAGCACATATATATAAAACAGTAAAGACCACAATACTGAATTAAAAAAAAATTATAAATATCATTGAGAGTTAAGGGACTGACGCAACCAAACGAACTATAAACTGTCATATGACATACGAGTGAAGCGGCAAGACGTTTGAAAAATAACAATATGTGACTCATTTAAGTTGCAGGCGCAGATTTATAGTTGGCGGTACCGAAGTATATTATATATAGAATAAAAATAGCTAATTATATTAAATTTACAAGCGATGTATGAATTAACAACTTGCTGAGGGCATAATTCGCAATGTGGGCGACGTTGAAGAACAACAACGAGCGATGTGTGTCAGTTCTAGATAATTGCCAACGGAGGTGCACAAATAGTATAGTATTGTATAACTGTGAACTGAAATGCATTTCATTTTAATTTTTTTCTGTTTATTTTGTTGTTGTTGTGGCTTTTTTTATGACTTCTTTTATGATATCAGCGACGTTGTAAAACAGTGCAAACGTTTTATGATATTTTCCATTGGCAAACATACGCCAACTCGGGTAAATCAGCAATACCGAATAAAAAGAAGAAACTAAAGTGGAAAATAATAATAATAGCAACAACTAAAAAACAACAACAACAATCGGTAATGTAATGTATTGCCAACTGACGCAAATAAACTCATAAATTTCGCTGAGAAATTGACAGTTAATCCACCACACCAACAATAATAAGAATAAAAGAAGCTAGAAAGCATCAACGTTGATAGCAGACGACACACTCGGACCGTTTCACACGTGGCCGGCCCGCTTCTTAGGCGCAGTGGCGCAACAGTAGTCAGTTTGGTAGCTGGTTAGCCTGGCTTAGGCGCGAACATAAAGTTAAGCGTTTCATGGCGAAATTAGTCAAAGGCGTTCAATTGGGTAGCCTTTTTTATGATCGCCTGATGCTCATGAATAAAAAGCAAAACAACAACAACAACAAGAAGGTATCATGAGATTTGAATCAAGCAAAATGTGAAAGAAAAACATGAAACAGCAAACAAAACAAAACAAAAAAGAAGAAGAAGAAAAATAAACTTTCCTCTTTCAATTAACTGAGCTACGAAGCCCATTCCGAACATATTCTGCAAGTGTATTTTATTTTATTTTATTTAATTTAATTTAATTTTTCAATTTGCGCTACGAGGAGGGGCCAGCGAATTTCAATTGAAATAATTTTTATTTGCGTTTCTGCGTTTGCACTTCGAGTGCGCGTGTCACAGATTTCCCACGCGCACGTAACAACAACAATAACAAGAATAATAACATAAGTAAAAAACACAACAAATTCATCTTCAACACCCTATTTCAATTTATAATTTCAATTGGAATACATTAAAACATATTTCTTTTTATTTTGATTTTTAAATGTCGTTCGCTACTCCTCGTGCCACTTAGTGGCGCACTCAGCTTGTCGTAAGTATGCTTACCCTGTGATAGACGTGGACGGGTTTCCTTTTTTTTTTTTAAATAAAATTTTTTATTTTTATATTTTGTTGGCATTCTTGTAAATCATTTCAATTCTCATCTTATCTGCTTTGAACGTTCACAATTCAATTTTTGTTATCAACATACGGATACATTGCTCATGTGTACGAGCACGCCTCATGCAAGTGCGTGTCTCATTTTTGCCATTTTCAAGTAACTTAGTTGTGCACCATTCTTGGAATTTGAAGATTGTCGTTTCAGAGATATATGTATGTCTAAAAGCAAGGTCTAATTGGCATAAAAAATACAATTATCTTCGATCTAATATTATGTCATAGCTTTTCAATATTTGATTAACAAATAATTAAGAAATATAATTTAAAATTAATATGGAATGTTTTTAGTGTCACTTCAGTAGGATTTGGCATGTAAGCAGTTGTTGACGAGATGATTTCTTTTTTTTTTGATATGAATCATTAATGTCTCGCACATACATTGCTTATTCCGACTATGACGCACACATAGAGCCTCCACAAGGCTGCAAGACTAGTGAAGTTTATAGAGTTCTACGTTTTAGTGAAAACGAAACCATTATAAGAACACTCGTGTGCCTGACTGTCCCACTGTTACCGCCAATTTGCTTCGAATATACTGGACCGACTAAGTTGCGTTATATCACGCAAATCAAATGAAAAGGCTTGCTGTAAGGGCCTCAAATATATATTTTTAAATAATTTTAAAATAAAAATATTTTAACATATTTAAGAAAATAGAATAAAATTGACCATCGCCACTAGCAAAACAAAATTTTACTGTCTGCGCAGCGAAGATTGAAGAAAAGAAACGGAGAAACAAAAATAAGCTTGCTGTGTTCGCAGTTGTACTCAGTTGTGGGCACAAAGGGCATGCGGCAAACGTAAGTACAACAACAACAACAATAGCCCGAGCCGCAGAAAAAAAAAACGGAAGCAGCAAAACGGAACACAACAACAGCAAATGTCCCTTTTTCAAGACGTTTTGATAGTTATTGACAAGCAGTGCGTTACCTATTATTGTTATAATTGATACTTAATTTAGTTTGCATTGCTTAATAAAACACATAGTCATAGTGTCTAAACTTAACTGTCACAGGACTGATGAACAGGAACACTAGAATACTCGATCCATACTCTCCTTTCTGATTCGTTTCAATGACACTTTTGCACATGTCCATATATTGGATACATGATGACTTTTTAAGTTAAATATAAACATGCTCAACACCTATATTTGTGAAGCACCCAGAGACGTTCTAGGGAACATCTGTAAAGACCTGCCAAGCAACTTTCAAAGACAAAATTTTGAAACTAAAAATATTTAAGAATATAAAACAGAATTCACCAATAGACAATGTATTCAGCAATTTCCCTATATAATCTGGTAACATACATGCGTTTTTAGTTATCACAAACAAATTTGGATGAGCTTTAAAAAAACATAGTAGCGCATATTCAACGTGCAGAAGCTACTCCATGCGAGGTAAAATCACACTTTGGTAGATATTCCCTTTTCTGGACAACTTGAAAAGGTATGTAGCATGCGTCCAGTGGGGTACGAAGCCACGACCTTACTTAGAGTAAGTTACTGAGGTAAAATAATAAATACATAACCTACTAAAATCCACACACTAGCAGAGGCTTAACAATAATAATAGTTCTGTTAATGGCCAACAGCTTTTCATGAATCTCACAGCTAAGGCTTTTTGTAACCTCTTGTTAAATCAGCTCCAAATGTAAATAAATTTGTTTAACCTTGTACGCTGCCTGAAGTCAAAACGATCACACGAAGCTCAGCGTCGTAGTCAAACAGTTTACATCTACTCTTGAACAAATATCAATCAGTTCTCTACTTTATTATGACAACTCAAAGAACGGAGAACTTTCCGCTTTATAAGTCCGCTTATAAGTAGTTGATTTACCTCACCACATTATTGCATTAAATCCACCTTATCAAGGGATTAATAGAAAAAAGCATATTCTTCATGTGAAAGTTCCTCCCTCTGAATATTTATGCTATTAGAGACATTCGTCGGAACGATGACAAATTATAGAAGTATTTTTCAAAATATCGTTTATCTTATAGATATAACATTTCTACCACAACACATGTTCAGTTCCATACATCAACGTCATCAAAGTGTTCCACAGCAAGTGGAGCACCGCGTCGCTAGCATATCAAAGCGCTCTGTAATCATTTAAAATGCGCCTTGATCTGCACAAAGCCCACATGGACTTAGATCCCTAACCGCTTAATACGTCTGACAAGTTGCCAACAAAAAGCTCACTGAGCGGCGAAAGGCGTGGCGCATCGAATGCAGCGAGAACAAGCGGCGCCGCCAAGTTTCTTTGACGGTACCGAAAGTTGGAAAGCTGCTAAAAATAGAGCACATTCATGTCGCTCTGTGCCTATGCGTAGTCATTGTCCTCGTCAACGCTGATGCAGAGCGATTGGCTTGCAAAAGAGCCGCACACCTCGTGGTTTTGTGCATTTTGTGTTCCCCATATGGCCGGCGTTGTTGTCCGAAATATAAATCAAAAGCAAACATTTTTGATATTGCAATGCCGATTCTAATCTGTCCTCATAAAAAAGCCGAAAATCAAACTGTTCGACATTAGTGCCGGTGCCTTTTATGTGGGTACCTTTTCGCTCGTTTCAAAGTTGATGGATTACTACATTTGTGGTCGCAAACGTTCGAATTTTAGTTCGTTCACTCGTTGGTTCTCACTTCTACCGCCTTCTTGACAGTTTTAGTGCTCCCTTCCGCAGTGGTTCTTCCGTACACTAAACCCCACTGCACACGTGTATTGGTTATGTGTTCGGTCGTCTGTCCAGGCATCAGTCGGTTTGTGTGCTTTGGTTACTGCTTCTGTTTGTCCCCCATCATTTCGTATTTTTTGTAGTGCTTTCGATAAGAATTTTTTATTGGTCGTTTGACTTTGTGGCGGTTTGGATTTTTGATTTATTAAATACCATATTATATATCGTACAATAATATCTTGTTGTTGTCAGTGCTACCGGTGTTGCTACTACTCTAACCAATTTTTGATACAACTATATTAAAACAACTGAAGCAGACATACAAAATTACCGATTATCATGTCCAACCTCCTAGAGCGATCGATTCTACAAATCAAATATGATTCGCTATAGATTCTAATAGAAATGCAAGCCTATCACAAAACTTGCCACGCCCACCATTATAGACAATTTCGACTTAATTTCTAAGCACTGTAGTGTAAGTGAACTTTTCTCATCCCATAGGTCGTCGTCCCACTTTTTATTTGTTCTTTGATGAATTTGCTCGTTCAAGCGAAAATTACAACAGGCCAATAGCATACCAAAATTCCCTGGTACATCCACTAAACAGTTTCTGTAAGGTTCCTGAGATCTTGTTAAGAGATATTCTACAACTCAAAGCGCTCTTGGACTCGAAAGTCTCTGAGCTAAGCGTCGCTACAGTAATCCGAAAGCCCGACACTTCGCCTAAGCTTCAGTTCCCTCGAGTAGACGTCGAAACCGACTTTTCACTCGATTCTTGACCCGTCTGCATAGCAATCAATACAGCTGTCCGGTTTGATTCTTCTGTCGTTATAATCTTCTTGGGATTACCGCATGATATCTTTTGCCGAAGGAGATTGCCGTGCTACAGTAATTCGTATGTTTTTGGATAACCAAGTTATCGCTAAGGGATGTGGCATGGCTAGATTCTGATCCGATGCATACCCTCGACTCGCTTTGATAGCAGTCCTCGCGGCTATTTGCCTGCCTACTAGACCCAAGGGGAAAAAGTCAAGTAGGACGTCCTATTCCGGAGAGCCCTACAGATTCAGAGCTTTCAACTCTAAATAGATTGTCCTGTATACGATCTTGTCCAATGTTGCCCACCAGACGAAGACACCATGCATAAGATTGGGTATTACGATAGAAATGTATAATCACCATACTATGGAAGGAGAAAATGCTCACCTCTTACCAATGGCAGTCTTACAGCTATAGAGTGCTACAAGGGTATCTGACAACTTAGTTGTCGTCCACCGACAGAACTGGCTTACATCTTCTATGCAACCTAGGAAGTGAGTCCATAGTAAAATGTTCAAAGACTCCACTCGACATCATCCAACTACCATCCGTCTTTTGTATAGAGCCTATGGAGCTAGGGGCTTTAGAGAGTATCCTCCGTAGTCAAAAGACATCTTTTCGCCCTCCTGATTTCCTTCTTGAAATTTCTAGAAAGCCAAAAGTGCAATATAATTGAATTAAAAAATTACAAAAAAAAGAAAACACAAACCGGGTTGCTTCCCTAGAGGCTGTGACTTTGCTGAAAAGTTTCCTACAGCAGCGCCGTAATAACTCAGTCGTCCACCAGACCCGGTTTGACTGTAGCGCAAATCGTTCTTTAGGGTATTCTTCATTTAGGGCCTCACTACACGACTTGGTGAAATCAACTATTACCTTGTCTAGCTGTTCCGGTGTAACAGATATAACCGCAGCATTATCCTATAGATCTATCCTAAGTTTCCTAGTGTAATGCTTTCACTTAGTCCCTTGTGTAGTTTTTGGCAACATTTGGAACCCTTGTAGGCCTTTAGCTTTAATAAAATATAATGATAATCGGAAAAGGAGTACTCAGACCAGTTACCTTGACTTATCCACGCCATGTGCAAATATTTTACTGGTGATCAAAAGGGTAAATAAGGTAGACCTTTCCTGTTTAGGTATCAGCTCGGACGGCTATTGTCCAATGGGTTAATATATAGTGCTGTTAAAATCAAGCGGTATTTTCAATGTCCCAGTTTCTTCGCCTTTAGTTGGGATCTGGAGTTCAGGCTGGAGTGTATAGAATCGCAAGTAGTTTTTTATATACCTAAGTTTTGAGACTAAAATGGTTCTAGGATTTCAATGCTGGATTTGGTTGAAAGAAAGGCTTTTTGGTTTTTGAATTCATACTTAGGGCCGCCAGAACCCCAAGCCCTCGATCTCCGTAAGATAGCTCTTTGTACATTGATTGTTTGATTGATGTATTATATAAATATATTTAATAAATTTACTACCGATCTGCGAATGAAGTAAGAAACTTTTCCGAGTTAGTGACTTTGAAGGACAAACTTCGTTAGGCTGTCAACTCTTGAAAATTCTGAGTAAAATCTGAGAGGTCATTATCACATATATGTTGTAAGATGAAGTTTTCAGTGGTTCCCGTGAAAACGAATATGATAGTGTAGCTTAATGAATATTTTCTCGAAAGCACATCCTGATGTGAGCTCATAGAGCTGCCTTTCGGAAATTGAAGCATAGCAATTGAAGAGTAAAATGGGGGGGAGATGAAAGGGAAAATAACGAATAGACAGAATTAACTGGAGTAGAAATTTCATAACGCCTCTCAACACATCTATTAATACACTCTACTGTTGAATGACTGCAGTGGCCTTTGTTGCTGCATTCGAGTTGTAAAACCCGCAAGGTTGCCTGATGCTGCAACAGTTCCAACAACACAACAGACGCCAACGAATGGAACACAAAATCAGCTGCTAGAATAGCATAATTTGGGACAGTTTGAGTTGTCCTAAGAACAAAGTACACATACATAAAGGAGAAAATTTACTAACTCCAAACACACATACACACACAGCAAGTCACATCCTGGCGTGAGGAAGCAAATGACATCGTTTCATGAAGGGGAACAAATGTTGCCGCTGTCAAGTTTGCACAGAACCACACACACACACACACACAAAAAAGACACGCCCGTACGCAAAACGGTGAAAGCGTCGAAAGGGTGTGGCCAAAAAGTAGCGAGTAAGCAATCTCAGCGAATCAGAGAGCAGCGAGCGAAGAGAGTGAATGAGCGTCGCTTGATAAAGCGCTGGCACAGAGAAGTGGGTGGGTGCGTGTGAAAAAGAAACTTTTTTGTTGTCTCGGCGGGGTAGTTCCAAAAGGGGCAAACAAAATAAAAATGATGAACTTGTCTTGCGTGCATGTTCCTGTTCCTTGCGCCGGCGATTTCACACACCACGTGCCGCACATAATTCGATGTAACTTTTGGCCACGATCGACCGCAACGCACAGGAGCAACGCCGAAAAAAAAAACAACAATCGGATGTGATGATTTTGGCGTGTGTGTGTGTGTGTATGTGTGTGTGTTTTGTTTTGTCCAAACAAACAAAGGAAATGTGAATTGCGAAATGTGTTCTGTCGTCCTGTCCAGTGTCCTGTCACCACAATCGATTCGATGTCGCTTAATTTGTTTGCCCCGCAGTGCCTGCCGCCGACGAACGTGCCGCCTTTGCTCGCCTTTCTTGCCGTTGAAGTGTGCGTTATCCTTTCCGCAAACGCGCATCCGGCGCGTCCGGCGTTTACTTCGTATGCGACATCATGACACGAACGACTTTGTTACAAGTACTTTACGGTAATGGAGGATTTTCGCTTGAGCATCCTCTAACAAAAATTAATTTAAATCGATACTGTGAAGCTTCCTTTTGCTCGCCTTTCGCTGGACTCGGCTGCGCTGGTCCACTTCCCTGCTCACTTTGTTTTCGCCGGCTGCTGGCTTCGTGTGGTGCTCCTTCTAAATGTATGTGTCTGGGTAAATGTACACTATGTCTAGTTGGGGTTTTGTCCTTGATATGTGTGTGTCAGTTGCAATTTTTTTGGCCATTTTCTTTTTGGCTTGTTGTAATTTATTAATTAGTTGGCTGCTTGAGTTTGAGTTATGTGACAGCGTTCACTTGATGGGTGGCGTCCTGTTAAAGAAATGATGTTCTGTAATTTGAATCGAACGAAATTAGCATCTCATGAAATATTTAAAGAAGTAGTTAAGTGCATAGTTGTTTAGGTCCAGAAATATATTTGTGTTTCCATATTGTGGTATGGATGAAATGATGATATGTGTGCTATGTCCTATACTAACAGTCATTGGCTTGCGAATGTGTTTTCGGACTAGAGCTTAATTAGGGAACAACCTATAAACAAGTTATTATAATTTTGAAATTTGTTGCCCCAGCTTACCAGACAATAAAATAAGCAAGCTTGGCTGGGGCCATTGTCATCTCTAACTATGACCTACAATTGTGTAGTACTACTGAAACTTTTAATGTTAAATAGATGCAGCTGATTCAGTAGTAAGCTGAGCAGGAGGATGCAATTTGTCAGCAACAACCACAATTTAAACTCTTGCCCAAAATGGTCGCCATTTTTTCTTCGACGTTGTTCTGCTATTTAAACACAAAACGCAAAGCAGGACGCACACACAATGTCAACAAGGACGACTAACACACGAACACAAACAAGCGAGATGTACGAGGCGTGTTTGTGTGTGCCGCCTTAGTAGTTTATTGACTCCTTTTGGGAAGTGGTTTTCATAGAGATTTCCGCTAAAGAATGTATGGCATGCAGCTAAAGCCGTTGGCAAATCCTGAAAATTGACTTCGATGCGAGGATACGGCAAAGCAGTTGAACGTGAAGGCACTGCGAGAGAAGAGAGATAACGACGCTGACAGTGAAAGAGTGACTGATACGCCGTGCGAAATCAATGCGTGCGTGGGCTGCTGACGAGAAGCGCCCCCCACTCAGCCTCACGACTGTCTTAAGCCAACACTTTCCAATGAAAGAGTTGAATTGCCTTGAAATGAGCTTGCGATGGTGGCTGGCGGTGGCTGGCGGCAAGATTGTCAAGCAGATGCACAAAATTAGTTTCAGGCTGTCTGCATATGCCAAAAATATCTTCATATATAGTCAAGTCAGTTACTCACTCAGACACACACGCACACACACATACACATGCACGCAATGAAATACACTTTTTGGAGTCGACACGGCAGCATCGAAATCGGAGTCTGAAACGGCGTTGCTCGCAGCGGCGACATCGTATTTCATTTCGTCATGTTTCGGGATTAGGCGGATTAGTCGCGATGGAGGCAACCAACTACGAGCGACAGCCTTGCTGCCTGCGTGCTGCTGCTGAACTTTGGCGTTGCCACATGAACTTTGTGCGCTGGCAAACGTTACACAAATGTGTGGGTAGCAAGTAAGCAAGTAAGCAAGTAGGGAGTTTTTCAGATAATTCCATATGCCGTCGAAATGCTTTGCATATGAGTTGTGCGCCAGTGCCGTTGGCTTCGTACGTGCGCCTTTGTCTATGCACGGCATTAGGCGCCGTGCTTGGGTATCAAAGGATGTGTTCACGCCGAATGCGTGAATGCGTGCCAGCGTGCCGTGTGTGTGTCTCCATTTGTATTTGACACTTATTTGTGTGCCTTAAAAATAGCAGACAACGCAATTGTACGATGACATATCATTTTTTTCTCGTTTGCTGTATAAATGATGATATAAATATCCCCCCCTTGAATACTCCACAAATATTACAAAATGCACACCAAATCAAACTAAGTACGCCATATTCATTTTTGTAGCCTCAATTAACTGATAACAGTGCATACGATGATTCCAAAGTCTAGTCCAAAAAAAAAGTTGTGGCACACCTCAAGCGTTACTATATATAAATAGGCACACTCGTACTGCAAAATGTACTCAATCAAGTGAAATGAATAAAACCGAATCTTACAGTAAAAGCCAAGTCATTAAAATTGTGGTTAAATGACGCCAAGGGTCGCAATAAAGGGTTCAAAATAAGTCTTTGGAGATTTGCCACCCGTTGGACTAACAGCTACATCATAGCAGCAGTTATGGCCGCAATACTCGTATTATCACAGCTTGAATACGATGGTTTAGCACGAGTCACCATTTGCCATGCAGCAACTTGTATTTGCCACATTTTGCAGCATTGTTTGGGGCAGCAAACGCAAATGCCGTTTTGGCATTAATGACGACCATTCGCGAATTATCGCTGCGTAAATGAAACGTTTCGCTATGCAATTTATGCAAGTTCGGCCCTTTTGGCTACGAATTTGGTTTTGTTTACAGATGGGCGTACATACTTTATATAAGCTTCGCAAGTGTATCAAAGTTATGCACTATTTAGTTAGCGCTTAAGTCTACGTGTCGAAAGTCGAAAGGGTCTATGACTTAAGTGGTTGTACTTTGGTCTACATTGTAATTGAGCTTATCTTTCGCTTTTGATTTCTCAAGTTCACCAATTTTTCTTTTTGCTGACTTTTTGCTTCAAAGTATTTTTGCCGCTTAGCGGGAAGCACTATCGATGAGTTGGTGTGATCGATTTGATTTTCTGGGCTGTTTTCTTGAATTGGTCTCAAATCTTAAACAATTGCTAAGCATTGTTCTTTATAGTGCACTATCAAGAGCTCGGATGCTGCTCGTGATATGAAACATACTAAATCGATTTTATCGTTTCAAATGCACCCGAGATATGATTACCAACAATAACGCACTAGACTTTCGGTTTGTGTTAAACTTTTATTTGACAGACTTTCGAATTCGAAGTTGACTTACATGTCAACGGTAAACTGATGAAGCAAAATTGATTCGCATACTAAAAATTTGATGGAATTTCCCAAATTTCCTGGTAGACTATCGCATCAAACTTCACATACAAATATTCGCCAATATGGTTTTTGTACCAATGTTTATACATGGGTCTTTTTATGATGTACTGATCATATGCTGTTAATTTGTTGAATTTCTTTTGTTCCCTTTTTTCTATACTCATCTATTTCAAAGTAGAATGAAAACTGGCTGACCACGACGAATTGTAAGTATGTGGCTATTGTAATTGGTATAAAAACAAATAAAAAATAAAATTAAATAAAAATGTTTTGATTCATGACTGGTACACATTACAAAACACCGTGTGTTGTGTGTGTCATTGTATTACGAAAATGTGTTGTCAAAGAATTTTTATGTTAAACATAAAAACGGGTTCTCATAAATATAAAAACCGGGCAAAAATTGTCTATATAAAATAAATTCTGCTTAAAATTTAAGAGCATCTAATGCACTGAAAGCACCATTGTATTGTATCAATCTCTCATACAAGAAATATAAATTTGAATTTCATTAACCCATGAGAAGAGAAGAGAGAGGATAATTTCAAAAAATACAAAGCTACAAAATAGTAAAAAAGTTAAGAACTTCTGAAAAGCTGTTGTGAATTTTAATAAATTTTAGTGGCATCAAAGCAGAGCATCAAGTGAACAAATCAAATTGTGAGCGGGTCGTGCAAGAGTAGTGATGGCACGGAAAGTATTGTGAAGTTACAAAAAATACAACAGCAACAAAAATTATTTATTTATTTATTTATTTATTAGGAAGCGAGCATTGGAAGGTACTCGAGTCTCGAGATGCCAACAAAAATAATACCAACAAAGATGGAAGCAACAGAAAAGTAACTGAGAATAATGGGATAACAAAACGCCCTTGACACCCAGTAAAAAGGCAGCCCTTGTAGAAGTAGCCTTATTATTATGAACACGAATCAAAGCGAAAGGGAAGCACAGCACAATACAGCACAACTGCAAGCCAACACTGGCAAAACATTCAAAGGCAGCACAGCAAACCACCAGGCAGAAGAAGCGGCAGCAGCGAACAGAAAAAAGCACAATTCAAATGGTAGAGGGTGCAAAAATAAATGGTAAGCAGAAAGAGTACCAATTCAGCAGAGGGGGAGGGGAAAATACTAACAACACCCAAATGTAAGAACGAGCAATGGCAAAACAAAACAAAAAAAGAACAAATCAAACCCTTGAAAGAATCACTAACAAACGCCAAATAATGAACAGAACATGTCGAACGAACGAAGGACTGCGTGTGAGAGGTTGTGTGCGAGCGTGGTAGTAGCGAGGCCAAGCAACGAAGCGACGGCAAAGACAACATCACACAAAACAAAGAAAAAACAACTTAAAGTTGTGCGCCGTTGTGCTGCAGAGTAAACCAAATCACAAATATACAAACAAACAAACAAACAAAAACAAACGCACGCGACAACCGCCACAGAATGGCGCATTGCAAACACAAACGAGTGAGTGCGAGCGGGCAACTGATGGAAGATGATAAGCGGCACTCTGCGCACACACGCACGCACGCACGCACACACACATTCTCACACGTTGTCTGCGCTGATAAAAAGAAAACATGTCGTCTGCGTTTGAGGGTGTGGTTTTAGTGTAAGCAAGACAGTCAGTGTGTAGCCATCACGCTTGCACGCTTCAATTGCAAGGCAACTCGCTGCTCTCACTCGTTACTTTCACACAGCGTGCATCGCACTCATACGCATATGCAGCAAGTGTGAATGCTGATTCCTTAACAGAGTAGAGCAATTGCGTTCGCGAGAGGGTGGGGGGTGGGTGTGCAGCGCACGTACTGAGTGGGACTGAATTGGAGCGGGCCACTTAAAGCGTATTGGGGTGCTGCTGCTATCAGTTTCGGTTGTAGTGTCTTCGTTGTTCGTTCTCTCGCTCGTTCGACGGTTGGTTCGTTTGTTGGTCGCTCGATGTTCAACGCTTTGAGCAGCGCGCGCGTTGGTAAAACTAAATTCCGTTATTCAGTCGTTTACCGTTGAGGCTGCGTATTCGTACTCGTTGGCAGGCTCATTTGTTTATTCATTCGTTCGTTCGTTCGTTCGTACGTTCACTCGCCCGATTCAGACTTTAGCGCACCGTTACGCGTGAAATTTGTTTTGCCTTTGCATTGTTAGTGTGTGTGTGTGCGTGTGCGTATGTCAACTGCAACAGCAAGGAGTTCTTCCACTTTGTACTACGCTTTTTTGTTGTTACTCCTGCCACGAGACGCACTCGTTGCTTTCGTACACCGACCGACCGCAGTAACAACATCACATCAACGCCGCTCGCAGCCAGATACTTTGGCATTTCAACTCGATTTCAATTCAAATACGTCCTGTTACGGGTGCAGACGCGTCTCCGTTTTTGTTTCCGTATCGTTTAGAACATTATCAACAGCGTCCACCACGAATGTTAGAAAGAGTTAAACTCTATGCCAACTGGTCATCGAACGACCGACTGACTGACCTGGCTTGGCTTCATATTATACCCTAATTACGAGCTGGATTAAATTATTAAAACCACAAAGCCGTCGCGCATTTAGAGAGATTCATTCGCCCAGCAGTGTTTTTGCCAAATACGAATACGATATCAAATCGACAACAACAATAACAATAACAACAACAACAACAACAAACGAAGTGAGCAACAAAAAAAAACGGCCATCAACAAAGAGGCATTAAAAACGCGTTGCCGAGTTACTTAAAAATAATCACTAACATAATCACTGTGATTTTTATTTGATCTTTGGTGACTAATAGACGTGAAATACTCATTTAGAAGCGAGTCAAATCGAATTGGAAAAACTGTGTCTAAACAATAAAAATATTATTACAAAAAGATTTATTGCCGAAGAGCGACCTACGCAAGCAGCTCAAGAACAATTCCCTCGGCGTGATTTGATTAATAACAAAGTGTTCAATTTGCGGTCAACTTTGGTGTTATAAATTTGGAAGCCAAACTAGAAAAATTCAGATACAGTCAGAACTTTCACTTACAGTCAGTAAGCTGTTGGGAGCCAAGCTGTTTACGACGTGATTATTCAGATTCATGTTAAGGGCACAAGTGGATTAAATCCTGTATAACTTTAGGTGAGTGGATTGACTAGTGTTGTAAGTGTAAAAAATTTTGGATGTTAAAAAAAAAAACGCTTATTCACTTGTGTTTAAAAAAATATTGTAATAATTGCAAAGAAGGAAATGAAGTTGGATGCTAAGAACGAAGAGATGACACTTGATGACGTGTAGTTGAAATTGAAAACCTTATCAAAAAAAGCCGAAAACTTTAAAGTGTTCTAATATCAGCAGAATGGTTAAGAAGGCGTTGCCAGTTGTCCGTTGCCATTTCAGTTGTGTCTTCATTTCGAAACCGAACCAGAGAAAAATTCATGCCATTGTGTACCAATCACATATGTATACTCCGGCGGCTCTACGTAGTGCTCTACAATTACAACAACAATAATAGATTTGTAGATGTTTTGATAAAGGACTACGATATTACTTGCCAGAGGAAACTGGGGCAATGTGTTGAAAACCAACTTGCAGAGCCAATCAAGCGATTTTTGGAAGTAACAGTCGAAATTGTTTCACTTGTTCAAGTTTCCTTGGATCAGAATTCATTTATAAATATTGATATTTTCACACAATCAGTCGACGTAAAAGGTTCAAATTTAATTGAAGCCTATCCTTCAAATCTTATCAAGTGACTGCTCCGCTGTTTTACAGTGAAAGTTCAAATAAACTGAGCTTTAATTTTCTATATCTACTATATGTTCTTCACATAAGATAATTCTAAACTGCTAAGTAATAAAAGCCTTTATTTCTGCGTTTGTTCCCAACTAATCCACATATTTGAATGTGATTTACGCGCTTTAAGTGCTTTAAAACTAAAGTTTAAGCAAACAAGCGCTACTCGACAATGAGCGTCATAAAAGTGCACACAGCTAATTAAATAGCGTATAAACCATGTTCTATTCCAGTTTATGGTTGAGAGTAATGCGCCCAAGGCGAGAGATTTCAAGAGCAATTGCGCCCAATTGACGTCACTTAGAGACACAAAAGTCGACAGTGGCCACCATTTTATTTCGATTATTATTATTATTATTATTTTTTTTTGGCAAACAAAATAACATAAAAAAAGCTGTATGAAAAAGACAAGCAACACATTTTTAAACAATGGAAAAAACCACACAAAAAATATAAGCAGAGAACACTAAATTTAAATAATATAAAATAAAGAAAACATAGAAATCTTGGCACCTTTTTGTTTGCTTACGGCGCACAAGGCACCAAGCGATGATGGGCCACTTACCATAGACATATATAGAGATAAGTGGCGAGACTGCACAAAGGCATATGACAGCCGAAATTAACAACAACAAAACCATCCCTAACATAGTCAGAATCAAAATCAGCAGCATGTGAGATGGTTACAATAAGCAGCTTATGATCATTGGTAGTCAGTCACATGTCAAAAGAAGAAGCTAACCGAAAACTAAAAAAAAAAACATAAAATTAAATAATGATTTACGAATAAAAGTCATTTAATTTATGTGCTTTGTGGCATATCAAATAATTTATAATTATTAAAAAAAAAAAATATTAAAAGCGGCCTCTCTGTGACTTGCAGCTACAAACCGATTCAAATAGAAGAATGCGCCTAGCAATCGAAATGGATGAAGTGGCAAAATTATGTTTATGATTGTTATTAAAATAATACGTTGAACCACAAAACGATTTAATATTACAGCCACACTAATTCACGCGGGATCAAAATGCGATCAAGCAGGATTTTGAAGCATAAATTTTCAATTTGACTGCAGTGCGAAACGAACAGGCGTTCGGGCGCCTAACTTAAGTGTAAACTAAAATTGTTGTTTGATGAATACTTTATTATACAGTATTAGTAGTAGTAGTAGTAGTAGTAGTAGTAGTAGTAGGGGAAACCCGGCAAACATTATTTTGCCCACTCTATTTTTGAATGTGGTGCACGACTGACTCATGCTTTGCCTGAGCGCGCTGCCTAGCAAATATCTGCTCAAGCACTTTTTACAAGCAACTCACAAATACAAAAACAAAAATGAAGAAGAAGCATAGCAAAAACAACGAAAAAACAAACAACGTACCAAACGTTTTTTGCTTGTGGTCTTGTAGTTGTTTTAAAAAAAACTTAATACCAAAAAAAAAAAAAAACTAAAAAAATTAAGCCACGACCTTACTACGCTAATTATCTATATTTTAGAATAAAAAAAAACTAAATTGGTAAACATTTACGTGCAGCAGAGGGAAACACACTTTTTGCCACTTTGTTTCATACATTATATATATATAGATATATAGATTTACTTCTATTAATAACGTCAAAAAGTCTGTCGACTGAGAGGTGTAAAAATAGTAAGGTCACAACAAGGAAACAGATACAGGAGAGAGTTATGTTACGTTCTCAGATATTAGATGAAAAGGCAGGGAAACAGGAAATTTATTGTACCAACGGCATTAGATGGGAATCGCTTATTCAAAGCAACTGTAATAAGATTAGTTTTGCACTTAAGAGTAGTAAGACAATTCTATTAAAAAGGGTTAACTATTTATTTCCTGCCTGTCTTCTATTTATTGCTAGCGTAGTCCGGCCAGACGTTGTTCTGCCCTTTCCGGCATTAGCTAAAAATTAAATAAATAAGAACTTTCTTTTAACTATATGTTGCTTGCTCCAGATCAGGCACTCTAAAATCATTATATTATTATACATTGACAGAACAAATCAGAAAAAAAATATAGTTACGCTAGAAGTTAGAATTATTTTTAATATAGTTAGACTTTTGATAGATAGATATATTTAATATAGATAGAGTTCATTACAATCGGTGCAGTCGTTCTTGAGTTAATAATAAATAACTAACCACACTTGGTTTTATTTAGAATTTGTTTTATAGAGAACATAGTAGATGTACACAAATTCTATGAAATAAGTTGTCATTATATAAGTTCCTAGTGTTGTTGTTTTTGTTGTGAATACAAAATCCTCAAAATGCTTTAATTTTACAATACAAGTTACATGCTGCAATAGGAAACTGTTTTGGTAAAGCACAAAAAACAAAGTTTCCACTGCAACACATGGTCGCCCAATAGTATTCAGGCACCTCGAACGCATTATGCAATCCATAAGACTTTTGCACAATTCCAGTGTTGGTTTGTTTAATTGTTTATCTGAAGGTTTCATTTAACTAGCTATTTATGGCGCGCTCCGCAGTGACAATACTCTGCTGTTCGTCCGATCGATATTCGCTTTAGAATTTATGAATTTTTACAACTATTCAGTTTGCGTTTTTTACTGTTTCCATTTTATTTTATGATGATCGCCAGATTAGATATAAATTTATTATAGCGACAATGTGTGAGTGTACTCGTATGTGGCTTGGAGAGTGCGGCAACGCAGTTGCAATCGCCACACCACTAGAAGTTTCAATCGGAACGCGTCCAACGTGAAATTCGAAGACTAACTAACTCACCGCCGGGAAACCCCGCTGCGCAGTGCCGTAAATGATTTATGAAGTTTTATTGCTTTGTTTTTAGGCTACTGACACACACGATTTCTTCCTGTTTATGCGTAATGACAATTAATTTGCACAAAGCGATTTGGGTTTATGCATACGCCAAGCGCCAAGTAGTAGCAGATGCAACGAGACCTTTGCCAGTGTTCAAAAACTACTCACGGAACTTACGCAAATTTCGTAGTAGTTGGGGTTTGCCGGTTGTTTGGTTTAGGGGGTGCCAGTGTGGGCGGGCGGCTGTTCGGTTAGTAACTTCGAGCGTTGATAAGCAACACGAGCGTTGGCGAAATGTAAATAATTTTACATAGATAAGCGCAGAACTCATGGTGTATTGTATTGAAGGCGCTCTCGCAGTTATCTGAGATTGTTATCAGTGGAACGTTTTAGCGTTGAAAACGGGTGCAAGGGTGGCAACGGTGTCGAAGAGTCGCTAGTTTCATTTCAATGCTTGGCGCGAAGTGTCGTGGCGCAGCTTGTGTCGCTTACAAAGATTAATAGTGGAGGTCGGCTGTTACATGGTGTTGTGAAAGCCGCGGTGAGTGAACACAATTATCACCATCATCATCATCATCATCATCATCATCATCATCATCATAATTATCATTATTATTATTATAAGAAGCGGAGTCATCGTTAACATAATAGTTCATGTTAACCCCTTGTCGTCTTTGGTGTTAAGTTAGCGGGTGTTTGGGTTAAGCTGCGTTTGTTTGTGCCAAGCAAACCGAAATAAGATAAAAGCGTCTAACGATTTGTTGTTGTTGTTGTTTTTTATAGTTAATTTCACTCTCAGCTACACAGATTTGCTTAGTGACAAAGAGACTTTTTTGATAACCGTAGTTTTTCTTGTTCAATTGCAGCTACACAACGGCGACGACGCCTTCAGTCGACGCCGCACGCAATTCGAATTCGCAGCAGCAGCGGGACTCAGCAGCGGCCGTAAACATTATTTCGCCAACGTTATACGATACCGGCCTCAAGACGACGACGACATTTCTGCAACACTTCAAGGACGTCGTCACGACGAAGTTCACCGGCAGAGATCATCACCTGCCGCCGTTGCATCCGCACACGCCGCATCAGCAGTCCGCGCTGCATCATCATCCGTCAGTGCATCACCCGCACCAGCCGCATCAGGCTGCTGTGGCACAAAGCTTCTCCACCATTTTCCCCACATATCTAGGCATGGACCGAGCCGCCGCTGGCGGCTGCGGTGGTGGCGGCGTTGGTAACAATGGGAGCGGTCTTGGCATTGGCGGCTTGGGTGTTGTCACCAGTTCAGCGCCATCGCTAAATGGACTCGAGGGCATGTCAGGCGAATCGACAGGGCTTTGTCTGCAGGATTTGGTCAGTGCGGGTGCTGCGAATGGCGCAGGTTCAGCCGGATCGGCAGAGAGTGTGACCACAACAAGCACAGCATTGAGTAGCGGCAGCACCGGTAGCACAAGCACAGTCAATGGTGGTGGCGGCGGTCCCGGTGGCGGCAGCAGCAGCGAACACTTGCACAATCATCATTCGCTGCATGATTCCAGTTCTGCATCGCTCAGCATTTCACCTGCCATCTCGAGTCTTATGCCCATAAGCAGTCTGAGTCATTTGCATCACTCCGCTGCAGCGGCGGGTCAGGATCTCGTTAGCGGCTATCCGCAGCATCCCCACCACGCCGTGGTGCCGCCGCATACGCCCAAACATGAGCCGCTCGAGAAGTTGAGAAGTAAGTAGATTATTGCCTTTGCTTTACGTTAACTTATAATACTATAATACTATGTGGGTATGGGACGTGGTTACGGGGGCACAGTGATTTTGTGGCCGATTTATTTTCGAATTCTCGGCGTGTCTCGTGTGAGCGTGAAAACGAAAGTGAAATGCAAGAAAATGAAAGAAGCGCCAAAGCCAAAAGCGACGCCGACGATGCATGCTGACATAAATTTACACGTAATTAATGAGGCCATAATTTAGGTGCGTTGTCAGCGCGTGGACTATTTTGGTGGCCGAAATGGTCTGGTGTGGTGTGGCGCGATCTTCGGCTACACCCGCTGAAATAGTCAGCGGCAGATTGGGATCATTCATGGCTTACTTTTATGAACTCAGATCGTAAAGTAAATCACTTTTTGCTATTCGCAGCGAGCTTTCGGTTAGCTGCAACAAGTGTCTATGTTCACATACCTCTTCGCATTCCGCCGTGCTCTTACACGTAGCATTCATGCTTGTGTTCGCACATCGCAAACTGTCAGTGACAGCTGTCGACATTTCAATATTCATCAGTTACACTCTGCCGTTGCGATCTTTCACGCTACGCCATCACAATGTCAGCAATAATTTGCCAAATAATAATAATATTCAAATACATCATGCAACACACAATACGATGATCATCATCATGATGATGATGTTGTGCTTCTTACCAAGTGTTAAAGTTCGCGCGCCACCAACACAAAAAGAAGCCACTTGTCGTATTACCCAGAAATACGCACACACATACACGCCGCATCGAATCCATTCAAAATGCCAGCATAGTGACACTTATACACACCCATACTAACACTTATAATACACAGATACTCACGCGCGCATACATAATCATTGTGTAATCATTAGCGTTGAACTCGTCGCACACACTCAAAAATTCACTTTGTTCCGTTCGTTGTCACGGCTAATTGAGCACCCTTCTGGCGCAGAGCCTTTCGATGCTGCCGCTGCTATTGCCACTGTTGCTGCCACAGTGTTGCAACACCGCTGGGCGCATACGCGTACGCTCCAGTTAGTTCCCTTTCTCGAGTGCTCTGTTCTCTAGGCCGGCGTACAAGGGTGGTCGAATGGCATCGGAAGTTGTAACATTTTTTGAGTGTTCGTTCTATGCCGATGTCAAGTACAGCCTTTTGATGCTGTTGTTGTTTTTATTTTCTTTCTTTATACTTTTTTTTTTTTTTTAATGAAATTTGATATATTCGAATGCGAGCGAGGCAGTCGCCTCGAGTCAAGTCAAGTCAAGTCAAGTCTAGTCAAGTGTTTATTGTTGTGCTTAGGTAATTGTTATGGGAGTTGATTTTGTATCATAGCATTGGGAAGTGAGCGGATAATCGTTGTAATTATGATGTTTACAAAGAGAATATGCTTCCTCTCATTATGAGGGGGAGAGTTGGAATTGAGAGCGAGAGAGATAAAAGATGTGCTGCAAAAGATATCTGAAATTGGATGGATTGAAGTAAGACCAAAGATGAGATTTCAAATGATTCTTTACTTGGAATGCAAAGGTTTCCAAACTTAAGGAACTACAGGCAATCTTGAAACTGAGTCCGGTGTCATATCCAGAAAGAGCGCCAATTTAGTAAACCGAAAACCGAAAGTAAGACAACAATAAAAACACCTTTCTAATGATTTTATTTTCTCATAAGCTCGCACACCTTTTGTAAGACTTTTTGTAAGGCCTCAACCCACAAACCTCTCCAGCCGGCCCGATCTTTTGCCAACTGCCTCCAATTGCGCACACCAAGTTGGTTGAGGTTTTTCTTTTTTTCATTTGTGTGCGCCATCTCAGTCGAGGGCGTCCTCTGTTGCGTTGTCCCAATGGCTCGGTTTCGAAGACTCTTCGTGCCGTAGCTGTGTTGGCCTACATGGCCTAGCCATCTGAAGCGTTCTATCCGAAGACACTTGACCAGGCTCATGCCGCCGTACAGTTCGTAAAGTTCGTTGTTGAATCTTCTCCTTCAGATGCCATCAACGCAAACAGGACCACAAATCGAACCCAGAAATTTTCTATCGAAAAGGCCAAGAGCTTCCTCATCCGCTTTCAATAGTGTCCATATTAATCTACTACAGGAAAAAAGAAATAATCTATATGCACATATAAATATTCACTATGAAAAATATGATTCAGGTTTTATATTTACGGTATAAATATATGACGGTATTGATAAATTTTATTTTGGTGTTTTTTTGCGAATTTCAGAAGTAAAATAAATGCATAAAGGGAATTATGTTAAATGCTCGTTTAAGAATAAAATTCAGTTGCGAAGTGGATACGTACGATTGGTACGAGTGTAGGTAGGTGGCCGGTAGTTAATGTTTCAGGTCATCAGGTCATCATATCATATTATTTCGTGTCTTGTATTTTAAAATCGGTTCGCAAAATAGAAAAAAATGTCTAGATCAGCGTAGATCAGCGTGAAACAGCGTTTCATAATGTATTCGAAGCCATCCTGTTATGGATTCATGCACAATTTAATTGAAATCGGTTAGGTTTTTTCGGAGATTAGCTCTTTTGAACATTGCGACACTTGAAGAAGAAGATATAAAAAGTAGGTTCTGAGATTTTTGATATGGGTTTGATTGCTATCATCATCTAATGCAGAAGGCAGCAGATTTCAGGTATTCTTCCAGCTGGACAATATTTCAAGCACTCAAATCTCTTTCCGCATTTGTAAATATTCCGAAATACGAAATGTTTGGAATGCGAAAGGAAAGGTCTGAAATAAATGAAAATTTCTCTAATTAGAGTAAAGGGGAATAAATATTTTGAATAGACGTTAAGCATGCTCTTCTTCGACATGGGCCATATGTAATCCTATTACTCCACAAAAAAAGTATCTATCTAGGCAAGATTGGCTAAAACACTACGAAATGTTATTCAATACGTTCTTAAAGCTAATTTTGTTCTACCAAGCAAGTGCCTTGGAAACACTGCTCGATTCCGACATGCTACAAATTTTCGACTTCATAAAGCTACTGAGCTACTGAGCTAAGCTGCCACATGAGTACCCAGAGTTCAACACAGTGCAATCAACTTTGAACTGTTGCACAAAACTGTTGCGGACCACAAAATCCGACAGAAAACAATTTAACTCAAAATATTTTGCATCTCATCGCGCACAGAAGTACCTTCACAGGCGATGAAATTTATTTGCGTAGAAAAACAATTTAACACACAAAAATTGTGCACATTTGCCACAGAGTAGCCCGAAACAAAAAAAAATAAAAATAAAAAAAACCAAATAATAAAATAAACGAAATAAAATTATTCGTTCGCATTTGGCCTTTGACAAGGCACATGTAAATGTTGCTGCAGCACACATGAGCCAATGTAGCAGGCAGGCAGGCAGGCAGACACCGTACTTGGTGCATTGGCGCGCGCCGGTCTGAGCGGCAGACAAATTGCATGCAAAGGACATTAGCGACAGCAGATTTGTTAACCGTCGTTGTCGTTGTCGTCGTCATTCTCGGTGTCCTCTGTTTGCGTGTTGATTTTGTTTGCAAAGTGTTTGTTGTTCTCGGCTTGCATCCTTTGGCTCTCGCTCGCTTGCTCATTTGCTCATTTGGAAGGTGTTGCAGGTGCGCAAATCTGTTGCAAATGAATTTCAACACCGTTGCTTTTCTGGCTGTCGTTGTCATTGTTTATGTTTATGTTGTTGTTATTGTTGTTGGCATTATTGTTTAACCTGTTTCGTTTGCTAAAATAATGGCTGCGCAACGTGTCTGCATTCGGTTGCATTTATATTTTCAATTATTGGCAATTTAATGGTCAGTGTTTTCGGTTTACTTCACCCTGCTTAACCACCGCCATTTTGTATTTGTATTTGTATTTGTATTTTGGCAATTTATATTTTATTGTTGCTGCAATTTTGGTCTGATTTTTATTTGATTAATTTTTTTCTCTTTAAATAAATTTTATTGCTTTCGTGCGTGTTTCTGATGACACGAAAGACTTTCAAGTTCAGTCGTGCAGTTTAATTTTTAGTTTTAGTAGCGCGTTGCTATACCCTACATGCAGCGAATAGTATAATTATCAGACGAAATTGGTAACACAGTAAAGGAAACATTTAAACTGACATAGGAGAGCGAAGCATCTGTAGATGAAAGAGGTAAAGAGTCTAGAATTTTAGTTGCCAAGTTTAGTGGATATTACTATCTGAAATTTGAACTTGCCTCAGGTCTTTAAACAGAGAATAGTAGCGGCATCATTGCAAACCGTTATTCACACGCTATCTTTAAGGAACATCTTATTTTAGCATACTGGAAACTTGAAGTTAATAGGATTATTGGTTCGGCTAAACTGATACAATCATAACAACCAATTCCAACTTCCTATATGTAACTAGCAGGCATGCTGTTATCCATGCCGAGATTCTCGTTGTTCTTCTGTTTCAAGTGATCTATTTTTACTGTTTTGCTTTGCTTCGGATGTTGTTTTTCCAATTAATGCTTTTTTGTTGGCATTATATTGCATGTCTTTTAATTTTTTTTTCTTCTATTTAATAAATTTACGCGTTCAAATTATTAAACCGTTTTGTGAGTTAAACTTTTTGCCGAGTTTCGATTTCGAATGTGACATACTTTTTAAAGGAAACTGCTTAAGCAATATTGATTTCACACAAATTATTCCAATTTATTTATTTTTCTTTTTTGCCCCGATCTTTGCGTTATACTTCACACGATTACTCGATAGGCTATTCTAGAGTTTCCATGAAATTTTCATCAAAATCGATGCAGCAGTTGCGGCGTCTATAGCGGACACACATAGTATTTTAGATATAAAAGATATACTCATATATAACAGCTTTTCTAACATATCGAGCTAAAATGTAGACAAAATTTATTAGTGATTCAAAGCTAAAAAGCCTGATTAATTCAAAATCCTAGGTCAACTAAAATTTGGACATTTTATCAGTTTGTAAGCTTATGAGGTGAAAGTTGTGCACACGTTATTGCCTAAGAAATACGTGTAAACGAAGAACACTTCAAGCTCCTCCTATTACTTGAGCGTATTGATCCCGTATAAACTCATAGGACACTTTCAAATTGATATAAGTATTGTTTGTGTTGTTTTGTTCTGAAAATGCATTTATATTTATTACAGGCTAAGCTTTGAAATATCGAAGATATTCAGACTATCTTATAGTATTTTAATTTTAAATTCCGTAAAGAGTATTACAATTTCCGCATAGAGGAGGCCAAGTTTATCTTTCTTATTCTTTATTTTATAGTTTTTTTATGCACATATTTTCGATCTTATATGACAATAAAAAAGTTAATGCACTTTAATGCGCTCCACACAACTCTTTAATGCCCACAGGCGCTGCCATTCGCCCTTCTTTAACTGACGCCTACAGCAGTTCCACTGCGCTTTGTTTGTGCGCGCGCCTTTTTTGAATTATGTTCTCAACAGCTGCTGTTTTAATGACAGATAATTTATACATTTTTCTGCATATATTCTCGTATAACAAAAACTTTTGTCGTAATATTTTTCACCATTTTAGCGGTACACTGTACTTGTGAGCATTTTTTTGTTTATTGTAAGCACGCTCAAGCATGTTTGTCATTTAAATAAACGTGTACCTACTAGAGGGCTAGGCTACATGAATACTAAACTCCATTCTCGTTGTGCATTGTAACCTTGAAGTGAAAGAAAAAGCATAAGTTTTTGCCATACAAGTACACATGGAAAGTGAATGCTCCTTATTTACAAGAGATCATACGAAATGGAACGATGTGTTTAGTGAAATTTAAATGAGTTGAGCGTACATGTTAAATAATTATATTGAAGAAGTTCAATCAAAATGAATTTTTAATTAACAATTAACAATCAAAACATTTTGCTACTAAAAATTAAGTGCTTTTTGATGAAAATATAAACAAATTTCAGTCAAGTTTTCAGTCACTGTACAGTAGGTATACTGTGCCGTAAACGCTATACTGTTAATTATCTGCACTAAGTGTGCATAGGAACATATGGATAGGAACTCTATTGTCTATTAGAGAAACAAAGAGAGTATATTCAGAGTGAATATATAACTTTAAGCAGATCTCTAGTATTTTTATACTCTACTTCTTAGAAAAAATGGTACCGCATTTCTTGTCAAAAAAAAAATTATGAAGCTTGAAATGTGATTCGTGTCTGTAAGCCAAGTCAAGCGTCATAAATAAGTTTTTGCTACTTGCTTCTGTGCGTGAAAGTATCGAAAAACAGCCATAAGTTGATTTCAATAAGCCAGGAGCCTCATGCGAGAGCCTGATGGAGTGATGCTCGCGCAGCTATTAAAAATATTTCGGGAATGACAATGCTCAGCTACTTATCTACGGTCGACTCGTGCTCAAAGAGGCACTGTAACTGTTTGTCTGAGGCAATCGAAAAAATTAGGAAAAATTCTTTAAAAAAATAGAACAAAAAAATAGTAAAACAAATTAGAGCAAATAGTCAAGAAGAACTAATATCAGTTTGGTTAGCAAATAAGATGCTGCTTTCGGAGATACACGTACTTTTTCCATGCGGCTTCGTCGTAAATGCAAATAAACAATTTGAAATTGGTGTTTTTTTTTCGACTCTTTACGACTGTTTTGTAGACTTTTACTTTGGCCTGCGCTTTGTTGTGTTTCTGTTCGACAAACAGAAGATATGGTCTTGATATATGACCAAAAATTGTAGCGTTGTGATGTCGCAGACTTGGCACCAAGCACGGAATGGTGATGCGCTTCCACGATAAAATTATGAAATTGCTCGTAGTACAAAATGCAACGCAAACAAGTAGAAAGCAAAACTAACTCAAAAACTCTGGAAAAGATGGCAAGAATCTCTTATCAAAGTATTCCGTGTAGTATTTGCCGAGCACGACAAAGTGTTAATGGCACGTGTAACAAGCTGCGGCGATTGAGCAAGATTAGAGAAACGAGCGAGCCACTTAAATATTTGTGTGTTCCAAGAAGGCAGCAGTCGTAGCGTACATAAATACATACATGACAAGAAAATCGATAGGACGTAGTGCGTAGTGCGTAGTGCATTGTAAAGCGATTTCGTTGAGAATTATGAGGCTTATTAAAAGCACTCACGTAGCAACGCGCATGCCACGCCGCGCCGTGCTAAAATGGCAACAGAAGCGCCCAACTGTCTGGCAGCGTAAATTTGCTGTTACACAATGTCAGACGCAGAAAATATGCGAGTGTGTTTCGGTGCTGAGCTTGAGCTTGAGCTCAACGCTCAAGTGTTGGTTGCTATGTCTGAAAGGAAAGGAATATCTTGGCTACTTTAAATTCAACCTGTGTTATTTTTAAAGCTATGAATATAATATAATGGAATAAAAGCAGAAAAAAGTGATGTGTTAGCGCAGGTACAAGGAGATGATGTTGATGCTAAAGAAAATTAATGCTTTAATTTTCATAAACGACTTTGAAACTTAGTTTGTTTAAACGAAGATAAGTCATATTGACAAAGGTCTGGAGTACAGATTGTACGAAGTACCACTGACCCCAACAATTAGGCTGTTCACTTGGGCGCCGTGATAACACACATACATACGTTAATTAAGAGTCTTCCACGATCAACAATAGATCTAAGCAAATTCCTGCAAACGTGTGAGGTTTGATCACATAATCTATCCTTCTAGCATGATTGACGTCTAAGCGGACATTGACTCCTTCCTTGCTTGCCTAAACAGTCGTTATTGGATGGTCTATTGGCGATTTCTTTTGTACCAATACTTTGAATGGTTAGGAAAGATAGCTTATACTGCTGTAATATAAAATTTTGTCTAGGTACACCTAGTATTTTCGCAAGAAAAGAGGATTTTCAAAAGTTGTGTTCCCCTTATCGAGTTTCCAACAAGGTTTCACTAACATATTTTAAAGGCGACTTCAGTTTTAGATACACCAACGCAGCTAAAATGACTTGAGTTGTTGTCCAACAATGGAAAATCTCTCGGAAATTGCACACATACGTCTTATTCGAAAATGAGAGCCGTATAAGTACTGAGCACAATTACAATAACAACAAGCAACAAGCAGAGATGCGGAAAAATGCAATTGGCCAGCTGAAGCACATGAATTTTGTGTGCTGTCGAAGTGGTAGTCGCAAGCCACAGTAAAATCCAACAAATGATTTTCAACGCATTTGATTTGACCGTACCAAAAACAAAAACTCCGCTACTAAGGAGAGTAGTGCGCGTATGTGAGCTTAGGTTAAAGTCAAAGCGCTCGGTCGTACATCTTGCACATACACATACATCAAGCTGAAAGCATTACAAGTGTGTTTGTGTTTGTGTGTGTGTGAGCGCCAACACTGATTTCATTTATAAATTATAATGTCATTATAGTCGAGCAGCGTCTGTCTCGGCCCCAGCCTCTGGCACCGCAGCAGACACAGCTTGACGTCCACCCACGACGCCTTGGCTACACTCCTCGCGTCTCAGCACGTCGCTTGCAATTACGAGTTTGCCGCAAAAAGTTTTAGCCACTGCCAGACGACCTTCTGACCAGCATTCTACCTTCTCTCGCGCTCCCCATTTCCCCAACGTTTTCTTTTACACTATCTTTTGTCTATCTGCGCCGCTGCCATTTCGCCGTTTTTCTCATTATCCTTAACGTGCAATTTTCGTAAAAATGTCGTATTAGAGATTATCTTTGGCAACAAACCTCGTACAAACTGAAGGCGCACAGTGCAGAGCAGACAACGTTGGACCACAGCAAGCGGACAGTTATGGTCAGTTTTGTTCTGGTTTGGGTGCTCCCCCTTCTAACAATTTCTCGGTTTTGGCATCAGCGCAACGACATCATCAACAAAAACGACAGCACCGAAATGCGAACTGACAGTAGAAAATTACTAAAACTGGTTGAGCGAACTGAGTGACTGAGTGACTGAGCGACCGCACCGAGTTGTGTCTGTCTTTGTGGTGAAGCACTGTGATTGCATACGGAAACATAAGGAAAGCCACTGCGACTACTTTCTTTCTGGCCGCGGCCGTGCTTATACTTCTTTCTTCTTCTGCGCACTCCGTGCCGTGATGTGCTGCACAGCTGGCAGGCGCTTATCGCAAAACTAATGAGTTTAAGTTTGTTTTTGGGTGGGCTTGGTTCGAAGTCCTGCGACTGGTTTGATTTTCTTTTGCTTCCATTTTTTTTTGTTACTTTTCTTAGCTTTCTCTTTGAGGGTTGCTGCGTTGTTTATCCTGTTCTCTGCACTCTGCTTTGCCTGGCACTTGCAACATATCCTGTGCTCAGGCTCATTATATAGCCATAGAGTACATATGTGTTTAGTTGTATTGGTGTCAATGAATGTCTGGTTCTTATGCTATTCATAGACACCATTTAGTATTAACTTCATTGCTCAATAGTGTTTGCCCATAAAAATTAACCTTTTGCTCGCTCACAAGATATTCTAATAAAAGTAAGCAAATTTATATTGCATACTTGAGGGCGCACTTGTGCTTCATGAGCTTCATGCGTTCTTGCCATAAAATATTGAAAAACATTAACAAATTATTTAGCTTTAACACTTGTTCAGATATACTTGTACAAAAGCTAAACATATGTGCAGAATTTTGTAATTGGATTTAGAGAGGGAAACAGTCACAAAGTCAAAGTCGGTGAAAGAGTTAAATAGCTGGAAAACCGCAATGTCAGCTTTGAGAGCAATTTCAAACATTTGGCACTGTGGACCAACCAATTTCAAGCAAATGTAGTGTGAAATTAGAAATGAATTTTCATCAGTGCCAATAGCGGCATTTAACCCTTTGAAACCGCAAAACTTTTTCCCCTACTTTGGCTTCATACAAAATCTTATACGTTCAGCTAAAATACTTGTCAATGTAGACAAACTATTTTTGTGTGCGCCACACTCGAAATATCCTTTTGGGTCAGCGTGTGTCCTCTTTCAGCTATTTCATTTTTTTGTTGTTGCAATTTTCGCAGTCTCATCGGAGGCAACACCTAGCCGTAGTCTACGTTCAACTGTTGTTTGTTTGTTTGTCTGTCTATCCCAATCCAAACAACTGTCACATTAATCGTTTGCTGGATTTCGATTCTTCTTTCCGTTCGCTCTGTCGGTCTTGCCAACTCTGTGCACCCAACGAGCATCCTTTGAAAACTGCTTGTCGCGCTGAGGCGAGCATCTGTCAAAGGACACTCGCAGGGCGTTTGTTTTGTCTCATTGCTCTGCGCACACTTCGATTGCTTAGTTTTTGTGTGTGCTGCTTTTGTATTGTGGACGTTTGTTTACACATTGTGGCTGCTGGTTGACGTGTTCTGACAGTAGCATTGCCGTAATTTATTGCACAGCCTTTTTCGCTTTTTTGGTCCATCTTCTGCCATCTCTTTCGCACGCGGCGCGGCGCGTGTGTCAAGGTTGTGGCAATTTTTATGAATGAATGCGACAAATGTGCGTTTAAGGCCTTGTCATTGTATCTGCTGTCTGTCCCAACTATAAAAATCAAAAATCATTGCTCAAACAAAAATTTATAACTATTTTTTCTGCAGTTTCACTTTCGGTCTTTGGCAGAGGCTAAGCATAGTTTGGCAAACGCCGTGATTAATAGTTTTTTCAATCTCACTCTGATTTGCCCTTCCCGCTTTGTGGGTTTTGAGGGGTGTGTACACGCCTGGGAAGGGGAGTGCTTTATTGTATACTTATTTGTTTATTTTTGGCTTTTGATTTTTATTAGAATTCTTCTTCTTTCTTTGCATTTGGGGCATTTGATTTAATTTTTTTTATATATATATATATTCCATAAATCATTCAATGTGGTTTATGCATCATAAGCCATTTAAGCCACATATTCGCTGACATTTTCCCAACCAAAATAAATTAAAATAAAAAGAAAAAGAAAAAAAGAATCACTTAAGCCACATCGCTTAAGCTAATTAGACGATTGTCATTTGTTGGCTGTTTCTAATACGTTGCTCAAACTTGACACTTGTTGTCAAATGTTGTTGTCTGACATGTCTAAAGCGACGCCTCCAAATGCTGTCATTGCGCCAATTGACACTTGCCACTGCAAAAACACAAGACAAACCCACACACACGCGCACGAACAAACGCCTCAAAACCTTGAAATTTGTCACAGTTGGACAGGGCAATATGCTTAGCACAACTGTGCCAACACCAATCAACAACAAAAACACCTTCAACAAATTGAACAGCAACAACAACATCCTGATATGCCACTGCCTGGCATGCTCGCGAGAATGTTTAGAAAAACTTTTGACAAGCAATAATTTCGAATCTGCTCGTGGCTAACAGATCGTTTCCTTGTTTCGATTTTTTCATGGCGTTCTGCTCTAAAAAATGTCAAAAAAAAATAAGAAAAGAAAAACAAATTAGCACCGAGCACGAGAGACAGCTTCGCAGCGTTAAAAAGAACCGAAATATTGTAGAAAAATTTCGTTGGTACGTGCTTTTTTCCATGTTTCTAAGTTGTCTCTGAAAATATTTTTATTGTCGACAGTTGCCGTTTGCAATCGTCCAGAACTGAGTTGTCTGAGTTTTTTGTGTGGTATGTTGTATGCTAAATAGGGCAACCTAGAGAAGGATGCTGGGGCTAGGCAAGACGGTGTTCTTGTTTTTCATGAGTTGTAAAAATTGATTATGAAAATTGCAATAAAAATGCTTTCGAAATATAAAGAGGTACAGAAATTATAGGCACGTATTGAGGTCATAATCAGTTGGGCGTGTGAAAATAATATTAATGCAGGTTATGTGGTAGCCGTTGGTAGCTAATTGAATGGTTTTTCTTTATTAAAAATGTTAACCAAAGCAAATATCGCAAAAAAGGTAAGACAAGTAGACAAGTCAACGTCAACTGCCGTGTGCAGTGGTTGGTGTGACGATTAACTAAGTTCGAGATTTAACATAGGTAGCGACCACTCTATTGGTAAGCGGAGTGTGGAGAATTATTTCTCTAAGAAAATCTCTTCACACACAAGCAGCTGTTTAAATAATAATAATAATAATAATAATAATAATAATATTATAATAATAATAATAATAATAATAATAATAATAATAATAATAATAATAATAATAATAATAATAATAATAATAATAATAATAATAATAATAATAATAATAATAATAATAATAATAATAATAATAATAATAATAATAATAATAATAATAATAATAATAATAATAATAATAATAATAATAATAATAATAATAATAATAATAATAATAATAATAATAATAATAATAATAATAATAATAATAATAATAATAATAATAATAATAATAATAATAATAATAATAATAATAATAATAATAATAATAATAATAATAATAATAATAATAATAATAATAATAATAATAATAATAATAATAATAATAATAATAATAATAATAATAATAATAATAATAATAATAATAATAATAATAATAATAATAATAATAATAATAATAATAATAATAATAATAATAATAATAATAATAATAACAGCCACATACTCCACATTTTAGTGAATATTAAATCAATACTCCCTCGATATAAGAATATGTTACCTATAAGTGTTATTTCTATGAAGTATTCCCGAGTCGAATACTATTAATATTACTTCAATCTAATACATAGAATAATTATAAAGTGTTTGTTGCTGATTTTAGCTGAAATAACATAGCTGTGTAAAAAGTGTTTAAGATACACGAAGGAAGCTGTTCAATGCAATATAATATATCTCACAGAGGAGAAAGATATCAATTCCCCCCCAGACTTTTTTACAAATTAACTGCAAAGGAAGTAAGTGAACCTGCGACAGTACTTTCAGGATCACGAAAATGCTGCAGTTCAACTACCCAACTACAAAAAATATTCCCACGCCAAATTTCGCAAATCCTGTGCTCTGTTATATCTCGAAATGAAAGACTCACAGGTGTGGAATTATTGCCAAAAAGCGATCATGTGCACAGTGATGTGTTTAGTATATAAAATATGTAATATAATTCCTGAAATAAATGAATAAATATTTAAAATAATAAAAAAGATACGATCACCATTTAAAGACACAACAGACAGGAACTGCGAAGATTTATCGCAGTAAACACCTTCCACCTAACCTAGACAATTCTTTCCTTTTCCTTTCTTTCCAAGAAGAAACATATGCACACGTTGTCAACGGCATAAATTACAGTCACTAGAAGATTCAATAAAAAAAATAAAAAATATTTAGGAGCATACCGCGCACAATAATTGAGCACCCACTTGTCAAGCGCTCAGAACCAATTAAGTGTAGGTAGGTACTTGAGGCTCGAGTCGAGAACGAGGAATTCGGTTAATTTTTATGACACATGCCAAACCGACATTAATGACACTAAATGCTGCAACGTAGCGGCAACCATGGGTGCAGACAAATTTCACACCAAATTCGTCGTGGCAGCCTACAAATTTTCGAAACCACATAAAAGTTAACAACATGTGAAAATGTAATAAATTAAAGGCATTGGAAGGGAATAGCAGTACAGATGCGCTGAGATACTCGCTCCTGATATTTCCACCGTATGCACGCAGTTGGTGACTCGGAAGTCAATACGACGAACAAATCAATTTGGTGTGTCATAAATCTGCTGCGCTAGTCGCAATTAAAATCAAATTAAACGTGACGAGCATAATTAAGGCATACCGCTTATAATACTTTAAAATGGCTCATTTGCGTCGAGTTATTGAAATGTCAAAAAATTTCAATTTAAAATTGATCGGGCCAAGGTAAGCGAAGCAGTTAATTAACTTGCTTTTTATTAATGGCGAATGCGGAGGGCCACTTGTAAAAACTACAAGAACAAATCATAATTAAGTGAAAGGCCGCCGCGCCGCGCCGCCATCGTTGCTGGCCGAGTAGTTTTTAATGGAGCACCATTAAAATATACGGCTCACTTAAAAGCAGAGTTGCCAGCTAATAGCCTTAACCGATGGCCCATTCAAGCAGCGCAAGCAGCGGTAACGCCAGCTTAACTGCTATAAATCCCTTTATGCGCCACTTTTATGGCATTTTAAGCAGCTCTCCAGTCGAACTGCGACGGCGAACTTCATCTTTATCTGCTCGCCGACTGTGCAAGGCTATCGAAACTTCACGCTGAGATACACGCAATTTCTGTGAATTGCTTTTGTGCATTTCTGCAATTTTACATCATTTAAATTTTGCTCTTCATTCTTCATATGTACTTTGCTTAAACATTTACCAAACACATTAATTTTGTTTGCGTACTTTTTTCTCTACTCTGGTTTGTTCTTTTCAGTTTGGGCCGAAGCTGGCGATTTCCGTGATAGTCATAGTTCCATGACCGCCGTAGCAAATAGTCTGGATAGTTCGACACACCTGAATAATTTTCAGTCCACATCGAGCATATCGTCATCGAATCGAAGTCGAGATCGCAAAGATGGTAAGTGAATATAGATGCATTATTCAATGGATGGCAGACTTCTTTTATATAAAACAGAAAGTAAAGGAACAAACAATTGTTTAGAGTGGCTTTTAGTTAGAGAAGAAAGTTTTTATTCGGTATGTCTATTGGAAGCAAATATCAAAATTCAGACGATTAATTAATATCGCATTTATATAGGAAAATACTTTGTTTTTCATTAAAGCTTTCAAAGTAAGCACATTAGATACGATAATACGATAATACAGATATATAAAAATGAACTGAATGAAATGTAGTAATGCCATGAGAGGCGCAATACATCGGCTCATAAGTTCTCGGTCTAATGCAGAAAAACAACTTTTTCGGTCAAATTCAATTAATTCATCAAAATCATTCCAGCGCTGCCCTAACATTTCTATACCTTTCTTGAGGAACAATTTATCACTGGCCTCAAAATAGGCAGTTGTTCAATTAGGCGATGAATTCCACATTTGAGCCAAAACTCTTTATGGCGAGAATTATTATTATTATTTTTTTTTGGGTCTGCGAGCAGGTAAAAGTCACTGCGGTCAAAATCTGGAGAATGTATAAAATAGGCTGGGTGGGAAGTATAATTTGTGATATATGGCATCATAGACATGTGACACGGTGCATTGTCTTGGTAAAATCTATTTTCCGGCATAAGCATCTCTTTTGGGCGACCAGAGCGTGCTGCTTCATCAGTCTTCGTATAACCAAGTTTAAATTTGCAAACCAGTCAATAATGGGCGGTTTTCCCGGTGCAGAGTCCTCATAACACTTATCAAGTCATGCTTTAATTTTAACGTTGCCTTTTCCCATCAAAAAGCAATGGTTAAACAACACACAAAATTCAATTTTATCCTTTGTTCTGGAAAGAACAAAAGTTTATTCACTAAAGCAGCTGTGACTTTTAAAGTAGTTGCCAGATTGTCATGCGATTCTTACAGCTGCCTGCAGAGGATGAAGGTTAGTACAAATTAAAAACATAACTAATTCTGAGCTTGTGGCGCCATTTGTATAATAGACGCGCATATTAGCCGTGGATGGCCAGTTTTACGCAATGATTACAACTAACAACCATATTGAGTGTATTATATGTATATTTCGGGAGGCAGTTTTGTCGGCAGAAAACTGATCAATGCAGAGGAACTTGGTCAACGAGAGTTGACTGTTTACGATAAAATATTATATAATAATTATATGTAATCTTTAAAAAGATGGTAGTTGGAGCAAGAATATTGGCGTATTGTGCGGTTTACTTGACTAGCAAAAATCTCTAGATTGTCACGCCATTTGGCTTGAATATTGTTTTTCCGATTACTTGACATAGGAATTTTCGTTTACAGCAATAAACTAGAATGGTTTTAATTTTAGATGTAACACAATTTTGCCTTTGGACGCTTAAAATAATAGGATTTGAATAAAATCAAGACGATGTCTATACTTAGGAATATATGAATTGATGTTTCAGAAACTACAAGGCAAACATTTTAACAATTAAAAAAAAAAAAAAAAAAGTGTGCAGTCCACGCTTGGTAGAATTGAATCTTCTAAAAAAACAACAGCGCGTGCCCTTTGTTTTCATTTCACAACATCGGCTCAACGCTCGAATGCTGCACGAAGAACGATAATGCGATAACGCGATGACGTGATGACGCGACACTATGACGCGTCATAATGATGAATATCATGTACAAAAAGAACACAACGAATAATACTTTTGTGAGTGCTCAAGAGCGAGTAACGTTTGTACATTTTCAGGCAACTCACAAATAAAAGCACAAAATTTGTACGTCTGCGGTGTATTTCTTCGCTGTTTGTTTCACATATTTTCATATCCATATTTTCCATCTCTGTCGTAGAGCTCTGCGTCCCGGCGTCGAAATATTGCACATTTTTACTACCAATGCAAAAAATTCAATCAAGTAATGCTGATTCTGATTGAGAGAGAGTTGGAATATTCTTGTTGACTGCCTTGAAAATTGAACGCAAGTAAATGCTTTTTAAGTTAATAATACAAATGCTATTAGGTGCAGTATACTTTTCTCCTACTTATAAACATTAAGAAATGCATACATTAGAGGAATACCCATTTGTACAGAACTTTTGTACGTCACTTTTCTTCGTTCGAATAAGCTTTTGGCTTGGTTATCTTATATCTATATACTCTTCATTCAACCCTACATTATTCTAAAAATTTTGCCAAAATCTTGAGTTCAACAAATTCGCCTACCTAAGCGTGGCATACACCGTGGGTCTTTTTGTAGTGTATAAAAGATTATCAATGAGAATTACATGATAGCAGCACTGATTTGAACGACTTCTCAGGGTAATTGACCCATTCTTAAATATTGCATATGGCCTAAGAAGTTAATTCCCAAATAAAATACCGAATCAGAGCGATACCAAGAGCGTTGACAGCCGACGGCATTTGACCAACTTCCAAACTCAATGTCGCGGCTGTCGTCGCTGGCTGCCGAAAATAAAATTCCCTGAATAATATCACACACGCACAGCTACAAACGCGCATGTGTGTGGGTATGACTGTGGCACTCTTATTATCAAATAATTTCAATTAGATAAAACGTGTTATTTATAACGACATGAAGAACAGTGTGTTGAATTAATTGTATGAGGAGCTGGGAGTATCGAAACGGAAATCAGATCAAATCGTATCAAATCACAGCAGAACTACTGCGAGTGTGTGCGTGTGTGCGTGTGTGTGATTGAAAGCTTGCGCTACGCTCACCTTTGTCGGCATTTCGTGGCAAACGATGACGTTGAGTTTTAATATGCGCCGACCGGACGACGCGATAACATTTTAAATAGAGCTAATTTAGTTTATTTGATCAAGTTGAGCCGCAAAAAGCGCGCCGCCATGATCGATCACACTTCGTTCGGCACACACATTAGCAGCTTGTAAAACTGTTAGCTGCTGACGTTGGCCGCAGTGAATGAATGGCTGCGCTAGCCGCTTGGCGTCAGACAGTGGCACGGAAACTGGGCTGCCGTCGGCAAAAGCGTTTGAAGCCGTTTTGTGTGGTTGTCGCCAATTACCAACGATGGCTCGGAACAATGTGCGCGACTGAACAATGACAATGACAGTAGAAGAAATTCAAAACACTCACTTGTCAATGGCATGAGGAAGGCGCCATTGCCAATGATAAAATAACGCGTTTGTCAATAGCAAATATAAGGTAGAGACAGTGGAGCTAGCGAGTAATACTGTTTCTAATCACGACAGTAGCGGACACACACACACACACAGCGCACAGCTGATTGCTTTGTATGTTGGTAACTAGTATCTAATATTTATTAATTGTAAAATATACTTAGATAAAAAATACATTCACAAATAAATTATACATGTGTCGCAGTCACTGCTCTAAAATGCCAACTCTTCTCTTTTATCTTTTTTACCAGGTAATCGCAGCGTCAATGAGACGACCACAATTAAAACGGAGAACATATCAAATTCCGGGCATGATGAGCCGATGGCAACTACCAACGACGAACCAAAGAATGATAAGAAAAACAAACGCCAACGCCGTCAGCGCACTCACTTCACCTCACAGCAATTGCAGGAGCTGGAGCACACATTCAGCCGTAATCGCTATCCGGACATGTCGACGCGCGAGGAGATCGCCATGTGGACAAATCTGACAGAGGCTAGAGTTAGGGTGAGTAAACATGGGGAAAAATGGGAAAATGCACTGGCAGTTTAATGGTGATTGATGGGCGTGAGAGTTTAGTCAGCGAGCAATGATTGGTTGGTGCATAGCAAAAAAACTGATGGATTAGAGCGCAGCTAACTGAATTTGAATAGTGTTACAAATCATCATTCAATGGAAAAAAAATTAATTATACAAAGGAACCAACTTATTCTGTAATATATGGTAGACACGATTTAGGCATAGGAGAATAACAAGGCGCCCTCTGTGTTTAATGGACATCGACATCAAAAAGATACCACTTCTAGATATAATGCTCAAGTCTCTAGTTGCCATATCAGCCATAGCTTTGGTTACAATACTCACAGCGTTGCTGACCGAACAGTTACCAGATCTAATCTTGCCAATGTCGCGTAAGTGCTAAGCATTGTCCGGGTAGTCCTCGTATAATACTTGCAGCTCTGTTATAGCGTATACCAGCCTTTCGGCAGTGTAAATTATGGCACAGTGGATCCTAAGAATAGCTAGACGATTCAAAGCTTGGCAGATCACTGTAAGCTTTGCATGTTGTTAGGCTGTCCACTCTTTCTAGTCCATCTCTTTCTTGACACATGGAGCAAATGCTTTTGAGTCTATACATAGGGTTAACTGTTATATAGCTCAAATTAGTCGGCATAAGTGAACCCTTCTAGCTATATTATATTAAGTAGTTGAATCTTTAGGAAAGACGCAGTCCAGTTAGGTTTGTACAGCGTTCGGCAATGTTTACTTCCTTCCATTTAATCATAATTGATAATCGCAAATATCGTATTTACCAACCTTGGTCAATGTTGACACCCAGTGTATTCACGTATTTATTGTTTTGCCATTTTGCCAATTACTGCCAACAGAAAGCACCACAATAGAAAATGATTGCCAACCACATTTAAGCAAAGATGAGCCGCAAAACGCGACGAACATTGACCGCAATAATTTTCAGTTGACCACACACAGGTTCAGTTAGCAAACACACACACACACACGCGCACACACGCACACACCTCCTGCTGATGTTCATCTACCGGTTCATTGTACACATTGGGCAGAGTAAACACAACAAACGAGGTTGGCAACTCGTAAATATGCTGTGCACACTTCCCGCGCTATTGGGCTCTCCTTCTCTAATTCGTACTACGAATTCAAAAAGGTCCAAATTCGGAGCCGCGGCATGGGGAGCGCACTCTTGCTCGCTTGCGTTGCATTGGTTTGACCTTTTTTGTGTTGCTCGAGCGTTTGCTGTTGAGTGCTGCTGCTGTGCGCCCAATGCCAAAATTTATTGCATTTTTGTCAGCGCTTGGCAGGCAGAGTTGCCAACCGCAATGCTGTTGCATGCAACATTGAATCGCAAGTTGCACGCTGAACGCACACTGCAGTGGGCGCGGGTTGTGGCACGAATGTTCACGTTGCGGTTGGCTTACCGATGCGGCAGCAATATTCCCTGCTCATCATGCCCTCTACGCCATGCGTCCTTTGTAATTGTTGGCTTGTTGTGTGTGTGTTTGTGTAAAGCTGACATAAATTCCGTTGTCACACATACACACACACATACACAGAGTGAGACAGACACAAGGTATTGGCAGCGCTTTTTTCCACGTTCGTTTGCGAATTTTGCTCTAAACTCGCGCCTGGCACGGCGAAAATGCGCACTGGGTGTGGTTCGGCTTGGAATGATGTCGTAAAGTGCAGCAGTGGCATGCGAAGTCATATTTTAGCGTTAGCTTATGGACGCCATTTTGCTTTTTTCTCGCGCGAATTTCGTGCTCTGGATAAGCTACAGAGGCGTGGGTGGTCGGGCGTGTTATAGGGCGACGCATGCAGTACACAAAATGCGCTTAAGTCAAAATTTTAAAGTTATGGCTTGTGTTTTATTGGTGGTCTGGGCCAAGGCAAGCGATTCAAGCAACCAAGTAAAACAACAATAAACGGACCAAATAAATAAATGACAGCAATAAACGGCAAGGAAAGCCACAAATGTGGTTATCAAGCGTCTTCTGTTAGCACAAGACATAATTGTAATGCTTGTAATAGCTCATGTAATGGTTGCACAAACAAATATGCCAGCGATGGCGCCACGCGGCAAATACCAAGCGCAGCTCACTCAGTCTGAGTTACTCGTACACGTGAGTATTGACTTTGACAGCCAGCGGCAGCAAACAAGTCGTGCGTACACAGAATAAGCAGCGACGATCGAGTGAGCGGCTATTGGACAGATGGACGGCGATCAGTAAGACATGCCGAACGAGTTTCCGATAGATAGTCAGTCAGTCAGTCAGTCAGCCAGTTAGTCAATCAATCAAACGAATAGTCGCAGACGAGTAAGCGAAGCGCAGCAATGAATGGAATCAAACTAAAGCAAGCAAAATAAGCAATGATCGATGAACGATGCACGTCCGATAATGACGACGTGCTCACGCTCGCGTATAAGTCATAATTATCATTCTAATAAATATAATACCATTAATGACCATTGTGCGCAGCTCACAAACAGCATGTCAACAGAATGAAATTGAAGGGCATTCTGGTAGTAAATGTGCTTGCTTTCTTTCCATATATGAGTATAGCCATATTGCGCATACGTACGGTGCATTTTTATCAAGACTGAAACTAGGTTCGGAGTTGTTGTGACATTGTCAGATATATGGTGAATATTTACAGTTAATATGTACAGTATTTGAATATCATATACTGCATTGAGCTTGTTCTGGCTGTGCAATGATTAGGTTTGGAAACGGCTGTGGGTTTGTTGGAATAGCAGCGTTTTGAAATGACGATCCCGATTGTGACTCATTTATTAAGAATAGTAAAGCGTATAACTTGGGCTTCATCGGGTATGAAATGGTTGAATACAGTCATTACAATTCATACTGGATCTGTCTGTTAAAATAGTTTGACCTCTACACTTACGAGTACAGTACTTAAATTGCTTGATTTGAGGTATGTAACAACTGCTTAGTTTCGAGCCAGATTTAACAGTGAAGTGCAATTTCAGAGCCGATAGATAAATTAAAAAAAACTGATGTTTGTCTGTCTGTTTATCTGTCTGAAGCCTATAGACTCCGACACCGTTTGACCGAACATCATGAAAATGAGTAGATATATGGATGCCACTATGGAGAATGTTTGTGTGAGAAGTTTGATGCGTTGGTCTACCGGGAACGTCGGCAAATTACATACAACTTTTTTATATGAAATTATATGAGTATGAGAATTTTAATATTGATTTATCAGTTTGCTGTTGATATGTATTTCCCAACAAGGCGTAGACTGAAGAGGCTACAACCGCATGATCTCCTCCTAAGATGAATCAGCCTTCTATGTCATTGCCTTTTCGGCGCAATTAGCATCATTTTTAATTTAGTCCAAGTCTAATTTTTTTTCACGCCATTATTTGTTTAATCCGACAAATGTGTTATGCAGTTTACTGCGATAAATGTTATACTCTAAGGTATGTATTTCAAATTCGAAATCGAAAGTCTGACAAAGAAAATTATTAAAATTAATCTAATGCAAATCGAAAGTTTTGTGCGTTTTTGATGGTTTTTTTTTTTCTACTTGGCGTTTACATCTTCATTCTACATTGTACTCGCGCAGCACCGGGGCCCTTGCTAGTACTACTATAATACAATAACGCTTAGAGAAGATAGGAGTATTACATTGTAAAGTGAACATGCTCAAAATAGTTTAGGCATTACCTCCATATATTTTTTAACCATATTATTATTTCCTAAATAGCTAAGTAGAACATAGTACCTCAATAAAGTAGTTCCATAGACATCTATCTTATCGCTTCGTTAATTTCGCGCTTTCAAGTGCTCATTGGTTGGCTTCAGCTGCCTTGTGGTTTAGTTTACCTACAAGATCACTACACATGTAGTCGTCTAAAGTCTTGCATAAAGTGTGACCTAGTCATGCGTATCGCTGACTCCGCATTTCTTCAGTAATGAGATTTTGTTGGGCTGTCGTTCGTAATGTAGACTGAAAAAATTTGAAATAAAAAAATTTGAGTTGTTATCTCAAGCATCGCTCCGTGTCTGTAATTACACCAACCAATGACACAATCATTGTAATAAAATTACAATTAGCAAACAAATAAAAAACATCTGCGCCGGCAAAAAGGCGCTGACAAATGCGTTTTCCATGCGTTTCACGTTGACATTTTTATGCAAATTTCTTCGCGCCAGTCAACAGCCAGCCTCTGCCAATTTGTAGCAGCGCATATGCTCTGATTTTTATACAAACTATATACAGTACAAAGGATGATAGAAGCATTATTGCACTTGACAGTATCTATGAAGAAATTAGTGTCGGCTAATGTACTGACAAGTGGCTGACTGTGTTTGAGCATCGCATCAACCACCACCAACGCTGACACCAACGCTGACACTGGGTCGAGATAAACGAAACACTTTGAGTAACCAACCGCAAGGAAAATGATGCGAAATTATGTCAATTTAAACATGTGCTCCGAGGAAAATGCTAAAATGAAAGCATATTTTCTATTTTCCTCGCCTCGCAGTGTCTGTGTGTTTGTATTTGTGTATGTGTATGTGTGTGTGTGTTGTAAAATATTGTTACAGTTTGTTTTATGTGACGATTACTCAACGATGTGTGTTCGTGTGCTTGTGTGTTTGTGTGCGCGGGCAATGATCTGCTTTTGAGTCGCCCCCTTTGGGGTGTATCTTTGACTGGTTTATTGTTTGTGGCAGCAGCAAGAGTTGCTAGCAAAGCAATCGCATTACACTCGTAGCGCATATAAAATGCAAAACAATGCAGGGTAATTTGTCAACAGTCACAGTGATAGATAAATAAAGAGAAACGGAGCGTGAGAGTGAGAGAGTGTGAGAGAGAGAGAGCGAGGGAGAGAGAGACACTATGAGTTAGCAGCATTCTAGCGCACAGTTTAATGAATTAGAAACCGCATCAAAATTAATGATTATCGCGCGGGGAGGGTTGACGCTACCGCTGTCAGTGTCATTGCCACTGCTGTGGCTGTGGCTGCTCAGTTTGACTGCAATAATAGCGGCAATAAAATTTATCAAATCTACAAAAGGATTAACTCGGCGCATAAAGAAATGTGGCGGGGCATTGAATCGGAAAAGGGGGAGATTAATGCGAATAGGGCAGAATGATGCTGACGCTAGTAAGAAAAAGGGCACGCATACGCGCACTGAAGCCAGTTTCCTCTTACGGCATGTTAAGGGCGCGCTAAGCTGGGATTTACATTTGTAGGCAATTACTGAAATATGTTGTCTGCTTTTGTTCCTGGCATTGCTTAAAAAATTCTATTTTGAAATTTATTAAAACAATTGTTGGTAGTTAATAGACTTGAACACTGGCTGGCTAATAAAAACAGTTGCTGCTTTTTTGTCTAACCAGGCATTGCCCCTTCGGAGTCTATAAAAGCTGCTGGCAATGCGCGACCTAAAAAAACTGTTGTAGTTGTAGTTGTTTTTGTCGTTGGTAAGCACGTCAGGTGTTGCCAATTGAGTGGAAATGCGCCATTTGTGTATGGAAAAGCCATTAAAAAGTTTGCTTTTCTTTTTTGCCAAGCCTTGCATTGAAACTGTTGCACGTCGCAATGACTTGGTTGGGCAATAAAATCGCCACAATAGTGTCGGTTGACCAATGCGCAAAGCATAACTGAAAGCGAACTGTGTTGCAAACGAACCCTTGAAATGGGCCACCATGGTTGAACCTTGCTGCAACCTAATGGCTTGCTTCACATACTAGTTCACTTCACTCTTCCAAACAGGTTAAGCTGCGACTCCTTATCTTGCTACGCAATGATGGCCATCGAGGTTACTTGTTCATCTACATTTTCTTGGTAGGGAAGTCAGTTGTTTTGCAACCCGATATTAGATCTGTCATGCCATTCCCTAGATTTGTTAACCCGATTATTATTGTATTTGTATACTATACTATAGAAAAAAATTATATGTGAGTGTAACACTCACGTGCTTCTGATGTGAAACGCGGATCTTTTTTTTCCCGCAGTTAAATTGAAAAGTAAAAATATTTTTTTTTTTACCCTTCATGGCAATTGTACCACGACCACTGGAATGGCAACCGTAGTACACTGCCACTAGGCTGCCAAGTCGACGTACACATTCAGACAGGCAGATGATTTAACTGTATGTGGGAAGCGGCCCGAAAGGCGGCTGCCTGAGCCAATGCCAATATTTGATTGCATACGAGCGTTACAATGTGTTATTATTGTATGTAAGCGAAATATCTGCGTTGGTAAAGGTACTGTGGGACGAGAAGTGAGTGGATGAACAGTCATTCAGCACAACCAAGTTGGCCACAGTGATGGCCCGCTCAGTGGTTTTACCACGTGAGTGAATCTGATTGGAGCCCCATAAGGGGCGAAGCAGAGGAGGTTGGAATTAATTTTATTATGCGAGCGTTACGGTTGTAAAATATTACCCCAGTGAAACCAAATATGTTTCACATTAAACAAAGAAAAAATATTGAATTTACATTTGCCATATTCAGCAGTGGCAACTATTGTATATTATTATATATTATATATTATTTATGAGGTCGAACAAAGCATCGAAATCTGCAAGCTGGTATGCCATTTTTCAGTATACGAGTGTACAGTGTACTCTTTCGACAGAAACCGCACAGACGTAGAACAGCACTGTAGGCAAACTCTCCTAGAATACTCCTAATCCGTAACTTTTCTTTAAGCCATGTTGGACATTGCTTTTCAGATTATCGGTCTTCTATCACCTATTACATTTGTAATTAATTATACAGATAAACTAAAAGGTTACATATTAAGTGCATAGTTATATTTTATTTTAAACCCGAGCTTGTTATGATCCAGGTTCTACGACTTCTGTTTGCTTTGACTTCAGCTTTTGACTTTGGTTGTGTAGATATCGAATATTACTTAGTATAGTGTAACTAGAAAGGTTTCTATAGAAGGTTGTGCCACCCATTGCGTTGCTCAAATCAAATTTGATCAATTCATTAACAATCGACAATTAATCACAACAAACCAACACATTCGACTGTCAGTGTTAGTTTTAACGCCACCAGCATCTTTTAATCAATATCAACTTCATTGGCTAGAATGAACGCAAAAAAAGGTGTCGGTCCATCATAACGCAGAAGGGATAACTAAAAAAGGACATAAAAATCCCATTTAACGACAATTTGCAGCAATCAATCAAAATTGCAACTCAAACTCGAGTTTGAAAAAACTCAAACGGACCTCTCAACTCGTCCTTTTTGTTTAGTACTTCAAAGTCAACGGTCGGTCGCACCATGCCATCCATAACTTTAAACATTCTCGAATTTTTTTCAACTCCGCACATTTTGGTTACCTGATGAAGCGTTGCAAATACCACGCGACGAAGGGTAACCGTTGAAAGGAAGCAGCGCCAAAAACGCTGTGCTCAGCAAAAAGGACTAAACAAAAAACAAAAACAAGAAAAAAGAGTGTCATCGTTGCTTTCATCAAAACCAATTAGAATTTTCTGCTTGAGTCAGCAACAGCACCAGCGGCAAAGACCACGGTTCTCGCCTAGCATATCCTGTCCGTTCGGCTCATATCCTTGCTGCATGCTTTACACTATGCAGTTGAATACTGGCCCGTTGAATGCTAAATTCGTTGTCGTTTTTTGTTGGGTATTCTCTTTGGCAAGGACATCAATTTCCAATCATGCAACGTTTCGATTTTTCGTTTTGCAATTTTTTTTCTATCTTCGTAAGTTGTTAAATGATACGTGAAAATGACAGTTGACGAGATCGATGACGCTAGTTTTGCATGGCGTGCTGTCGATGAAGATGCTAACGATGGTGTTGCTGATGATGGGAAAATCAGGCTTGATGATGTTGATGTTGCTGTCGTTGCTGTCGTTGCTGGCGCTGATGAGCGTTTGCTGTTAGTAAAAAAAGTTTGAACTGAGAGCGATGTACCTTGGCAAATTGACATATTTGATGAGTGTTACGATTTTGTGTTTATATAAAGGTTATAACATTGATTGAAGCAGGCAGAAAGCAGTAAATGTCAAACAGTTGAAGAAATTAAGAATGAAAACTTTGAGGGAAGCAAGAAGAATTTAGAGCTGTCCTAACGGTGAAAGGAATCATTAAATGTAAACCAACGTTCTTATTTCTTATGTCTTGAAACGGTACAACAAAACGAAATGGCATTTTTGCTTAGAGTTAGTCAGAGCAGCACAGAATTACGAGTACTTACGTAGCCACTTTTTATATTGCGAAAACTTTCCTCATTCTTGCCACAAATAGAGGAACGTATGTTAAACGTTTGCCGTTGATATAGCTGCATATTATTCCTATGATGAGCATGCACTAAAATTATAGTTTGAAAAATGTATTAAATGCGACAATGCTTGCAAATTACTTGCTCGACCGTGGGCTACGAATTATAAGCATTGGAAAAGTTATATAGGGTTTTTCAATTAGAATGTCCGAGCTTTTTTCTTAAATAGAACGCAAACAGCTTTTGTTTTTAACTAAATTTTATTATCAACTGAAAGCACAATTAATTCAATTAGTAATGGAATATCAAATCGTTCAAATAGTCGCCTGGCAGGCCTACATACCCATTCTTCAAGTTTAGAGGACTTGGACGCATAAGTTCAGGCCGGCTTCACAGCCTTAATTTCGGCGGGAATGTTGTTCTCGAGGTCTTGAATCGTCACATCGACGTTTATTGATATCAATTAATCCAGCAAGATGTTTCATAACTGGTGTGACATGCTGTACCGTCTTGTTGAATTTTCGTAAAACAATTGCTCGTCTTCGATACGTTGTTGAATTGTATACCTAACCACGTAGAAATTGACAAGTTTACTGAGCATTTTTATGTGATCAGAGCCATTTGTATGTGGCTAGTCAGATCGCAGTATTTTAAAGTTTGGACGTCCCTATTGAAAAACCTTGATAAGTAGTCATATATAGCCGGATTTTATAATAATTGCTTACAACGGGAATGTCTTCTGCCGCACTGCTTTTGGATAGGAAAAAAAGCCCAAAAAAAAAGAAAATATAAATAATAATAATAAAAGCAACTTGATCTTTTATTTAGCTATGATTGTCATTACAAGTTAGCAACTATCTTTACTGTACTCTTTTTTTGTTATGTCTCGTAACCTTCATGACTATGTAACTCTACTTCATTGTGATTTCCCACGTTGAGTTTTCCCAAGCCAGAGACCCAAAATAATATAAGTGGTGCCTCACAAGACTATGGCACAAGTTTGACAAAGCAATTTTACAACTTTCAACACTTCATTTTACGGTAGAGCAGCTCATGCGATTTCAATTAACTAACGTGACTAATTCGATTAGGTCAGTTGCCGGCTAATAAGAACACATCAATTTTCGACTTCTGCCACTTGGTACGAACAACAACTACAACAACAACAACAACAACAACAATACTAATAATGAATTCCCACAAAACAAACAAAATTCATTTCGAATGTGATTTGCCTTTTTAGTTGAATTTTTTTTTTTTCCTTTGGCATATGAGACCGACGCGTGCGAACATTTTTCGACACGCCGTCACTTTACAGCGGCCAACATGAAACTATGCCATCGAAGCAATAAGTTTCAACCCCACAAATGCGCGTACACGAGTGCAATACCAAGAACATTATTAGGAAGAATTGAGTTGAACGGCTGTGATTGAGGGGGGTCGAAGTTGTAAGCTGAAATTTACACGCGCCGGCGTGAAATTGTAATTTTATGGCAAACACGTTTGATTTGGTAATTAAACGGTTTTCGATTATGCAGTCTGTGTGAAATTTCTTTGTAGTTAATCGATGTGTTTTTGACAAAGTCAAGTAAAGTTTAAAGACGCACAACTTAAAGCCAGCGGGACGGGCATTTTTTTGGTAAACACTTCAGCAGGGAAAATCACTGAGCACATAAAAATTCCAGGCACAAAGGCAGCGACAAGGATATATAATACAAACACGCACACAAGCACAAATAAAAGCAGAAACGATGTGGGTGTTGTTGGTTTGGCGGGGGCGGGCTGAGGTTTCGCTTTGTCACTGCGCGCTGTGCGAACAGTCGGCAATAAATTACAAAGTTGCCATTTTGTTGGCGTCTCTTGCTGCCACTTTTTATCTACTTCGTTGTGCCCTTTTTTGCATTCATACACATTCGCCTCGTTTTGTTGTTTGCTTTTTGTTTGCAGAATAATTTTGATTTATTTTATGCCACATTTTATTCGCCTCTCCTGCCTCCGCTACACTTTGCTTGGCGTTGCTTTTGCTTTGTATTCGCTGCGGCTGCAATGGCGGCTCTCTGTCTGTGCTTTCGAGCTGCATACTTTTGGGGGTGGCTTGCGACAATGCCGACGATGTGGCAGAGTGGAGTTTATTTATATAAAGCTCTCCATTAAAAAAACAGGAACGGCAAAGTATTTATGTGTATTTGTATTTATAATTACTGCACATGCGTACTCGAAGCAGGGGGTTTTCTGGTACTGGTAATGTTACTTGTGCTGAAGTCGTCTTTGTACACTCGTTTAGGGTGTGAAAGAGGTGACGTTGGTGAAAGATGGTGGCAAACGTATTATACATAAATTTGTGTGGTGCTGCCAAGTGTCTTTTTTAAACATTATTTAAGCAACTCCACTGACATTTTTCGAAATTCTCTTTTTCTCGCTCCAGGTTTGGTTCAAGAACCGACGGGCCAAGTGGCGCAAGCGCGAACGGAACGCGATGAACGCCGCCGTTGCCGCCGCGGACTTCAAGTCTGGCTTTGGTTCACAGTTCATGCAACCGTTCGCCGATGAGTCACTCTACTCCTCATATCCATACAACAATTGGACGAAAGTACCCTCCCCGCTTGGCACGAAACCCTTTCCTTGGCCTGTCAACCCGCTCGGCTCGATGGTGACTACAAATCATCACCAGAACTCGGTGAACTGCTTCAATACCGGCGCGAGCGGTGTCGCGGTCAGCATGAACAATTCCATGCTGCCGGGCACTATGGGTTCAACGCTCACGAACACGAACGTAGGTGCAGCGCCTTGCCCTTACACGACACCCGCCAATCCGTATCAAATGTACCGTGCAGCCGCTGAGCCGTGCATGACGGCGTCGAGCATGTCGTCGAGCATTGCCACGCTGCGTTTGAAGGCGAAGCAACATGCGACCGGCTTCAGTAGTCCCTACTCGGCGCCATCGCCGGTGTCGCGTTCCAATTCCGCGGGCTTGTCGGCATGTCAGTACACTGGAGTTACAGACGTTGTCTGAGAAAACGCACTCGGTGCGCTGCTCAATCAGCATCAGCACCACTTGAACCACTTTTCGACTAGCGGCAGCGCTGCTGGTGGGATTGGCGGTCTGGTTGGCAACAACAACGGTAGTGGCATGGGCTTGCACCACAGCAACAACAACAGCCTGTTGCATAACAACAACTTGCTGCTGGATCATCACAATGACATGTCGGGCAATGCAGTCGTTGGCGCCGGTGGCAGTGACCTGGCAATTAATCACAACAGCAGCAACAAATCACCGCTCAGTCATCAGCAACAACAACAGCAGCAGCTGCAGTCGGAGGTGGGCAATGGTGGCGCTGGTGCCAGTGGTTTGATGGGCGGCGCAAATAGCGGCAACAATGACACCGGCGACGATATGGACGAGGACGTAATCGACTAAGCGCACGCCATTTCCGTTTCCGGTGATTCGTTCGAACTAAGTATTCAAACCAAATTGCAAGTCACCAAAAAAGAAGTAACTAATACAAAATAAAAAAAAATAAAAAAAACTATTTAAAGGAATTATTTGTTATTGTAAATGAGAACAAAAAAATGAGAAAAAATTAAACCTTAAATTAAACTAATCAGCGTAAATGTTAAGCCTAAGCAATTTCATTAATTTGTAGTCGTCAAACTTTGTATTTCTAAAATCCAACAAAGAACAATAATTAATTTTAAATGCATTTTGTAAAATTTGTATTCGCATTAGCTAAACCTAATTTTATACAACAAAGACCGAACAGAATAAAAACTGTTTGCAATTTCAGTGCTACGTCGCGATATTGTCGCATTTTCTGTTGAGTTTAAAGTTGGCATTCTCAGTTTTCTGTCACTGGAAATTTATTTAAGTGTTTTTGTACATAAATTGAACGTTTAAGAAATTATTAAAATGAATTAAAGTAAAAAAACAACAACTGGTATTTAAGCTAATTAAGTAACTAACAAAGTATATAAAATTGCATTAAAAGTATTTAACTAAAAAATAACTAAAAATGTCTCAACAGCGTGTGCGCAGAGTCAAACACCCCAAAGAAGATAAATACAAAACTAAAAAGGTTAAAATATTCAAAGAATAATATATTACATAGCAAAAAAAAAAAAAATATAAATAAATAAATAAAAAAAAAATTTTAAAAAAAGAACAACAAAACATACTATAGTGGAAATTCTACTTCTGCGTTTTTGTATTTAATTTCTTGAATTCTTTCCATACACCTTTTTAAGTTTAACACTTAAATTTCATAAATTTAACAAATGAAATAAAATTGTATTGCGTAATTATTGTAATTGTAAACGAAAACCAAAAGAAAACACAGACGCAAAAAATTATATCATGGAAGGAGTTTTTAAGCAGTTGTCTAGTCGTATAAATCCCAACCAAAAAAAAAAAAAGAAAGAGATAGCGAGTGTTGCACATTCTAAGCGTGAATTGTGTGAAGATGTGCGCACAAATGAAAATGGAAATATTTAATGAGGAAAGGTAAATAATTGTATACATATTATTAGTTATAGAAATTGAATCAAAAAAGAACAATAAAAATTATGAAAAAAATTACATTGATTTCCTTTTTAATTGTATGGGTGCTTACTTCTTTATTTAACACAAGCACTGCAAATAACGGTTATGCGTCAATTTTAAAACTAAAAAAAGCAGAGTAAAAGTGAAATGGTATATTGAAAAGTCATATACCAATGTGATCACGAACCAAAGCTGCTTTGATTTTTTTGTTTTAATTTTTATCGAACAAAATTAAAAATCCTCTCTATTTATGATTTTTACTTTTTTCGCTCAAAAATATCTTTCATTCGCAACTGAAAAGAAACTGATTTGTGCCATTTACTTCTTCTCGGGAAGCTAATAATAACAATAACAGTTCATTGTTGCATGCATTTTTAAACTCTATGCAAATGACTGCAAACGAAGTTGTTGCGGATGACGAACGTGATGACGAAATAACAAAGGCTAGAAGCGCAATTAACAATTTCAATCCAAAGCCAATTGGCGTTAAGGTCGTTATTATGAAGAAATACTTGTATTCATATTTATATCACTTGGCAACAGTATTACATAGCGTGCCTGCTACACAAGTCAGCGTAACTCCTTTTTGTAAAATTAAATTAAAAATAAATACACATTTGTTTTACACATAAACTATTTTTGATGTAAAAAAATATGAATTAAAAATAAAAATGAGTTAATACAATGTTCGCCATACAACTTGTTTTACACATTCTAATAGCAAAGACAATCATTTGAACTTACGACATTATTAAAGACCCAATTGCTCTATAAGTATTTCCATTAATTAATGGCTTAATGGATTAAGATGCCCGTTACAAATCTTTTTCATTTCATTGTCGATAAAATAACTCTTTGAAATTTCAAATGATAATTCCACAATGACTCTTGAAATTAGAGTAAGAAGAAGCCATCACTAATCGAAGGTAGTAAGAAGCTGATAAGCAGTAGAGAAAGGCAGTAAGCAGCAGCAGACGGACGCCGGAAACACTTATTTAGCTCATTAGTTTAAACTACTCATTTTTTAATCTACTAATTCAACACAAAATTAAATATTACACACATTAAATATTACATAAGTATATACAATACAGCTGCTCGCCCCGACTGCGCTAGGGTTGTATTCATAAGTGAGTACACTCGCACTCTTCGCAAATATCCGCTCAAACTCTTGTCACAAACAACTCACAAACACAAACAACGAAAGGAAAAAGAAGAATAGCACAGCAACGTACAAACCAGGCAAAACGTTCTTGTGCTATGCTTTTCATTTGGTCAAAAATTAAAACAAAAAAACCTAGTGTTGTCTCAGTATAGATATTTTTTTTTGCATTAATAACTTGTTTTCAAAATAAGTTGAGCCGTACTCACGTGATGAGGTTTCAAACATTTGAGGGATAAATTTTTATATATAAGCTACTCTTCCTAGTGTTGGGAGCTGTTTAAAATTCTATTAGCACAATAACCGACTTACTTGCATACATGGAAAGAAATATGGCTAGAACAACTAATCTACAAAAAGGCTTACGGCTTAATTGCGTACAGGCTATGCAGAATAAAGCTCTCCTTTGCAGCACGGGTGCCACTTGCTACATCAAGCGGGCTTTAATACACCGTGACCTTGGCATCCTTACAGTTAATGAGCAAATTAATCGCCATACCAGTCGTTAGAATGACGCACTTAATGTGTATATCAATCGTCTTGATGTTGCCCTTACAGCAAACTACTCTCCGATAAGGCTGAAAAGGCTCCACTCTTCGGATTGACGACATAGATTAATATAGTAAACGAATTTTTTTTTTATTTTGTTAATTAAAATTTTTCTTTTTACATTTTTCTTTTATTCCATTTTGTATAATACTACTAAACGGACACTACCGTTGGCCCGAAACCGCACTCGATTGGACAGATTCTCTAAAACTAAAGCTTCGCTTTACGAAAGAATTTAATTGCTTTTGAATTGAAGTGGATAGCAATGTATTTCCGGTAAAGAATAGCCCACTTGGAGAAATATTAACTAATTGAATGCCCATTAGCAACAACATGAGATTGAAAACTTCACACATAAATTAAATACACTGTTACCACTACAACCTAATTTAGGACATATCTCGTATTTGTATGGTTATATAAATAAAAGTAGGTTACAACTTTAAATCAATTGTAATTTATTACCGTTTTATTAGGGTTTGTTGTTGTAATTTTGCCTTGATTTCCTTTATTATTAACAAATTGTAAACTATTTAATTTTTTTATTTTCTTAATTATATCTGAGTAGAAAAAGCACTTGTATAAAATGAAAATAAAAAATGAAAATGATTGATTAAAGACTTGAAAGTTTACTCCGAGTAATAACCGAGATATGGGTACGCTACGTAGAACTAGTTTTTGTAACAGAATTATAATTGGAATATATAATAATCGCATTATTTTATGCGTACTACATTTCAACTCATATTTATAACAATTTTTGATACTCTTCACATTCCGAGAATAGTATTACATATAAGTTTTCCATGCACTTTGTAACACAGTAAAGGATAAATCAGAGAACTCAGCTCGACAACATAAGTAGATGAAGAGACTGTCCGCTTCTATATATCCAAACTAGTCTTTCAACTAGAATGCTGCAACTTTGCACGATGTCTTCTTTCTTCTATACGCAGCACAGTCTTCACAACCGGGCGAAACTGACCACTAGGAGTGTCCTTCCAACCACAGATTCAACTTCAAATACTCGTAAGAAACACTTTTTTGTTTGTGAAATTTGTACCGTTTTTTTTTTTTTTTAATTTCCATTTAATAGACAACGTTGAGTGGATCTTATTGCCGCTAATCGAGTTATGTTGCACCGCTTCAGGCACATTTAAATTGTCATAATCACAGTGGGTCTCACTTAATGTTGCACACAAATTACACACTCACTCTTCACAACGACGTGAATGTTGTTTGTGGTTGTTATTTTTTTCAAGTAGTATGTCATCCATTACCTACTTAGTTGTGAATCAAATTTAAACCAAAAATCCCTTGATAACATAATACCACAAGCACACTCCTTGAATTATTGGGATTCCAAAAAAATGACCCAACGTTGTTTTTTTTATTTTTTTCAACATTTTAAATTTTGTGAAATTATTTTCCAAGGCTTTGTTGATTTCCGTTTACCATTTTCGAAATAAAAAATTATAATTTCGTACGCTTAACTCATACAATGCCATTTTAAGTTTACTAATTAAGGCTTTAAACAGAATTTCGAGTAAAAATTAAAAATAAATAAATGAAAATTAAAAAATGCAAAGATTTTGATAACGAAACACCAATCAGTGCACGTAATCAGCAAAAAGGTGAAATATTTTCAATAACTCAGCAAACAACAACAACAACAATACAACCACGTCCGAGATAATGAATGATATTTCGAAAATGTGAAATTAAAATCAAAATCAAAATGTAATTTATGTGGTGCGTTGCGGTGCGTCGTGGTGCTCCCCGTACGAACCATGCTACGTAGGCATAACGCGTTCAGCTCTATGGAGTCGGGCTGAATCGAGGAGCGTCAATTTAATCATTTTGATGAAATTGTTTAAATTAAAAAGAAAGTAGGATCGTCTCGTACTATACTTGCCATTGCCACCACACGCTACGCCCACTGGCATGAGGCCTGGCATGAGGCCTCGCTGCCTCTGAAACAGTACGCATTTATTCATGAAACTGGTGTAAAAATCCATCCATCAATTTATTCATTACAATGAAATTATGTCGAATTTATATGCACCCCACTGGTGAATGGGCGGTTGATTTGGAAGAGCAAGTGACAAGCGGGCCCAGCGCGGCTTGACTGACACCCCGCAATTGCCATCACAACCATAATGACTTTGGCCACATGTTCTTCCTTGGCTCATTGCTCGAGCATTTCTGCTGCTGCTCAGCGACATTGTAGAAAATCACCGCACAATAAAAATCTATAATAATAATAAAAGGACATGCTGCTGTTTGCTACTGTCATACCCTTCCTCCCGGCAGCGCCAACAACGTTGTCAGCCTACTTTGACTATGCAAAGCATTTGGTAATTTGGTGCAGTCGCCAGCCAGCCAGGAAGGAAGGAAGCGCATCAATGGTGGTTGCTGAGTGTTCAGCTGAAATTGCTAATAAAGCGCAGGGTGCGCGGCGTCGCTTCGTTCGTCTTCTTGGCACTGCTCATGTCCTGCTGTGCTAAGCGGCGTTTAGCTTTGCGGTGGCAATGTCGACAGTTGACAGTGGCTGGGGCATATGATACAAATATATAACTACGAGTAGCACCAAATAGAATCGTCGAATGCCAACTTTGATGGCATCGCTTTGATTTATTCCGCTTCATTCGCGCTCAACGTCGTTGCTGTGCTTTTGCTGCCGTGGCTCTGAATCTTTTAATAAGATTGATTTTATTGCATTTCACGCTGCGGGGGCGAACAGGGGGCAATGATAATGTCTTTGTTACTGCTGTTGGTAAAGTCAAAGGGTTAATAAGTTCTATGCCCGCTGTTTAAGCGCTCTATTAGTGTATCTGCTTGTGTGGGTGATGGAGCATTTAGCTTGATATGAACTTTCTCCTTCCTACAGCGGCTCTGTAAGGCCAACTGTGTAAATGTTTGCGTTTTGCCATTTATTTTTGTTTAACTTTAATTTGGGACTGAGGGCCTTACCAAATTAGCAATAAAATTGTTGGCGTGAAGTATTTTGCTATTGTAAAGTGTTGGCAGTTACGACATGAAGAATGAAAAGTTGAAAGAAACGAAGAATCTTCTTGCATTAAGAGAGGCGCACAGAACTCATGTATAAAGCAAGTAGACGCATTCTCATAAAAATCGACGCCATTAACTTCTTGGCGTAATTAATGCCTAGCCTAATTATTGTTAATCACGCTCAAGAAACAAACGAAATTAAAGTAAAAGAAGAAAATATGCCAAGGAACAGAAGATATATGAGCTTCAATTAAAATCAGCAATATGCCAAAGAAGCTGATGACATCGTTATACACACGCACACGCACACGCACACGCACACTCACATACACATACACATACATCACAACATCTTACTCCTGACTGCCATTTAGCAAATGTTGCGTACCCGAAAAACCCTTCTTAGTGCTGCCAACCAACCAGAGCCAACCCAGGCGAACACTCGACTTCTGTGCTGCTAGTGAACCAGGCAGTCAACCAGTCAGTCAACCAGGCAGCAAAGTCGAAGAAGCGCGAGCGAAGAGCTGAGCTAGCTATCATTCCCCATCATTTGCTTTGTCAGTGCGCTTCATCTTCATCATTATTATTATGCGTAGTGTCCTTGTTGCTTGTTTGCTTCTTCTGCAATTTCTTACATACATATTTCGCCATAACGCTCCACTACGCCCCTTTCGCTACATAATTCGTCTAGGTACTTGTCTTTCTTAACTCATTGCGTTGGCAATAAATCTTGTGCCTGCTTCTTATCTTCAAACATTCGCACAAACGCACACTACATACACACGCTCACAGATACAATTTCGCAAAGCTACAGTTTTGCTCTGCCTGTCATGTCAGTCAGTAGTTTGTCGTTCAACGCTAGTCGCTTTGGCTCTCTTGGCAACATCTTTCATTCTTGCTTGTATGTCATTCTGGTGGACCGCATTGCCTTCGTTAGCCAGATTTTTGCACCACTTTGCTACACTCACACATATTCAAGGTGATGTGCCGTTACTTATTGTACATTTCACCCTTTCTTACATAATGTATTTCTTAGATTTGCTTATATATTTGATATATGACGTGTACACAATCATTTCTGATTAGCGAAGTGAAACGTCAAATTAAGGACTTGGAATTTTTAGTAAAGAAAATATATTGTAACAGCAAAGTGGCGGCGCATAATGGTGGAAACGAAAGCCGAATACGAAAGGAGTAATACTCTTGACTCTAGAAGAATCCATAATTCTGCCATGGATTTGTTTTGGATTACGATCTAGGCATCCTAACACTGACTATTCTATACTGCGAGCCTTTGGCGCGCTCTGTTGAAATTTCAAAGCATCAAGAAATCTTAATCATTTTTGTTAGAGATGAAGAAGCAGCTCTCTTTTAATAAAAAGTTTATTTGAAGTTGTATAATTGATGACTTTAATCTGAAAAAATTATATCACTCAAATGGCCACCTCCCGTCTTACGACATTTGGAATTGTTGCTCTCAAAACATTTGACTCCACACCAAGCAGTCACTGTGCGCCGCTGCAATGGCTCTTCATATCATGTGGGTTCTCGGTGAAACGCACATTTTGCTTGTTTACATTATAATTTTCGTTACGAAATCAATCTCAAAATTATGAAATGAGCAGTGACAATAATTCGACATTCTTCAGGTGTGTATCGCTCCTTGCTTGTTGACAACTATTCTCTATCTGTCTACAACATACAAAAATTAAGGCACGTTCATTTAATGACATTACTTTTGCGCCAACCTCTACTGAGAGATCGAAACTATTGCAATCTCCTGTTGTTGGTTTATGGTAGGTATATATATAGATATATATACATATGTGGAGCTGTAGATGACAAAAGTAAAACTTTCTTCTTAAAACCTGGGAATTATTACCGTACAATATAGCTAACCCATATGGCTATATAAGGTCTCTGGGCAGCTATATACGCAATCACTGATGCTTTACTCGGCTTATTACAAACTATAAATATTATATTATATAATAGTTTTTAAGTTTAAAACTATGCCAAGTGGAGGACAAAGAGACAGCGAGAATTCCAGTCCCAGTCCCAGTTTTGTTTTGTTTTTTTGTTTTGAAAATTCACTCCCTTTCGGCGGTTCTGTGGAAGATTCGAGTTTGTTACATTAGATCTTCATACAAGCAACCTTCTTTCTGAGACCGGGATATCTTCGATGCATGCGAACATAATCCTCGAACAATGGTACAGCATCCCGTCTCTTTTCAGCTTACTCGTGTCCAATTCGTACAGCTATTACTGCTGGTCATAACCGACTTGAACGCATTAGGCAGCTCTATAAAATTCAGCAACCTATACTCAGTGACTGAGAGAGATAACACTTTGTTCTGATTCAATAATAATTCCAAAATATTGCAGAAAAAATATCCGACATCAAAACTCAATGCCCCAATTCAGATTGAAATTATGAAATTTTATTTCTTTAGGGACTATCAAAATGGAAATGGGAGCGCACACACAAGCGCGAATTGTGTGTAATATAAAAGAGACAATAAATGAATTTATGGCTTATTAGAGCCAACCCGAAATGCATGAGGCCAGACTCAATATTAAACAAATAAAAACGACGACAAATACGCATTTAACGAGGAAGACAATAAACCAAAAGCGAACATGTCCTTTTTATGGCTCGAAATGCGAATGCGGATAGCCGAGTGAAGACATTTGGCGAGGGATTTTTGGGATGGCAAAATTTTGACCTAAAAAATCATAAAAACCAAAATGAAAATGAAAATGAAAATTGTAATCAAGCGCAAAAAGTTTACGACCAAACACGGAGAGCGGAGCAAAATTTCTAATATTGTATTAACCAAAGCAAAATAAAATAAAACAGAACCAAACAAAACAAAGTGTAGCTTAGCAAGGACAAGACAGGACGAAGAAGCGCCAACAAGAATGCACAACTCGACGGCGAAGGCGAAGGCGATGGCGATGGCGATGGCGACGGCGCAGCATTCTAAGGCTACACGTTCTCTTATGGCTTTTTAATAGGTTTTTGTCTTGTAGGTAACACCGCTTACTGTTCTCTTGACCCCCGTTGCAGTATATCTGCCACTGTGTAGTATATAGAAAAATAAAATGGCGGCCATTAAAAGAATGTTACGACTTGTAAGACCAACTGACTCTGGCCCCAACCAACGACCAATATTGAGGTCATATATGCATGTGTTGGCTTATTGAGGTGGCAAAGGCGAGCTAACGAATTATATAAACTCTGACGCTAAATAAAAGACACATAAAAATATTTTACGAGCCTAGGCAACCAAGAGGTAAACTGAAAGAAAATGCAATAAAAATCGTAGAACAAATAAAATTTGACAATTTTGTCGTATCGCAAGCGCCGTAGTGTGTGTGTGTGTGTCAGTAGTAGTAGTAGTAGTAGAAGGTGACAATAAAAAGTATATAAATAAGTAAATAAATAAATAAAATGGTTTTTTACAGTAAATAAATAAATAAGTTAAAAGCAGCGAATTGCTAAAGCGCAAATTTTAATTTAGTTAAAAGGCATCAATGACACTCATTAAATCGCTTCGAAGCGGTTACTTTTTACTCTAAATAAAGTGTAAAAGGAATCTTTAAAAATGCGCGCAAACAAAAGGCAAATAAATGAATAAATAAAAAAAATTTAACAAAAACGTTTACTTCGTCTACGCCAAAGTTGCGACACTCTACGCTCAACAAAAAATTGTCAGCCAACATTCATTAGTTCGCCTATACAACTATAAGTGGTCACTTTAGATACTGCAGTTCAATACTGAGACTCCAAAAAAAAAGTCTCTCTATGTTCCTGTGTTTTGGAGTACACAAAGTTATTACAATATTAATTTGACGTAGATTTAATAAGTGGTCGCTTTACAAGTGCATAAAGCAATTGAACAAATATACCTCTTTAACTTAGAATGATTTGAGTTAGAGCGCATATGTATGTAAACACATTTTAAAGCAGTCGAACGCACAAAGCGATTTAACGAAGCACACATTTAAAACCCATCACTATTCCGATCGCTTTCGGATGCGGCTCTTTCACTTCTTTATTTTTTTTAATCCGACAAATGTGTTATGCAGTTTACTGCGATAAGTGTTATAAAAATTATAAATTATAAAAAATAAGGATTCGGCTGTCTTGTTTCGTGCAGAGTTGCCATGTGGTGTAACTATTTTGCTTTATTAAATCATTGTACATTTTATTTTATGCAATGTGAAATTTTAAAAATAATTTATTCTGAAGCTTAAGCCATATTACAACTTATGCGCATGACAACTTCGCACTAGTAAATTAACACAAAGTTTAAATAAGAAGAAGAAGAAGAAAAAGAATAATAACGCAACAAAGATGCACATGTAAACACTTAAAAATGAGTGTACTAAGTCAAACCGATTTGAGTTAAACCGCTTATAGCTGTCATATAAACGTGGTGATAGTCCCATGAATTCGTATCGGAGCTACACGATCCAGTAATCCCAGGGTCTGCGTTTATATGCCTAAAGTACAATCTATGCCACGTCAGAAAAGAAAAAAAAGTTATAACCGTAATAGATATGGGCTCGTTGGTGGCACCGCTCCTAATGAATGGTGCAGGATGGTTTCGAGTAATGTGTAGAGTGTGGTATGGATAAGAAACTGAGGAACTATTTTTCATACTCACACATGGAAAGTGGGCTATAAAGACGGAAATGGCCAACTCAAGTCGCCTGGACGAGATCAAGCGTAAGAGTATATATACTTTATATAGCCTGCGATGTCTCTTTTACAGTGGTACAAACTCCATGACAAAGCTATCATGCCCTTCAGTGCGTGAAGAGTATAAAAAACAAAGGAAGTGAAAGCTTTGCATTCGCCATCAAGCTGTGTTGGGGGGTGAACAAGAAAAGCAAGTGCGCACGTAAGCAGCACCCCCCAAAGAAGCTCACAAATAAAGGCACGCACACTTAAATACACCCACTAGGCCAACGAGTACATCGTATACCAGTTCGCAATGATTATTTTGGGTTTTGTCATTTCAATTCGCATTATCCTTTGCACTTATTTTACTTCTACCTATCCGACCTCCTCTTGCCGCAATTGCTCTACTCGTGCAATAGCTTTGTATCTTTTTGTTGCGCCAAACCGCCCAAGTATTGTACAATTGTACTCGTGTGTGTGTGTGTTTTGTTGTTGCCATTGTGCAAATAAAATATGTCACGTTTCTCCCACCCCCAACCGAGCGGCAACTACTCTGCCTGCCTCGCCCGCCTACATACTATCTAACGCATTCACTACTTTTTTCTGTGTGCGCGCATTCGTTTGTTACACGACCCCCCACCCCCACCTCCTCCATCGAACAACCACTGCTCAACACCCTATTTAACTGCGACTTCCACTTCGAATGCGACTTCGCCTTTTTGCAGTTTGCTTAGGTAACCTTTTGTTGTTGCCCACTGTGTGCTTTGCTTGTGTGTGCCGTGCCCTTCGTGCTTATTGTACGTTCATTATGGGTCTCTGGGTTCGGCTTTACAAAATGAAAATCGCATTTAACATTGTGAGCGTATGTGTGTGTCTTTTACACGAGTATGTGCATGCCACAAAGAGTTCGAATCTCAGTGAACGCCCTCCGCCACCACACTCCACATTCAGGAGTTCTTTTCTCCTTCTGTTGTCATAACAATAATTTGAGTTTGTTCTTTTATGCGTCATTTTACCCATTTACCCATTCACATAATGAGATGTCTTTGATGCGATATGCGATTTCTTGACTTTTGTATTGTATTGCTTGCGTTTATTGGCTCTCTTGAAGGGTTCGCTTTATATGCTCTGTAAATGAACGATATCGAAAGCAAACGATCGAGGGGATTTCCGTGCTGGATGCATGCATGCGTTATTTGAAGTGAAGAGAGTTATCAAACGGGACTCAGTATATAGTACAGTATTACAGAAACCTCAGCAAAGCTTGTAGAATGTATTGTTGCTGCCTTCTGCGATCCGTCTACTGCTGCGATTTTCACGTTGATCTTCGTTGACTTTTTTGATTTTTATTTTCATTCGAATATTTCAACATTTCGACTTTGTACAGTTTGAGCAGCACTGCCCGCAAACTCAATTCTCAGAGGCTACTTTGTTTTTCTGTTTTATTTGTATCCATACAATTTGAGAAGCATCTTAATATTTAGCGAGATCGACTATTTCTTCGCATCAAACTTAGTCATAAACGTACTCCAAGCTGACATCAATCCATGCTCCAGTTTTCAGTTTTCATGGTGCTCGGTCAAACGGTGTCGGATTCCATGGCGATCCAACAAGCAAACATTCTTTTTATATATATATATATATATATATATATATATAGATAGCTAATATGTATCAAGCCAAATACATGAGTTCAAATTAGTTCTGGAAGTACAGGGTGTGTCATGTTAGGTAGACATATCTTTAACAAGAAAACTGTAAACGTCTATTGATAGCATGTGTTTGAAGCATCACTCTTGCAACATGTTGGAGAAGTACATAGCAATAGGAACCGCTGAAATTGTTCAGCTGTACATTCAAAAAAAATTCTCAATTGTAAAAACTCAATGGGCGAGGAGATAAAAATAATTTGTGTGCCTTCACTGAACCCAAATTATTAAGGGGGTACTTCTTTATGAAACAAAAAAGAGACAGTGCGGATTTGTGCGGTTAGTGTGGTTTATCGAGGAGCACTCCCGGGGTTCAACAACATGGCATTATTGAACATTATTCTGCTTATTCGCTTGATATCAAAACTTAATCTTTTGACTGGCCTTCGCGTTCACCTAATTTGTCAACGCCGCCGCATTTCCTCTGAGGTACTTGAAATTGAACGTTTACATTAATAAGCCAAGTGGAACTTAAGACCAATTTCCACCAGAAAATAACCGCCATAACTGTCGAAGTATTGTCAAATGCAATGGAGAAAAAAGCTGGCTGAAAAAAGCGCTCATTACGCCATTCGAGTTCGGGGTTACCATTTTCGCGATAGCATATTCAAAAAGTGATGTAATCAAATCTGCTTAAAGGAAATCAAATGTTCTCACACTTAGAGAGTGAAAAAGTTCTTCTTTCATGCCAGCTTTTTTCTTTAGCAATGAGTGCATCTAATATGGCCAACCCTGTATATACCTGGTTGGATGGCTCGACGGTAGGCTGATGCAATAAGTGTGAGAAATTATATTTTTCTAATAGCTTGTTGAGTTTTTAGTATTTTCTTGTTTAAACCTTACCCAGTATTTTCTTTATGCCGAGTTCCTCTTACCATAGTATTACTTTCATTGTATAGCTAAGCAACTCAGTAGGAAGATATGTCGGCACACTCTCTTGGATAGTACTCTCTCTTTCTCATTTGTTTTGCTTTATTAATTTTTTATAAAATTTTTTTTTTGTATTTTGGCAGTTTTCTCAGCAAAATAAAATTGGAAGTTTTAAGACTTTTCGCATATGTAATTAATTATGTTCAATGAATGCTGTAAGGGTATATGCTTGCGCCTCTTTCATGTGTAATTTTGACCTTATAAGCTTTCCAGTACTTCATGGTTCTTCATGAAAGTATCTCAGTGTTTGATAAATCCAAGTCAGTTGGGGCCATAACACTATAGGCTTGCCTTCTCTTTACTACCGTCTTTGTTTTTATGTTGAACTTGAACTCTGAAGCAGCACACCCTGTCACTGTTTGCAACACTTTCACTGACTTTACTATTTTACAACCTAAGAAATCTCAAACTACACTCAACAAAACTGGCACATATTCGCACATTAATGTTAACAAGCAAAGACGCACGCACACTCATGAGAATATGCAATCATGTGAGTGCCTTTAGGCAGGATAAAAATACGGATTTAACATAATCTACAATACATTAGCGGTAGCTTTGCGCTGGCTTCCAATTCAATTCTTTGGGTATCTCAACGAAATCCATGTAAATTACAATTTGGCACCTTTTTTGTCTTTCAAAGCGAAATCGAAATTGTGTGTGTAGCGCCCCGTCCGGACGACATGCTCGTAGTTAAAAGTGCCAACTTGATTAGGAAATATTCTTAACGCGGCAATAGAAGTGAAGCCGCACGAGGCACTGAAGCTTGCAGAAGCCATTGGCTTTGGCAACGAACAAAAGGAAACAACATAAAAGGCAAACGAAGAAACGGAATAAGAAGATGAAGGAGAAGAAACAGATGCAAAAGTTAGAGAACTAAGTCAAAGCGATTTGTGGCAGTTTTGCGAGCACACAGTAAACGCATTCAAACGCAACTGCCAAAGTCAAAGGTACAATAACCCGTTATGTTATGGCAGCTACCGCGAATGCCTGAGTAAGTGAGTGAGTGAGTGAGTGAGTGAGCAGCAGGTTGTCTTTTTTTGTTTAATTTTACTTTTGCGTTTGCTGCAGTAACGCCAAACAAGTAAAGAACGAACGAAACTAAAATGCCAAAGTGTGTCTGTGTGTGTGTGTGTGAGTGTGTGCCACATGTATCTACGATCCAGCTTTCGAGGTTGCTTAGGTGTGATTTAGTTCAGTATGCGCGAATATGGCGGCGATAATTCTTTAAAAATTGGAAATTGCTTTCCAATCGATTTCGCATATGCTATAAAAGGAGGTACAAAAAAAAAACATATATATATATATATTTATATAGTTGCGCATAAACTCTGAAAAATATTTTGCTGTGCTCGTTTGTGCAAAATCTTTCGCCACACCTTTTTCGCTCACATCTCAGTTTTTCGCGAGTTTCGACGATTTTATTTGGTAGTTGTAGTTGCTGCATGACTAAAAGCGTTGGTTATGAATATTTTGGCGAGATTTGGCGTTATTTTTCACCTGAGTGCAGCTTTGCAAAAGGATTTGAATCAAATCGCGGCGCAAGACAAATAAAAAATACAATAAAAATATATAAATAAAAATAAAAGCAACTGTATAGTGATTTGTAGATAGCATATTTTATTGCTGCAAAGTATAAAAACTGTTTTCCTTTACTCTGCTTTCTTGCCTTCCTCCAGGCTCACACAAAACTGTCGAAATTTCGTTGCTGCGTGTGGAAGCGTCGATAACGATTGATGCTGCGCGCCTTAGTGCTGAACACTGTACACGCATGCCATGTGATCAGAACAACCATGATGCTGAATATGATTATCGCAAGGAGCAGCAATGCCCAATGGTAGTAGCAGGATGCGGTCACAGGACGGCGCAGCCAGCTGCTCAAGCACAGTTCGGGTGTACAGCTACCGTTCGGCATAGTTACACAGCCAATGGGGCACATTTGTCCAGCAGTGGCACTTGCAACGCTAACGGTACAGTTTACTTTCAGCCAGTCCGCAGCAACAAGAAACGGTTCATGTAGAATGCCTAAGAGCGCAAACTGCAACAACAGCAAACAGTAGGCACACATCTGAATTGTGTGTCTTTTCCTTTTTTTGTGGATGCGAATTTGCACAGTTGAGAATTATTTTGATTTAAATTTTTAATTATTTTGCCAAAAGAAATTCTGTGAATTTTTTCCGAGCACGAATTTCTGAGCAGTTTGGCAATTCTTGCTTTAATTTTAATTCTTAAAATTGAAAAGTTTCAACATTCAAAAATTGTGAAAATAATCTATCTACTGTCTATCTATCTATCTATCTATAATATATATATATATATATATATATATATATAAATCAAACGCGTTGGGCATTTGTTTGTTAGAAACGGGTGTTCTCAGCATCCATAAGGGCTATCGAGCTCAAATTTAGACCATGGGTTCTGTTTGAGCTTTTATCGGCTTTGTTCTAGGCACAGAGTTCTCATTCAAATTTTGGAGAATCTTTTGCACTGTTTCACTTTTGCCCTTTTTGTTTACAGTATTAATATTTCGCTTTGTCATTTACCATTTACTAATACAGTTTTAAAGTCATTGCGATTTTATATATAGATTGTAGGTAAAGTGAAAATTTATGAAGATTTTCATTAATAACACACAACTGTTTAATTAATTTGTCACCTAGCAATACTAACCAATACACAAACGTTCTTTGAGGGCAAAACAACATTTGCCGGATCTAGCTAGTATATATAAAATATTGTGTGTGTGTCTGTCTGAAGTCGATAGACTCCAACAACGTTTGACCGAACACCATGAAAATTGGTACAAATGTATATGGATGTCATAGTATTTCTAGTTTTTTTATACAAATTTATGGACACAATAATAAGTGCTTTTTTTAAACTATGCTCGCATTTTATATTTGCTACTCTCCCGAAGGATATCAAGCGTTTTTTCAGTTGAGAATGACATGTGCGTTGTTGTACAAGTTATGAAGAAGTTGATTCGATTATTAATAATTATTTTAGTGCAAAAGGACAGTTAGTCCTTGGGTGATCTGAGGCGCAAATCTAGCTGTAGGCTATTTTCAAATTGATTTCATGAGATTCAAGCCGAACATACAGCCTATTCAGCCTTGAGTCGCCAACTCAGGATTTTAAATAATTTGGAAATTTGATTTTGATGTTGTGCCCCAGAGTTCGATGCCATAAGTCCATACGGGCTTAAGAGTAGGAATTTATTTCTTGTATTTAGTTTAAAGTACCAGTTAGTTTTTCACATAGGTCTAGTGTATCGGAATTTCATTAGTTATAGTTGCATTTAATACCCTGAATATCCGGCATTATTCTCAATGACATTTTTTATGCTTGTGAACATAGCCGATATTCGACAACAGATCAAACTTCTCAGATATTTTCCCATAACTGCGTCTTATATTGGCTAATCGTCTTTGAACTTTCAGGTTTAAGTTTGCCGCAGACGTTTTCAATATGCTTGAGAACCGGGGATTGACTTGTCCACCCAAAGACGTGCACATTACACTCTTCGAATCAAACGCGATAAATGTTTTATATCATTGTGCTGCTGAAATGCTGAAAGGTCCACAAAAGCGGTACGAACGTTTCTTTGCACATTTTTATCAAACAAATTAAATTTTGTTTTGCGCACCTTGTGATCCACACTGGGATTTATGAACCAATGCAAAGTTTTTTCAACTTGAAATTTGTAGTCCTATAGCAGAGGGGGTTTGTGGAGTATCCTACCGCTTACTAATCATTGTCGAACGGTTCGTAATGAGGCACTATTTCTAATTTCATTAGCAATTATTCTAGTTGATTTGAACGTGTCGCATTAACGACTAGGAATGAAGATTGGTTAGGTGCCCCAAACGTTTCAATGTTTTTTTCCGGTTTGAGGAGCTCTGTAACGAAATTTCCTGAGCGGCAATGAATTTGTATGTTTTTCCTTCATCGCGAAGTTGACTTACCAATCTTTTCGCCTCTGCACTCTAGTAAAGTGCACAATGCACATATAATTATTACAACATGCTAGCTATCATTTAGTCATCATTTAGATCATTGTTACTGCGTTGTCTTGGAACTTTTATAGGTTCATTTTAACGCACTGTGATCGCAGTTTGTCTATTGCGTAGAAATTTATTCTTGTCATAAACTTGAGTATCTGATTTGACTGTTTCATGTTCAAAATCTTAAATGGCCCCCTACCTGTCTCCTCAAACTGGCTTAGTTGTAAAGGTATATGATGTTTGATTACTTTGATGTCCTCCTCAGTCTTTTCGTCATAATATGAGGTCGTCAGTTGAGACATCTGTAAGAAGCGAGTCTCAGAAGCTTTACAATGGGACTCTTAGCAAGCATAGCTTTGAATGATGGCGTCGTGCCTATTTGATAAATATTGAAGCGGCTTAAGTAGTCTACGATTATCGTATTAACGTAGTCGTATTTGGAGCACTTATTAAAAACGCTTTCTTGCCACAAATAATGTTGAATTATGAATGCATTCAGTTGTCAAATTAATTACAATAATTTGAATTGCAAGTAAAGCGACGAGTTTTAATGCATTCACAAATATGCAGTGCACCAATGATTTGCTAATAGTGAAATCCAATAAGAATATAGCAGCGGGTGCGTGTTACGCGAAATCGGAATATCAAAGTGATTTTAATGTAATACGTGATTTTGCATAATTATAAAGTTAATAATTAAAAATTTCAAGCCGAAATGAAAGTATTAAATTTTAATGCGAAGGCGGCAAAATGTGCTGCAAGCTGCTCTGCGTGACTGGGATGGTTCGCAAAGCGGCAGTGGCGGGGCAGCAATAGCAAACCAAATCTAATTGCCGCATGTTGCACGCATTCAGTTGTGTGCATGTGTGTGTGAGTATGGCATTTACAAAAGGACTTAAGCAAATAAGACTGCCCAAACCAGGAAACTAATGCGCAAATATTAGCGCACACGCACACATGCGGCGCTGCATATGTTGTTGTTGTTGCAATAAGCAATCAATTATTATTATTGAATTTAGACGCGGTTTTGGCGCGATTTAAGGCCCACCTGCACCGCTCACCGTGCTCGCATTTGAGGTGAGCGTACATTGCAACAATTGCAATTGCAATTGCAACACCAACGGCAACTAATGCGACTAATGAGAATTTAGGTATTTGCGCTGTTGCACATTACCCTGCATATGTATCTCTGCTGCACACAAATGCATTTGAGCATAAAATAATTAACATAAATCTTCGCTGCTTTGATTAGCACCGCACCGCACACAGCCATGACAGCCATATGCGGCCCTTTTGGCTGGGGGCTGCACACACACACACCGCTAAACTTGAGCTACAAATAATATAATACTTATATTAAGTATTTTTAATCAGATTGCTTATTTTTATTCCATTATATTTTTTTTATATCAGACTAGCAAGAGGCCAGCCGCTGCTCGTGATTTGGAACACACTAAATAGATTTTATCGTTTTCAATGGACTAACGTTATGATCACAGCCATACTAAATAAAGCCAAACTAAACTTCCAATTTGAGTTAAACTTTTTTTTATTATTTTTCTTTGACAGACTTTCGATTTCAAATCTAATATACATATCAACGGAAAACTGATGCAGCAATATTGATGTTATACAAAGAGTTGTAGGGTATGTCTCAAATTTTCGGCTTGACTATCGCATAAAACTTCACATACAAAGATTCTCCATAATGACATCCATATATGTATCAATTGTCATGCTGTTCGGCCAAACGGTGTCGAGGCTTATAAGCTTCAGTAAAGACAAACAAAAAACAAGCATCGATTTATATTTATAGATTTTCCGTACAATTAGGAAAAATTTAACGACTTTGTGATTGAAATAAAATTTTGTTTAAGTCTCTGTTGCTTCTTTTCTAGTTCAAATTAAAATTACTCGTAATTAGCATTCAGCTGGTAACAGATACTTGCCTTTCAAATTCGCTGTCTGCTCAGGTACTAGACCTACTATCGAATGATTTCAGTATCATTGTATATAATATATATATATATATATATATTGTTAAAAGAGTTTTCAAAATCAGCTGGGAAAATCAGCCACAAATAGCACAATTTTAAATGCTATTTTGATAACCTCTGTATTTTGCGCTTTTTATCTTGACTAGCCTTCTCCCAGACGTTGAAATTCAATCATAAGAGGAAAGTAATGACGTTTTACTTATATAGTTGCCACGTACATTTCTCTTTCTATCTTACATGTCTCTTCTTACGACCACAATATCTAACTAATTTTATTAAAATTATTATATTGTGCACAGCTGCAAATGAAAATCTGCCAAATGGTAAATTTTATATCAAAATCGCTTATATGGTTTAGATGTAAAATAATGGTAAAGAAAATGTCTTGGCCTATTTATATATACATTCTGTACTTGAAACAATACAAGTGACAAATGAAAGCCAAGCATTTTTCAAAGTCTTATGTTCTTTCAATGTAAGCCTAATCTTGTGTTTATGTTTAAGGTAATAAATCATATCTAGGCGAATTTTCGTTTTCAAGTGCTTTAAAATTTGGAGATTGCCGAAGTGAAGATGTTTGCTCTCATAGACATTACAGAAAAAAGATAATAAATATCGATGACAAATTATATGATCTTGGCGGCAGTTAAAAATTGCAAAACGTGAGCTTAAGGTCTCGAGAACTTTGGCTATCGCTAATTCGGTACTTTAGTAATGGTACCTTCTTCTTCTTTAAACTGTGACCTAATAACATAGCACAGGATCTGGCAACATGGCTTGTTTGGCTCTCCACTGAATGAGATCCATGACCAATCTGACCATGACCAATCCATGAGCATTCTTCTCACTTTATGAACTTCTGTCTTAAAACCTTGAATGACACGAACTTTACATGGATGACAATGCAAGTACAGATGCAAACAGTGCCAAAATATGCAATAGGAAAGACAAATGCTGATCATATCATGGAATTGTGAAAATGGAGACTAATCACATTTTTGTACACAGCCTAACTTGTTATCAATTCTTAGAACAGGATGAATGTATTACTAATGGTTGGGGACTTAACGGACCACTGTCCGATAGGCATGTCTTTCGGTTAAGCTTAAATCGTCAGCTCATCTAATGACCATTGCGCTTTCTTTACTTGTACAGCAACTTCCACCAATGCGTGTAATACGAGGGGGTAATTTTGAAGTTATCCTCGCAATAGAAAGAAGTCATAAAATAAAATGAGATATATTTGACCTAAATCGGTCTACACAATTCTTATTAAATAAAATTTGAAATTAGGGTAAAAATAATAAAAATAATTGATTTCTTGTTACTCATGAGCATTCAATATTAATTTCTTGCTACACTCCATCACAAATTTAGAATAGCTTTAGCCGGGTGTAGCAGATAATATTAGCCTACAATATTTCCGGTTAATATGTAATCGAAGTTGCTGGGCTCTTCTCTGCTGGACCTAATTTTTGCCCTTTGCAATAAATGACATATACGCAGTGAAATAGTCGTTACATCTCGCTAGCTAGCTAGAATTGTATAATAAAGTAACCCCACCGATTTCACCTGATATGAGTACTTTCCTTATAAAATTATCACTGGCAATACGTACATAGATACACGTACAAATGCAAACACAATAGAGCATACGCTAACTATAATTTAATAATTGTTAGCGCTGTTTTGAGATTAGTTTTGCTGGTTTCTAATTGTGGAAAATCTGCTTTTGGTTTTGTGGAGCGCAGCAAATCGCCTGAAATTGGATTGGGACAATTTAGTCGACTGTTGTTGTTATTAGGCGTTAATTATTTTGAATTACCACAAATTATTGTATGCGAGATTGGATTAACAAGCTCAGTTCATTTGTCTCTGTGTGTGTGTGTGTGTATAATTCGGCTATATATACAAATGTATCTATAGCTGCACATGTAATTCAAATGCTCAAGAGCTCGATGTTAATAAAACAATGCAAACGAAAATTGATTTCAATATTTAATACGGTATTTCTTTTTGATAGTAGCGCTCGAAAACTGCCAAAGTGAGATATACGAGTAAAAGCTTTTCACAGTTACAATTGAACAGATACGATGCAGCTGGCTGTCTGCCGATATCGTCATGAATATGATGCATCTACGGCATAAGCGCATCTATTAAAATATGAAAGCGAGGCAAGCAATGAAAAAAGGATAACATTGCAAATTGAAATCATGTCATAACGCTGAAGCAAGAGTTTTCAACTTGCCGCTTCACACATGCCTATCCAATGTATAGGGTGCACCTGTATCTGTAGCTCAATGCAATATGCTTGGCATCGTTGCATGTGCGAGTGAGTATGCCTCATGTTCAATACAACACGTTTGTAGCTGTCAAATCATATTTTAATCTGTTTTGATTGTTGACGTTTGTGCAGGGGATTTGGTTTCGGCATTGCTCAAGTGAAAAGAGCAAAATTGAATTTTATTTATTAAAAATGCGAAAAAATGCGAATGCGAGAAATAGTGTGAGAATAAAAGGAAGAAGAAGTCAATCTGAAATGAAATTGTCAGCTCAGATTTTGATAGGGTCTGTGTGTGTGTGTGTTTGTGTTTGTGTGCGATATATAAGTTAAGCATTGAAATCCACTTTTTATGAGTTGGCTCCATACGCACACACGCGCATACGCGCACATACATTATTTGTTATTAAAAGAAATCAAGCGTTGCGAAGCGACATGTGGGAGGCGAGTATGCTAGTGTGGTGTAGTAACACGTTTATCTTCTTATTTTATTTCATTTCATTTTTTTTTTTATTTATTTTTTTTATTTTTTTTTGTTGCTTGCGACAACAATCTTCAATATATGTTGGATCAAGAGTGACTTAAGCGCACGTAGATGGTGCTGTTTGGCACTGCTCTGCTCTACTCTGCTTAGCTCAATACACAGCTCAGTGCCGCTGTCGTCGACGCCATTGGATATTGTCAACATATTAGCTTCAAATTGCCAAAGTTCTTTGCCACACACATGCACACACACGCCCACACACGCACCGCCATTGTTTAATGCGGTGTTGCCAACTATTTCACCAAAAAGGCAAGCAACATCAGCAAGCACCCAACATCAAAGCTTAGCGCTACTTTGCTCATTTCTTTGGCACTTTTGCTTCTGCTTCTGCTTCTTCTTCTTCTTCTTCTGCTTCTGCTTCTGCATACATAACGGTTAGCCTTCGCCTTCGCTTTCGCCTTTGCAAATACGCGCTCTTTCACACTCTACCTCACTTGCTCGTTCATTCAGTTGGTGGTTGACTCCTTGGTTGGCTGGCTTTGCTGGCTGGTCGCTAGGAGTTGCTTCGTCGGTTGACATTCGTAAAATCTCAAAATCCCGAAGGTCGTTGCCAGGGATTTTCTTAGATTTTGTTAGATTTAAATGAATTAGTTGCGTGGACGATTGATTTTTTGACCTTTTTTCCTTGTGTGTTAGTACCAGAAATGCCCTTTCGCAGTGTGCAAACTAACTAACTAACTCAACTCACTTGGATTTGTATTGAGTTCGTCGCGGTTTTCGTCATATTTGCTTGCACTAATTTCGGGTTTTGATGTGATTAGTCATATCAGAGTAGCCCTACATATACAGTTATACATGTATGGCAGGCAGCATGTGTGCCATAGAATGAGTTAAGTTAACTATTTGTAGCACAAATTTTATGATTAAAGCAGCACCTCCGCCGTTGCGTTAGATTAATGTGTACAAATCTGTTACTTAAAAGGCTAATCAGGCAATTCTCACACTGCCAATTTCATCACTATATCACTGAATTTGTCAGAGCAACACATCCTCCAATATATTTAAATCATACATGGGAAATATGAAGCATTCATTCATAAATCGTCTATAACTTGTTTATATATAGTTTATATATTGTATATTGACACTTAACTAAGCTGGAAAGACCGTAGACAAAAAGAGCGTGACCAAATCAAAAGGCGAGCAAGAACACTGTACTGGCTGCTTAAGTCAAAATTAAATATATCACTAGAAATCAAGCTGTTATTAGATGAGCAAGTATTGAAGCTGAGCAGAAAATACCAAACCAAATTTTGTCAGCATTCGAACGATGGTGTGAATACATTATCATTACAAGAGCTAACTCGGTAACGAAGACTAAAAGGATGCGGCCAGTAAAGCTCACATGACAGACATTACTTTTTCATATTTAGGGTCTTCACGAAACGTCGTAAATGTGTTGTATATGTTATAAATGTTATATAGTATTTTTATAACGTTGTCAACAAACTGACCGTAGCTCCATACACAAATAATTTTAACAATGTCATAAACTAATCACATAATTGAATGTGATAAACGAATAACTCTGAGCGTCGACAACATCATTGTGAATTTTTATAATAATTGTGAATAGCAAGACTGCGCATTCATATGGTAATTGTGATAAAAAAAATGGCAGAGGTATGTTGCAAAGAGCTTGTGTTACGAATTTAATTCAATTTACAATTTATGGCATTTTCTGTAGTTGTTTCAATTAACTTCCTCTTCTCATTTGCTTTTGTCATTTTCAAATTGTTTGTTTACATTTGTGTATAGGACAATAGCTGATATGAACAGTTTATGATGTCAAAAAACGAAATGTAGCGTGTAATTTTATAACTTTATAAATTTCAAATATTTACGACGTTTCGTGAGGACACTTATTATTTACTTATTTAAGGATTATTAGAAATTGAAAGGTAAATAAAAACGCATTTAGTTTAATTGCAATAACAACACTACTTTTAAAAATTGATTCTCATAGTTAAAATTCACCCACAATATCAATTAAAATCTGTACTAAAGTCAATTTATATTTTATAACAGTCAATTTACTCACCTTTTGGAAATTTAAAAAAAAATTAAGTGTTATAGTTAATTAATAGTTATATTATCTTTTAAGTAGAGTAAAGCCGAAAAACAAAAAATAAAATTGGTAGTATATTTGTCTGTTTGATTGTCCGTTATGGACGCCGAAGCCGCTAGACCGATTTTGATGAAATTTTCAGGGAACCTCTAGAATAACCTTTGGATGATCCCTGTGAATTTTCATGCCAAGAAATCGTCGTATTCTCTAAATATTAAGACCAACTCAATTATCAGATGCTTTTCTAACTGTGCAGATACAAATAAAACACAAAAACAAAGCAGCATTTGAACATTGAGTTTACTGGCAGTGCTGCTCAAACTGTGCAAAGTCGAAATGTTCAAATATTCGAATGAAAAAAGATATAATCAAAATAGTGATGAATAGAAAATGCCACCCAAAAAGTCAAACACTGGAAGATCAACGAGAAAATCGCAGCAGTAGACAGAGCGCAGAGCTGCTAAAACATTCGAAGACCGTGACGCCCTTGCTAGTCTATGATATAAAACTTAGTAGCATCCAATCATTCGACGTGCTCATATATATATAAAAATCATAAATAACGCAACCAATACCTTTGCTTCCAATTAGCTGTCAACAGCTGTACATATTTTCTGTCCAGGTGAGAAAAACAATTTTACTTGGTGAAGACCCTCTGTCGAATGACCAGAACCATTTATCGATAATTGGCTTTGTCATTTTTCAGCCAATATCGAGTAGAGGATTAGGGGCAATCAAATCTAGTTAACTCATTTCTATCGATAGAGCACCAACTTCATGAGTTACTTTTATTTAAGGCTTCGATTTCCAGTCCATGCTTCATTCATTTGATTTATTGGCTCGTGGCATAGACAAAAATGAAATATGCTAAAAAATAATATATATCTTAAGACCGACCAACGCATTTAAAAAGCAGTATTAGTCTTAATAAATATACTAATTGTTAGGGCAGCTCATAAAGCAGGCAACCGAGACTGAGACCGACACTGAGTCTTAAGCATAATGAGAACTAATGCAGCTGCCGATACGCACACTGGGGGTGTTGACTTCCTCAAGACAAGACTTCCTCCATGCCTACGGCATCTTTCACTGGGCATTTGGGAAATCGATTGAAATTAACGCGGGCAAACGTAGTGAGAGACAATTAATATATGAGCAAATATGAGAATTTGAGTGCAGAAAAATTTGTGGCAACATAAAATGTGGCATAAGTCAATAGCAAATAAACGCGTGAGCCCGGAGCGAATTCCATGGAGCAGGATGAAAAGTGGAGTCCGAGAAAAAATGTGCAGCACAAAGAAGGCTTAAAAAAGCATCAAATTTCATATTCAAAATGGCAGTTTACATGGCCAGCATAATTTATAAATGTTGTCGCCGCTGCGGCAACAAAACAAGCTGAAAGCCACGCAAAGTGGCGCTTCGGGCCGGGGGTTGAGTACGGGGCAAACAGAGTGGCCACTGCAGTAAGCGAACGTGTCGGCACTCGTTCATTTTTGGTGTTTTTTGCAGGCTACAGTTTTTGTGCCTTTTCGTACAAACAGGACAATACTTTATATCTGAGCGGTAGGGTGGGGCAAAGAGTTGTTGCAATGGAAATATGTGCTTTACACTGAATACGAAATATGTTGCCACAAGCGATGCTATGCGATGCGATGGTTGTAGCAATGTGAGCCTATCATGTTCTCGTTGCGCGTTGAAAGGATTTCGAGTGCCGCATTCTGTGCCTATTATGGCAACGCGAGTGCGGAGGGAGAGCGGTGTGTCGAAAGGGATGTGGTAGGCTGTGCCTTGCCGCACTTGATTGGCTGCTGTTTTTGGAACGGTTTTGGTTGTGCAAAAGTGTTGACGACATTGAGGACACCAGGACGAGCACGAATACAACAATGCGGCCATGTACGATGAAATTTGCATTTCAAAATGGCACAAATAACAAAACAAAACAAAAAACAAACAAAAAAAAAAAATTAAAAAATTTAAAAAAAAACAAGCAAAAAGGATGAGAATGTGCACGAAACTGGCAACAGACAAAGGCACGTCCGAGCGTGCACAGAAGGACTCCAAGTCGCACGTAAGTGGTATTGGTACAACGGGCGCAACGTGACCACTTGAATATTGTCCATGCTGCTGGCGCACAAAGGACACCAAACCAAACTCCGCCCAACTCCAACCCAAACGGACTGCGCTCTATGAATTTATGAACATAATATAAATTTATTTTGCAACTCATGTTTTTCGTAGAGAAATCTTTAAAGAAAGGGCTGCCTGGCCAAACATTGTGCCTTTGTATTCGAGTGCCAGTGCAGGGTTGAAAGGAGCAAATGACAAAAGGATGGAAGCCTCAGTAAAACTGACGCTGTCAGCCTTTAGTTTATTTATGCGTTTGTAGCATGTTTAATGAAAATTTAAATGTTGAAATTATACTCAAAAGGCACGCCAGATAAACAGACCGGACGAAATTACATATATTGTGTACGATTCCCAATTCCGCTCAATAAAATTGAAAATTATAAAATGAAATCCAATAAAATAGCGTTTCAAGTAATGAAAAAAGTAAAGCAGTTCAATCGAAATAAGAAATCCACATGGAAAATGCTTCTTGGCCATTTTCATTTTGCATGAGTTTATTATGCAAATCTTTGCCCAGCTTGACCCGCGCTTAACTGGACCAAACTGCGTGCAAAAGACGCCTTTGTGTTTCAAGTTGTGCTTTTTTTGCATTCTTAAAAGATACAACAAAAAATATATTCGATTTAGATGCAAATTCATCAGATCCCAGCGATTTAGGTTTGTGTTGCTACCTTCTCTTTTAGTGCCACACGCAAATCTGGTCAGAAAGTTGCAATGGACAATGGACTCAGCAGTAGAATTTGTATTCAAATTGAATTTTTGCAATGTTGCAGAAATGTAAGGTACACAAAAAAGTAATAATTGTAATAATAATAATAATAAAAATAGAAGAAATATAAATAGAGATTTATCTGTATATATAAAATTGAATGTATGGCCGCTATAGACGCCGAAACCGCTGAATCGATTTTTTTGAAATTTTCAGGACAAGTCTACAATAGCCTGTCGAGTCATCCAACGCGCGTTAGTATACCTCGAAGTTCGGGTAAAAAAATAAATAAATAAATTGGAATATTTGTATGAAATCAATATTACTTCATCAGTTGTTAGTTGATAAATATGTCAAATTCGAAATCGAAAGTCTGTCAAAGAAAAATAATATAAAAAAAAGTTTAACTAAATCGAAAGTTTCGTACGCCAAATTCGTCGTTCACTAAACACGCTCTTTTTGTCTTTAATGTAACGAAACGGGTTTGGTGATAAGAAAACCGATGATCAATGCGCTTCATGCGACGTTACTCAAAGGAAAATCAAAGGTGACTAAGTTCTCATTCTCACAGCTTCAATAAAGCAATTTTCTTGCTAACACACCACTGAAATACTTGATTTTTGAATACGTTTATTGAATTTTAATTTTCTTTGCAACGCTAGTAAAAGAATAAAACTTAAAGATTTTCAATTAAATCTTATTAGAAATGGATTAGAATATCTGAGAAACGATTTTCTAACTTTTTTTTAACTTTTTCTTAACTTGAATTCACAATTTTCTCAATTCTTTTGCTTCATTCACATAACTCATAAATCCAATATTCATAAATAAAACATTTAAGACAAAAATATAAAATAAAAAACACCAAAAGAAAAGTTTCTGCATCCAAAACTTTTGTTGGGCGTCGCATGTAAACAAGCTCACAGTCGTTGTTCATATTTTTTGGCCAATGTATCTAAGCTTTGTTCCTTTTTGCCAATGAATAACTCTATCAAATGATGTACAAGTTAACACATTTGCCAAATAAATCTTGTTCAAAGTCCTAACGCCAAAATGCGAGCTACCAACAAGGAATAACAAAAAAAGTTCCGAATATGGGCAGAAATTCTCAAGTCGAGTTATTCAAAATTGCTATTAAATTGGCTGCGCTTTGTCGTGGCTTCTTTGTTGTGCGCTGCAATATAAAATGTTGGCTATATTGGCTGTATAGTTAATGATGTAGATAATTTAATAAAATAAGCAAATAATTAATAATGAATTAAAGTAAAATAAAAATAAATACATAAATAAATTAATACAAAAATAGACATAGGTAATAATAATAATATTGTATTGTATTGTATTATATCTACTAGTATATCGCATGAATACAGAATACAAAAGGTACTACAAAAGTCATGTCTCCGTATTAATATATAGATACTGCCTGTACATATGATATGTAATACATATCTATTATGTATAATAAGACTTCGGTTCCGGCCGTTTACACATTAGAGTTTAAGTCACAAGCGAACACATGCAATACAGAATGTACCATTATCTATATTGCCCTTTCCCAAGAACCATATCAAAGTCGCTGGCTCAATTACAAATCGCAACTGATACTTGTTTTTAAATACTTGTTATCAAAGTTAAATTTTCTCACCTGCATAAAAATTATTGAATGCACACCTTCAGAACAATACCTACCCAATCATATAGTTTTCATTAAAACATATTGACGTTAAGTAGGGTAAATGGTACGACAAAAATCATTTCTTTGTATTAATACATACTATAGATCTAGTTGGTATGCAAAGAGTTGAGAGTTGTGCTAAGTAGCGAAGTAATATTATAAAAAGTCGATTGAGAGTGAATGGCTATTTTATGAATTAATTATAGCCATATAATAAACAATTGCTTATACTAATACATATTTTTTCTATATCTTAATTTCTTAATTTGCTACTACCGTCAGATGATCTATCAGACATGTACATGTAATAAGTTTGTATTATTGATCAGTCATCCGTAATGCGGAATGGGTGAACTAGAGGGTGTAGTCTTTTGAGGCGTAGCGTTTGTCTGCTTATTTCCAGCAGTTTGATTGCTAGGTGTTTGACATGGTCCTCCAACCTAATGTTGCTGTTGCTGTGCTTGACGCATTCTTCTTTGATTGTCGTAATAATTATAAATGATTTTAATAATGTCGAACCAATGTTGATAATTTCAAGGTTTCTTTTTCTTTGATCTGTTTTCGCGTTTGGCCCGGTTTTGTTATGTCATCTTCATCAAATCATTTTATGGTAGTTATGATTGGGACTCAACAATTTTACTGTTAACAAATAAGTGTTTCTAACTTAACCTTAACTTCGTTAAATTTAAAAAGTTTGTCAAACGTACACAAGTACACAAAAAAATACAAAAAATGGACAGCCAAGTGCAAGTTGATCTCGCCTGGAGAGGGCTCCATACTTTGAATATGTTACCATGTTTTTAATGTATTCCAAATTTGTTTGTGCTAACCAAAAGAAGTGTGGGTTCAATAGGGAAAATAAAAGTGAAAAAAGTCGTAATACTCACAAAAGTATTATGCTCTTCGTTGTGTTATTTTTGTACATGATGTTCATCATTATGACGCGTCATAGTGTCATCACGTCATCGCGCCATCGCATTAGCATTCTTCGTGTAGCATTCGAGCGTTGAGCCGAAGTTGTGAAATGAAAACAAAAGTCAGCGTGAACTGCACACATTATTTTTTATGATTGTTCCTTAAGCCGGATGCACGCACTAATTACTTTGCAACAAAGTTTTAATTTCAATCGACAAATTTAAAACCAAAAAAAAAAAAAAACCAAAGATGGACATTTTAAATAATGCTTTCTGGCTGCTGTTTGATTGTAGAGTTAATAAAAATTAAGTTAGTCAGCTCTGAAGGGTATCAAGGTTTCCATAACATCGCTAAGCAATTTTATTGTATTTTGGCTTTTATTCGCTGCTTGCAATTTACCACCCTCCGCACTAACCACTTTTCATTGCTTTTTGTTTTGCAAAACTTTCGATTTGTGTGTGTTTTTCGGATTTGGTAGCCATTTATCTTGGCAGCTTATAAAAGTTATGAAATATGTGAGCGCACCCCCAACAAACTCGTTCTTGTGCACATCACGACTCCGCCATATTACATTGGCAACGTGGCACTGTGGCGTACCACTTGCTTATATAACAAATCGCTGGAAATCAGTTTTTTATGACTTTGTCTATGATGTGCAAATGTACTGAACTTGATTTCTTCTAGTGATTCTTGCGATGCGAACTTTTCTGTTGGCGTGGAATTCGCACGCGCGCAACGACATCGACATCGACGGCGGCCATTTCTTGTTGGGTTTTTTGGGGTTTTTTTTCTTTTGATGTTGTGTATTTTATGTGTTGAAATTAAATAAAATTAAATGTATATAAAATTAGGTTAACGCTTAATTTATGCCGTATTTTCATTTTATTGTTATGTAGATGAGACGCACATTACATTACACCCCCCATTGTTGTACCCGGCAAGTGTTGTGGAGGAACGCATTTTCGTCACACACACACACACACTCACACACACTGAAAGTGTGACACAATTACACATAAGACTTAAAGAGAACTTATGGTTATCTACGCGTTTTATGGATATTGCCCTTTAACGGGCTTCGCTTAGCTTGGTTTGCATTGGCCCACTTTGGACCGCCCGGCTGCGCTGTCAGAGGGTCTTGAATTATGTTGTAGCAAATGAAGTTGCTTGCGCCATGTGTCGTCTAAGTTATTTCTCGTATGTAAATGCAAAAAGAAAAAAGGAATATAATAAGGATCCGTTGCGTTAAACTTAATATTTGGTACTCTCGATTTTATAAGTCCTGTCAAGGACAAATGCGTAGGAAAGAAAGTCGACACATGAAAGTGAAAATGAATAGATACATAATCTGAAAGAATTTTCTTACTTGTTTAGCTGAAAATCAAATGAAAATTATGAACTACGCGCGCCTTTAATTCTAGCGAAGTAGAAAATAAGCTACACGAACACTCAGCGAAATAAAAATAAAACCAACTACAGCCGACTTAAGACCACTTAATCCTGGCCATGTTGGTAGTCGAAACATTTCCAAGTTTTTCTTTTTTTTTTTCGCTCGTTCGCATACGTCTACCACACTCACACACACGTCGAGATGAAACAGTCACGATTTTGGCTACACTCTGAGCATCAAATTGAAGACAAATTGTACTGAGTTAAAAATGAAGGCACAGCGACTCCATAAAGAGTGAGAGATGGAGTGAGAGAGAGAAACACACCACAACAACAATAAAACAATAAGAGGAGGCACCAGAACCAGTTCCAATAATACACACGCATACCACCGACTTCTGACATGCATTCAGGCCTTAGTGTTTCACACGTCTGCTTCCTCTGGCCGCTCTCTCGCAAGCGCTGTCGCTGGCCTCTACTCGCTCACATTTTTTCTTTTTTCCTTTTTCGATGAGTGTGGGTCTTAAGCCACTTAATCCCTACAAAAACTAAAAGTGGCGCGCTTCCTAAAAAAGAATAATACAAGAAATGAAAATTATACCAAGTCGCCGCTAGGCGATGCAAGTCAGCGCTCCCACCCCCGCTGCCAACGTCGCTGCGATGCTTGCGCCTTCTGCGTTGCATCTGCATTTCAAGTTGGTTTGACTTATGGCTTGGTTCAGTGCTGGTGTCGGTGTCGCCTGGGATTAGGCTGCATGAGTGGCTGACTGACTGGGCGAGCGAATGAGTTAGGGCGTGAGTGGATAGGATCGGTGGTGTGCAGTGCTTCCAGTATTGTGGAGCGTCATTATTATTTTTTATTTCTTTAATTTTGTTTGTTTGATGCGTTGCACAGCTCGTGCCCATGTCTAAAATTATGCGTTGGACATTTCACTCAAGCCGACGAGACACGCTAATTGAGTCATTTATTTAAATACATTTCAGTCCTCAGTTCCTCATAAGGGTTATTTGGTTCGCTTTTACAACACTGGCACACAAGATGATGGTACACAAGAGGGGGTTTAGGGGAACAACCTCTTCCGAAAAAAAATTTTATGTACCTTAGCCGGAACTGAACGGTTTGAAAACTTATTTTTAAATTAATAAATTAATTTAATTAAATAATTTTCTTAAATCAAAAAAAAAAAAAAAATACAAATAAAAATAATAATCCAAGAATTGGCACAGATTATGTTATTTGACAGGTATTCACCACGGGCTGACTCTAACGATCACCTCACTGATCGTTGAAATTTGCAGAGTTATTGGATGAAACAGCTTCGAAACAATTTGACTGAAACCTTTGAAGAATCTTCAGATTTGAATTAACTTCAATGCCACAGCGCTTCTTACTGTAAGTTCATGCCGGCTTCAAATCACAGGTTCACTTTAAAGTTCGACCTAAAGAGATAGGTAAATCATTCTTCATAATTTCAAATACATCATTTGAGGCCCACAGAAGTTTACTATAACTTTAGTTCAATCCGTGAAGACTTCAACAGTTTGATGGGTAAATTGGGTTCATAAAAGATTTGCAGACACCGTGGCTACTAGACTCTACTACAGGCAGTGTTAAAACTGTAAACTTAATACTTTTTACAAAACAAATCTTTTTTCAAACTTGGCTTCAAAAAGCTCATGAAAATGCACTTGTTTTTTTGGAGTTCGTCGCGGTTTGCAATCTTCAAGACAAGCCACTTGACTTTTTACTGTACTGGTACACCAACTTAGTGGAAGAAATGCAACTCTATTTCGGAGTGTGTCTATGTCGAAAATATTATGATTTCTGCTAATTGGCTTAATTTCACGCGTGCGCCACTTAAGCCTCAACTACACAACAGAATTGACACGCTCAATTCACTCGTATGACTTATGAACGACGTACTATGGCGGAACCAGACACTTTCAAGCAAATGAGCACGAAGACGGGATTTACTTACGGAACTCGTTTTTTTCGAATTCAAATTTTCTTTCAATTTCGAAATGCAATTGAAGCGTGACATTGAGCAAATTGCGCCCGGAACGGCATCATTACGTAACTGATTTGTCGAAGAGCTAATGCGAGGAAGGAAATGGTAATGAAAATGGAACTTATTGAAGGGCAACGAGGCGGGGACATCAGTGAACTAGGGAGAGAAAACGAAAAGAAAGCAAAATCGGTGTCAGTGTGTCCGAGTGGAATAATTACAATTTACAAATAAATGGTGTAAAGGAAAGCAAACGACGACGACGGCGAAAGCAAAATGAAAGTGTAGTGAAGCCAGGAAGAAGACACGACAGCACAAGACAAGCAAAATGTTACGGCAACTTGAGCATGACGACGACAAGACTGTGGGGATACGCGCATCTCACGCGCATCTCACGCGCATCTCGAGCTAATATGAATATTCAAATTTTCAAGCCGGGGAAGATGGAACCAATAAGTTATTATTTGCTTTTGTTCGCTCTACTAAGCAAACAAATAGTGAGCATTTAACGATGAAGGCAGAGTAAGGGAGGGTACTGAAAAAAATATGCTACAAAAATCACGCGCGCCATAGTCAAAAGGGAACAAGTCGCGGGAAACCTTACAAGGGACCTAGATAATGGAATTCAGCTTAAGGGCAGTTGCGAGGTGCTAGTAAATAAGAGAGAAGCAATGTCAATCAAGTCCAAAAACAAAACAAAAACAAAACAAAAAGAAAACAATAAATTTTTAAATTCCTGTTCGCATCGTTTTGACTTGACTTATGTTTAGGAAATGCCCATATATACGTACATCAGCGCAATACTGAGACTCCGAAAAGTTGTATCGAGTCTACTGCAGCTTGAGCTAACAGAGATATTACAACATTGATTTGACGCATGTTTAAGGAATGATCACTGTGCATACTACACTTCAACACTTTGATACGTGGTTCTAATTTTTCAGGGTTTGTGTGTACTGACCTAAAGTTCACTTTCACTCTATACGAATTTCAGCTTAATTCGCTGTGAGTTGTGCCCATAATAAATATTGTTTTGTAAAAGGCGTACCTTTGCTAGTGGACGGATCCAAACGTACGCTGACGAACAGGCGCACATGGTTAAGTCAACTCGTTTTGCGTAATGATCGAGAATACGTGTAATTTATATAGACTCTGCTGCCTCCTTCATTGAGTTAAACACTGCATGACAAAGCTGCTAGTAAAATTGTACATGTTTAATTGTGTGGGTGAGCGGGCGGTGGTGTTTTCGGGAATGTGCTTCAACTTCATCGTACCGGTAGCCAAACCTGAACTAACTTTTAATTAACTTTCATTGTGGCAGAAACGCACAAATTACATTAAATATTTAAATAAATCAGGTGCAGCAGAAGAGCGTTAGGAAAGAAGGGGGAGAAGTATGTACTTCCATAAATTCTGTCATGTTTGGTTTTCACCGAAGATGTTTGTCGCATCAAATAAAAATGGTTGTTGTCTATCAGGCGCAAAACAAAATGGCGGCGCAAGTGGGTATCACAGGCGTGAGAAAGAGAACGGAATACAAGAGAGCGCGTAAGGAAGAGAAAAATAAGTAATATAGCATAAGGCAGTCGATGAAGCTGTAGACGAAGAAAAGGAGTTGTTGTGCGTTGCATGTCTATTGCTGAGCGACATTTTGAGTTAATTATTCATGCAAATGTCGTTCGTTCGCTCGTTCGCTTTTTCCGCCCTTCATTATTGTTCAACGACACTAAAGAAGCAAACGAACAACAAAAACAAGTCAAATAACAATAAGAAAAGGCAAAGAGTACACGCACACCGTGTTGCTGTTGTTTGCGCTGTTGCCGGTGTAAGTGGCAGGACCCTTTTTAATATTTATGAACATAAGCGAATCACTAATTATAATTAGGAATTGAAAAGTTAGCAAAAAAGACGAGAAGCGTAGAAACTTTGCCACTTCGCTGGCTCCTCCGTCTTTGAAGATTTAAGTGTTGGTACTTTTGTTTGTATATATGTATATGTGTTTGTGTGCGCATTGAATAATAATTGAGTTGGCAATGAGGATTATCAAGTGTATATGTTGTTATTGTGAGTGATTTCGGGAGCCCTTTGGCTCTTGAAAATAAATGTTTCCTTCATATGGCTATGGTACGCATAGAATAAGATGTAAGGAAAATGAAGTCGTGGGCAAATGAACGTAGATGGCATATGTTAAGTCCCTCTTTAAAAAGGGAACTGGAAATTGTACCGCTTTTGGCGCACACATCATGCAGCCCAAAACACAACAGTTGCGTACAGTAGAGATTCTTTGAATTGTATTCATGCAGCTTGGTTTAGACCAAAGGTTAAGCGCTTTAATAATGACTTAGTTTAGAACTACTAACTCTAGCTGCAAACATATAGCAAAATGAAAATATTAGCGTTTAACAGCGTTAATTACAAGATAACATATGAAATAAATACATGACCATTTATTTGTATTAGACATGACCAATTGTTAACAAAAGCGAAAATATGATTTCTGTTATGCTGTTACCAGAGATAGAGAGAACTTATTTATATTCATACTCGTTGGTCTGACATAGAGCAGTCCAGTTAAAACAAGAATTTTGCTTTAACAGACTGACTCATCAAGCAGTGCGATATTAAATTATGCGAGTAGTGTTGCACTGTGCTATCGAGAAGGAAAAGGTTTATAAACAAAGCGACTTTTTCTACGTTTATCCTGTACGCAAACCATATATGCAGGGTTCCTGCTGTCATGTTAATTACACAGAGCTGCCAAGTTTGTGAATTTTGAAGCAAACTGCAAGTTTGGCGCGACGCTAATTAAACTTTAATTGATGCCGCAACTGATTAGTTTGAAGTTGGTTTTTCGCTTGCTGAGTTTCATATTTCTGTAGACTTTAAGTGGCTGAAAAGTGGCTGAATTGTGTTATATTTGACTGTACGCGGTCCTTGCCCATGCACTTCACAACAACAGCCTCCATTTTTTTCAGCTCATTTGAGAACTGATTGGCAGAAACATTTTTCGAATCACTCCAATAGCATTAATCATTTTCGTGGTGGATGGGTCTGGTGTAGTGATTTCATATTCTGAATACTCTGACTCATCTATATTGGAGACCTAATATCTCTGTCGCTTAATTAATGGTTGCAGTTTATAAAATCATCCAAGGTTTATACTTCAAAAGCGAGCAATATATATTTATACACTTCGGACCTTTCTCAACCGTCTCTAAATAAAATTCTATATACATGTAATATTGCTACTTAATATTATTTTTTTCTATGTACCCATTTTTCGACAATCACAAACATTCGGAGATTTTTCATACTTTTACTATTTAACAGTTATTAGTATATGATTCTAGTCTAGTCTGTTCGGTCTGGTAATGACTCGTGTGATGGACCATAGCTTACTTACCTCGGCTTGGTGTTGTCGCATTGTTTGGCGGAACAGGATTGCTCACGAATGCAGCGTGATGAATACTGCGTTTCCATGTCATTATCCTCGCCTATATTGAGGAGCACATACGGTTGGACGTATGGTAATTGGAACTTCTTCTCACAAGCCTCAGTAATCTTATAGCCACATTTACACGAATGTTGATGTCCATTACTACAGCGCAGAAATCCGAACAGAGGTCGTAGTTGTTAGCAGCAAAGATTAGATGACCACGTACTTTCAGAGTATACTCATTGAACGCACACATTCAAGACACACATTAGCCGAAAAAACAAAAAATGGATACTCAAAAATTGAACAGATACAATAGATAAAAGGGACAAGAATAGTTTGTATTAATAACTATTCCATTCATTCCACTTCGCTTTGGATGAATGAGTATTCCATTCTCAGCAATATCATATTTACTTAACTATTTCAGTGAGCTGATATTACTCACTTATTCGGTTCTGCTACGAAGTGGCCAAAAGTCGTTTTGAGTGTAACCATGCAGCTCTCTAATATCTAGCGCAAAAAATAGGTAGAAATTAAATTTAAATCAATTTTCATTATTTATTTAGTTATTTCTTAAAGAAAAAAGAACAAAAGCGCGTGCCCTTCCTCTTTTGTTGTTTTCATTAGATTTAATTTGTGTACAACGAACAAAGAACGTTAATGCAATTACGTGATGACGCGATGACGCTCTGACGACACCTTAAAATCACATCATTCTTCTAAAACCAAATATGTTTCACATCATTAGAATTACTGAATTAAAATAATATAATGACGTTTCAAAGCAATTTTCCACCCCTGCTCCACTTTACCTCGAATCCCTCATTTTCGTTCATATGTACTTAACTTGTGCAGGCGTAAATGAGATAGCGATGCAAAAAGCAGCGGGGTCAGTGGTCAAGAACAAGTCAAAGCGGAACGTTTGGAATGTGAAATATAGTAGCTCACTAATACTATGATGCATAAAGCATGTAAATGCAGGACCATGTCTAGGCCGCTTTAGTATATGATTCAATTAAAAGGGGTTATCAAATAAGCGGGTAGCAATTAAGCGGGAACCTATCTATTAGCATTGAGTCCATGTGCGCTTCACAATTATTGCGAATCAAAGCGCGTGCGTTGACGCATCAGACAGAGTAGTGAAAATTCGCAAGTTCCTTTTTCCTCGTTTTTCATTTTTCTACTAGCTTATTTTGTATTGTCTTTGTTGTTATTGTTTTTTGTTTCTATTGCTCTCGTACGTGTGCGTGTCCATTGTGATTTACTTCAAGTAGCTCAAAGACGGGAATAGTCTGCCCGACTTTCTTTCTTTCTTTCGCGCCTGAGTTGAGTTTTGATTTGAGGCATAATTTCTTGTGATTAGGTGAATTTATTTGTTTGCATTTTTGATATTTCAGACAAAAAGGAATTAGCAAACAATACGCTTTCTTTTATCGAATACAGCGAAAGTTGTTTGGAGTTTGTCCAGCTTTGATCGACAAAAGGTAGGAAACCAAATGCTCCAGATAAAACAACAGTTATTAGGCGACATTTGAAGTAGGCAGTATTTGTTTCAGGCGTAAGGAACAACTGATAAATTATTTTTGCGGGTAGTTCTACGCTCATTACTTCAAACAGACTGGATTTCAGATGAGCTACCCTCTTGAAAAAGGCCAAAAATTGGTTATTTTGACGTGGAAAACAAGAAAGAACCTAGACAGCCAAATTATCTTAATATACAAATATGAATCAGCTGAGGTGAAATTTATAGATTTAGACTTAAAGAGTAGCCTTTGAGTCTGACAATCAAGATAAGATGCCAGCCGTCGAACTAAAGGAGTTGAGTTTGGTTATGAGCAAAGCATGCAATACAGTATTGAAAGCTTTACAAAAGTCGTTGTATATAACATCGGTTTGACTACCTACCGAGAAGTTGCGGTTGACACTTTAAAGTGTCTAAGACTTTTTGTTTCAATCACCTAAAACAAACAACAAGACTCATGCATGGCGTGAGAAGCATTTTGATTATTTTCTCATGGGCTGTCAACTTCCTGTGGTGTCGTCAAACACTCACACGGCACATAAAACAACTCGAAGTCCACTCAGTTTGCACTTCCTGTCAATCAGGCGACACTAATGGCCAATGGCCACGGCAACTCACTCAATGGGCCATGCTACAAAACTCTATTAAGAATGCCAAGCAGCTACAACGAGACGATAAATCGAATGCCGTTCGATGCAGATAAGACAACAATAAAAAATTCATAATATGCGATACTTTCACTAAAAACAAACAGTAACAACACACATAAAACATTAAAGAATTTTTGTTTTGTAATTAAGCAGGACGGATAAAGGCACTGATAAAAAAGCGACGAGCAAAAATACACAAATCTCAAGGAGCCAATTTGCAACAAACTTGCAACGAATCCAAGTAATTTTTGCGCGGAAATATGTAAATTGTGGCATAGCGAAAATAGAAAGAAAATAGAGCATAAAGGAGAGAACAGCAAAAAATAAGAAATACTATGGAAAAGAAAAATCAAATGAAAAAAGCATTCGCACTTATTCTGATTGGTGTTATTAACACAACGTGAGCGAAGCTGATCGATCGTAGCTGTGAATGATAGCTAAGCCAAGCTACTTTGAGGCGCCACTGCGATTGTTGGTTGCTATTGCTGACATTGTGCCGCAGCGATCGCCTTAAGCCTAACCAACCACTCATGAATGCAATTTTATCTCATCGATTCACTTTCGTTGGCTCGTTCATGCGTTTGCGGCACACAGTTTCGCTTTCAAACAGTTAACAGCCACAGAGCCTGCTTGGGGCGGCATGAGGCATGCAACACGATAACAATTATGATGCCAATGTTGTTGTTATTGTTGTTGTTGCTACTGATAATGATCATGATGACGTTCGCATTGCTAATAATCGCACACATGAACCGCAGACACAGCGGATGCTGATTCAATTTGTTGTTGTCTGTTGTAGATTCACTGCGCCTGGCCTCGCTTGCGTTGCTGACCCAGAAAATGTTGCTGCCGCCGCTGCTGCTGCCTGCCGCTGTGGCAGGAGTTGCGATTCCGGTGAATTTCGCTTCAGCTCGTTCGCTTCGCTCGTATGCTCACCCATTAAACACGATCAACTGAGTTCAATTTCTGCTGCTGCTGCTGCTGCTGCACTCCACGCTCTCCACGCATTGTGCTCTATGATAAAAGGAGTTGTGCATCGTCTTCTGTTGGCATTTGAAGTTCGCGTTTGCCAGACGCCAGTTGGTCACCACCGAACGTGTCGTGTTTTAGCGTGTTTCGCGCGTGTGTGCCAGTCTGTTTGTTGTGTTGACAACATTTCAACATTTCCTTTTCGCCCGTTGACTTCTAACTGCTCTATGCCCAAGTGAATTTTCGTATCTCTTAATCGCGTTACGCGTGCTTTCAACGCTCTTCGTCGGCTTACCAGCAAAACCAAACAAACAAAGAATAGAAAACAACTCAAACAAAGAAAGAAAAAAAAAAGGCGAAAAAATGCCTGAATTGCGTACGTGCAGCATCGCATTGACATTGCTGCTCACTTCGTTGCAACACTCTGTTTGTGCAATGCACACAAACATTGCCACTAGCAACGAAACAAATTCCATCGACACGAACAACGTGCTGGATACAACTAGAACGGCACCAACGCCACGTGCCAACGCTCAGGATACGCTACAGCAGCGAGTGCATGGCCGCGCCGCACTCGTCTCGCAAACGGACGAATACATTGCCCGCAACCAGAAACAGTGCTTTGAGACACGTAACTTCGTCTCCTGTGTCAAGTATAAAGCATCAAAACTCATATGGAAAATGGCCACCAATGGACTTGGTTACTTCCCCAATGAATATGGTCGTGCGTCGGGCGAGGAGCGTGTACAGCGACGTGTACGGCTCATACAGCTTGGCGAGCCGCTCGACAACATTGCGGTCTTCAATGATGCCAAGAGTCTGTCAGGTGTGTTCGTACATACGGTCGCTGAGATTTTTCGTTTGAAAGTTGTTTTTACATTAAAGAAAAAAAAGAAAAAACCAAAAAAAAATATGAAGAAAATAACGCGCAAGAAGTCACTTTTATAGCGCAATTTTTTTAACGTTATGGCCTTCATGGAATTATCAGCTAAAGCGCACGTTTGCATTTGCCAATTTACGGTACAATTTTCTAGGCGCGAGTTTTTTTTTGTAATTTCATTTGTTTGTGAAACGAGCTCACTTGAAGTTAAGTGCTAATCAAAATATAATAAAATAATAATAATAATAGAAATAATAACAATTTACACACTTAATTGGAGTACATTTTCCAATTGCCGCCCCAGACTCAGCTGCCTTATTTTGATTACAAACGGTGTCGGTTGTTGTAGTCAACAATTTTAAGATTAAAATCGAAATATGAATTTGGTTGAGTGCTCATTGCACTTTTGTGTCCATATGTGAGCTGCTCTCTATTTTATTATTTTATATACATATGTGTTTAGAGAAAAACAAATTTCGAGAATGCACCGCGGTAACTTGAGTCGGTGCACTTCTCCTCGGCTCACTCTAAATGCCTTTTATCGCAGGCTTTCGCTAATATTTCTGACGCTTCGGCACAAGAAATTTCGTTAGGAAGGCAAACAAAAAAAATTTAAGGCAAATTCTTCGGTCGACAACGTTGCCAATTCACACACAAAAATTCGTTTCACTACATGCACTGTGGCAGTAGAATAGTCGAGATTTGTCGGGAACTTATTTTACCGAAAGTACACTCATCCTGTACAGCCACTTCTTGATATGATAGCTTTTCCGTGGGTGTGGTTTCTTGCATTATTTCTCTAGTATAACTTTAACTTCTTTAACTGTAGTAAACTTGATGGAAATAGCTTGTCTTGATAGACGGCCACATTTAAGAACGCTTGCCGATGTCCAAGTGTCATGCCAAATTGTACATAGATGGCCAGCGGCATCACACACAAAATTCCAAATGTTTTTCACAAAATTCGTCATAGCATTCTTTAAGTATTTGCCAAGCTCGAGCTACTCAAAACCTTTAGCGCCGTTGTAGGATGAAGACAACACAACACCAGAAAATATATACTTTCAGGCCGGAAATATGACCCACAGAAATACATCAACTATTGCAACTATTGTGAGATATGTTCCAGTAACACATACAAGCTTGACGTCTAAGTTGATTATTGCAGAGCGCAAATAAATTTTGAGTGCTAGTTCGTTCTATGTGATGTCCGGCATTACCATACTTTTGGTTGCTTTGGTTGAAACGAGGCAACATTCACTTTTACTGTCAGTATGTATATATATCGAAATATCATCACCTGGTGCTTGGCATCAGTGCGTGCTCATCTTTACTAGATTGTTATATACTAGATTGACCACATTGTAAAGGGGCATAATTCTAACAATGCCCCAGTTATGGGCTATAACCCTCAAATTGGTTTGAATAATTCTTCCAAGCAACAGCACACATAATATTTGTAAGTGCTGCTTGTGCTGCTTTTTCATATTCTTCTATTATATTCAAACTGAAGGTAAGCCTCAAACCTTTCATTAATGTTTTTAGCACTGCGCTATTCAAAACCACAACTCTAACTAATTCAGTTGCTGTAATGTCTTTGCTTTCATCTAGCACCACCACAAAGTCATCTGCATATGCCATGACTTTGGTTTTTGAATGGGTAGCCATCGCTCGTGCGCATTCCTTTAATAACTTTCGTGGCGCTTCCATAACATAATGACAGCTTTGAGGTTGTGTGTATACTTGTATGTTTATCTACTGCAAGCAGATTATCATAATTGAGTACCTCAAACCTTAGCTAGGCAAAATATGCTGCCTCGTGCTCTGTTAGCAAAGTGCAAATTATTGCGTTTGCCAGGAACTTTGCCAGCTTAGCTTGAATGCTTAAATGCGTTTTATTTTGCATTTTTTATACATTTATAATTTCTTTAATATAAATATGCATACTTCTCAAAATATTTAACAAATGTATCCTTGCTTCTATTTCTTTATCAGGTGACAACGAGCTGACGCACATTTTCAAGTTTCTGAAGCGCGCAGTGGAGACTTTTGGTCGCTACCATGCATTGCAGCTGACACTGTCGAGTGACACGGGAGCGCGCATTATCTCTGACATTGGTAAGTTAAAGATTGCGCTGCAAAAATCTGACTTACAGCTGATGCTGGTGTCGGTTTCAGAGGCACGAAGTCGTCATGAGAAGAAGAAACGCAAGTGGCTCATCATACTGCCACTAATCATACTCATGAAGATAGCACATCTGAAGATGACGATTGTCACGATGCTGCTGGGTGTGCTTGGTTTGAATGTGCTGCTTGTCGGTGGCGTCGGTTGGCTGATACACTATTTGAAATTCAAGACGCTCTGTAAGATACATCCACACTTAGTGCAGTCACATTCGCATGTCTACGATTCGGATCCGGCGGGTGAGCGAGGGCGAGCGTGCGTTCAAGCCGTGTAGGCGCTCGATTTTAAATGTTTTCCTTTGCAGATTATTCACAGTTTGTTGGCAGTAGTTTCGCCGGCAGTCCATATGGCTCCTCGGGTGGTCCACATGAGATAAACGCCAATAGCTACAATAAAGACTGGGCAACTAATAAAGCATATCATGGCTACAACTATTTGGATACGATAAGCAAACGATTGCAGTAGAACAGCCAAATGCTGTGATTTTATTGGCCAACGATGACTCGTAGATACTCTTAAATGCAGCACGCCACACTTTGTCGTTGTTGTTTATCGATCGAGTGTGTTAGTGTGTTGTCTAAGTGCCGTTCAACTAGTGAAACGTATTTATTTATTTACTGATTTATTACTCGTACATATTTATTTATAATAAATTATAATTACCGCACTCTTTCTCGTGTATTCAGGCGGCGAAAGCGAGCAGCTGTGCGAACAGTTCGCGCTCGCTTATCGCTGCTTCACTTTTATTTTTATTTTTTGAGGCATTCAAGTGTCGCAAAAATGTGTTGCGGCTGTGTTTGACATGTGTAAAGTACGAGTATACGAGTGTGTGCGCGCTTGGTGCCTGATTTACTTGCGCAACTCATTCGGTGACAAAGTCAGCAGGAACTACTAACAAAATCGTTCTTTTCTCTTTGTGCCATATAATTATAGAGTGTTCGAATAAAGCAAGAAGCCAAGCCAGTAGTTGGCGACGCTGGTCTACTCGGCGTATACGTACTTTTAAGCTATTCACGTAGTGGCACCGCATGACGCAAGCATAAATATCATACGTACATATGTACTTGATCAGCTTTTGACAAGTTGAGTTAGTCATGTTTTTCTTAGTTTAATACAAGGAAAAAAATAAAAAACCTATGTACGAGGAGAAGTGATTCATAGACTGCACGCCTGGCTCCTTAGCCGGCTGCTTGTTGCCTTCGATACCTTGCAAGGCATCTCAATATAGTCATCAACATTACTGCGAATTCAAATACAGTACCCCGAGTGTCGGCATTTTCAAAATCAGCCCGCATTTGTATAGTCGGCTGCACCTCTATTGGCACTAGCCATGTACTTTTAGGTGCACGAATGCGCTTCGTTGGAAGAGAATCGTTCGTATTTTTTTGCCTATTAACTTCATTTTGGAGAGACTTTATTTCATCGACCTTGATATCACCATTGATTGTAACTAACAAGTTTTATGGCTGCAGCATTGACTAAATTAATAGTCTTTCTGCTTCTATTACTCTATAAGTAGACTTTTTGACAGTGGAGAGTATTTCAATACATTTATCTTGATTTCTTTTCCTGCATAAAAATATCTGTGGTTTTTTTCATGACATACACACACGCATATTTATTAAACTGAAATTATTAACAATATTTTCTTATGTATTTCTTTTAATCTGTTGCAACAAATTAGTTTCCTGAGAATGTTCTTATCAATTCTTGGCATATTTGCGGCTTATCCCAAAACAGTGCTCTACTAATGCTGCTAATTGGTGCCATAGCAATTAATATAAGCGAGTTGGTTTTGGTTGGATTTATTGAAGCCAAACTATTAATGCAAACGGTGACTAATCCCCTCAAATGTCCTTACAGAGGTAATGTTTATCATGTGAAGGTTGGCGTAAACGAAAAATAAACATCGGTTTCATTTGCGAAAATATTTTGCAATTTTTGGGGTACATTTTGCCACAAACATTAAAGGAATTAACTGTGACAACAACAACCAAAGGCAATTAAATAAATAGTGTGTTTGTGGAGAGAGCATGAGAAAGAGGCTCATTGCATTGCAGATACAAAGGTAATAGTTGGGTAATATAGTCTAGTCCACTTTGGACTAGACATTAATTAAAATCAAAACAAATGTTGCGTTGAGAACAGACAACTCTCAATAGCTTACAGTAAAGACACATCACAAGACAAGAATTGAGTATGTTTATTCATTATTCAACTGCTAAGCTCATTTCACTGGAGTACAATGATTAGGATGATCGGAACAGTGCGTCTTCAAGTCTTCAAATTAAGCGTCTAATAGGCAAAATGCTTTTCGGCTAAGCTCTAATTGTCAACCAACTGCATACATATGCATGATGGGAAAATTAGGAGATATCCTCGTTCATCTCAAACTCAAGCTAAAGTCGATGTTTAAATTCATCAGGCAATTAGGACCAAAAGAATACTTTTTTTATAATATTTTCAAACCGTACAGATAAAGCAATACTTCGTATATATGTGCATACCTCGAAACTATTTATCATATATCAAGTAAGTGATGCGTTAATGCATAATTCAGTGATGTCAGCTTTTAGGCACTCAAGATGTACCTTCTTCATGCTTAGTGTATCGCAATAATGGAAAAAGTGAAAACATCCACAACATTTCTTCGAAAAAGCCAGAAAATCACGCAATAACCCACAATAAGAGAAACTAGTAATAAAGTTGTTAAGACATCTAATCAAGCTGAATACGAGCAACTTGAAACTTCACAATGTCCTCGTCAATGAGAACGTATACAAGCACTTTCAACGGAAGTCATCCAATTGAAAAAGCTCACACTTTACGAAATTGTCATGTCTTGTTCACCTTGGCAACAACAACTCAACTGTGAGCGTTGAATGATGTGAACTTCTAACTAAAATGCTCTTAACTGCAATCAACTTTTTGATTACTTATGTTGCCCAATTCCACGGAAAGAATTAAAAGAGTACAAGGCGAGGCGGCTTATACAATTTTTAAATTATCTACGAGCACGCAGAAGTGGCAGCGCTCTTCACGCAATCCACTATACGAGTATGAGCTGAAGTGCAAAACGGAAACCCATGGGTTTATACTGGATACTATATAATAATGTAATACAATAACTATTACAGCTTTAATGGATCTAAAATTAAGTAAAAGTTGTTGCAACATATTCCAGAAACACAACTAAGTTCCTCTATTGTAAAAATAACCATGTGAGTGATACTTCTGCTAATACTATGGCTGCGGCCGGTACCGATAAATGTGCAGCATATGGCTGAACGTTAAATTGGTCTCTCTAGCTTAAATACTGAGGAAATATCTTAAATACATAGACAAGCAAGCACAAATAGAAGGACATACCGATAACACTAAGTTACTGCTACTTTTCGAGCTGATAAGAAATTTATATACTTTGTGTGGTATCCGATAACTACTTGACTGTGTTACAAGCTTCATGATAAAGTGGCAATGCTACTCACAGAATATAGAGCGCATAACAAAGTTTATTTTATAACGGAATTTATTCTGAGAAAATTATAAATTTGCAGTGTTTGCCGTAGTCAGCTTAGCAGTTCAGGTAAACATACACAGTACGCCACTGTAGCCGGCAATTGATGGCAAAAAGCTTATGCAAACCACCCTTAGCTGATAAGAAAGCTTTCACAGTTCGGCGTGCAATTCGTGATCAGCTGTTTGACGGCACAATAACAAACAACGCCAAAGCGTAAAGTTTACGCGCAAGAGCCTTCTTAATGGCCAACCGTAAGGGCTAAGAGCTCAGTAGTACCGCGTACGCACTTCAGAACGGAACACAGAAGTAGCGCTGCCCATTGACAATTGTAGAAAACAAACACGGACTATTGTGGACGAAGCAAGTGCTGAGCAGCAGCGTAGTCGCAACGGACCGTTCACGTTAACTGCCTGACAGCAGATGTCACAGTAATGTGACAGCGAGCGTGAACGTGAACGCAAGCGGGAACGCGTATCCGAACGTAGTATCTATAAAAGTTGAAGTCGAAGATATTAAAGCCAACAGATGGTCGCCGGTTGTGCTAGCGTATGGTAGCGCAGATAGAAAGTGTCAAGGTGCATTTCAAATAATAAATTAAAAAATATAAGAGTGAATAAAAAAATTATTTAAAAAAAAAATTAATAAACATTTTAAATAAATAATTTCAATTTTTAAAAAATTCTTTATTAAATTTTTGTTTGACAATAATAATAAACATAGTTTATTTAATTTCTTAAACTCTAATAACAATTAAATAACAAATAAATAAATACATAATTAAAAAAATTAAACTTAAGGCAAACATGTTGTAAAAATAATTCAGCTTAAAATAGTCCAAAACTTCACAATAAAATGTTGCACATTGCCGTATGTTAATTTACGTAGAACAACATCGGCGCGCTTTTACACACGAGCATGTCCGGTTTTACTGATTCACTAGATTCTTACGAACAATTGCATTTGCGCTACAAATGGATGGCCACAGAAATAAACCAGAAAATCTAATAAAAAATAAAAATAAATAAACGCTTAAAAAACAACAACAAAAACAAAGACAGAATAAAATGGATTTTCTTGTGAAGTGTGTTTTATAGGAAGGAAATAATATAGTTGATTCAATATGCCAAACAATTTGTGAAAGAAAAAAATAAAAATAAAAACATTTTGAAGTGAAATCGAAAGAAATAAATAAATTTTTTTTCTTGTGTTCACACAAAGCGGCGTTCCATTAACTTTATTGCCTTTAAGTGTGAGCTGATCTGAAAAACGCATATGGCAAACATTGCGCTTCTTTTGTAATTCTTTGCATATGAAAATCGCATGCAAATCGAATCGAGCATAAATTACAATTCAATATAGTTAGTATATCCGGCAAACCTCGCACCGTGCTGATTCAGCTTTCCAGCCAATAAATTTTGATTTTAATAGAATTGACTTGCCCGAATTTTCAACGCATGCCACGCATTCATTGCAACCATATGAGGCTGAATTTGTAACTAAGCAAACTTAATAAAAAGTATGCGCTCAGTGGCATAGCATTTAACGAAATGCATTCAAATTGAGCGTAGTTTAATAACTTATGGTACTTTTGCTTGCTATGTTCTTGTAAAGATGCACGCATTCATAGCTAACTTTTTATTGATTTTCTTGATTACAAATGATTGCAAGTAAAGAAGAGCAAAAAGTACCCAACGTCACAGACACTAATTTAGTAAAAAATCATTATATAAAAAATGCTGATTTCATATAAACAAATCGAAGATTTCTGGCACAATATTAATTGCTTCAAGCTTCAAAAAATTGCTACAAAAAATTGTTGTGGGTCATAGTACAGTTCATCAAATGCGTTTGGTCTTAAATATTTTTATAATAAAATAAATTTTTATTATAAAAATTTGTTTTGTGTGTGCCCAGAGCTAAAAATAATTGCAGCGTTGAAGTTGTGTTGAACATATGTTAATTACAACATAGAAAACCACTTTCGGGGTCTATTACCATGGGGAATTAATTTTATATTAAAATTTAAGCCAACGCTACTTTTGCTAAAAGGCGGTTTTTATGTGCCACAAGTTACATGGCATTGAGTAAAAGTTACAAAATAGAAGTAAAAGAAATAAATATAAAAATTAAATAGAAGTAGAGCAAGCTAAATTTAAATTACTTCCTGTTAAAATACAATTTTAATAAAGAGTAACTTTGTTTCCCATGGCAATTTTTAAATTCGGTTTATCATGCGGTGCATTTTATTCCGTTACAAAAAAAAATAAAATAAATTAACATAAAACAAATAAATAAATAGAACATATTTTGAACGTATTTCCTACTTCTTTTTGTTTTTTGGGCACAAAAAAAATTTTGTTTGTAGTAACTTTATTTGCTTTAGCTAACAACCAGCTAATGTGTTGTGGCATAAAGTCATAATAAAATATAGAAGATTTACTTATTTAACCTTTTGTGTGTGTGTTGTTGTTTAGCAAGTTCATAGCTACAGGGTTAATGTATGATTTCAGCGCTCCGCTTCATGATCGTTGGAGTATGCTGATATAGTGTTCTGATATAGTACATTTTTATAAATTACGTATACGTAGCGTTTTTTTAAATTTAATTCTACAATAAAAACAATGAATATTTATATTTCTTTCCCTTTTTCCCACTTACTTTATTTGTGGCGCTGTGTCTTCAATTCTTTGATTGCTTTTATTTATTTTTTTTACACAGAAGTTGGAAAACAATTTTAACATAATTTTGAATTCGTAGAAACCAGTGCCACTCAGCGACTTTTAGCTTTGTTGCATAATAACAAAGTTTCTTCGTGGCTTTTGTAGAAATTCGGCAAACAAAAACAAAACAAAAAAGTGTCTGAAACAAAAATTGTCATCATTTCAGACGGTGATCTATCCTAATGTATTTATATCTGTGTGTGTTTAGTTAAGAAGAAGAAAAAAGAGCATCGCCTTGTGCATCTGTCATTCCGTCAGAGTGAATTTTGTTGTCACGCATACGCTACAAAAATGCGCTACCACAAGTCGACCCTTGAACGATGAGACCAAATCTACTTATCAGCTGACACAATAAAAACAACAAACAAAATAAGAATTACCATTTCAGCAGATACTAATGGAAATTTAGAGTTTCATATAAATAAAATAAATAGAAAGAGTATAAAAAAACAATCACACGCCCGCGACAATTTGTCTAACTTAAGTGGGTTGGTGTTGCCGTTCTCTTTAACGAGCCCAAGTGTGCGTAACTTCAAGTGGAACATTGACAATTTTACGAGCTGAGCGGACAGCGTGCGCTTTTAGTGCAAAATGGTAAGTTCACTTTGTTCTACATTGGTTGGGCATAATTAAGATTTAAGCGGCACAAAATTGCCTCAAAAGGAATATATTATTTACATTATATGCAAGAGGAGTACATTTATATGGCTGTTGTTGCTTTCACAGTATTTCCGACCACAGTTAAGCCATTCATTTCCTTTGGGAATTCATGTGTGGAGTGTAGAGTAAGCAAAGAGATAGAGTCACTTGGATGGACTCAGTGCTTCTTCAAGTAAGTTATACCAAGGGTTTTAATTGGCTTCTTTTAAGCTCATATCCCTTGAGTAGGACATGCATCATCAACGTCTCCATTAACAATACTGCGCAATTAGTTCTACCACAGTCTCTTCGACCAAGCTTGTAAGGCTTAATGGCTACACCAAATGTTAGAAAGAGCGTGTGTGTGAGGAGATCTGGAGACATATTGGAGATTGAATCTTTGACCTTTATTTACTAAATAACCAGAGCTCTGTTCAATAGCAATATTTTCAAATCCTTTGCCGTATTAATAAAGCAAAATTAACATTTGATTTGTTTGCTACATAAAAAACCCACAATCCATTAATACGGAATTTAATGCAACATCAGTTCGTCAAGCCTAGACAAGCCAAGCTCGAAGCCAAGGCATTACATTCCAACAAGAGCGAGTTGGGTGAATACCTGAAATATTTGTTTGCCACCAAAATATTAATGCAATTAGCTGTGAATTATTGCGCTGAATTGAATGAAAATCCTTTTAAAATAAAATAAAAGAAAAGTTAGCCCAGAACAAAGAAGAGTTATTGGCTGCACTGGATAGTGAACAAGGCATAAATCAGGCTCTGACTATCTCAAATGCTTTGGTGAGCAGTTGAGGTCATGTGCTATGAGCACGAATGGATTGGCTTGGGGGCATGTGCGCCTGAGTTGTGTGTGCAGATTAGATTAGTGTTAGTATTAGTGGGGCAATGTGAAACGATTATTTCGGTGAATGTTATTTATGAGCAAATACATCATGTACGAGCAGAAGTTGGATATACGAGTTAGTTGAGGTATAAGAAACCAAGTGCATTTGAAATGAGGAATAAGGAAGATAACTGTAATGAATTGTTATTTATTTTTTGTTATAACCATTTGCAAATTTACGTTTAGCACGAAATGCTCAGAGTGACTAGCAATGAAATTGCATCTCTCTCTGTGACTTTGTGACCATTTTAATAAGAGTAGGGACAAAAAAGTAGTTCAAAGGAAATTTGGCCATATTTATTTCAGACTTTTCAATATGAGGATTTTTCACGTATTGCTGCTCATTAGAATTCATTTTGGCGCTCTGCAAGATATTATTTTAATTTTATTTAAAAAAACCCTAGAAAAAGAGACACAAGAAAAACACATTTTTTGATGGTTCCCAAATGACAGAAGTTAGTCAACATTTAAAGAAAATGTTACAGTTTTCGACACAACAAGTTTCCAAGTGATTTATTTCTTTTGATTTTTTTTTGTGCAACCGAAACCTTTTACTGTATGGAATATGTAATGCGTTTAAAACGACATTTTGTGTACAAAGTTTTCTGTGTTTGCCAAATGCCAAATTGATTTACAGTTATAATTAATGTAAATTCATCATTCGGATAATGTTTAAACTGTTGTATAACAGTGTAAAATGTTAGAAGCATACCACAATAAAAAAACACTAGTTTAATGAAAATACTACAAAAAGTTACGCACAGATACTGACACTACTCGCTCCCCATAAAAGAAGAAGCACGTCTCTTTATCTGACCTATTTCATACAACAAGTGTAACCGTTGTCGAGTAGATGACATGCACTCACACCAAATCTGCCAGACAATGCGAAGAGGCTATCTTTTTCGGCAAATAAAAAGTTTAAGCTTTTGTAGCATACTTCTAAGCGATTAAGCGTTGACATGTGTTAGCTAACGGAAGTAGCTGACACGATGAAATTGACTCTGCTCAATGTGTTGCCGCATAAGCGTGCTGCTTTTGCCAGTAGGCTTTAAAAGCACAATTTGTGCTATTGTCTGCGCCCGCTGCATAAAGTACAAATCTAATATAATATTTATAAATGGCTCCACTTGAATTTCATTCTTGTGGAAAAGCTCGCATTAGGCAAATGAAATTGACGATACATGAGCCGCGACGCATTTGTAATCTTACAATTCATTTGACGCATTGCGTAAAAGTATTGACTGACTTTTAAGTATTGAGCGCTTTTTGATTTGGAATATAGAAGAAATAAAATGTGAAAAATAAATGGACGTTATAAAAATATATGCCTTTGCTGCTTTAGAATTTCTCTAGATTGCACATTTCAAGTGCAACATAAACTTCTTCATAACTGTAACATATGTGGCCTCAACCTTATTTATTTTGCACATGAATTGTGTGGAGAAGCTTCAATTTTTTTTTGAGCAACGCCAAGAAAAAGGGTTTTCCACTTTTTTGTGGAAAATGTGTACGCTTTGCTTTGCTGGTATATGATTAACTGACAGCTGCCTTTTCCGTCTCTGGACTTAGACGAGTATGTTCGTCGATTTATTCAACTTGAAAGTCTTTATGTAGCGGAAGCGAGAGTGAGTGGAAATAGAGCAGAAATTCTTTTGAAAAATTGAGGAAACTTTTGTGCGTGATTGACCGCTTTAGGTAATTATTTTGTAATATGCCACAACTGAATAGCTCAACTCATATATATGGGGGAATGAAAGCAAATATTGAATCGTAAGGCAATTGATCGAAATCATTTATTTTCCGGGTTCAACTGCTTACAGCGCATGAGTGTAGGAAAACTGTCCAACAACAAGTGTGTCCGCCTACTTGCGGATTTGGTATTATACCTGAGCTATTTTACATGAGTATGAACACCTGTGTGCATATATCATTTTCCAAATTTTCTATGCAAAAACGAGGAGTTTACTTTTCTTTTAGTGTCAATTTCTGTTTAAACTCTGAGTGCATTGTCAGTCGTTTGTTCAACGGTCTCAAAATTCAAGCCACAAAATATGCAGTCACTTTCCTCAGTTAATAATTTAAGCCCACGTTCATCTGAGAGTGAAGTTTTTACGGTTTTTATTACTTAGAGTGTCAGTTGGTTCAATGACTCAAGTGAAATGCCGTACTCATAATTGACTAACGTTGCCTTACAACTTTTGCACTAAACTTTGCTGGCTTTTTTCACAAAGTTTTTAAAATAAATTTCTTCTAGATAATTATTCATCAAATGATTTGCAACATTTTTGACTTGGCTCATAATTAAATTCCTCAACAATTTTCTCTACACGTTCGATGTTTTCTGTTGTTGTGCGACTCACTGATTTCAACTCAGAGCAGACAACATTGACCAGCGAACTTAAAACAATTCCACTCCTTGACCTCATTAAACTAATTCAATTAAACTTTCAGGCAGTAAGCAAAGTGCACAAAGCTTCAAGTTGAAAAATTCTTGTTTGTCTCGCTAAGAATTTTTTTTAAATTTTAAGTTGTCGAGCTAAATTCAAAGTCTTTGCTGGAAAAAAGAAAAAATAAAATAATAATAATTACACCTACTTAATTACATTCCACATGATTGCAACTTTTCAGTAATATCTTGTCATGCGTTTTGTCTGCTTGAATTTAGCTCTGCTGTAAATAATTTGTCACCGCAACACTAAGCGTAAACGTATACAAATGTCAGAAGCATAAGAAAATCAAATTAAAATACACGCGCCCCGCGCCTTAAATGTTGTGCAGTCAGCTGTGTGCGTAGCAAGGACATATCATATAAAGTATTATAAAAGAGTAAAAAAATAATGAAGAAATAAGACAAGCTCAGACAAGCTTAGCATAGCACATCACTTGGTTTATTCTTTTTATCTCGGTTTAATGGAAATGCGCCGCTTGAAGAAAACAATATCGAGTAATTTCGCAGTATTCGCAGTACTCAGCTCGACGCCCTCACAACCAATTCAATGCTGACCTTGATTGCACACACGTGGCACTTAAATAGAACACCTTGGGTAACATTGTTGTTCCCTTGGCATTCTTATTTCATGTTATTGTGTGCGTTTGCATAGCCAGCGCCAAATGACAATTTAATGCATTGAAGTGTTGGAGAATGCTGCAATATAATATTTTGCTTTTCTTCTTCTTAACTTGAGACATTTTTATGTTGTAGTATTAATAGTGCAGTTACGTCGTTGTTGTGTAATTCTATAAGGCATTCAATGTTTTTGTCTACGATACTTGAAGCAATATACGCGTATGTGCTATATAAACTATATAAACTGACACACACACATGTGCATACAGAAACATCACTAGCACGTACCACGGTAGAACGTTTTATTGTATTGAACAATACGCGATAAGTCATTGACAATACTACTTTTCTTGCTGAGAATTGTGTGGTATCCTGTGGTAAATTAATTATATCGGCGACGGTGTTGAATGAAAAATGATAATCACAAATATAATAGATTAACAATATGTTTAAATGATTAAAAGATGAGAACCACTGTACGTGAAAAACAGACTGGTGGATTTAAAAAAAAAAGTTCTTTAAATGAAGAACAACTTCGAAGCACAGTGAAGTCTTCTCTCTTCATTTGAAATTGTTCGCCTAACGTCTTTATTTGCTAGTAAGGAGTTTAACAGCCAAGGTATGTAGCTTTTCAGGATATTCACAGTAGTGTATACTTACGACAGCTGATATTTGTAGTCATTTCTGAAGCGTTCTCATTCTGTACGAATACAATGGCACTAGTAATATTCGTCAAGTTGATAGCTTCGTCGCCTTAATAAATCTGTGTGTTCGAAAGAGCTGCCGTGCCACACATTCGATTCAAGTCCTAAGCTGAGCCTACTTTTTTTCTTTCTTAGTTCTGGATCTAGTGGTTTCATTACAGACGTAAAACGTTTTTAAAAGTTAGCTCAAATATAATACTCTAACGCACTCTCTAAAAACTGTTTTAGTATAGCTTACTAGACATCATTTAATTCAAATTTTTAGGCAGTGTAAATATTCTTCTTACTTGCTTGTACGACTGTCAAAGCAGTTTTCAGCCTTGTCAAGTGCAGTGAATTCACTCCAAGTCATCGCGCAGAAAACAAAGCTGTCAATGACTGCAATGTGAAAAATATTTTACGAAGACAATTTTAATACACCAACACATATGCAGTTACTACGACAAAGAAAAGGAAAAAGAAAAATGCACTCGATTTGATTATGCTGCGCTCTTATGCAGTTGCGCTTCATTGCGTTGGCGTGGATATGAGCTTTTATGTAACTGCGTATGTCAGTCTTTGATGTGTTTAATTTGAAGTCTATTGTTATAGAATCGCATTTTAATCTGCCATTCAATTGCATAATAATTTTTATTGGAACACTGATATAATATTTTCTGTTCAAAATTGTTAAGCGCTGGCATATTTCAAACGATTGACGTTCAAAGCGTAGCTACTGCCATTTTTAATCGTTGAATTGCGCTTGGCTCAGATTTTACGTAAAAACGAGTAAAAGTAAAACAATCACTGTCTGCATAGTGTGATGCATACGGAACAAAATAAATGCCAGGCTGTCAACAAAAGTTTGTCCTGACATGACGAAATATTTGCATTTTGACCTACTTTTATTGTTTTATTTATTTATTTATTTTTTTTTTCGCTGTCAACGTATAGGCGTGACCGTCAAATAACCGTTAAATGGCTGGAGCAAAATATGTGCAAATAAAACATGTCGCTGCTGAAGAGCTGTCGAAACGAAGAATTCATTGATTAAAACAAATTTTGTTTGTGCGCAGCGATTCATTTTGATTGATGGCGACATTTGTGGAGTGGAGTATTTTCCTGATGCTGCTAACTGACGCCATTTCAAGTGGCGCACCGCACCGCACCGCACACGATTTAGTTATTTATTTATTCATATAGAATATGAATTGGATTTTTATTGCTGCTTTCGAACTAATTTGCTTTCACGTATCGTGTGTCTTTAGATAATCAACATAAATCACACCGACCTGTCAACGGGCCTGACCGCCGGCAGCTCAATGGAGTTCAGCAATGGTTTTGCTACCGTTGGTTTGGGCATCAGTACAGCCATTGACACCGTCGACTACCTGGAGGCAAGCACGCAGCTTGAGAATCTGACAGCGAATAGCACGAGCTTTTCAAACGATACTGGACGTCCAACGTTGGACCCCGTGCTGATCGAGCGATTCACGCGCAATCGTAGCATCGATAGCCCTTGGTATCATATCCTTATTGCGATGTACAGCGTGCTCATTGTTTTCGGAGCGCTTGGCAATGTCCTAGTCGTCATTGCTGTTATACGAAAGCCCATAATGCGCACGGCACGAAATCTTTTCATACTTAATTTGGCGGTCTCAGGTGAGTTGTGTTGTGTGAAGCGACGTGTGGCGTGAATAATAGAACGAAAATCACACTGTGAGGAGGAGGTGGAAGAGAAATGACAATAAACAAATCATCAAACTTAGTTTCTTATTTTTTATTTTTTATTTATTCTATTTCTTTACAGATCTGCTTTTGTGTTTGGTTACAATGCCGCTGACATTGATGGAAATTCTTTCAAAATTTTGGCCTTTCGGCTCGTGCGCGGTGCTCTGCAAAATGATTGCTATGCTGCAGGCGTTGAGCATATTCGTGTCTACAATTTCTATTACAGCGATTGCATTCGATAGATATCAGGTAATTACGCGTAGGCTGTTTATGCTTGAGACCGACCATCCAATGCTTTGGTATGTTTGAGTAGGCATACTTCTCGGCGCTGAATCGCGTGCTGCGGCATGCTGTTGTTGTTGCTTGTAGCTGAGCTGTTTTTGCCATGTAATGAGCTCGAAGACTCGCACGTAGTAATAATCGGACACAATTAAGTGTGTAATCAATTTTAATGAACATTGCGCAACATTGAACTTTGCTTGTCTGACTCAGCTGAGCACTGAGGCAGTAGCCATGATTGTAATACACACACAAACACATGAACAGAAGCACATGCACGTGACATGAGGCCATGCGAGTTGATGAATATTTAAGTAATTCTGGCTCATTGCATGTAATCACAATTTAATTAAGTGCGTTGCATCGACATAATTACACATCATTTACCAAAGGTTTATGTAATCCAAAATAAAAAGTTTTCTAAATTTAATTTGATGCCTTTGCTCATGGGTTTTTATAGTACTAAGTGTTGCTTAAGATAAGCGAAAAAGTTTTGAAGAAGAAGATTACAAAGCAATACGAAATTCGTTGTGCGAGAAAGAAGGCAAATGAATTTGAAAAGGGTTTCGAATTGCTTTTTATTGTTTGAAAGTTTATCTCATTCTTGTGATAGTATTGCAGTTGATGAGGGTTTGTGGTTAACAAAAGTTTTTTTCACATGAAATGTGGAAACAGCAGCGAAAATGAAAAAAAAAACTTTTTTTTGCTATTTTATATACTTTCGAGTGGCCCAAAAACACATCCTTTTATATTTCAATTAGCTTGAAGCTTCTCTTAAAGCAAAACGAAATTTTCTTTGTCCTCGGCAAGCCGGAGTAGCGTACTTTATTATCATTGCAGGGAAATGTCTTCGCAAGTGATAGTAGTCACTCGCAGCCTGATTGAGTCTCTTGGGTGGTTGAACCAGAATATCGAGGTTTAACAATGCGACTCTTGTAGTCAAGGAAATTGACGTGGAGTAGGTGAATACAGTTTTGTAATTTCCTTCTTCTTCTTTTTTTTTGTCAATGGAGTTCGATTGTGGATGCTTTTATCTTTATAATTAATCAACAGAATTCCTTTGTGGTCTCAAATTGTTGCCGAGAAGATTCTCTCAGTTCGGTTTAGTTAGTTGGTGTGATTTTCTGAGCCACTGCGTTGATGTCTGGGCTCAGGTTCATAATGTTAAACACCAGTGGCATTCGCTGTAGTGATGCATCTCAATAGATCTATACTAATATCACCAATGCTCGAAAGTCAATCAACCGCATGGATACACTTACTCCTTTCACTATAACTATTTATATATATGTGAAAACCGCAGTCGTTTGTTTGCTTGTCTGTCCGACACTTATAGACTTCGACAACGTTTAACCGAATACCATGAAAATTGGATAATGTTTGTGTCAAAGTTTCTTTTGTAGAACACTAGTATTGCTTCATCAGTTTGCCGTTGAAAAGTATGTCAAATTTAAAATCGAAAATCTGTCGAAAGGAGAAAGTTTAATTCAAATCTCAGCAAGGCAATAACATAATCGTAGAGTCAATGAAACTGACGAATAGCGTAGTGAGAGTTGGAAATTAAATAAGAATTGACAAGAGGTAAGTATATATAAAAGCAACCACAGAATACGAAAAAGGGAAGCGAATGTACATAAAAGCAATAAAGAAGAGCATGATACCAACTCATACCATTTTGCCCAACCATAAATCACTCAATGCGACCAACGATGTTTTCACTTGCCATTTATATATCTTCATTCTAGATACATCTCGAGCTATCCCAAAATATGTTGAAGTTAATTAGTGTAAAACGGTACCAAAAGAATGTCTCCGTATTAATATATAGATGATTTATATATATGTAAACGTTTGTGTATTTGTTGTCGAGGTGTGTTCCTTACAACCATAAAGCATAAGTTCGAGCTCTTCTCGGTTTTTTATTTATATATTATTGGCATAAAATTATATAGCGCACATCTAGAGTGCAATTTCTTTTCAGCCATATAATTTATATTAAAATGTATGCTCCTTAAGTAAGGTAAAAAGGGGCGGGAATGTCATGTATCCGTATTAATGTTTAGATACTAGAGATGTTCGAATAGTCAAGAGAACATTTAATACGCTGTTATTTTAGCAGCGGCGTATATTTTAATATCTCTCGAAATCAATATGATGCTCACAAACAGATTTGGAAATTGTTACATTAGTTAATTCTATCATGTGCGCCCCAATGAGTCGATTCCTTGCTTTGTTTAAATAGATTCTACTACTTGAGAACCACTTCTGCCATGCAATTAAATTAGTTTGTGGTTTCTAGCAAAACTAGACTTAGTCAACAGGATCAAGCAGTTCAAAGTGAAATGGTATCTGTCTTGCTCAAAGACTATCTGTGTGCGTAAAAAGCTACAAGTTATAAATGCTGACAGGTGTAATTGGCGAGTTACACTTGGGGTTGCGCGCATCATAACTCCAAGCATACATTGTATTTCAAACATATGCAAATATATATCTCTAAATACTCGTATAACAGTAACACAACCAAACTGCACAAAACACACTCCTTGCTCTCCATCACAGTTGACAAACGAAGGCGTAGTGCTGACGTTAATGACGATGAGGATGCGGATGCTGCGCATAAATAAATAATATCACAAGTTTGCAGCTAGCAATTTGTGCCCATATTTGCATAGAAATTATTTCATTTCACGCTATAAATATATATATATATATATTCGTTTGTCGTGGCTATGAGAATAATAGTGTTGAAAGCAACTTTAGATACTTTGATACACCTTAACAAACTTGACTTGACATACGTTTCTTCTTCTCCCATATGCTTGCCCGCTTCACAGGTAATTGTTTACCCTACACGTGACAGCCTGCAGTTTGTCGGTGCCGTCTCCATATTGGCTGGCATTTGGTTTCTTGCCCTGCTGCTCGCCTCACCGATGTTCATCTTCAAGCGTCTAATACATGCCGACATACCACAAATGCTGCAGGCGTTGGGCATCAATGGCGTCTCGTTCTGCATAGAGGATTGGCCACTGAATCATGGTCGCTTCTACTATTCGATCTTCTCGCTGTGCGTGCAATATCTGGTGCCCATATTGATTGTGTCGGGCGCCTACTTCGGTATCTACAACAAGTTGAAGAATCGCATCACCGTCGTCACCGTGCCGGCCTCATCGCAGCGCAAGGCGGCGCGTGGCCGACGTATGAAGCGCACAAACTGTCTGCTTATTAGCATTGCCATCATCTTTGGCGTGTCTTGGCTGCCGTTGAACTTCTTCAATTTGTACGCGGATATGAAACGTTCGGCTGTGACGCAAAGCATGCTCGTAACATATGCGATATGCCATATGATTGGCATGAGTTCGGCTTGCTCGAATCCGTTGCTCTATGGATGGCTCAATGATAATTTCCGTAAAGAATTTCAAGAATTACTATGCCGTTATAAACAACCCACTAATGTTGCTCTTAATGGTCATACGACAGGCAGCAGCGTACAATCGCGTCGACGACGCAAGCATGCTGACATCTCCAAAGGCGATCTGAAGCTGCTCGGAAGCGGCGGCGGCGGTGGCGGCGGTGGCGGTGGTGGCGATGGTGTTCGTGATGGTGACGGTGGTGAGACCAAGAGATGTGCCGGTGGTGGTACCACTGGTGATACCGACTTCGTCACTGGCTGTAGTGTTGGCGGTAATAATGTCTATGGCTTGCGCAGCGCCGTCACTGAATCGGTGGCGCTAACCGAGAATCCGATGCCAACTGAGATCACAACGCTAATGCCGCGGTAAATGTTATTATTATTATTATTATTATTAATATTATTATTATTATTATTATTATAATTTTGTTTTTTTTTTTTTGGTAATCTTAGTTGTGTATTCTGTGTATTTGTTTTTCATTGATAGTCAAAGGTCTTCTTAGCTTATACTAGATGATGTGCATGTTGTGTAATTATCGTATTTCGAATGAATGAACACTCTCATTCGTAAGATAAAATTAAAAAAATTAAGATAAAATTATATTTATAAGTTTTAATTATTATTAGCAGCATGCCAAGTATCAATGTACACGTACATACGCCGAAAAAGTTTTTGTCTAGCAACAAATTCACTTTTTGTAGAGCACTGAAAATATTCATGCACATTGCGTATGCGTAATCCAATGAAAAGTACATCAACTGTTCCATAAATATTCAACTGTATATTAACACAAATTATTATAGTATCAAAAGCGACTTCATAATAAAGATACATATTCATAAGTAAATTTGTTGCCTTGATTTTGCATCTGTTTTATGTAGATTATTTGCATTTAAAAATTTGACACAAAATTATCAAAAAAAATAAAAAAAATTACTTAAACTATTTACATTTTGCAGTACAAGTCCAAGCTGAACCTGGGTTTAAGCCTGCATAGCAACAATGCAGTGCCAAAGCCTACCAGTCGAAATCAAAGCAACAATGTTGGCCGTGTTCTCGTATACAAATCACTGAGTTATCCATTTTTTTTTTAAATTTCTTTTAATTGCCAAACTGTTAGACATAAGTTAAAGCACAGCTAATAAATATGAAAAACAAAAATGATTATAGCATTAACTTAACTTAACGGCAGGCTTTCCCTTTTTTATAGTAATAAAAAATCTTGTAAATATCTATTTATATTAATATTAAATCTAGTAAAATACTTAAAAATCTCATATTTGTTGTATTCATGAAAACGGTACCAAACATAATTTAATTGATTGAGCCCATCAATTAAATTTTGGCATGCTCGAATATTTGCAACTTGGCAAATTTTCTCACCCACAAACTATTAGAAAGCGAGTCAGCATTGATGAAGCCAAATAGTTTTGTGGGTAGAGAAAATTAAAGCACGTTTTAATTAATTAATTATATAGTCGTGCTTATAACTGGACATATGCTAAAATAAGAAATATGACGATTTAATGTAGTGTAACATGAGAATTGTAATTTTAATTAAAATCAGTTTTGAGTGACGCAAAATTAAAATAGATGAAGTAATAAAAATAATATATATATATATATATATATATATATATAAATGTATAAACCGAAAATTTAAAATAAAAAATTAATGAAGTAACAATTATTAGCTTAAAGATTAAATAAAATAAATAAATCATTATAATATCTATTATTATTAATATTATTATACTAAATAAGAAAACCCCATTGACAAATTTAATAAGTTTGATGTATTTTTAATAAAAATAAAGTATTTATTAATCCATGTTTATATGGCTGTTGGGTGTAATGCTAGCTAGCATTGGTTAGCATTAATTCTGTATTGATGTACTTGTGTATACATATGCTTCTCTTTAATGTGAATGAATTGTTTTAATAATAAGCATAAAATATGTAAGAACTTTGAACTTAAGTAACCTAAATCCATGCCCAAAAAGTGTAAAAAATAACAAAATAAAAAAGTTTCATTTATTTTCAAAATTAAATTTGTATTTTTATTTAATATATCGCGGTTAACAACATAAACTATACAACGAATAAAATAAAAGAATGTATATAAAAAGCAAGACAAAATGCTTCTGCGCTTGACCGGAAGTTGTAATACATTTGACGTTGGAAAGTTAAAATTTTACAATTGGGTTGTATGGCAGACACAAGACTCCAAAAAATCTTGAATCGAAATCTACACAATCTAAATGTTGTTATTGATGCGAAACATCTTTGGTCTCCGAGGGAACTGAGGGAACAACTTCAGTACATACAGGCGGACTTACCGAAAACTCTATATATGTACTTCGTGTTGTCTGCTTCTTATTATGAGCGCCATGAGAAAGTTATTGTACTCGTACTATAAACTGCGCGAGTACAAAAATACAAAGCACAGAATAACGAACTTCTACGAGTGTCTTTAACATAAACAAATTCATTATGCATATATTCGCCAATGCGATTCAATGGAGCGCAGCCAACACGATTCGGCATTAAAACGCAGAAGCTGCAGAGAAAATCAAACAAACCGTAGCGGAAGTGGTAACCTATTGGTACTAAGGCTGTTAGTGCACATTGACACGCACAGATGCGTGCCATTTGACACGGATTGCGGTAAACGCAGAAGTAAAATTTGTTAACAAAAAAAATTAATGAAAATATTTGATTCCTTCTTTCTTTCTTTTTTTTTTTTTGTTTGTAATTACGAAACTCTGCTTTTGATATTATCTGCATTGCACGTGGGCGCCGCGCTCGGCAACACTGCGTGTACGTAATGTCGAAATAATTTGCTTTGCATACGAAATGTGAAAGGAAATCAAATGAAATAGAATATAAAAGTTGAATAAGGTGAAGTAAAATAAACGAACAGGAAAATGTCTTTAACTGAATTGTACAAAATTTGCCAAATTTATGAGGCTGCAACATTGAATTCTAAGCGCCCAAAAGGTAACGGAAAACTCCAAATAAAAGTTTTCTTTGATTTTCTTTCAACATTTTAGCATCGTAATATTTTCCCTGCTAAATATTCGAAAAGTTGTGCTTGATGCGCATTCGTTGGCTTAAATTTACATAAGTTAACCTAAACTAAGTTTGTTAAAGAACCGAAGTGCCTACAAAATTAGCTTCAAAGCACGTTTGCTCGCTGGCGCTGACGGTGCGCTGCAGCAGTTGTGTGACCTGCTCGTTAAAACGCAACACATAAAAATCAGATATAAATCAATATTTGGTCTGTGGGAAAGGCTGTGCACGTCTTGCTTAAAATAGCCGTGCTAATGTTGCGAGTGCGTCACACTCGGCAGTGTGAAGTGCCGAATGTCAAAGTCAAAGCATAACACAACAATTTGGCAAAAAGGTAAACAAGGCGCACAGGCGTTGGTTTGTTTAATGGATTTTTTTTTCGAATTTCCGTGACGTTCACAATGGAATGCTGCCACACACGTTGGCTTGCAATGGATATGTACTTTTTGATAACCTTTGTGCTTGAGTCGGTTCCTGTGTACACGCATTAAACTCTTCAATTGTGCTTATAACATCATAATTAATCTTGTCTTGATAATATAATCCACTTATATGTTCCTCCTAAGGTCAACCGCATACGTATTACATGTACACAGTATATAACTTTTGCTCTTCTTTATTAACTTAAGGCAATAAGTAGTTGAACTAATTAATGACTTAACTCCTTTAGCTTGGAGGCGCAATCAAGCCTTACTGGACAACAGCGCATACACATACCAATTCAGTAGCTTTTAGAATGATAGATAGCTTTTTCGTTAAAGAGAAAAAGGCTTGTAGATCAATACACTTTTTGTAATGATTCTTTACTTTTTTTTATCTCTTTAGGTATGTAAAATTCATCGTTTAGTTTGAAATAGTCATACGAGTTTTATGGATCACTTTATTGCCACAACTCTTTACGTTGGGGCATTGACTCAAGTATGGAGACAACAAATGTGTGGCTCACACGAGTGAGCCTATAATGTGCCATTTTCACACAAACATTCGGAACCCTAAAAAGGACAATCACTAACAGATCAACATTGAGAAATACATTCTCTGAGCTACATTATAATATCTGCCGATGTGATGATTCGTGCGGATTGCAGTTAAACAATACCAAAACCAGCTAAAACGTCATAACATTTAGGCCAATCATAGGCCCTGTGTGTGGACCATTCCTCAAGTGGGGTTCGATCGCACGACAGACTTCGTGCACTTACGGAAAGCTATCTAAGCTGCTGGATTGCTTGTGATTGGTATTGTAAATTGTGTAAAATAAGTTCCCGGAAGTTCGCACATTCAAAGCCCACAGTGTGTTCACGGCAGTTGTTTACACCAGTCGAACTGTCGGGAAGAACTGTCGAGCAAAGAACTTGCATACGAATGTTACAAAGCGCTAAAGACGGCTTAGAAGAAGAGACAGCTTTGCCCCGCGCCGAACGTCCGTCACTGTTTTTTTTTTATTGTTTATTTTAAATAAGAAAGTCTTATTTATTATTGTCATTACATAAACAAATGTATTTTATGTATGAGTGGCTTCACTTGGACACTGTCTCTGGTTGAGCTCTCGAGTCCTTAATATTATTATGGAGAATCTTAGGAATATTTATAAATTAACTTAAGTACTTATGATTTCCATGAAAACCGTTCATGGTTTCGACTGACGAAAATATCGAAAAGCTACAACAATGGTCATCGATAATCGTCGCCTGGGTGTTAGAGAGGTGGCTCATGGAGTGGAAATGTCTCACATGTCTTTGCATAACACTTTAACTGAAGTTTGAGGCATAAGACGCGTCGAGTTGTTCCGAAGGAGTTGAATTTCTGTCGCATATATCGATCTTAGTATGCGAATTATTGGCCAAGAACTCAACAAATCTGATTGAATAAGCGCCATATTCACCAGATATGATCCCATGTGACTTGTTCTTATATCCGAAACACAAACTACTTCTCCGGGAAAGACGTTTTGATTCGACAGAGGACATAAAAGAAGCGTTTCAGCGTTTGAAAATTGTTTTGAAGACTGGGAGAAACGTGGCCTACTTTGAATTCAATAAAATACATTTAAGGAATTTGAGTTTTATTTACAAATTCTTATACTTATTTTACCTTAGATACTAGTTACTTGTATTTAGTGTCACATAAAGAATCCACATACATTCGAAACTAAGAGTCCAATTCAGTAAAAGAGAAAAACTTCCTATTGCTCTGATCTAAAATAATTCAAGACAATAAATAAATACATAGTTCTTGAGCTGATTAATGACTTAAGTAAAATAAATCGTTTTCTCAGTCAAAAGGCTAGACATCATCACACACTCAACAGCGCCTAAGATGTGATGATAAAAGAGAAAAGTATGTGTCTCCACAACTGACTCCCAACTTGAAAACTTCTTCCGTTTACATGACAAAATCAATTAAAGCGCAATTTCTCACAATGGCGCTGACACACACATAACAACATAACGAAACCCAATGCATCATTCATCATGGTGGCTAAGCAGAACTCCACTTCACCACTTCCATTTTAGTATCATCGAGACTCATTAACTTCTTGACTTTCTCTGCCGGCAGCAGATTAATGACAACCTGAACTAAGTTATCAAGCTTATGAATTAGACAGCATATGGTATGTGTGAGAGCGTCAAATTTCCGAAACGCGAGGTGCATGAAAAATTGATAAATAATTACGCAGTACCCAAGACGCCCATGAAGACCCAAATGCGGAAGCTGTGATGGAGAAGTTGGCATGGTGCGCCGTTGATTTGACAACTAAAGCGTTAAAGTAATGCGATCAATTATGAGTTTGCTTAAAGTGTTGTAGGCGAAAATATAAAAAAATAATTCTTGGCCGTCACTTAATTTTCAGTGTGCATTTGCGATTGGGTGACAGGTACAGAATGAATGCCGTACAATTATTCAAATCAGTCACCGCGACCACACGCGCTCACGCGCACCCCGTCCAGCAGAGCGACTGGAGATTGATTCGGTGAGTGACAATTCTAACCTACAAATAAAGACGTGACTTTTTATATTTTCTGTTGCGGTTTTGTTCGGTTTGAAAATATTGTAATAAATAAAAGAAGACAAAATTTAATTATAATTTTTTTTTTGTTTTTCGCACCCAGATTATAATAAGCGTCGCGCACCCAAAACCCACGACTTGGCAGCTGTCGCGGTTTTTTGTGCCTGGGTTGTTCAAACTGTCTTGGGCTCTGTTGCTTGGTATGCTCTGTGGTATGCGTGTGTGTGACAAGTGTAAGAGTCATTCCCTCATTCAGTCACATCACTTTTCGTCATTCGGGCTTGTTGCTCTCTTTGTCTGTCTAACTGTTGCGTCCGACTTGTTTATTTGTGTTTGACACACGGTCGCGACACTTGACATTTTTGCTATTACCATTAAATTTAGTTGAGGCCGTGGCCAACTAATTTTCCTCTCTTGGTCATTTCACGTGCGTGCCATGCGCCAACGCATTTTGTGAAAGTCTACCATGAGAAGTTTGCCTTTGGCTGGTGATAAAGGAAAAAAGAAAAAAAAACTTTACTTTCAATTTCAGATTGTTGACTTTTTTGCTTAGTTTTTTTTGTTTTGTTTTGTTGTTGTTCAGGGTTATTTACCCTTTCTTGTGATAATTATTATTTATGAAATTATTAAGCAGGAAACTGGTTCTAATATCATGAGTTGATACTCTGAGGGTATAAAAAAATATATTATGTATCATGTAATTTGCAGATAATTAAGTAATAAAAATATTTCAAACCTAGTGGCAGAAAGCAGTTAGTAGATGTATGGAGCAGCGTCTACAAATTTGTGTACAGCCATTGAATTTAGGGTCTTAATGAAAAAACTGATGCAGAGACAACTTTCATATTATTTTCTCTCCCATTATCTATATACAAATCCGCCCAGATATTTCCTTTACCACGACTTTACGCCTAAACTATTTAACTGATTTTGATAAAAAGTACACCATTCGACAGGTTGTCATTTGCAGATGTGCACAAAAGACTACAATTAAAAAAGTAGTACAAGAAAAAACACATTTTATTGATGTCTCTCACAATGTTCTGAAACTTGCAAATTGTCACAATTACCTTAGCATACTAAAAATAAATACTACGACGATCCCGCGCTAATCAAAGCGTATACACATTTTTTTTACGCGCGAGGTTTCGAACAATACCTCGAACAATAACAACATTGACAAATCTTTTTTACAAGTACCTAAACAGTGGAGACATGTTATACCAAAGCTATTCGTTGTAAAGTATAAATTACAATTAACACTGATTTTGACACCTTTAGACATTTTTTGAAGTGAAACTTCTTAGGCGGCGATTTGAGAGTGAAATTTGAATGTGGCGTTCGTTAAACGAGACAGAAGAGTGATATTGGCAGAGAAAGAAGAAAAAAGAGAAAAAAGTAATTGACATGACGTACGTTACCTACACTTACGAACCACATGCGTTAAGTAAATTCTGTTAGTGTGTGCTGAATAGATGGTACTCAGCTGTCAACAAACAATCTGACTCAAATATGTTTCGTTTTTAGATTGACCAGTGGAACTTAATTCTTCGAAAATTTATGTCGAGGGCATGGTTATGGTTCTAGTATTCACATGGTTCAGGTTTTTCAACTTTACACAAAACGATGCCAAATTGAATTATTAGAGCCAACATTTTAGAGGCCCAAGTTTTCCACTCGATCTTTCCAAGTTAAAATTTCAAAAATTTATTTTTCGGAAAGATTACTTCGAACGAAACATCTTTTGTTTAAAAGTGAGAGTTGACGACCATCCGAACTAAAACTAGGCGTATACGTGCAAAAGCGTGCAATATTTGGGTTATTGGCAGAGCAGATTCTCACTCACTGTTGTCACATATCATAAGTCACGCACAACAGCACAACAACAACCAAGAAAGGCGCACTTCAACACACAAACGGGAAATCGTTTGTCAATGCACAAGAAACACAGCCAACTTATAGAAAAAGTAATAACCACAATCAAACAATAACACGGCCAACAAACCAATGTCAACAAAGCACGAGTATTAATAAATCAAATAACAAATCGCAAGAAACCAAACTGAGAAAGTCGTTGCATGCAGAAGTGCACAAATGGACTGTCGCACGTTATTGAGACTACTTGACAGACAGACAGACAGAGCTTATGTGCGTTTAACGAATAGTTTCAACATTGATCACAAACCGAAGTAATCAACAATGCGGAAAGTACTAAAAGCAGAAACCGCAAAAGCATTAAAGCTCGAAAAGAAGAAACAAAAAAGGATAAAGACAATGAAAAGCGCACAAAACTGCTTTGCTTTAGAAAAGCGTCACAAGCTTCGACTACGCAGCATTGAATTTGAAGATAGCAAAATTCTCACATTTATCTTTGAAATACTTTAACAAAATACAACAACCAAAATACGACAACTACAAAAATAAATAGCGAGCTTATTAAAAATGAAATCGGCTTTGTCAACCTTAAGAAATTTGCGTTTTAGTTGAGTTGTGTCTTCTTCTAGGTAGGTGCTAGTGAAAGTGCGTCGGCATTCAAGCGTAGCTTAGCTAAAGCAAAAGTTAACAACAACAACAACAACAAATAAAAATCTTTTTCTTCGTAAGCATTTAGCGTCTATTAGCCAAACTGTTTGTAACGAGCGTTGCCGAATGAACAGCAACCGAACCAAACCAACGCAACCCAACCCAACCCAACCCAATACAGTCCAGTCGAACTCCATGCAGCACTATTCAAAGTAAAGCAAAGTAAGATTGTCGAAGATTTGTCGATTTCTTTGTGTACGTATTAATCTTGATGGCAAACATGATGCTCTAACACTTGCGCTATGCTGTTATTGGTAATTACTTTCTTTTTCTTCATCGCTTTTACTTCCTTTGATTAACGCGTTTGTCAAACTACTCTGTTCGTGTTTGTGACTTGACTTTGATGCGGGTACGTTCATCCTGCTCTGGTTTAATGCAGCAATTTAAAATAAAATTTTGTTTTTTGCGTTTACAGCTCGACACCACAAGACAATTGGAGTAAAAGTGTTTTAATAAAAATAAAAAAAAATAAATAAAAAAAATTTCAATCAATCAAATCATTCAAAAGCCTTTTTATCCGCTACCTGCAACTTCTTGAATCAGTTTGCTCAGCACGTAAACGCGTTGCCCGCAAAACGAGAAAAATTTATCGCTTCGCATTGACAATAATTGCCGCCCAAGTCACGTCACAACGCCAACATAGCCGACGCCGGCTGTGGCATCAAATCAGTAGACATGCTGAGGAGACTTCGATTCTTCTTCTTCTACTTTGATTCGTAAATATTTGCAAAACTTTTTTTATTTTCATTTTTATTTTTTATCTGTCAATTTTAATTTCACTTTTACTCATAAACATGCTAATTTTATGCTCACGCCGCTTTGGCTAAGAAACGGAAACCAAGTGAGCGCCGCCACGGCATTTCTGGCTGCGATGTCGTTTCTTCATTCAAGAAATTTTGTTGTCTGCGGTTGTCAACTCCAAATATTTGCATTGATTTCCACATATTCAGCATTTATAATCGTGCGATTTGCTAATTTGATTGCATAAGTTATGGTCAAAGAAAGTTTTCACATCTATCTCTTTCACTCCATCTGCTTACTCCGCTGCTTTGAGTAATATGTGTCATTATTACTTAATTATATCAATAATCGATTCACAAAGTTAAAGTGTTAAATTATATAACAGTAAAATTTGTAGTCTAGAAAATATGTTATGTTGTTGATGACCCCGATACTTAACTAATGATTTATATGTAATCAATTCTATATAGTAATTCGCACATTTCGTATTTTCAAAGAGAAGGAGAAAGGACCTGCGCGGTCTAATAGAACCGTGATATGTGGCCCACACATAGTCAGCATAGGTTTAATTGCGAATTCAATTGTCTTGTCTTGCCTCTGCCACAACCAGATAGCAGGAATAAGGTGTTTCGGAGTTGGACTTACTTTCTGACATCCAAGGCTCTTATTCGTTTCTTAAGAGAAACGACAAAATTCTCTCTGGTTAATACGCTTCATACTCTCTAGCATCTCTAAAGTTCGGACTATATTTTTCTATATATAGATATATATATATTTAAACGCTATATATATATATATTTATGTATCTATCACTATGCATATCTATCTAGTTGTATGTTTATCTATGTATGTATCTACCGATCTATCTATCTTTCTATGCATATATGTATCATCTATCTATCTATATATTTCTATCACTTATATATCATTGAATGTGTCTATCTATATGTATATATATATTTGTTTATCATCTATACATCGATTTATATAACTATCTATTTACTTCATTTCTATTGAACTTGTTTACGTCCAAAGCAGGGAAAATCCAGCTTTCAAGGTTCTTTCTAATGTTTGGTACAGGAATACGGCTTTTATTGGGTAATTGCTCGAACTTTTAATTAATTTTTTAGATTGCTACAAATTGCCGAAACACAAATGACTGACAATGATAATGTATGCTAGGTACATTAGCATCAACAAAATAAAATAAAATAAAAAAAAAAAACGAAAAAGATAACACGTAACCCGAAAAAATAAAAATATTATTCTTCACATTTTGTGTGATCAATGTTTGTGTTAAGACTACATCTTCTATAGGTCAGATCAATTTGCTTACGCCAAACAAACGTAAAAAACATTCGCAGCACCACACAGCACAGGGACCTCTCGATGCCATCGTTTATGGAGTTGATTAATTCTTGAAGAAGTCGCTATCACACAAGACTTATGACGCATACCAATGCTGACTGAAAAGTCTACAGCCACATGATCTCCATCTAAAAATGAATTAGTGGCCTCACAGTCATTGCCCTAACGGCGCAACTTTCATTCCTACAGAATCACAAAGATCATAGTCATCACCAGAGTCTAAGTCTAATTTGGTATACACGTCATTATTTATAAGCCTAATAAATATTTATAAATAAAATAAATTAAGAAAAAAATTTCTATACTAGTTCAAATATAATATATACAAACCAAACAAACCATGGCTAAGTAAACATTCTTATCAGCATTTTCTGACCTACCCTTTCAGTAGCCAGTTCTACGACGAAACAAACAAATAAATAAATAATAAAAATTAAATATAAATTTTCGAAATGCCAAAGAAATTAATCACTCAATCAGATTCTTATATAAATGCAATATTTTTGTTTAATTAAAATCAATCATATCCGCAGTACTAACAAATTAAAATGTAAAATTTGCATTGGAATTATTGTTGGTGGAATTGGAATCTGCTGAACCGAAACTTCAATAGAAATATTTAATTAACATAAATAAATTTGGTACACATTTTCTGGCATAATTGAGCAAATTGCTTGAAATAAATTAATCGGATATGCAAAAAGTATCTCGCAGCATTCATTTTGCTGTAGCCGCACTCGTGCCAAAATCCAATTTGTCGTCGTCATGTCGAATATCCTGTTTGCTTGCTGGCTTGCTTGTTTGTTGTGCCGAAACGGCTGAAAGACTTTGTGAAAGTCACAATCGGCTTTATTATGATGATAACTGCAAGCCTTTGCCACATGCATAATCAATTTGATGTGCAGTTCGAAGGTGGCACTTACGCTCGATGCGAATTCAGAGTGCGGTCAATTGTTACGGTCGCTGGCTGGCGTCGTTTGTCGGCTGACTGAGCATATTGGTTGCTGGCGTATTAAAGGAGGCACAATGATATTTAAAAATACGGTCATGATAATAATGAAGATGATGATGATGTTGTTGACAGGCGGTCGTAGTCGATTTTCGCAAGTCACAAGTAAAATGTTTTGTCAGACTTTCAATTTATGCGTCACACTGTGCAAAGTTGATGCGCCGAGAAAAGCGAGTCTGGAAAAGTTTCACTTCCTCGCTGGCGCATGAGAGCGAATAGACGAGAGTGAGCATGACAAGTTGTCGATGCTGAGCGGCATGGTCATCGATTTGTTTCTTGTATCTGCACGTTGACGAAACGGTCTTACAAGTTTCTATTGGTGGTGTGTTGGAGCAGGCAGTAATTAAATGCACATGAAAGTTTTGTTCGGCTTTTTGCGGCATTTTGAGTGTTCATCAGAAAGTGAACTGGATATGTGCTTCTAGTATTTGATTTTATTTTTGTTTCACATTTTTTTCCCGAGCACATAAATTTATTTATTTGATTTGTGATTTATTTCTCACGCACATTTAAACGCGCAGCTTGAGTGCTTTTGATGAGAACTAGGCTGGCATTTTGTTGTTGAGTTTAAAAAATAAATCAAGCAAGCGCAGCTGCTTTGAACCAATATACCCGCTCTGGCATTGCCTTTACGGCTTGTATCACTTGTTGCTAGTGAACTTTGAGTGACATTGTGCTACCTTGAATTGCTGCTTGACAGTGAAATTTTTAAATGGCAACGCACCAAGTCTTGCAAAAACAAGCAACAAAAACGGTACGTTTTAGGCAAGTAAAATATTGTTCAACAATATATATTATACGAGTATATGATATACACCAAAATGCAAACACATATCAAATGCATAAATTCAATTCATACTATACGTGAACTCTGGCCATTAACCTCCTTGAAAATAGTTAAACGGTTAGGCCGTTAAAGAGATTTAATGTTTTGGACTTACCAAATAGTTTTTAAGTAGATATAAGACACTTTAATATAGCCTGTGAATCAATAAGTAAGCGACTTTAATACTGATAGATCTCTGTTATATATAGTGTAATAATATAACCTTGCCCCAATTTCGAACACATACAAACAATATTAACTAGAATGCTGGCAATAGGCAGTTGTTTTCACCATGACTTCATAGTTAGAAGCAAAGGCAGGAAATGGTCCCTTTTTAATTAAGTCTTTCCATAAGATGAATGCTGCTTTTTTCTTGCATTTTAAAAGTTACTACGGAAATGAAGAAGTTTCTTCTTATTCGTAAGCTATATGAATAATGCTGAATGCTCTTGTTCAGGCCGATTCAATCCTATTGGAGAAGCCCACTGTGCATGTTTATTACTATGTTGCAACGGATGCATAATTCGGCCATGGTTACAAAATAAATCAAATACGCTGTGCGCCTTGATTAAATAGTCAAACACATCAGAAATCATAAAAGGCCCCACATCATGATAACTTCCCCTTTAACCAGCGGATCATGCAGTACCGAAGTCACCGACTGTATTATATTTTAAACGTATTCAATCTACGATGCAGTAAAACCAAATCGTTTTTACAGAAAATTAATTTATTTAATGAGCTGCTTCTTTGCAACTGAAATTAAGAATTCAACGTACTAAAACTACTTTTGAAGTGTACTTGTACTTGTACTTGATGAGTACATGATATTTTCAATAATATTTGCCAAAAATATACAAATTTTTCTATCTTTCAAAACCTTGAAACGCAACACAAACTAAAATAAGAAGCTTATGCAAATTTTGATAATAGATAGCAGTGAAGAGTGAGCACAAGCAATCGCAGTTAATAAGAGTACGTTGCTTCGAACGCTCGTAGTCTGGTCTGATGATATAGTACAGCGTCCTTTGTACTGGTGATGCCGTGTTCTACTGAACATGAGCAGTGTAATCGTTGAATTAAAAAAGCTCTAAATTAATAAGTTTAATGCTTTATTGATCCGCTCTAGTATTGCCTGGATGGCAATTTTACACTGCAAAAAGTATTTCATATAATTTAATATTATGCAATGTTATGCTACTCTTGCCCATAATTAGAATGCATATAAGAATTTAAAATTTTCTGAAACATTTCCAACTGAAGCAATCAACTAGCAATTAGCATAAAATCAATAATAACAATAAAACAAATTTCGATTGAAATGCATCTGAGGCATATCAAAATATCTCAACTACACCACAAAACTATTTTCGCACACGAAATGCGAGAATATTTCCAAAATCCACTCCATTGTCTTTGGGCGCACTCAAACAAAAAAAAAAAATAAATAAATAAAAAAATAAAAATTAATTCAACACACTAACTGAGTGCCTGAGTGACTGACTTTGACTGTCAAGTTTAGCCGTTGGCATGTGGCATTTTATATGGAAACCAAAAAAAAAAAAAAAATTCTATCAAATCTAGTAAAAAAGTTTATTTCGGCTAAGCCGAATTTGCAATACTTTTTACGTGAAACCAAAAAAAAAATAATAATAGCACACAACGCTATTACAATATTGATGTGACTTATGTTTAAGTTATGATCATTATACATGCAGTAGTTCAACGCAATAACCAATATACAAGAAGCCACCCTAGGCTCGTTTTAGGATTTGTGTGTATGGTGCTAAGATACAATCTCTCCCAGAAAAAGAAAAAAAAACGTTGTATTCCTCTTAGTGTATGAATCCAGCCAGTTCCGGCGAATTGGCACCTACATCATATCATAAAAAGACTTACGGACAGAGACTGTTTATGGGGTTCAAATTTAACTGTTACAAACTTCACGACCCAGTTATAATACCATTCACTGAGGGAAGAGCATACAATATATACAATGCAAATGCCTTGAGAAGCGCAGCATTCACTTCGGCTGGCACCCGCGCTGCGGCACAATGAGATACAAAATTTGTCTGCATTTGTCTGCCGCTTCTTCGCTGAAGACAACTCGTAGCATCTGATATAAAGCAACGTCGATTTGTTGTTGCACGTTCAAGTTGATTACGCTTTTAAGCTCGTTGCAGTTACAGATAAACAAAGGCAAAGTGGCCTGTTTAATTTATGTGTTTTGTTGTTTGGAATTTTTTTTTTTGTGTTTTTTTTTTAAATTTTTTTGTTGTTGTCTAATTTTTAAATGCTTCGGCGTTGCGCAGAAAAATTACCCAAACTGACACGTGACAAGTGGTGCAACGCATTGACTGAGTTGTTTGGCAAGCAAGTTGTTGCAATGAGGAACCTGAAAAGAGAAGACTGATTGCAAGGGTTCCAGATCGTTACTCAGGCTCAACCAACACCCACAATGGCAGACTGTAATTTTCTGTATGGCACCGTTGCTGCTGCTATTCAAAAGTTGTGAAAATCTTACCGCGAGTAACGGCACCAGAGGTAGCTACTCGTTTGAATGAAGTTTTTTCATTAACCGTTAATTTTCCGCAAAACAACTTTGCACAAAAAAAAGAAATTATCAAGGGAAAAGCAGTCTTTGAAATCTGCTCAGTCGGTCGCTGCAAGTCAACGTCGCTGCAAGTGCCCAGGTAACTTGGCCAAGTCTGACGCACTTTTGTCACTTCTTGTTCAATGTCGTTGGCGTTGTCGTCAATGTCATGTGGCATATGGCACAGCAGCGTTGACTAGAAAACTTTTGTGCCATAAACATAGAAACAAAACGGAGAGCAAAGTCGAAAGAGTCAAGTCAGCGTGCGCAATAAGAGAGCAGCAACTTGCCGGTCTGAGTTGTGCTCTTGTAGCCGCCGTGTCATGCATTACGTTTTGTTTACGTTGCAGTGTTCACAATAACGTAAGACTCTTTAAGTCAGGTTTTCGCTTTGTTCGAAGACGTCTTCAAGCCAAAGTCGAAGCTGCCGAGCGTTTGGCTTGGTTTGGCTTGGTTTGGCTTGCTTTCGCTGACAGAACGCGCCGCAGTTCGAAAACTTGTCTGCTTCGCGTCGGTTGATTGTGCGCGGCATGTCGACTGTGGGTTTATGTGGCACAACTTTCGATTAAATATTTTAACGAATTCGTTGGAATTAATTTATACAATCAAAGGCATTGAATTGACTTTTCGGTGTTTCGTTGTGTTTGCTTAATGTGACGTAGGCTCAAAATTGATTTTCTGCGGAAACTGCAGTGCAACACTTGAAATCAATTGAAACGTCAAAATTTGCTGGTTGGCAAAATGAAATCGTTATTAAAATAAATTGTTAAAAACGATCGCGACAAACGATTTTTTGAAGTGACAAAGTGCGTGCAACAGCAAATGGTGGCAGCTGCAGCTACAACAACATCAGCTACAACAACAACGATAACAACTACAACGCGAACAACAAGACATACAACAATTTTAACAAGAAATGCAATTCGGCAAGTGGTTTGACCACATTTCGCCAAGATTTAAAAAGAGTGAAAGGAGCTCGAAATGAAATGAAACGAAAGTGAGCAATATCAGCATCACAACAACAACAAAAAGAAAAACAAAAACAAAAACAAAAAAAATAATAATTAAATATAATCAACTAATAACAAAAACAAGAAAAGCAACAAAAAATATACATATCGTGCTCTAAATTTGCATAAAGCGGTAAAAGGGCATGGATAAAATGGCGTGTTTGCCACCAAAATGAAAACAAAGCAAGAAGAAGCCGCAGACAAAAGCGAATCGCTTGAATAGACTACAGAGAATTCTTACCTGTTGCTTTATACACCAATCAAAGGTAATTGCCTAATTGCGTTTAGCTAAGTTGGCATGTGCGCGAAATTGTGCATTAGTAATGAAGACTTTCGCACATTTGGAGTTCTATCAATTAAATAAATTGTTGCGCACATGCTCATTGACGAAGCTGTTTGTTTAATAGTTTGGCTGCAGCTAGTCTAGACTACAAAAAAGTTCTACAGCCAAAGAACTAAACACTATGATAATTAATATCGATGAATTTTTGCGCACATAATGGCGCATAGAAAAATAATTAGACACTAAGTAGTCTAGTATTAATTTTGTCGAAGTCGTCCGTTTCATAGCCGCCGGCCTTCCAATAAGTATTTTTTATTTATTTCTTTTATTGTTCCAAAAACTTCCCGGAACCGAGTTTAATGTTAATTCAAACTTGTTATCTTGTGACTTCTTTCAGTTTCCGCAACTAAATTTGCGACTTCGAAGCATTCATTTGGCGGACATTGAAATCATAAAAAATTTCTCGTTTACTCAAATAAATAGTTGATCTAAACACTGAGCTATAGACCATACACAACAGCTTTGATATAGATTGATCTCAAATTGCATAGGGTACAATTCAATTTTGTACCATCATCTTACAACAAATTGCGGCAGCTGCATTTTAAATGATGCGCTTCATCGGCGCAGTACGAGTTTGTGCTCAGATATAGTCGCTTTAACATAGAAAGAAATAAAATTTGGCAAAATAGCTTCTTATATCTCAACATAGTCCCTTTCTAGCCCGTTACACTTTTCCAAACATTTTTCTAAATTTTTTAAACCGCTCATAAGTTAGAACTTCGGTAGTTCCCCAAGATATCTATACATAATACGCCTACAGCTATGCATGGGCGCAGAAACTCGTTATGATTGAAACGTAAAAGCGCCAAAATAGCCTTAGAGTCGACCACACAATCTCTGGAAGCTGCGTTAACTTTATGAAACTTTCTCATCATTTCCGGCGTACGTTACCTCGCACGACCGACCGTTGCAATGATCATCTCAAGAGTGGCACTCCAACTCAGCTTTAATAGAGATTGGAAATAGACCTTTCAAATTTAAATATTGTATCACTTGGGGATAACCTTTTTTTGTTGTATGAAGAATCCTTTGCAAAGTACTTCATCTTAAATACAAGAGCGATTGAGAGCACTAGTCGAATTATTAAAAAACTCTAATTGCTCACTACTGAATGTGCCATATTATTATAAGTGGCGAGGCTAAAATTTCAAGTTAATTAGTTCAAAAACATCTAAAAGCTCAGATAGAAAGATTTAACAAATTAATAGATAAATAGTAAACGTACAAAAGATACAAAAATAAGAAGTAAATCATTAAAAGCTGTTTGTATTTGTTTTGCTCAAGAAAAGTGGCAATAGCAGGGGTTGCTCAAACAAAACGCCTAAATTGCCAAGGAAAATCAGCGGCGCAGGCATCTGAGCGAGGTAAACATTTCAATAATTGCGGGCTTTCATTCGAACAGTCAACAGGGAATTGTCCGACATTTGTGCACGCTAATTATTTACAGTGAGTTGCGTATATGTATATGCCACATATATACATATATAATAAATATAATTTAATGGTCAAAATGTAAGACACTGTGAAATTTGTAGAGTGTGTTCAGTGTTTTCCAACAACGCTATTGTTATGCAACTTAAACCTATGGCCGGCGACTGCCTCAACATGCCGCACGCACGCACACACAAACACTCATAAATCTCAAGCAACTTTGCAGTTGTCAGCTGCTCACCGCGTTGCTGCTTAATTACAAAACTTTTCAAATTAAACCACAAAAATCCAAGATCGGTTTCAGATTTCATTTTTGTCATCAACGTCATCGTCGTCGTCTTCTTCTACTTACACTTCTTCTTCCTCTTCTTCTCGTTCGGCGTAGTCGTTGTCTTTGTCGCTGTCATCTTCAGCGTTGTCACTGTCATCTTTATTTTTACAATTTCATTTTCGCTTTCTTCACATTTCTTTGGAAGAAACTTTTAATGTGCATAAAATGTGAGTTATAAAATGCGTCAGTCGTCGCGCCTACATAAGCAATATTAAAATACAAAAATCGGCGGTACAATAACAACAACAACAACAAAAAGAAAAAACATCAACTTCCGAAACGACGACAACTGCTTGGCAGCCTCGTGAAGGTTTCGTCTCTGCCTTTGGCTACGGAAATTGAATCGCTTTGGCATTTTGTACTAATAACCAATCATTTGCGAAATTAAGAAAATTGCCTGGCAAAGCACGACATCGAAACCAAAATGAAAGAAGCAACGCAAATGTGAATTATTCAAGCGAAGAAATTGCAAGAAAGTCCCGCTTTAACGGTTTGCTAATTAAAAGTTCTTTGACTTCGCCTAAAGACAAGCATGGAGCGCTGACTGAGCACCATATCCTCGTACGCCTGTGTTTGCACGACTCTGGCAAGCTGTGGCAGGAAATTAAAATGTCGTTGTAACGCCAACGGGTTACAGCCTCTATTAAATAATTAGAGTGTTCTTAATGAAAAAAATTAAAGTAGAGATGGAGTTTGGTTGCAGTTTTATTTATATTACGATAATTAGGCTATCACTTACCAATGTATTATAGCTCTGAATTCAACTCAGTTTGAAACAAGACTCAAAACTCTGCCCCAATTGGTAGTCTTAATTATTCAGCTTAAATAAAATATTTTACAGCCAGAAAACTACGAACTTCAGAGTTTATGACAATGAGTTCATTTTCATTTTCATTCCGAAAAACTTCTCGAAACATTAAATGTTGTAAAAGTCTCTAGATAAGGGCAACCAATATCTTCTTAATTTTAATACAGAACTTCAATGTATAAAATGATCTCTATTGGATAGCTGGCAAAGCACATTGGCGCGACGATTTGATTGGTGTGTCAGAGGAATTTCGAACATACGACACACATTATTTGCACTCAAAAATCGATTATTCCCGTTAACCTGAGTAATAGAAGTAGGTTTCACTGAATGGAATGCAAATGAAACTATTATTACAAAGCAGACCCTCAGTCACTACAATCGACTGCATTCTAGATAAAAACAGTTGTTATTTTCTTTTTTTTTGTTAAGTGCGGACAACTGCCCTGTAAATTGCAAACAAGAACAATAGCAAAGGAACATGTTCATTTGCTCAGTTCAGTGAGCAACTCAATTCTAATAATAATAATAATAATAATAATAATAATAATAATAATAATAATAATAATAATAATAATAATAATAATAATAATAATAATAATAATAATAATAATAATAATAATAATAATAATAATAATAATAATAATAATAATAATAATAATAATAATAATAATAATAATAATAATAATAATAATAATAATAATAATAATAATAATAATAATAATAATAATAATAATAATAATAATAATAATAATAATAATAATAATAATAATAATAATAATAATAATAATAATAATAATAATAATAATAATAATAATAATACATCAATGATAGCCAAGAGAGCGCAAACACACAAAAGTAATCGCTCCCCACGTTGTGTATGAAGCGAAAGTGGAACAACAACAATAACACAGCCTCACAAAACGGATAGAACAGAAGAGAGAGCTACACAAAACTCTCTGTTCTCCCATTCTACTGTGCCGACAACATCAACGGCTTTGTGATCTTATTGTTATTGTAACGCGGTTATATTTAAAGCCTTTTCTAATCTAACGAAGAATACCTTTCATTTGATATTTTTTTATTAAAATCGGTTCAGTGGTTCAAGCAGTAAAGGTACCACAAAAAATGTGCTTGCCATTTAATTATACAGGTGTGCGAGTATATCAAATTTTTCCAAAGAAACTAGGTGCCTAAAACGAAAACCAAACAGAATTTGAGTGCTATTGGGCATTGGTATTTTTTGTTGTTATGACACTAGCTGACAATTTTAATTTAGCAGCGTAGCATCAAGCTTGGCCTAGCTTTTAAAATTCATGTTCAATTAAGAATACTTAAAGTGTTCAGTGTCGGAAGTTCGAGCCCCGAGGAATCTACGTTATTTAATCAGAATTGTAATTGGTTAATTAGCTAGTGCTTGATATATTGTGCCTACGCAGATCAATGGCTGGCACTGCAAAATACTGTCAAAATACAATAAATAAAACAACAAATGGTAAAATTGGCTTACAACCGCTGATATGCTGTGGTTTTTATTTTGTGGTGCATCTTTTACTCTGCTCGTTTTATATAAAGAAGTTCATTTTATACTTTCGCATTGCTTTTCATACAAGTTGCTCAGATAGTTAATCGCGATCTTCGAATGCTGCACAGAGCGCTGTGCTCAGCCGTGCAGTCGTTGCAAGTGAGTATTTCACTGGTGGGTTGGTTTGCCTTGGTTTGGCTTGGCTTGGCTTGGCTTGACTTGGTTTGATGCGCTTTGGTGCAGAGGGCGCAATGTTGGTTTTTGGCATTGCAACTTTCTTCGAAGTCAGCACAGTCAGCAATGAACATTTGTATCTGCCACTCGCCGAGCAATGTTTGCGTCGACATTTTCCGTTTTGCAATTCCTGCACCGTTTTTATTTGGCGTTGTTGCTTTCGACTGCCGATGCTGCTGCTGCTCTTGAATGCCGCTACTGACAGCGTTAGAGGCGTTAAGCATCCTGCATTATTCAATGTCGATACAGTTTAGTTGGATTGGCTTGGCTGTTGCTCGTCTTGCTCGAAATGAAACACATTTCGTAGTGACTTTTTTTTTGTGTTTGTTTTGTTTTTGTTTTTGTTTCGTACAACACTCGAGCAGCCAACGAGCTGTAAAATTGTAGAATTTCGTGCACATTTGGCTACGCTATCGATTTGGTTCGTATGTTTTAGAGTGAGTATGATGGTCGCCAACGAGTGCTACGCATATCAAGTGCATGTGGTTGCTACTGGTGGTTCTCATTTCTGTGGCATTTCCGGTTTTGCATCTGCTTCGTTTGTTCAATACAAGCTTAGCAAATTTTGCTGCTGTCAAAGAGGCAACCGAACGCGTCGCTGAAACAAGTGGAGTAGAGTGAAGTGCAGTGCAAAAGTGAAATGCATTTCGCAATTTTTCGAAAGCGCCTTGTCTTACTCAATTTTGAGGGCACTTAACAAAGCAAAGACAAAACTGGTTTATAATAAATGTTATAGTTTTTTATTGTTACAATTTTATTTATTGTGTTTATTTTATTTTTTTGGCACATACACCACGACATAAGTTCAACTATTTGTCACACATAATCAACATCATTTTAAGAGTAGTGGTAGTTTTATTATTGCGCATATTTGTCTGCCTTTGCGTATGTTAGACAGTTTAGCTGTCGCTCAATTTTAGTGCTTAGGTTTTCTACTTAAATTGAGCATAAAGTTTTAAGACCTTCACGCATGAAAGCTTCATGCTTCAACGCAGCGACTCGCATTTCGGTGCGCAGCAAACAAACTCGCAATTGGCAAAGCATCTCAAGCTTATAATGGAAAACTGAAGCGTCAAATGCTATTAAAAATGATTTTCTATTGCACAATTGCAATTTACATAACAATTTTAAATCATTTTAACGCAATTTATTTAATGAAACCTAAGCGCAGTGGCTTTTGCTATGACTAACAACGGCTGCAAGCGACTGATTTCACTTTCATGCGCATACCTTTCAATTCAATTTATGCTGATTTACGAGTTCAGAGGGTTTACGCCCTGAGAGAAAGCAATTAAGCAAAACGATTACAATAGCCAATACAATGCATGCCAGCCAGCCATCCCATTTCGCGCATTAACGCTTTAGCAGTGCGGCTCATAAATGCCGCTTCGTACTTTAATTGCCGCCATGCCACGCGCCCTAATTGAAATTTAATTGGTGAAATCTGCATTTCACTTTCGGACATTCGACTTTTGCGCTAATTTGCTAAATCACAAATCAAATGCAAACAAAAATGTTTGCGGTTTTGCAAATGGTAAGCCGTTTAGTTTAAAAGCCGAGCTAACCGATTTGCAGTTGCAAATGCATTTCATAATTAGCCTCAGTTTGTTAGTTGCTGGCCGACCGCACTAAAATGACACACTCCGAAGAGATAGAAATGTGAAGCTGCTTGTGTGTGTGTGTGTGTGTGTGTGTGTAAGTGCGTGTATTACTTTTGGGCTTTGTGGCTTGTGGCAATGATTGAATTAATTCAAGCTGAACGGTTGATCAAACATTTGCGAGTGTGAGTAATAAACCATGAACCATGTGCCATGAACTATTATATATATAACTCAAATATTCGCACACATACTGAGACACACACAAAGCAAGCAGCAATAAAGCACCCATTGGTTATTAGTTTAACAAGTCAGCTCAGTTGAGTTTAGTTTAGTTTTAATTAGATTTGTTGAGCTGAGTTGAGTAGTGAATTCTAACATTTACGCCGCACATTAGGCCAATTAAGTTACCCGCATTCAAAAAGTTTCGGTCATTGGCCTGGTGTATACCCACGCCATACAAAACTTGTACTCTGCTCCTATACAACTGCATATGCTAGATACTAGAGAGAGAGAGAGAGAGAGAGAGAAGAGAGTTACTGTTATGCCAAGTCTGTTCTATATTACGTCAACGGCTCAAACGACTCAAACCGCCATCGCATTCATTCAGGTTCATTCGTTCGTTGCATCTCTAAGTTGCCGTTAAATGATAGCTTAGAGATTCTATTGTGGCTATTGTGTGCTTCAGTTGTTCTCTTCTTCTGCTATATTCAAGTCATATAAAGCCATCGAAACCTTGTTTGTGTTTCTCATAAAATGGAACTGTAATTTGGAAGTGTTAAAATGTTTTGTCAAAGCTGCTACACTGAGCTGGTTATACAGTGAAATGCTTATAGCATTATAGCAATAAGGCCATTTAATTGGGTTCTTCAAAAAGAAAGTCAGAAGTTTTGTTTATTTTGAACAAGAAATCTTTGTTGGCCAATTCTGTTCGCTTTTTCTGGCTTACTGCTATCGACTTGTGAGCAGTAGAGCTTTTCTAGTGACTGGCCGACCAGAGTGCGATGTTTCTTTAAAAGCAATCGAGCAAACCACTCCTGGGTTAGGCGTTAACTCACAGCATCCTTACTTAGTTGTAGCAAAGGGCACTGCTGCTTCCAGTAGAAGTCGGCCTAACCTAGAAGCATGCTCGTCTAAGCTAATTTTTTTTCCAAGTGTTGAGACTGAAATCTGAAAAGCTGAAGTTGAAAAATTGTAGCTGATTTGTAGCTTCTTGTTTTTTTTAATTTTTTTTATGGCCCCTAACAAGTCAAAATTATCTAAGAAGAACATGCTTCTAGGTTAGGCCGACTTCTACTGGCAACACCCGCGTATAGTTACGCAGTCTGCGAAACTCAATGTGTTTTCATTTATTATTATTATACGCACGAGTATATTATTTAGATGTAAGCATTATATGGATCTTCTTTGAGCAGGTGACTGAGGTATGGGGTTCACACTGAGCTATTGTAGAAATATCCCTAAAGGGATAGCTGCTGTTGATTATAACTCGTCAAAAAAGTTGCCTTTAAGACCTACATGAAAAGGTAGCTGATCTTTCTACTTCTCCATATTTCTCCCTAGAGAGAGAGAGCAATATCAAGAGCAATGTCAAAAATGGAAGACCTTTCCAGAACATGACTTTAGCGACTCAAAAATAGCAGTTTTTTTTTGGTTTAAAAAATTGTAGAGCAATATACTCTAATGAGTACTTAATATCAATAACAATAATAACAATTATAAGGAAATAGTCGCTCAGGGAAACTCTAGTGCCAGTGGCGATGTGTCAGAGTTGCCTCTCTAACGCTTTCCTTCTGCACCAACACGCTGCTGGCTTGGCTATCAAACTTTTAGGTATTGAAACTTGATAATTTTATAATAGTCATTCAAGACCACAAAACCATACTATGAGTGTTAAAAATCAATTTTCTCATAGACAGTTTAGAGGGTATAGCAGCTTAGTTGCGACCGCATTTCGACTTAAATTCTGGTTTTGCTTTGTTGTGAAGCAAAACTTGTTTCACATAATTTAAGTTCAAAGTGCTCGTCTGATTCCGGTCTTGAGTGCGCCATTGTGATGCCTCAAGTTAATGATAGTTTGTAATTTCATACAGTTACGCAATATGAGTAAAAATGTGTGAGCCACCTTTTCGTAGTGCGACTCGGATGTGTCGCTACCATCGTTGTCACACACATAACTACATTTCGAAGCCAATTTAAATCAAACGTTAATGGAGTACTTAACACATTTTCAAAAAAGAGCAAAAAAATTAATATAAGAGAACCATACAAAATTCATTCATTATACCGTCGCTACAATTATAGGTGCTTGTTCTAAAATATATAGAAGATGTAACACAAATCGTGTCCCGCTAGTCACAAAGATTGTAGGTCCAACTCTGATGATGACCGAATATTATAAAAATAAATTCTCATGCAATTTTGAAAAACATATTGTAAGCGAGCGATCCAGCTAACCTGGTTTATTTATTTTTTTTTTATACCAGGATCTAACCAAAACATTCTCTTTCGCGACACTTGACGTCTAAACCATATAACCGATTCGACAGGTTTTCGGTGGGCGTAAAAATAGTTAAAATTTGTCACACCTACAAATACAATAAAAGCTCACACACACACACGCTTTTCATGACACACGCTTGCATTTTGTTAAATTACCTTAACGCATATGGCTACTAAGTGTAGCATGACATACTACAATTCAATATTATTATGGTTGTGGTTGAATTTCAAACGCTGTTCGAACACTATAATTAAGTAAATTTACCCTAATCAGTCAAAGGTCTAACAACAAAGCGGTTTTTCTAATTTTATTCAATTTTTCTATTAAGCTTGGGTCTGCTAATAGTCGGTTCCGGCCATTTTCAAAACTCATTGCCAAAAATACATAAGTTCATGCTAAATTTTAACTCATCTCGTTGAGCTGCTCAATAGTATTTATAATTTGTGACGACTCCGAATCCGAAGTCTGCTTTTTGGTGTTACCAATTTCATGAAAAACTTATAATGCATTCACACTGTGTGAAGAGTATAATAAATAATGAGATTATAATAAAAATGAAACCAAAAACAAAAAAATATAATTCTGCGCTTTACATATGTGTTGCTTATATTTCAATATTCTTAGTGCTCACAACTTCATTTGATCTTTTTTTCGTCAAACAAGTTGATTACGATTCCGTCGTCGTCAGTTTACTGTCGATGGCGCTGCTGGCGATTATGACGATTATGACGATTATTACGTTGTTGGTTGGTGTAGACGATGATCATGATGCCATCATCAACATGCGCGTTTTTCTTACCGAATCTTTTACTTTGAGTACTCCACTCACGTCGCACACTTTTTATTTACTTTTATTAAGTACTTAGAGACGAACGATGAAGCGGCCGCAACAGCAGAGGCGGCGTTAGCAGAAGCAGAAAAAAGTGAAAATGCAAACATTTTTGTTTGTATTTACACAGAAATTATTAAATATCTGAGACGTTGACGTTGGCGTGCCACAACGCTTTCAGTCGCTTGCTTGAGTGTGTGGGTGAGCGTTTGCCGTGCGGTGTAAGGTGTGGTCGCGTGAAGTTTACATTTACATTGGGTTTTCACTTTCGTTATTTTGCGTGTGAGTGGACAAATGGAAGCAACAAAAACAAAAATAACAACAACAACAAAAAAAAGAAGAAGCGATAAAATAAAAATTTGTTTGAAAAGAGTGCTTAGGCGAAACACAGACAAAGAGCAGCCAAAACAAATCAGCAAATTCGTAAAAAGTCATTGGCAGAAAAAAGATTTTGAAAACAACAAAGCAGCATTTTTTGTGTTGCTGCTTTTGTTATTGTTTAGTTAGAAAATGTAGCAGATATAAGTGGACAATTGTTTAAAGTTTTGGTTTTGTACACATGCGCATATTCCATGGCAGCTAATTAAAATGCTAACTAATTGCAAAATAAAGAAGTGGCTTCTGCAAGCTGCACATCTTCCGGTCTGTTTGTGCCTCTCACTTTTTCTGCTCTTGTGTGTGACTCAATTCGTCGTAAGATGCATGCTACTCTCTACTCTTCATGCTCAATTAACTTAAGCTGCAAATGGAAGCTATACCTTTCAGGAATTCTAGTTTCTTTGAGTTTTCGGTTTAAGTATCTTCGGTTTATTTAATTGCGTTTTAATTAATTAAACCTCTCTATAATTAAACTCTTGTGATCAGTTAGGATATTAGTTTATATGTATGCCTTATATCTGAAGTAAGCTCTATTCAAATACATCGGAAATCAAGCAGATAAAAAAGATTATAAGCTCCACTATTCCCTCATCACTGAAAATATATCTTGTATTTAGATGTGGTCTGTTTAAACTACAAAAAGAAAATATGATAATTAAGGCATCAGAACTTGAAATTGCTATATATATTAATATTTGGGCCTTACGATTCAGTAGTGCTAGAATCCTTAAATGTTCAGTATAAATTTCAAATTAATATTTCAAAACTCAAAAGGGTTGTTCCTATAGCAACTTATAACTAATCCATGAGTTAGTCTAGGTTATTGAAAAAAAGTATGCTGAGAATTCAACTCGATACGACCGGATACTCAACTCAACACATAAAAACTTGAATTAGGCCACTTAGTTTCATCAGCATCCTTTTTACTTAGTAATTTTACGATCTTCAGTTTCTTACGATTTAGATTTATCGCCCAAATTTAAAGAGCTACAAATTATTCCCCCTAGCTGGTATCCGCGATTTCGGTGCATAGAATTAGTACTTCGAGTAGCCTACTTTTTTATTCATACTTTCATCAATCTTCATACTATCTCCATACTAATTAAATAAATGAAAAAAACTGTTCAGTGGTTTTGTCGTGTCAAAACTTAGGTATATAGTTCAATAAATGAGAGGTATTTATTCAAAACTGTAATAACTTTAAATAACAGATGTTTGTAAACTATGTTTTGGCTTTGTCATGTGAAATATTTTCAGCTGTCATATAATCTATGTTTTAGCATCTGTGTATATTCCCAAGATACCATCTATCGCTATACAAAAATTTATAAAAATTGGTTCAGCTGTTTAGGCGTGAAAAGGTAACAGACAGACAAACAGACAGAGTTACTTTCGTAATTATAATATTAGTGAGGATTAATGAACTATGAATGAACTATGCAGGAATTTAAAATTGACATATGAACTTGGATGGGTACTACCACTTCTAGTGCTCGGCTCCCGCGCATTCCGACGAATAAACGGACGTGAACTCATCTCAGCGCACTGATAAAGTCTTGGTATATAATGCAATTTTTCAAGTTAAATTATATTTACACTGCGCATCTCAACTAATTTTTAGTGAGTTCGTAGGCTAACTCAACGATTGCGCTGAAATGCATTCGAAAGGCGCTGGACAAGAATTCAGCGGACAAAAGCTGCTAACAGAGTCATTGAATGCGAATGTAATTAGGGGTTATTTTACATCCAAGTAAACTGCGCGTCTTGCGTGGAACTGACTCATTTAATTGCCACGTTTTGTTAGTTGATGATTGGCAGCATTCCTGGTGGTGGCGATGCAAAGAGCATCCAACAACAAGTTTAAATGTTGGCTTGCTTATGTCATTAAACACGTAGTTGTCTGTGCAGTTGGATGAATGCAAATGAAGCTTGTTACACTCATTAGTCCTGTAGTCGGAGCTATTCGCTGCTATGCCAGAACATTGCGCTTCATTGTCGTGCAGCCATGGCCAGATCTTTGGCAGATAGCAACGCCTTAAGCAGTTTTGCTTTCGCTCTCATGCTCTGTCATGCTCTGATATGCTTGCGCAGCGTTCGGTTCTTGCTAGACAAGCTGTGAAGTCGTTGAAAAGCAGAACTCTGGGTTAATTTCAAAGCACGCGTAATTATTTGCGCTCAAGGAATATAAAGTGAACATGCAACATTGAATTTTGTTGTGCGGTGCTGCGCTGAGAAAATTCGGTCTACACGTGGCCAGCAGAAATCCAAGGCTGAAGCAAGTTATTGCTGTGAAATCTGCGCTTGACTGAGTCGTGTTGAGCGAATTTGCAACAAATTTAAATTAAAATTTTATTAAAAATTTCGTTTTACCTTTTGCAGGATAACTCAAAGAAGGAATTGCTTTTTTAAGAATATGAGCAGGAGGTAAGCGAGAAAGCACGAAGGACCAACGAGCGATGAGAGGCGCTTCATGCACATGCAAGCAACGAATATGAAAGGCGTTGCATGTAATTGGCAAATAAGCAGAAGCGAAGGAAAGGGGGCAGCTAATAGCAGGCGAGCAAGTAAAACGAAAATAACGTCACCAATGGCGGATTTATTACGAACAGCGATAAAGGAAACAGCGGCATCAGGGTTGGTGGCGCCGGCGCTACCAACAGCCTCACAGGACAATAGCGTTAACAGTGATCCCTGTGGAAACGAAGCGCCGCAAGCAAACAATGAAAACACACACAGAAAAAGCATAAATAAACGATTGTCGAATGCAGTAGGCAATGTGTGGTGCTTGCAAGGACTGCTGATTCTAGCGGCATTAGCCACGGCAACAGCGATAGGCACAGCGCCAGCGAATGGCAAGCGGCGTGAGTCAGCGCCAAACGGTATGAGAATGCAGTTCAGCATGCCACTGACAACGATGAGTGGCAATTTAGTCAACGACGAGGATAGCTTTCGACCGATTATACCCAAGGACCTAAGTCCTGAGGTCATAGCGCGTAATGTCTTCACCAAGTCAGGACATTATCGTGTATTTCAACCGATCGATAGCGAGAGTGACTTACGAATTGCGCTTGCACTCAAGCGTAAAGATTATGCCGTTGAGTTTGATGAGTTGAAGCGCATAAGAGGTAAAGAGCGAATAAAGAGTAATAAGCCAACAACAAAAGCTGTAGCAACAATGAGCGCAACAACAATCGCATCGCCTGTGAAGTTAAGTGCTGGCACAAAGGATGTGACAGCAACAACGACGACACCAGTGAGAAGCAGAGTAGCAGCGTACGAGCGTGAGGCAGACTTTGGCATATCAAATGAGTTGCAAGGCCACAAAGTGCTTGTGACACATGATAATGAAGCAATGGAGCAGGGGTATGAGCAGGCAGGCGACAAGACGGCGTTGCAACAAACAGCCATGAAACTTCCGGCGGTTAGCGATGCTGACAACAACACTGCGCTGCACAATGAACTGAAAGGGCTCGAGGAACTGTTAATTGACTATGTTGAGAATTTCTACAGTCAGGGCAAATACGAACCCATGCCAGGTTTGGTGTTTGAATTGCAAAAGAATCAGACACATGTACAGGCAGAGGATAATGATGCCGACACCGGTGACAGTGGCAGCAATCGTAATGGCCATGGTGAGCGACTGAAACGTCATGTGCGTAGGGCACTGGAAGACACGAATGTCAGCGTGGATTTGCCACGCGCAATGCAAACGGGACGCCTGCTGTTCTCGGTTGGTCTGAAGAAAATTATGTGGCCAATTTATATGGGTTTGCAGGTATTGAAGTCATTGTTGTTTGCGCTCTTCTTACCGACTTTGATTGGCTCTGTTAGCCGTTTGATTGGCAAGGGTGAGTTGTTGTTCGTTCTACTCTACTAAACTAACAACTCAAAGAGAATAAATAGTAGTGTGTGTATATATATATCGTTCATTAATATTACACGTAATATTACACAGGCATTACATCGGGTTCCGCTAGTTCGGTGCCACTGTTCGTGCGTCCCATGGATGCGCCACAGGAACTTGACTTCAGAGACAGCAATTTCAGCTTCGATGATGATGGCAAATTCTCAATGACTATGGATGATGGCAAGGATGCATACAATCCAGAAGGTGAGTGTGTCGCTTGTTTAGTTCTTTAAAGAATTTTAAACTCAAACTCAAGCATTTTTGATTAGCTTCGCAAACACAGGCTCAGTATACGCCATACAATGCGGCCGCCATCAATCAACAAGCACTCGATCGTCAGCATCAGCAGATGATGGTGATGCAGGACACTTATCTGAGCGCATTGCAGAGCATTGGCGCGGCATCATTTAAAAACTCGCAGGGCATTTCGAGTGGCTCGTTGGGTACACTGGGCGGCGCGGGTGGCGGTGTTCGCAAGAAACCTGCTGCGCCCGCCAATATGAACACATTCCAATCATTCCAAAAGGTGCCAGCAACATCACTGCTGCTCTCCAACTATGACCCCTTCTACAGTCCGTTGTTGTCACGTCTGGACTCTGTTTTCGCGCAGCTGAAGCTCAACTCGGCTAAGGAGACTTGCCGTGAAAAGTTGATTTGCCTTATGTACGCGAATCCCACAAAGTATGCACCATATAGCAATCTCGTGTCAGCGCAACTTAGTCGGTGAGTGTTGGTCGGTCGACATTTAATGCTTTTACTGTGCAGCACAAAAGTAGGCAATGCTATTTTAATTAAATGCTGCATTTTCGCGTGTTTATTGACCGAATTGCATGATTTTTTATTTATTTGTTGCTGTTTACTCCACTTCGACAGTGAATTGAACGAACTACGCAAACCGACCTCAGATAATCCAGAGATTTTGCGCTTCTTTAAATACATGCGCGCTGCAAAGGACGGTCAAGATGGCGTCGACTGTGAAGAATCCTTTTCGAAATGTCAAGAATTCAAGGACTTTGAAAGTCCCGCTATGCTCTCTACCTACAACGATATTAATAAACTGGTGCAGGCACGCAAATTTACGTAGGCGACTGGCGACTAGCGGCTGAAAATTGCCTTCAAGCTACGAACGAAGCTACTGTAGCTGAATAATTGCGTTTTAGACCTTTGGTAGCCATAAATAACAGTGCTCGATTTCAATTCAATTTAAAATTTCTGGTTAATGTTGCTGCGTTCAATTCGATTCCATTCGATTCGATTTGATTTGATATGTAAATAGTTGGTTTATGCTTAGCTCAATATGTTTTTAGTTTGCACTTAATTACTTTAATTGTATGTCATTAGTCATTAAACGAAGCTGCTTATTTCTATATTTATTTATTTATTATTGTTAAATAACAGTTTAAATGTAGGTAATTATTTATAAACGATTTTATTATTGATTGTTTGTTGTCTGCATTGAACATTTAGTCAACAATAAAAATAATTTAAATAATTTAAATGCAGTAGAAATTATTTCGCTTAAATATGCGGAAAATGCAATAAAGAAAATTTGTTTATTTTAAAAAATGCCCACTTTAATTGAGTGGCATGAAAAAAGCTAACCGCTTGATTAAAAATGTATGTAGCAAATTGATAACTTTATATTCATAAGCTTGTTTTTATAAATTTGTATAAACAACTAGCGGCTCCGGCCAACGTAATTTGGCCCCTTCCTCTATATGGTGCGATAGGCTTCCGATATGTTGTATGCGTACATTTTCACACTAAAATGTTTTTGAATGCTTTTGCAATTTTTTATTGCCTATAACCTACGTACCATAATTATTTGCCTTAAAAAAAGGAGCGCACTAAATTGGTTGAAAACTACAGGCAGCAGAGGGGAACGTACGCTTTTTGCACTATGCTTTATATGATATATATATACGATAAGATATAAAGATCTCTTCTAATCAGGGTTGATTAGTCATTTTGAATGACAGTTACATATGATAGTTTATGCAGCTGGATCGTTGTGCTGTTGGAGGCTCACACAGGACCACGTTGATTGAAAGATCACACCAAATGCTTGATTTCCTTAAGCACTGTGTGCATGCGAAGGTTCTTGACCTGATGGTCTTTGTTTAGTAGGCACAAGTATAAATTTACATTGGTTCAAGGTTGCAGAAGATCCGAATAGTTGGTTGTTCAGTTGTCCACGTCAAGCATCTGTCAAGCATGAGCCCAAGTAGTGCGCAGCCAGTTGAGATGGAATGACCACACTACAATTGATGTGATATAACAACCATTGTACATTTTGGCAAATAAACTCCAATATCAATAAATAAAACAGAATTGATATTGGGAAAACCGTAAAGTTTTGTTTTTGAAATTAAATTTTAGCGGTTGCCACTACATTAATTTTCAAAGGACAATGAATAACGTCAGCAACACACACGTACACAAATTCAGAGTAAACAAAATTTCCGCGATTCACGCTGGCCGCACTATTGCATGCAATGCACTGCAATTTGTTGTCATTATCGCTGTTGCTGCTGCTACTCCAAATTTAAACGTTCGCCTGGGAAATGGCATTCATTTCATTACACTTCGGCTGCTGCAATGAAAATGCCGGAATATCCATTTCGGCGTTCACTTTGGGATTTCCAACTACAATTAAAACGAGACGAAATACAACGACAACGTGACACGTTCGCGTGCAACATGCGCTTGCTGCAGCGCAAAGAGGGAGAGCGAGAGAGCGAGAGAGCGAGAGAGCAAGAGAGCGAGAGAGATATACACAGCATAACGAAAACAAAGTGTTCATCAAAAACAGGCTGCAATCAAAATATCAGCAACAAAAAAGTTGAAATACAATTTTACTGCAACTGACTGACTTGACTGTATGACATTCAATGCAGAAGATTTTAATGAGGTCAACGTGGAGTGAAGACTTTAATTGATTATTAAAACAATTAGTGAAAAAAGTTCACATATCAATTTGTCCAGCTATTCTTATTAGTTTTTTATGTTTAAACGGATTTTCTGGGCGCTTGTCAGCGTTGAAATTTCGGTAGAGATGTGCAGAATTAATCAAGCAGCACAAGTTTATGCACACTTTGACATGACTAAGCGGCGAAGTAAAAGGAGAGAAGCAATAATTGGGTAACTCACACGTTTATGTGGGCCGAGTTGAGCGTCAATGATGCTGCGCTTATTGCCAAACCTTTGGAAGACAAACAAATTGTTAAAAAAAAGATATAAAAACAAAATGAAAAACAAAAAAATTATATTAATAATAAACAAGAAAAAACGTTAACTGCGGCTATGGTGAAATTGCAATACTCTTCGCTACACAAATATTCCAGTAAATACTTAAGTTTTGTATATTTTATTGTTTGTGTCTTCTGTTTCTAAACCTTTACTTGAACTTAAAGAGAGAGTTATTAAGTTAAATAAATGGTACAATAATCCTGGCATTTAAAATCCTTGACAATTTTATCCTCACTGCGCTACAACAAGCCACGAAATGAAAGTTGTTAGTTGAATTTGTTTGATGAATTTCTTTACGAGCTATACTATCCACTAATATTAAAAATGCTACACAGTTATAGATGCTTGTCTGTCCAAATTTCAGCTCAATAAATAAATGAAGTATGTGAACCCTGGATCTTGAATTTTTTTTGGTTCACGTCTATGAAGAGAAGATATTAGATACATTAAGTTTACGTAGTTCCTGTATAGCTATGGTCCTCAAATAAGCCCACTCGATAGCCCACGCAGTCAGTGTGGGATCTTGGAATTTTTTACAGACTACGCCTATAGTTTGATAAACAATTGTAGTGAAATTTAAGCTGGACACATTTAACTATAAAACAGAACTCACATACAGCAACAAGAAGTTGATGGGTTTGTATAGGAGCTACGAGTATGCGATTCAGTGATCATAGCATATTAAAATTATGCATAAGCCTAATACGGAAAGGAAAGAAAGTCCCAGCAGAGACTAGCCTCTAATCCGAAAGACGTAAATTGTGGATATTGCCATCAACATATTATTGTATATATGCTTTATAAGGTTTTCAGTGCGTCACTTAGGGTGTTACAGACATTAGGAGCAAGCTAAACGACTACGCATTGCCTGAAGGGAATAACAACACAACAAGAAACATAAGAAATAAAAACAAAAAACAAAAAACAAACAACAACAAAGACAGTTCAACGTCTCAGCGAAATTACATAACGGCCGACAAAGTGCTCTGAACAAGTTCGTTCGTTCGCATCGACGACTCTTGAAAGACAAACCAGCCAGCGCACGAAGCAACCAACGAACGCACACGCACGAGCGAGTGGGCAAACGAAATCACTGGTGTTTTCCCGCTGCCGTGAGTCACCAATGCCAAGTGCCAAGTGTTACAACAATAATTAGCTATGATTGTGTATTGGTTTGTATGCGTGTGTGTGTGTAGCTGCTTTAATCAAATCATATCAAAACGCTTCAAGGCTGCTTTACTACGCTTGTGCTTTTGGGGTTTTCTCAAGGCGCACTCGTGTCGTTGGTCAGCGGTCAGCTGCCGGACATTGGCATAGAGACCTACCTACACAAAGAAGCTAGACGGAAAAAAAGCGGAGAGTGTCTGTCGGCCACTTCAGTTAGACCTACAATAACCTACCGCAATCATGAGTCTGTTGATGTGGCTTCATTATAAGCACACACACGCCTGCGTCATTACAAACAACAACTTGGCTCCATTGAGTTGTGTTCAGTTTGGGTTTTTTCCTCGTTTTGTTCAGTTTTGGCAACTCTTTTTTTACTGCTTACCCTGCTTTTGTTATTTTTGCGTTCAGCACTCCGTTTTTTTTTTTTATTATTTTTTTTTTTGGATATGCGGCTTTCATATAAAACATTTTGCGTCGGCGCTGTTGGAACGCATTCGACTGCGAGCAGCGCCAGTGTAGTGATCAGTTTCGCGTAGACACATCCTTGCCAAACAGGATACATTTTAAGTGTTTATAAGCAGCAGACAAAGGTAAAACATAAAGCAATAAAAACAATAAAAATAAAAACAACGAACTAAACTCATTGTAGTGAAATGAAGCTGAAAGTAAAGTTTTGTTGCGTGCATATGTGCAGTTGCGTAATCGCTTGCCACACATGTTGGGTAATAGTGTGAATAACGCGGCACAAAAGTGCAAAGTGTCTATTATTTCGCATTGAAATGTTGCCATTTCGAGTAAAGACTTTTGTGTTGAGGAAGTTGCAAAATGTGTCAAAGCAGAAACAAGGAATGAGACCAGACCAAAAGTGAATGATTTTATGGTGGAATACAAATGAGGTCACCTTTTAAAGGAAGCTGATTAGTGTTTATTGCTTGAATATAGTGTTATCTCAGTTTGGAGTAGTAAAGCACAAAAAGGAAGTTATTATATTAGAATTATATCGTATCATCTACACAGTTACTGCTGCTGAACCTTTTTGAGGGTTTAGAATAGCAGATATTAAGTCGGTACAAAGCGTCATTTTATTAATATAATTTGTTATTACTTTTGAGGCAGTGAAAAAGAGATGAGAAGCCGCATAAATTATAAATGAATCAAATTCAGTAAGCATATAATTATTTACATTATTATGTAATCTGTGTACAATTTACAATTTAATGCATGCGAAAACCACGCATTTCATTAACCTTCACGAGCGAGAGCCAATGCATTAAATTCGCATGCGAAATTCGCATTAATTAAGAAACTGAATTGTAATTGTAAGCATGAAAGAAAATGAGCGATGTGAAACGATAGAGAGGAACAGAAAAGAAAAGGCACAACGCAGCTATGTGAAAGACACTCAAAAGAAAGTTACAACATAAGTCAAGGTCACCGTGACACAAATACGGAATTAACTCAGATTTCATAAGAAATCACAAATCCAATTAATGTCAATTCGAGCAAAAGAGTGGCGCTTAATCAATATTTAACTTTTGTATTTGCTTGTGCAGTCGGCAATTTATTTGACCATTTTATCCAGGTTGAGTTTATTTATTTCAAGTACACTTTGTCACAATGTGCAAATATTGTTACAAGAATAATTTCATGAAAATAGTGATGCTTTTTGTCACAGCTTATTGCGCTTTAGTGTAGTAATGCAAATAAAGACTCTAAGGCGTTTCAAACGAATAACTGTTGTTTGCTGGTGAAGGCGAGTAGTTGAAAATTGAAGTGAAAAGTTAATAGAAACAAAATTTGAAGTAAAGTTAATGCTAAAAGAAATATATTTTCTCAACGACACATCAATATTTTGCTATTATACAATGCCAGTTAAAGCACGCGGTATTAAGGTGAAATTCCATTTAAGTGGCTACCCTTTCCTAGGATGAAGTTTTTCTCTGGCAGGACGCACTCATGAATCCGCTTCTGTACTGAAAGCCATTGAACTTTAAATTTTAGTAAACGAATAGTAGAAATGAGTTCTTCATAGAGCAAGCATACGATACGATTCGGTGTAATTTTCTTGTTGATTTGCTATAACAGTAAATATTCGATAGCTGAGTGCTATAAATTTGAAACCGTTGCATACTTTGCCGGGCTTGTTGAAAAAATTAAACACTTTAAATTCGATCAGCAACGCATTGTATATAGAAAAGTCGTTTACAGATGTACTAATATGTTTTGAATGAGATCGTATTACAAATTATATACGGCATCTCATGCAGTTCGTTACGACCATAAACTTAGTATATGCACGAACCCAACTCAAGCGTGTATCTGAACCAAATGAACGATTTCCGCAGCCGTAAATTTTGCATATTATCAGGAGTAACGCATAGAAAGCAGAGCTATGTTTTGCGCGTTCTCCAGGAAGACTGAGCACGTCATCTCCAAATGCTTAGCATTTTCGTTATACTCGCGAAAATTATTAGGCTTTCGTACGTTTGAGTGAAAACGAAACCATTATAGGATCCCTCGTCTGTCTGTCTGTCTGTCTGTAAAGCCAACTTGTAAAGCCAACTTGAAAGTGATGGTTGCAAGGATCTCAAATAAATTTCGTTTTTAATTTTAAAATAAATTGTTTTAAAGTTATTTAAGGAAATAGATAGATCCACAAAACTGTTGAGCCTAAAATTTTGATAACATTTTTTTTATAGATTTCGTGAAAACATACAAGAAGTATATGGTATGTAGTGGCCACTCAGACTAACCATTGAAGTTACTTAAAAAAATTGAGCGAAAAAACGTTTCAGTGACTTATTGAGTGAGCGTTGTGTCAGTTACTTGATTAACGAAAAATAAATGAGGGCATATGATTGACGTACGTTACCTACATTTAGGGAGCATTTAGAAAGACCTGGCCAGCGACTTTCAAAAATAAGAAGTTTCACTCCAAAAATATAAACGCCTAAGACGTTTCAATTAAGAAACTCCTAAAACAACTTTATTTGTGCACTGATATAAAACAAAATATACTAGCTAACACAGTGCCCCGCCCACGCACAGCCGCAATAGGCACATTGAACTTAGCTTATTTTAATCAAATTATGTTAAAACACGTATAAATAGAATTTTAATCAAACATGCCCGCAGCTTCAATTAATTCAGCATATAACAATATCGTTCAAACCAACTAACAACCAAACGAAAGCAAACAACCTAAAATGAGAATAGTTTTACAGTCAATGAAACCTAGAGGCAACGAATTGATTTGAATTGAATTGAATTGTAATGAAACCCATTAAAACCGCAGACTATAAACAAACCGAGTGACCGTACTGCACTCAAGGTGAGTGACTTACCAGCAAGCCGGCATAATAATAGACAACAATAAAAGAAAATGGTATAGCGCTTAAGAGCAGTCTTTGAGGATTTTGCGGCTGTACAACAAACGCTTCAAGTGTTACACAGAAAAAGATAAGAAAATCTTGAACGAGCGCGCTGAGTACACTAGAAAGAGACAACATGTGTCACTTCGACATTTAGAAAGTAAACATTGAAATTGTTACAATAACAAAACAATCCCCAGCGCCAAGCATTGTCAGTCATTGTCTGATGTTTGCAACATCGGGTAAACTGCATGTCTTTGATGATCGATCAGCTGCTTTTTCTATGCTTTATGCACTGAGTAGTATTATAATCTTATCATGAGCTGTGCAACACAGTGAAGGTTATATTTGAGGCAACATAAACTATAAATATTGCTTAAACAGCTGTACGAGACAGAGGGGGTGCAATTTTGCATGAAAACTCAGTGATTTTGAAGCGTTGGCCTTACCATATAAAGCCATATTTATTAACAAAACTTAAATTTTGTTAGATTCAAATTAAATCTTAAGACTTCCAAACAAGTCCTTGGATTGCAGCGTTTAACTGCAGTATGTTTAGTGCACAACGCTTAAACATAAGTTACTATAATATTGAAATAGATTAACGTTGGCAAACATGCCAAGTACATATTAAATTATGAAAAGTATTACAAGTTCGTCATAGCCGTAGTTAGCGTTTTTTTGTTTTTGTAACAGTTCATTAACGCATTGCTGTAATTCACAGTGGCGCAGTGCTCTGGCACACGGCTACGCCGCAGGCAGCTTACATAAGTTTTTGGTTATAACTGCCAATTTACACATGCGCGTTATTTCGCAATTTTATGAACTAACGACGAGTTTGCATATTGTTTGAACAAACACTAAATGGGAATTGCTTTGAGTAGCTTGGAGTTGTGCATTTTCACTTTCTTTCTGTGAATCAATCTCTTTTCACTACTTTAATCAACTGTCAACACGCAAGCGTGTAAATAAAATAAAATAAATAAAATAAAAAAATAATAATATAATATAATAATATAATAAATAAATTTATGGTTTTCTGAAGCGTTAAACTAGCGCTGAGTTGAAGGCTACGCTACCTTTAGAGCTGTGTTCAGTTTTGCGTCTGAATTCAGTGTCGAAAGTTTTGTGTGAAAAGTAAAAGTAAGTGAGTAGCGATGAAGAGAAAGGAATCAATCGATAAAAGGCAGCCTAAAAGAACTTGAATAAGACACATCATTGTAGTTGCTATGCGTAGTATAAAGACGAAACTAAATACTCCAAGCCGCACTAAAAACGTTCTATGCAAGAGACAACGGTTGGACTTCTCAAGCTGGTGCGTTTCCACTTGAGAAAACCCACCGCTGAGCACCAAATTCGTGGCAGCACTGCACGTTAACTGGACATTGGCTTAGCTTATGTACTATTAGCGCAGGCACAGAAACCGTTTTAAATACAAGCCTACAATTTATATGCGAGTATATATGTATACACATTTGTAGGTATTTATTAAACGCGCAAACGTGCCAAGTTTGAGTAGACCAAACTCGTTGCGCAGAAGCAATGAGAACGCGCTGCGGCGCTGTTGCTAGTGGAGGCGTAATTGTCTGCAGCACTAGAGCTGATGCCAGTTGCCAGTGTTTGCGTTTGCGTTGCTATGTTGCGCCCAGAGTGTTGAGTTGAGTGCTTTTAACAAGCAACGAGTAGCTACAGCGTCGAAAGTGTGTCAGTGATGAGTGTGGCTCAAAGAGAGCGTCGTCGTCGTGTATGCGCAGAAAGGCAAATAGCAAAACATTTTGATTTCTTTTCTTTCTTTCTTTTTTAATGTGTTTTTTTTTAAATTTTATTTATCTCATATATAACAGAATTAATAGCCAAGCATATTAGCAACAAATCAAAAGTGAAAAGCGTCGCTTAAAGCGTAAAATGCGCCAAAGTCAAGGAAGGCAATAAAGTTGGCGCTGCGTTGTGGCGCACGACATAAAGTTTGAGTTGCACTGTGTTGTGTGTAGTGTGTAGTGAGTGAGTGAGTGAGTGCGTGTTTGACTCATTGACTAACTAACTGATGGACTGCAGAAGTGACTGCTTGATAAACTGACAACGCATACGAACAACGCCGCAGTGAAAACGCCAACTTACCGGTTGGCGGCACTAAAATTGGCTTTTATCTTGTTGTCGTTGCTTTGTCGAATGGCACGATTGTTGACACTGACACTGACACTGACACTGACACTGACACTGAATTCAATTAAATTCTTCAATTCAATTCTTGCATGTGGCAAAAAATCGCATCGCCGGAAATGACAGCAACGACATTTGTCTGTGTCACAAACACAAATTTTTTTCCTATCCTAACCAAGTCAACTAGAAATTATTCAAACTTATGCCACCGACCCAACAATCGTTCTAGCAATGGCATTGAGCAGACGCACCTTCCTGTGGTTACTTGCGCTCTTGGCGACCATCGCCATGCTAGGCGGTGTGACAGGTGAAGCATTGCGACTGCCGGATCAGCAGTCGTCCGCTAGTCCACATGTACAGCAGATTTTTGTGCCACAACAGCAACAACAGCAACAGCAGCAGCAGCAGCTGCAGCTGCAGCTGCAGCAACCACAACAACAAATTCAATTGCAGCCACAATTGTTGCCACAGCAAACGCTGCAACAACAGCAACAATCACAACAGAACGGCTTTGGTGAGCAGCGTGGTCGTTCCTCGTTACTCAGCCTTTTCGGCTTGGGCAACGACAACGATCCCTTTCTGGCGCGCACCAACTCCAACTGCCTGAGCGGCGATCTCTCAGAGTGTTTTAAAACGCAGGCGCTGAATACATTCGATGAGATCTTCTACAGGGATCAATATAGGTGAGCTCTAAGCTAATTAACTCGTTATTTTATTTAATACAAATAAGCATTCATTATTTTCAGTTTATCAGATTTCGCGCGTGTTGTGCGCCTTCCAGAGACGCAGCAACGCTCACTTTTGCAAGAACCCTTCGAATATTCGGAGGAGCCACGCAATGAGGATACCGATTGGGATCAGTTGGTTAAATATGCACTACGACGCGTTGAGCGGTGAGTCGTTAATTTATTTATTTATTTTCATTTTTGTTGTCAACATTTTTTTTCTTTTGAAATTTTTAATTTTGCCTAAACGGCTGAGCCCAGACTGTCGATTATCTGTTAATGCTGCAACATATTAATCAAAATAAATTTGCTGCTCAGTATGAAATATTAAGTGCAAAAAGAATTTATTAAAGATAATTATTGGCGCTGGTTGAAAATACATAAATAATAATTGCAAGCAGCTGAAACAATTAAGCAAAACTTAGTGCGTGCGCCGGTTGCGGCTGTGGGCGAAAGCAATTCAAGCGAAAAATATTAAATCATTTCCAAAAAGTCTTATGAATTATAATAAGGCTCAGCAACGATTAACTGAGCTAAGGCAAGGAGATGCAGAAGAAGCGACAGAAGAACAGCTTACGCAATTAGAAGAGTCAAATTCTGTGTGCTGCAGTAATCGTTTTTAATACTTTTTAAATGCTGTGTAACCTTATCACGTCGTTCGAAACAAAATGTAGCAGGCATAATGGATAAGACAGACTCCTATTGAACAATAAGATGAAAACATTTGATATAATTATATGTGTATGTCCATCTGTACTCAATATTCCAACGTGTACCTCAGTTTTTGAGCAAGTTATCTAAGTCTTGTTGACCCTGTATATTTGTATGTGACCCACCGTATTTGACCGTTAAATCATGGATTCAAATTCAAGTTCCTTGTATAGATATATAATTTTTTTTTGTCCATGCATATATGTAAACGCTGACCATTGTAATACCCTGGGTATACAGCCTCCATGCGAGAAGCTTTCGATAGTTCTGGTAAAATTAATTTTGTTCTCACTAACTTACGAATTATTTAGACACTCTGTGGTGTGCCAAAGTTAATAACTAACATATGATTTAAATTTGTTATGCGTATAGTTAGAGCAATTTCTTCTTTTATTTTTTAGTTTCATTAAGTCCACCGCACTGGAAGTCGAAGTGCCTGATGAATTCACCGAAGCAGGACGCTATGAAGCGCGTTTCATTGGCAACGACATTGACAGTGAGCTCGATGTGATTGAGACGAAACATGCCTCGAAACTCTGTGAGTATTAGCACGTGTTAAATGCATTGAAAAAGGCAACAATTTCAACTTCACATTGTTCTATACAAATGTAGCACGCCGGAAGCTAAAGAAGCTCATTATTCCACTGTTGCTTGTATTGAAAATCTTCAAGCTGAAGTTGCTGCTTTTCTTGCCCTTTATTTTGGGTATTGCCGGGCTCAAGAAGATACTCGGTCTGGCTGCCATCATTCTGCCCGGTCTGTTTGCCTACTTTAAGCTATGCCGTCCACCGGGTGGTGGTGGTGGCGGTGGGTTTGGTGGCGGCTTTTCAAGTCTCTTCGGTGGCAAGAATACTTTTCCCGAGTACACACCACAAGGTGTTGGTGCTGCTACTTACTATCATCATCATGAGCACTACGATGGCGTCAGCGGCGGTGGCGGTGGCGCTGCTGCTGGTCAATTCTATCGTCCAGAGCCAGCGTTCTCAAAACCATATACCGACTACTATAGCAAGAACTATCAGCAAGGTCAGACTGCGAATGCGGTTAGTTTCGGTGATGCGCATGAAGCTGCTTATAACGGTTACTACGGCAGGAATACTGGCAAGGATATTCAAAGTGAACAAAAAAGCTAAACTGCCTGCCATATTGTTATTTTTAGAATTGTTAAATAATTTTTACACAAACACTCACCCACACACACACACACACCTACACACCTCATAAACACTTTGTTTCATTAGCGTATTTATTCCTTCAACTAAGTAAATTCTGTCGTCGCATCACATGTGAAAAAATAAATTCTTAAGTTATTTCAGTGAGAAACTTTGGTTTAAATTTCTTCCTTTTTTCTTGTTCTTTTTCTTACAACTGATTTTTGTCGCAAAATATACAAATTTCCAAATCGATTTGGCTATGTTGCGTTTCCGTGTCGGCACTGGAATCAAATCATATCAACTCATTTCACCTCTGCGTGTTATCTGATGTCGACGCAAACGTAGGCTACGCCGACCGACATGTAAAAGCAATGGCGATGACAGGACGACATTGCATTTACTGCTAGTCATAATTTTATTTTATTTTTAAACATATTTATTTCCTCATTTTGCTGTGAAATGGTGCGTTGAAATGTCTTGATGACACGTTAAGCTTCTTGTTGTTGCGTGTAAATGTTGTAAGCTCAATGTCTACGTGCGACTTGGCAAGCAAATTTCAAAGAGTAACAGAATTTATCAGTGACATACGGAAGCGAAGAATAAAAATATATTTTCCTTCACCAAATGCTCACAAATCTGATATTTTTCAATGTTTTTTATTATTATTTTTTATTTTATTTGTTGTTATATTTTGTGTACTTCATTTGCCACTGGCAGTCGTTTGACAGCCAGTGAGTTGTAAGGGCAATCAGATATCACATGCAAATTACTACAACACGGAACAAGCGTACAGGGTTGAAAGCTTTTTATGAATTTAACAAAATTTTGTTCACGTATTGAATACTTTTAGTGGCTAGTTGGCAAGGGTCTTCAACCACTTTTGTAATAATTTCAATAACAACAATAATATCAGTGACTTCACAACATTTTTAACATAATATTTTTATGATTGTAATCCAATCTTCCGCTCGTCTACGACAACTTACATATTCTGAGTGCTGATATATGTGTGTTATGACATTTTATTATAGACTACAATTGCTCAGCAGTCGAAATCCGAACACATGCTTGCGGCAAAAATATATATATTTAATATTCGAAGCTCTAGAAAGGAAATTTTATAATAAAAAAAATTATTTTTGAAGAAAACATTTTTATAAAAAAAAATTCTCTAAGTTTTAACTTTTTTTATGATTTTTCGTCACCATAGACTTATTTTCCCGTAATCGTTAAGTAAAGCACAATTTTCTTAGTTTTTTTTTTCAAACTTTTAGGCTCAGTAGTTTTGCAGATGGGTTGGTGATGCTCAATTTTCATCTATTTTCTAAATCATTTTTGAACTTTAGTAATATCTAAATAATCATGTATAACTTAAAAATTATTGTGTCAGTTTCACCCACAATTTGAGAGCATTGCTCTTCTTTAAACAAGCTCGTTAAATAATTTCAGCAGTGGTGACTGCGACAGACTATCTTGGCCATGGGGCGTCCTCACATCATTATTACCTTTGCAGCGCTTGGGTTTTCCTGGCCCAGTGAATCAATTACATTGTACATTGTACATTCTTCATTGACTAACTTCTGTACCACAGCTCGCTCTGGTATACTCGAATCTCGTCATATTGCACACTTTCTTACTGGTGGTTGGGTTGTTTGTTCAAGGACCAGTGAACCGATTTTTATGAAATTTTTGCATTCTCAATCATTACAATACTATGCCGATAATAACCAACGACGTTTTTGTTATTGACTTCTGGGCATCATAGAATTCATACAAATTAGAAATTACTTTCCAATGAAATCCAACGTAAAACATTTGGCCATAAATTTCATAATGAATGGAAATTTTCACTTGGCATACGCAAAAATGACAACAAAATTTATGAAAGAAATCGTTTAATGGAAAAATTCAACTTTTCATTAAACCAACGAATTGAAATGCTTTAATAAGGCGAGGTGAGAAATTGGCAACAACAACTACAACGAGAACGACAACGACAACAACAAGCATGCTTAAATGGAAAAGTGGATGAGCAGCTTGTTTGATTTTTCTTTCAGTCTTTATTTTATTATTATTTTTGTTGTTGTTGAAATTTCTTATTTGGTTGTCAGGAGTCAAAGCCAAAGTCATTGGTAAGCCAAGCGTGCTTGTGTATGCAAGCGACAAGTCAAAGACTCCTGCAATGGCCAACATCAAGCAAGTGCAGCGAAAAACCGAACCCAAAAAGAAAAAAGAAAATGAAAAAAAAACGAACAACAACAACAACAACAACTTCACCAAATAACAACCAGCCAACAAAATGCAACAACAAAATTGACATGTAGCCTAGTCTGGAAGAAAAGGTGTCTGTCTGGCTGGACCACATTTTCCAAAAGAAAGCGTTTCTGAACATGAGAAATTGTTACAAGTTGCCAACGTAGTTGTTAGTGTAACGCTGCGCGGGGGTTGTGGCACGCAATGCTGTTGCAATGTTGAAGCGTTGATGGCGATTTAAAGTTTTGCTAGAAAATAATAATTTTTTTTTTTTTTTTAGAGTAACACATTCTGTTTCCAAAGACACACACACACACACACACATACAAACATACACACGCATCAGCACTTGATCATGCTTAGCAGAAGCTCAAAGTTGCATTTTGCTTTGGCTTTGGCGCTGCGACTGCGACATGTTTCATTGCTTTGTCGACTTTGGCCCGCTTTTCAGAGGAAAATTCGAGCAGTTTTTTCACCGTTTTTTTTTTTTCTTTTATATATATATACTCGTATATATTTTGTATCTGCCACTGGCACATTTTGCGTATCACAATCGACGTATTATATTGTTATTGTTGTTGCAAGTGCAGCAAATGGCTCACAGACAAACAAAGAGACTCTTTTTCTTTTGAATTAAATCAAGTTCAGTTGAATCGGGTCGAGTTGAGTTGAGTTGAGTTCATTAAATCTGAAATGTGCGCACTTGCACAACTTTGATAAAACGTTTTGCACGATTTAAGCCAATTTAAGCTAAATGAGTCTTCAGTGGATAGAGCTGCCTTTTCAACGTCAAGTGGCGTATGCCACTCCCCAACAACGCCATCATTTAACTAATCAGCAGCATACGCATTGTCATCATCATCGTTCATTGAAAATTTACCGCATGTCGTGGTTCCATTATAATGACTGGTTCAGGCCAAAGTGTGTTTTTGACTCTATGATTTTGCCACTTTCAGTTAAGATTAGCATGAAATTTCCAGCATAATTTTGGTTTGCTGCTGCCATCAGATAACAGATTTCTAACAAAAAAAATAAAGAAAATAAAGAGAAAAAAAAAATCACAAACAAAATTACCATAATTCAGCAGATTGCAAGTGCGAATGAGCCGGCGATTAAAAATCGCTTGCCACTCTCAGCGCTTTTGATTTGCATTATTGAAAGCCAAATGAATCCGGTTCGATTGGCAGCAATCAAAAAAAGCGATTGCATGGGCAACGGAGATTGCTGCGCTCAGCTTTACTCGTAGTTGCATCCGCTCGAAATGGAAAATCCTCTAATCAAGCGCGGCGTCTCAAAAGCGGGTGGCGAAGGTGTTGAATAGGAGGTTGGGAAAAAAGTAATAGTCATAAAATAATGAGTGGCAAAAGTGAAAAAGAAAAACAAAAACAAACTATGTGAGTGAAAATCTGTATATATAAAAATGTATGTTCGTCTGTTTGTTTGTTTGTAGCCTATAGACTCTGACACCATTCGACCGAGCAACATGAAAATACATGGTACATACATGGCTCTCAATACGGAAAATGTTTGTGTGTCAAATTTGATGAGATGGTATGAAATAGTATGTGAGTATGCAAATCTCAATATTGCCGCAGCAGTTTGCCGTTGATATGTATGTCAAATTCGAAATCGAAAGTCTGTCAAAGAAAATTAATAAAAACTGTCTAAATCAAGTCGAAAGTTTAGTGCGTTATTGTTGTTGATCCTATCTTTGATGCATACAAAACGATAAAATCAATTTAGTGTGTTACAAATCCCGAGCAGCGCCGCAGCTCTTGCTTATATTCTATACCTTTTACGACGATTTCGTTGAGAGATTTTGTTTTGCTTGTGCGTATTTTAGCCGCGACCTAAGCCAATTTGAAGTGCAAGGTAACAACTGTTGTTGTCGTTATTGTTTTCAGGGAAACGATTTCGTGTGAAAAATGTTGTTATTAGGAAAAGGTTTTCACTAACGACATTGAAATGTGCAACACACAAAGGCACTGATGACAATGAGTTTAATATACTAAATATACTAATGATCATAATAATGTTCATGAGCTTGAAGATGTTGTTGCTTATAATAATTGTAATAATATTCATTATGATGTTGTTGTTGTTGTTGAGATGGTAAAAATTTGTGTGTGTCTATTGGGCGCTTGTAAGCAGAGCAAGCACAACACACTAACTGGAGGCTAATCAAAACAACAACAACAACAAAACAATACTACGAGTATAACTAACTAACAACAACACTAACAACAACAACAATGTTTTCACTCTACACATACTCGGCGCACCATTCATCAAGCTTAAAATGCGCTTTTGGGAATGAGGTTTCCTATTTACTTTTAGCTTAGTTTACTTTTATTGTTGAGACCAAAAGATCGTTTGTAGTTCATCTGCTTCTTGCCAGATCTGCTAATGGCAATGAATCGGTTTAAAGTCGGCCAATGTGCGAGAGTGCTAGACAAGGCCAAAAGCAACAAACTGAAACTGAGGCTGGAATCGACAGTGGAAACTCGCCAAGCAACTTCCAATAATACATGTGTGTGTGTTGAAGTTTTTTTTTTTAATTAAATCTTTTTTTTGGGATAAATTGTGGCAACAACTTCAACGAAAACTGCGACAACGTTAGCGCGGGGCAGGGACAGAGACAACGATAATTTCACAAAGCGGGACTTGCAAGGCAAACCGAAGCGTACTAAGCCGAACCGAATCGTGCCAAATTGGCCAATGCGTCGGCGACAGAACCCGTCGCAGCCAGTTTGGCAAACAAGGCTGGTTTCAACGTCTGGATACCCCCCAGTTCGACAACGACTTCACTGCCACGGCCGCTGCCTGTGCTGAGGAGCATCTGCGCATCTGCGTCAAACTGCGCTGCAGCGCCACCGTTGCCATCATCGCTGACGTTGCGGTCGCAAGCGCCGTTGCAGTTTCATATAAAATCTAAATCGGTGGCGCAAAATTCGCATTAGGTTTTCTTATATCACGACGATGTCATCACACGCTGCCGACGTGATTGTGACTTGAGTCTGCGTGTTGTTGTGTTTAGTTGTGTGGTTTTTTCTGAGTCCGTAACTGTTGCACTGTTGCACTGTTGCGTGTTGAGCTGCGTTTGTCGAGAGGATTGCAGGCTTCAAAGGATTGCCAGAATTGCAATTGTGGATATATATACGTGCTATAAATCATATTTGACTTTTTTCGACTCTATTTTGTTGTTGCTCCGCCAACGAAAATAACAACAACACGCAAAAAATTCTACAAAAAAAAAAACAAAAACAAAAACAAAAACGAATACCAAAGTTGAAAATTTACGCTTAAAGTTTGTTGCTGCGCCAGGATGCCGACATTCACAGTGCTCGGCGTGATTGCGTTGACGCTCGTCCTGGCGGTGAGCGCTACGCCCGCCATCAGCGCCAACGAGAATTCGGTAATAAGATTTTTTATCGTGTGTGCGTTTGTGTATGTGTGTGTGTGTGTGTGTGTGGGATGTGTAACTGCGCGCGTGTTGGTTGCTTGAAATTGAATTTCCTCTTATGACGAAAAATAAGTTTCAAGCATGCGTTATAAATGTGTGTGTATGTGTGTGTGTGTGTGTATGTATGTGACAGTGTGCACGTGTTTGACCGTGTTTATGCTGTGCGTGGGCGTGGCATTAAAATTGCAAACAAACAAAAAAAAGTCAGCTCATCTCAACTCAACTCAAATCAACTCAGCTTTATGCATAAACATTTTGGGTGTTAAGCGCAAAATTTTGTTAGCAAAACAAGACACCCCAACAGCAAGAGATGCCTTTTGGCATTTAAGCAATTTTATTATCATACATTCAAAGGATATGCATAATAGTGAAAAATAAATTTTGGTTTTAATTTGTTTAGAGCAGGAAGGCATTTCATAATGTGGTTACAAGGCAGTACATGGCGCGTGACATTTTTCTAGGGAAACACAAATTGAACACTTCTGAGAGACACCAATTCTTATGAAGAGCACCACGTGTTACAGGCAAATTATATTTGGATTAGCTGTCATTAGAAAATATGAAAGAAATATTAAATAGAACACATCCATTCCACATTTATCACTCAGACCGAAGAAGGTTTGAAATTCCCTCGATAGCACAAAAGTCAGCTTGGGACGTGCTCTCAAAATAAAAATAAAAACAACTAAATGCCTTTAAGTAGCTTTCCATATTCTAACATGACTGGCATGCAAATTATGTATATGGTGTAATATATAGAAAACGCATGCCACAAGCATGCAGCGACAGCTGTCAAACTCAGCAAGCAAAAAAATAATTTTAAAAAATATAAAATAAATAAATAAAAAGTTCATGTGACCCTTAACCGGAGCGCGTAACCAATAAAGTTGATTGCCAATAATGTTATGGCAGTGATTTGAGCTTTAGTGCCGCACTAAAATTCCCCTAACCGACACTTTCGTGCAGATCCCGGCCGTAAATCGTAACCAGCTGGAGGAGGGCTTCCTTCGCAAACTGAACACCAAATGCAGCCAAAGGGATAATCATTCGTGTATGATGCTGAAATTGATTGTCTACATGAACAGAATATTCAAGAAGTCCAGCATTGAGTTAACGGAGAATGTGAAAGTTACCCAGAACAGGTGAGTGTGTTTGGTGGGCAAGCCCCTTTGCACCACGTTGGTCGCTGGTGCGTGCTGGCCGTGCAGAGTGCATATATTTCTGCTACACAATAACATAAAACACATGCTCAATCCGCAGGGACATTGCTGCGGTAGAGGATGATCCCGAGGACGACTTGTTGCTGGCACGTTCCATTGACTCGGACGATGAGACACTCGGCTTGATTGTGGCCAACAAACTGTGGAAGTTCGTGCGCTCACGTAAGTTGCGCTATAAATTCACGGACAACGCCGATTTTGTGGTCAGCAGTGAGCCAAAGGGAAATCTTAACATTGGTGTTTCGGTAAGCCCGATCGAGGCGTTGGAGGAGGGTCGTGGCAAAATGAAGAATATGGGACCGATAATAATGATGATGGCAGCCAAGGCAGGCATCGTGGGCGCCATTATACTGAAGGGGCTTTTCCTACTGGCTGGCAAGGCTTTGATTGTATCGAAAATCGCGCTGCTGTTGGCCGTAATCATTGCGCTAAAGAAGTTGCTGGCGCACAAGAAGACCGTTGTTGAGGTGCCGCATCACGACAGCTACAGTTCGGGTTGGGCGCGTGCTTTGGATGGTTTTGTGGAAGGTTTGGCCGAAGTGCCGGCGGAACTAATGACGCACGATGCACAGGATTTGGCTTATGCGGGGCAGTTGCCAGCGAAAATGCAAGCCGTGGAGTTATAAATTTAAATACAGCGTGTTTTGCCGTACTACTTGACTAGCTACAAATCATTAAAATATTTTGAGGAATTTTTCTTCTGACTCTTGACTGTTCGAGTTAATGCATAAATTTCTCATAAATTTGTTTGTTATTTTCTTGGATTATCTTCTATGTTCATTGATTTTGAGACAACTTTCTCTTCAGCTTTCTGTTTCACTTTTTCTAGTTATCTTTCTATCAATCTATCTCGCTCTATTATTTAACTTAATGCTTTTTTACAAAAATGTAAATGTTATATTTATTTATTGTTAATTACTTTTTAAAAGCAATAACACAACAACAAAAAAACAACAAAGAAATGGCAACAAAAAATGTATAAAAAAATATTTCATATAGGAAAAGCGCCTAAAGAAAATTGATTTCGTGTTTATTATTAATTTATTGTTTTTATTTTAAGCCATAACAAAATATATTTATTTATTTATTTATTTGTTTATTATATATATTTATATATATTTAGCTAACATTTACACTAAAATTGTAATTTTAATTTTAATTTATTTATACAATAAATAAATTATTAAAAATGTTGCTTACTGAATTTTTCTTAGCCAGACTCATTTATGATGTTGGCCTTTCCTTTTTTTTTTTAATATATTTTTTTAAAATATTTTTGTAGCATTTATTGCTAGCTTGCTTAAAATATTAATCACTAAATGTGTGCGCCAAGTTCTGCTACAAAAAAAAAATGTTATATATATAATATAAGAATCTTAATGCTTTATAAATACTTAGTAAGTTAATCGGTTATGGTGTAATAAATTAACTAGTTCTGATCCTTGCTATTTTTACTATTATTATGATTATTATTTATTTATTTTTTATTTTTTATTTCTTTTGTATTTTTGGAAATATTGTTCTTCACATTGAATACAACAAAAAATATTTGCCTATCAAATTATTCGATTCACTTCACAATTCTCCACCATTTTGTGCGCTGCGTTCGTGTCCGTTTGCGTAAGAAGTTGTCATGGATTCAGCAGTTTTGATTCTAAGCTCTGTAAAAGGGCAAATGTGGCTGCATGTAGTTGTAAACGAGCGGTCTTCGAGCGGGCGTAGCTGGAATCATAATTAAAATATGCAATGAAAGAAATATTTTAATGACTTCCATGTAAACAAACAAGGCAGCATTAAAATCCTTTGTAATTGTAAATAACAGAAATATTTTCTACGACCTTGGCCTTCTACGCTACAAGAATATGAAAAAGTTGTATACGAGTACTTCGCGTTAAAAGGAAAATTCAAGAAAATTAATTTTTGCCAGCCAACTAAAAGTATGCAACGATTTGTGCGCTTGGCTAAGCTTTTGAAATACGAGTTTGCTTTGAGGGGAAAGTCAAAGTGGAAAGTGAATGAAGAGTGGCCGACTCAAAGAGTAACCATACAAAGAGAAAATGCAATGGAAAACGAGACGAGTCAAAGAGAAACTACTTTCAGATACGTATTAGTTGGGCCCTCACCCAATGCCGCGCCTCAATTATTCTACACCTGTTTATCATCATCACTTTCGACATCTTCATCATCCTGCTCATTCTCCTTCTCATGCTCTTCCTCCTCAGCGTCTTCGACACTCGCTTCTGCCGCTGCTGCAGCGATTGCTAGCATCGTCACGTCAAATTCGCCCAGCGTTGGGGCACCCACGACACGTTTCAACGCCTGCAGCGGTTTGCGCTGCCGCAAAATTTCATTGACGCGTTGAAAGTTTTCCACAAGACGCTGATGACGCCGTGGCCAGCGGCGTTCTGTGAAAAGTTCAATAACAACGCATAATTAACCGCAACTTACTCTTGCCAATCCACGAGTCCTCACGTTTCACTTTTTGGCCCAGTCCGACCGCATTGAGTGCAGCCAAGACTTGCGTGTTGTTGTTTATATCGGCCACATTCGAATGCATATGACTCTCGGCCGCAAAGCTCTCCAGTCCGGGGTGTTGTCCCAAAGCAGCACCGCCACCACCAGCAGCGCCGCCCGCCGCTGCCAGATGCAATGCAGCCGGATACATATCTGTACCGATTTCAGCACCATGCATCGGATAGTCCATACCATAGGGCATCATGTAGGGTGTATGATCCGGAAATTGGTACATCATTCTGAAAAAGAAAGCAACGGTATTTGCAAATTAGCACGCCAGGCCACACCGCACGACGCACGACATACTTTTCCGATGCGTTGTCCATGAGCTTCTTGACCAGCACAAATGCCGCCACGACGAATGCGATTTTCGACAAGAGCAATGCTTTCAACGTCAGCAAGCCCACCGCCTTAACTACCACCATAGTCCAGCCGAAGGTGGTCGCCGCTAGGTACATCGGTATATACATTTGGAATTGTTTTTTATCCTGATGTTCGTGTTTGTGACGTCGCCTGCCGCCGCCGCCGCCGCCACCAGAGCTGTCACCTAGTAAACCGCCGCCACCGCCGCCACCAAGCAGTCCACCACCACCGCCACTGCCACTACCACCTAAGCCACTGCCAGCGCCACCCAGGAGGCCACCGCCACCGCCACCGCCACCCAGGAGACCACCGCCACCGCCACCGCCACCGCCGTTGCCTTGTAGACGTCCTAGTTTGCGTGAAAAGTGGAGCGTGTTAAAATATAGAGTGACATTTCTGACGTCCTGTCAAAAGTGAGTGTATGGTTGCTTATGTAGGTAGGAGTGCGTGTCTCAAGCAGCGTTTACGGCTTTGCTATGGATACGACTAATATATTTTGGTATATGACTGATGTTTTTTGCACGTCGCTGCTATCACGGCGTCCGTGCGTAGTACTCTTTTTTCATTACCCACTCATTTTTCAACATTTTTCTTCGCTTTGCATTGAACACTTTAATTGGAAGACTTTTCAAGCCAAGCACCACCCTGCTCTTCGTTATATTTTTTTTTGTTCTGATACACCTAAACTGCATACAAAACAAAATTAAAATGTCTTTGTGACGGCCTACCTAAACGGCCGCCCTCAACAATTTAAATATATTGCAGTGTAATGGGCCACATATCAGCGCCGTTTTAGCTCTACGGCCTTGTAAGCATTTATGAAGACATTTTCCACGGCAAGCCAAGAAACAATTATTGTCTGGCAAATGAGACAAAGATAAAGTCATATGCCACGTGCATACAGCGCCTTGTGTCTACTAAAAATAAATCAGTTGTTTTCCTCTTCTGCGCCTTTCGGCGCCTACGCGTGTGTTAACTCCGCTGCACAAATAAACAAGTCACACGGATTTAGCTAGACTTGGCTTTCCTTATTGTGCTTTGGTGCTGCCCGTTTTTAGCATATATACAGCGGCTCACAAAAACGTCGACGCCATTTTCACACAAATTTTATTTAATAGGGATATTTGTTTTTATTTTTATTGTTGTTGTAATTGCTGTTGTTGCATGTCTTGAGTGAAAATTGCTTGCGGTGTTTCATGTCTTGTTGGGCTTGCTGTGGGTTTATAAATTGAAGTAAAAAATAAAATTAAAAATAAAAACAAAATAAAAAAGTAAAAATGTATCCTGGCTTAAGGCATGCTTAGTCTGTGTGCGCTTATAACGAGCTCCAACTTGACCCAGCTTTTTTAATAATACAAAGCAACGAATTAGCTAAAGCAGAGCGCTTTGTGTAAAAGCCTTAATATTGAGTACGCCTCAACTATCTGAGTTTACCTCCAACTTAATTAAAGAACTTTCTTTGACATTCGTTGTTGTGTAAAAGAGTAGCCAACCACTTCAAAAAAAGCTTCTTAAATGCAAAGCCAACTGAAGTCTAATGCGCCACTAGCAGTCATTGTCCTGTCATAGCTTCAGGATAGCATTCAGTATAGCATTGCATATATCCTGACTAATTACTAACTGTCCTGTCCTGTCCATTGCACACATACCCTGACTGCCGGTCGCCTTCTTCAGCAGTGCCACTTCAATGTAGTCGCTGTCATCCTCGGCACGTTGCACGCTAAACAACATCGGTCCGACTGGAAGGCGTATCGCATTGCCACTGACAAAGTCCATGAATATGTCAAGGCCACGTCCACTACTGCCTGGTGCGGCGGCCTTCCATTTCTGCTTCATTTTGCGCCCCGATTCCGCGGCTAGCGGTGGCAATTTGACCAGGTCAAAGAGACCCAACTTGATGGTTTCGCCACGTTTGTATGATGCCACTATGCCGTTGGCCACTGCGTACAGGCAGCTCGCATTATTGGCGCATTGCCACGACAGTTTGTCCAAGAGATCTGTGTTCTCCGTCGGCGCAGCACTCGCTTCTGGCGCTGCGTGCGTTGCTTCGTCCTGCGCACGTTTGTCGCCGTTCACAGCGTTGAGCAACGCGCTGCTACGTGCGTGTATCGCTGCATATGCTCCTGGCCACAACGTCAATTGGCATATGCAAATGAGGTAAGCGCAGCGTAGCGTCAGTAATGCTGTTGGTGTTGGCATTATTTCTTGTCTCTTTCTTCTTTATTTTTTATTCACTTCCAGTGTTTGTTTCCACTGTGTTGCTGCTTTCGTTGTTATGTTACTTGAGTAAAGGACACTATTCGTTTATATCCTTCACATCGATGTACATACGCTGACAAGCACCGCCAACACACACACACACACACACACACACACACACAGAGAGAGAGTCAGTATCTGCCGCGACCGTTAAAGCACAACAGAAATCAGACGCGCGTATTACATTCGAATCCTACCACCGATTGCGTTATTGCAGTGCATTGCAACGCTTCTCAATATCGACTAATTACTTGACGCGGCATCCAACTCAGTTTTATTGTCTTTGCCAACCGTCGCCGCCGCCGCCGCCAACAGCAGCAGAATCTTATTTTATTAAAAACAATTTTGCTACAGTTTTTATTTTATTATGATTCACTGCTGTCGGCGGCCTAAGTCAGCAGTCGCGCTCAACAGCGTGCAACAGCAATGCCAGCAGCATCAGCAACCGAGCGCTATAATTCAATACACGCGTACCGTCTCGGTGCAACATTATCTCGTTTCTTTTGTTGCACGCTATGGCTTAGAAAATGTGGCAAGTCTTTGTTATGGTGACCAGCGGCACATGGTGCAAATGTAAACTTCTGGTACTGGCGGCTCAAATTGTTAGATTTGACTCAGAAAATTAAAAAAAAATTAGCCAAAAATAATTAATTATTCATTACAATTGAACTTGTCGCATAACTAAAAAAAATATCATGAAACCAGCATCAAGTTGATCTAAACTTTGAAGTAAATCTAAGTATTCCCCCATATTACAGTTCAAAGTTGAAGCATAGGGCTCGAGGTCAGCTGCAATATTATGCTAAATGCTCTACACGTAATCATGAGATACTACACTACGTTACAACTGGCTATGATTCCTGCAGCAGCTAACGGAGCTATGACACTGACTAAACCTTCAAACTACAAGACAAATTTTCGCACAAGCAGTCAGATTGATTTGATTGAAAGGCAAACCGAGAGTTGCTCTGTAGCGTGTCCACGTCACGTCTACAGCAAGCCGTTGCGATGCCGCCAGAAAATTTCTTCTCAACTGGACTTAGTCCTCCTTCTTGCAAAGGAGAACCTTCTACATAACATAAGTAAACCTACACTAACAATGCTTACTTGAACTATGCTAAGCTCAATGAGCAGTTAATCTATATTAGATTAGAAATAGAGCACTTGGAACAGAAGAACAACGTGAATCTCGACTTAAACAAGACCGAAACAGAGCAATATCAGGAGCTGCAGCTGACAAAGTCAAACACTGGAAGATCAACGAGAAAATCGCAGCAGTCGACAGAGCGCAGAGCTGCCGAAACATCCGGACAGTGTAACGCATGCGAAGACAGCAACGCGCCGGGTTCCTGCTAGTGTTGTGATGTAAAGGCATACAAAATTTAATTACTTTTTATTACGGGAATATGTAAATAGAAAAGTTTTAAATATATATATATATATATATAAATATATATATATGGGATCCTTACTCAATAACTAGGATCTATGAGTTAATAATGCAGATATATTTTTGTGTTAGCTTTACTGATTAAAGCACTGAACCGATTTTGATAAAAAAAATAACAATGGAAAGGTATTCTTCGCTAGATGTGCACAATCACAATTTGTGTTAGAAAAGGTATTACAGATAAGCGCGTTATAACAACAATAACAGCAAACACAGTCTTTGATGCTGTGAGCGCAGTAGAATGGGAGAACAGAGAGGTTTGTGTGCCACTCTCTTCTGTGCAATCAGTTTTGTGCAGCCGTGTTATTGTTGTTGTTCCATTTTCGTTTCTTACACAACGTGGGGAGAGATTAATTTTGTGTGTTGCTGTATTAGTATTGGGCTGCTCATGAGCGAGTGCACAAAAAAGAGTTGCTTCCCTATTGTGTTTGTTTGCTGAGTTGTGCCTTCTGTTAAACCAAGCATATATGTTTATTTACAAGAAAGTTTTTAGCACTTAAAAAAAGGAAATATTCGACTGTTACGACCGTGGGTTCCTCTCATATATGTTATAATATGATCTATATTGTGTAAAAATTTCAAATCCAATCCTAAACACACACAGCGTGAGCAGAGAGTTTGTTGTCCTTTTTTGCTGCAAGTTAGAAATAAATTGAAAATGTTAAATGCCGTTTTTTTAGTTATGACGCTATTGTTGTTAGGGCGCCGATATATATGTATATATGGTATATTGGGGTCTATGATTGATGATATAAAAAATACATTGAAAAAGAAAACAAGCACAGAGTGAAATGTACGTGGATCGGTTTAGGGTTCTTTTTTTTCTCTTCCAGTTTATTTTGAAATTTCGAAATTTCCCCGTTAAGCATTTAGAGCCTTAACCTACTTCGAAAACAAACAAATATACTCGCAGGCATTTTTCTCTGTGCACCGCAATTCAATTAACAAAGTAAAGAAATTCGCAATAATAAAGTTGCATAAATTTTCTAATTCGACAGCAGCCAACCAATTTCGAAGTGTGCAATGTCAGCGCAGCATAGATTTCAATTAGCACAGCAACAGAACAGAACAGACCAGACATCGAACAACATCAACAACAATTAAGAGTTGTCTCTGCTGCAGCTGGTGTCATGTGTGTGAGTATTTGTGTTTAACACACAACACAAAGCGTTGCTTATTTAGTGCTCATTAATTTGATGCGATGCACAATAATTGTTTGAACACCGTCACACCGTCACACCATCACACCGCAAAATGCCGCCAACTGAGGCGCAAAATAAACACGAGCCAACTGCAAATCAGCGAGAAAAAAAGAAAAGTGAAAGAAAAGCCACTCGCTTAGCTCTCGTTTTTCATAATACACTAACACATATTTTAAATGCTCAGCCGCACGCGAACTTCTCAGTAAAACAAACAATGGCAATTTCAAAAAGAAAAATGTAACTGCAAAACAGCCAATAAAACATTTTAGCACTCAACAGAATTCAGTGTGTGGGGCAGCTTAGCTAAAAAAAGGAGATGCATAACAACAACCAAAGCGCTGAGATTAGGCGAGCAAACAGCGAGCGCAGTGAGGAGTAGGTCGAACAGTCGGTTAGGCAGCGAAACGATTTGTGTATAATTTGCGAAGTGGCAATTGGAGCTCAACAGTTTCATGCGCCGCACTTTTTTTCATTTCATTTTCAATTTTTTGTTTGCTACTCTACATTAACAACTTTGTAATTACAATGATAAAAAAAAAAACACGAACCAAACAAGTGTTGATGGCTTTGGTGGCATGCTAGCGGCGGCCTCAACTTGGTGTGGCTTCTTTGGCTGCGACTTCCACAGCGACTTCGACTTCGACTACGACTTCGCTTAGCGGTCATTGTCAAGTTGCTAGTTGGTTGGCCCAAGAAATTTGATGCTGCTAAAGTTTTCTGTGCTGTGCTTTTGATCGTTGTGCTAAATATTTGACTTGAAAGTAAACGTACGTCCACGCACAATGAACTGCTTAGTGCAGTCACCGCAGCGTAGCTGCTCGTCGTACATGAAGTTGGCGAAAGAAAAGCGCTTCCAATGAAAGTGACCACCACACAAGCGAAGTAAGCTTGTAATGTGAGACTTTGTAGCTGACGCCTTCGTCTTCGTGCGTTTAATGATCCTTGACTGGGCATTGGTTTTTCTCTTATTTTGCTCAGCATTGTGTTTACGTGCAGCAGAGCATAGCAAACGATGTGCGCAAACGGATCCATATTTTTGTATGGCTGTCTGAGTGTGCCTGTCATGTAAACAAAGCCACCTTTTCTTGGGCTCACTGATATGTTTGCACTCTAATAAAACTGATTGTTGCTTTTAATACACCACACAATTTGCTTGCAAGGTCAGCCTGTAGTGCTATGAACTTGCTTGACAAAAATACATGCAGCAACATAATAAATTTATTTATTTGTAAACGAAACTAACCAAGTCTACACTACAAGTTGTGTAACCACTACGTGCAACACTTGGCTGCGCTCAGCAAAGAAAAGTTATGTGAGAAACTTTTCCAGTTCGAATATCCTGTCTGGTGCTTTTACGACCTGTTTCAATTTCCACAGCTCAAATGCTTAGCAAACACTTTCAATTATTCGCCATTTTGAACTTTAACTGCAAAAGCAGTTCAGGCTTAGTTCAACAATACCCAATAATTCCAAGAAGTTTGCCTGAGAGTGAAGCTGCACAACAAAGGCTGACATTATGAATATGGTTTTGCGCGGCGTTTTACTGTTGTGTTTGAATTATTTTATTTAGAATTCGAATTCATTAAAATTTGCAATGCTGCATCTGGCTTTGCATGTTGAACGAACTTAATTTACACTTTTCCACAATGGAATTGCTCGGATTGCCGCACGACAGGCGCGGCAACAAAAGTGTAACGAACCTAAGCGTCGTTGCAGCATTAATTTGAGCTTTGTCAACTCCCTCAGCGAAATTGAATTTCGTGCTTATTTGCTTGTATTAAATTGGACTATGCACTATTTTAGAAATATGCATACAAACTCCTCGCTGTCATCGGCACAATTAAAACAATTAAAACGTTGGAAAATTACTCCTAGTTGCGCATTTAATATATAATGTTCACTTGTTTTCATATAGCTTATTTTTCATGGCACTATATGCCATAATTACATGAGTTTTATTTTCTCATTTTCACTGACACAGTTTCGCTTGCGTTTTTCTTTCTTTTTTCTTTAGAGCTTTTCATTTTCTGTTGCACTTCACGTGTTAACGTCGTCGATTGCCTGCGCTCAGTCACTCGTTTAAATTATTATAATCTAATTGCTTTCCAATTAAAAAATTTTTGATTTTGCTGCACATTTTCCATGCTTGATCTCGACGCCAGTTGATTGAATTTGCTTTGGCAGTGGAGTGTTTAACGCTTAGTTTAACTTTGATTAGATTTTCTTTGTCAGGATGGCCAATGGCCTTTATGTACGCGTATATGTGAGTAAACAGGTAAGATAGTAAATGGATAGTAAATGGAAATACATAACATCTCATTATTTCAACTTTCACGAGGAATAGTGTGGACATTACAGAACTTCAGCTAGAAATACTCAGATTCTTCACTAGCTCTATAAATAGCCTCGCTAAAGAATGTACACCTAGTGCTGAGCCCTTCTTAGTAAAATCATAAAACACATTTTTTTTATATTTGACTTATGCAACTTTTGACACCGTGACTATGTTACTTTACACATTTATATACGATGATAGATGTATCAAAACTTTTACGCTGACCTCCCCCATTATTGTCGAGCCTTGCATTGTTATGATGAAACTCCTAACCAGTTGAACAATTCTGTCAGCTTTTCTCAATTTTGTGGCTTCAAATACTGCTTGATTGCTGTCAGTAAATATTAGAATCCTTGGCCAGGATTCCGCCTGCGACTTCGGTCGCCTTGTTTGAAATAATATTGCAAAATCTCCCACGGGATCCTTTTATCGGAATCAAGTATGTTCTACCCAAACCGAACTCTAACCGAAACAACGAAAAAACGTATAATACTTTTTGCGTTGTACAAAAACTTAATCATAAGAAAAAACATATTTTCATTTAAAAAAATCAAATATATCTATAGTCCATGACATTCAGTGACTATATAGCATTCTACTGGTAAAAGAATTTGTAAAATGGGATGAATAGTTTCGAAGATTATCTTAAACATTCAAACAAACACGACCTCTTTATAGTTTTAGTAGAGCTTTGATACACTTTTTAGGTTTTCTTCTTTTTTTTCTAGGTGGTCTTCTTAAATAAGTAGATCTAATTCGGTGCTAAAAGGCCAGGACTAGAATATTTCGAGAATGATAGCCAGCACACTAAATATTGGCACCAAGTTTCGATAGAATATCATCACCACAAATAATGTAGTATTATTCTTTCCTCATGTCTGAACTGCATTGTTCTTTTGTGTTACAAGTATTGGGTCGTGTAATATGAAATTAGCAGAAATGAAGTTAAGGTTGTTGGACAGTATATTTACAGAAAAAGTTATTTTACTCATCAAAGTATATATGCACTGATATTCTCTACCTTTGCCTGTTCTATAAAACGCTGGTGAACTGGAATCCATGAGTTAATGGAAGACTAGTTTTTTAGCTTTGACAGAATTAAATTATTTCCTACCGGAATTTCCTTGCAGAACAACTATTAATCCGTGTGCGTTATATCTGGTAAGTATGGAAGATGTTTAAACTTCAATTCCTCTAGTTTTGCCATTTGTGCCTGTGCGAGGTCTAGCGCTATCGTATTGATGGGAGTCGTCGATCTGCTAATCAATCTAGGCCGCTTTTGCTACAGTTTCTGTATCATCAGTTGGTTGCACTGTACTTCAGCTGTGATAGTCGAGCCAGGTTTCATGAAGACATAATAGATCACAACTGCACCAGACCATCAAACAGTTACCATATGCTTCTTTTGAATATATTACGCTTTTGGGTGTCTTTTCGTATCTCCTTCTTATCCAACCACTGTGCTGAACGTTCACGATTATCAGAGATTTAGTTCCTCGTTATCGACCTTTGATTGATGGCGACATCGTGGCATACTTGTGCGGTCAAAATTCCGTGTTGCTGTTTCTGCTGATAAGAACCCTTACTTCATAATAATGAGAATTCCCGACAAATCCACAATATTTTGTAACAAAACTCTAAACTTTTTTAACAATTTAGAGCGACAGCTTGCCAAAAACAAACACCCAACTTTAAAATATTCAGCTCTTAGAGTTGTCAATAGTGCTACCTATAAATTTCCTATTACACGACCCAGTAAAACATGACGTTTTTTCCAGAAATTTCTTCCTCGTTTACTTATAATACGATTATAGTAAATACCAAATGAAAGTCAATCACCTACCGACAGGTGACGCTGTTTATGATTTAACCGGAAGTTTTAACATGTACAAAAAGAGTTGCATAGTTTTGTGCTGAGAAGAGAAAAAGTACGGCTACAGTTTTCAATTTTAACCTTTTCTGTTTAAGTAGTATAATAGCCCGCCATACGTTGTTCTAACCTTTTCGGTATTAGCGAAGAAAATAAAAATTTAATAAAAGAACAAAATTCAAGTATTTCAACGGCGTATCAGCAAGAAATTTGCGTGATGGAAGGAAGCTATGTATTTTACTACATGAGTTGTTTCTCCTCAGTGAGCCACCTTGTGATATACGACATTTTTCGTTTCGTTATCAGGCGCAAGAACAAATAAAGTGGGTTGTGATTTAAACTTATTTTTATTCTTTTTCTTTGACAGACTTTCGATTTCGAATTTGACATACTTTTCAACGGCAAACTGATGAACCAATATTTATTTCAGCAAATAATCCAACTTATTTACCTCCCCTCACCACTTTCACGGTATACTAATGTACTAGAATTACTCGAGAGGTTATTCTAGAGTATACCTGAAAATGTCATCAAAATCGGTTCAGCGGTTTCAGCGTCCATAACGGATAAATAAACATACATACAGACAAACATACATCGAATTTTATATATATAGATAAATAGATAGATAGATTACAAATTAACTTGAATATTGACGGTTTCAGTTAGTCAGATATGTTTTGTCAGTGGAAAATTGATAAAACACAATTGAAAGTAGATCTTAAAATTTTACATAAAACTGAAAATATACAAGTATGCCGCATATAAACAACTGCTGTGGATGTTTTGTGTCAGAAGTACACAATCTAAGAAATTCCTACTACATATTCGTAGTATTCAGAGACACACTATGTATACCGAAAGTGTACAAACTTTGTGAATGCAATCGTCGGAAGATTTTTAATATTTTACTGTAGTTAAAAACACATTACATCGATATTACTTGACGTTAATATATAATTCCCGTTTTAATTATTATTGTTGCAACTTACATTTGCCTCTGTTCACACGTGTCATTAATCATGCGACGCCCACTTCTAAGGGCAGCTATCGTAACTATAGGCTAGAGTACAGCCGACAAGCGATTGAAACCATTTTTACGCAAGTGTCCAAGTACCACACGGGATGAGATATTAGCTGGAGTTAATATCAGATATCCGAATATTATGCCTTTAATTTGCTAACATTCTCCTCTTTCGAAAATTCAAGAAAATCTACGGCAAAATAGTACTTTAGAGCCAAGTATTGATTGATATATAAAGTATGCGCGGTTTTTTTTGGCACATTTTGGACAAATATTTATTAGTAGCTTTTTCTTGATTACTTTGTTTAAGCGGTCGAGTTGTGAGCAGTAGAGCACCAAATTTATTGTTTCATTATCTTCTTCAGTGACTAGCCGACCAGAGCGAGGTACATCTTGGACATCCAAATTTCCGGAACGGAATCGAGCAAACCACTTCTGGGTCCATCGTTCACTCACAACCTCAACGTAAACTCACTTTTTCCAATTTGATGGTTATAATAAACGACAATTGAATGATCACAAATATTGTTCTTCCGCCGGGCATCTTCACAAGAACTTTTTTCTTTGACTTCAAGTTGAAAAAGTTGTGAGGTTAAAACAATTTCTTGACCAACAGTAAAGTCAAGCTTTTACAAATTAGAATTTGGCATAAAATGGTGTATGCGTTTTTCTATTACATAAGTTCAAAGGGTTTTGTCTTCATTCACTAGAAATTATTGTGAAATATTTTTACTTTCACATAATCAAAAATCAAGATTATTCATAAGCAGCTAAAATTAATTTCATGTCAATCAACGCAAAAACAAATATTTTATGGAAAGAGAAACAAGATTAGTAATTAAAAATTTAAAAAATGAAACAAAATATTATAAATATCAGAGTGTGAATGAGCATTAAACAATGAAAGCAAAATCATGTCTGACAATTTTCTAATGAAATTAAATCAAATGAAATCAAATGGCGAGCGAATGAACGAGCGAACGAACGAGTGCATGAGCGAGCCGACCAGCGGGCGCAGCGACGGCAATGAGTGTGGCATGCATGGCTTATAAATAATGCCGGCAAGTGGTAATGCCACTAGTCATGCTGTTGCTGCTACTATCACAGCCATTGCCCCTTGTTGGCTGTTGGCTTCGGTCAAGTTGGCTGCTGCTTGACCATACGAAGATGCTGTAAGCCGCAACAACTGTAATAACAACAACAACGATGATGACGAGGATGAAGGCGATGCCGATAACCAGCAAAGCAGCACAAAATTATATTAAAATGAAATGAATTTGTTGTTGTTGTTATTGAACAACTGTAGATACTTTCTTTTTATTTCTTACGAATCGAATCACTTTGACTGAGTTTGGCCGACTTGAGTTGAGTGAAGTTTATTTTGGATTCGGTTTCATATTTCAAAAATTTCCAGAAATGGCAACAGTGTGTGTCCATGTTTGTGTGTGTCCATGTGTGTGTGTGTGCGTGTTTGTGTAGGTTATCTGTAATATGTTAACAAATCGAAATTAATACGCCGAGAGTGAAAGTTGTTGGCACGCCGCTTTTTAACGGAGGCGTATGCTTCTCAGCTCCGCTCATTACATGTCGCCTGTTTTCAGTTCGTTGTCTGGACGCATAACTACACATTCGCTTGTGTTATCATTATTGGTATTAGTGCTATTGTTCTTGTTTTGTGACACACTTTGATTTTTAGTTTAGCGTTTAAAATGATTTCAACATTCCGTCATGGCCAATTATTTTAGCAGCTGTTACCAAAAATATTGTACCTAACTTGTACTCATATTTACGCCGCCTGTCTATGACAAATACTTGTAGAGTCAGTCGCACATGCTCGTACGTGTAGATGTTTTCATTACTCTACATATAATTTGCTGAAATTTTAGCTTAGTGCTGCGGCTTAGTTAGACACATTTAAGAGTGTTGTATGTTTCATATATTGCAGAACGTCAACTACAATGTGTCTCCTGAGACTTTGAAATCATGCCAAGTTTTTACGAAGCAATTCTGTAATTATCTTATTCAAAGAACGTGCATATATAACTAATCCTGCGCGACACTATAAAAGCCTACACAGTTTAATTTTGCCATTTCCAACCCCGGATGAGGAATCCAATAATTTGGCATTGAAAAACAGAAACATAGAATCTTAAAAATTTATTTGTGTCTTCATTGCTTAGAACATTGCGCTTCAACGCAGCTAAAAAAATATAACAAAATAAAAAAATGGTGTGCAATTTACATTTTTTCACTTCATTCATTTTGATTGACGCATTAATGAAAAAATAGTTTATCTTTATTTTTAGTTTGTTAATGAACAAGATGATGTTGCTAATATTAATTCGCCATTTGCTGTTACACTCAGAGAAAAAACGTAGCAAATCTAGCTATTTATACTTTGATTTAACTATTTTTAACAATGGTTTTGCTGCTTTAAATTTCAATTAAATATGTCCATAGTTAATGTGATTTTTTTTTGTATTTGATTCTAAGAGTAACCATATTTGCATTGGGGTTGAAAAATATTCAATTTAAATGTGAGGCATAGTTTATAGTTGATTTAAGTTTTTATTTTTAATTAAAAAAGTGGTATTTATTTAATATAATATAGTATAATAAACAACATATATTTAAGGAGATGTATACCTTATAAAATATTTCACATTGTTAATTTGGTGTAAATGTAATGGGCAACTTGAAAAATATGATATTGAAATCAGCCAAATGCTTGCATAGTTAAATCATCTATAAACATATTTACTTTTACTATGCGTTTTTTTTCTGAGTGTAAGAAAACGTAAGGCCTCCCATTTAAAATAACGTTATTAACGCTAAGTTTATAGCTTTCAAGAGATTTTTTGTTTTGCTGGATTATAAGTAAGTATAGGGTAAGATTTTATAAACATTAAATTTTAGGTCTCATTTTAGTTCAAGCCTTCTAGGGAAGAGTAGCAAGTGAGTTCGGCGGTGACTGCCATCGGTTGTTATAACGACCACTGTGCTGGTTGATTCTCTTTCAGAACTATTAGTATTATATATGTTGTAATTAGTATAACTTCTCTATGATAGTGGTGTACACGCCATAAAATAATTATGAACAGAGTTTATGCGCTTAGTAGTCAGTATCTCTGAAAAGTCTTTACTTACTGTTTTTTCACATCCATGGGCTCAAGTTAAATTTCTTTTACACTTCTCAAGACTTTTTTTCTGCTCTTTAGCTTTTGGTTTTTGTCTATTTTTTTTTCTCCCATTCATTGTGTTCCATACACACTCGAAGTGTTCATAATTTCCCTTGGCCAACGCGCCACCTTCTTAAACATCACCATGTTTTTGTGTATATTCACCGTTGGCTTTTCGACTCTCTGCAACGCGGGTCTCGTCCGGTCCGGTCCGATTTGGTTTGGTTCGGTGCCCACACTACCTGCGACCTTAAAACAACATTTTCATTTTCTTCACTTCCTCTTCTTCCACTGTTGCTTCCATTTTTTACGACTTTTTTTTAAAATCTTTTCGCGTTAAATGCAAATTGCTATTAAACGATTTTATGTTTTTTCTTCTTTTTTGTTTTCAGTTTTGATGTTATTATTTAAAAGAAGAAATAAGAGAAGAGAATAAAAAACTTTCGCTTTTCTTTGTGTTTCCTTCTTGCAGCTCTTTTACCACCTCGCCGTCTCATGAGCATTCGGATGTGTAACTCTTTAGGGCTTCCAAGCCATTCGCATAAGTTTGCTGTAACTTTTTAGCCTTTGATGAGGTTGATATTTCATTAATTATGGGAGCACATCATTATTTTTGAGATTCTGCTTTGTTTTTTTAAGATTTTCTTCTGTATCTCTAATAATGAATGAAGTCATGGAAGTGGGTAGCTACTCAAGAGTACATATGATTATTTAAGCACTACGAAACTTAGTAAATTTTTCATTTTATACGTCCAAAATGAAAACTATTCATTAACTTTCTATAGCACAAAAATATTGAAACTTTAGTGAAGATAAGTTTTAGTTGGCACAGGAAAAACTTTTATTGAAATGACCAAACTTTTAACCCGAAAACTTTAGTTGGCTCCACATTTGTGCTGCGCTCACATGCGACGATAACGACAGCCTGGAGCATATTAACTAAAAGATAAACAAATCGACAACAAAAGGTGTAACAAGAAATGACAACTTTGTTAATTGAGTTATTTGGCATGTGAGTACAAAATGTCTTTTACTGCAGGCGTACTATAATAAAGTTAAATTCGGAAGATCAACAAAACTAAGATTGTCGCTGTCCAAGCGCAAGTCGCTGTTGCAGTTCAGTTGCTCTCACCTAGGCATCCCTTCTCGTGAATGACATGTTCGCATTGAAAGGTAATAAACAACAAAAAATAATGTTAACTACGCATAAAAAAAAAGTTGTATTTCTCTTTATGCACGAGGTATATAAGATATAAGTCTGTATGAACCAGTCTTTCCAGGATCTTTAAATTTTCAGAGTGAAGTCTTTAACGACACTCGCATTTGTTTGAAGTTAAATTTGATCCAATATAGCAAAATGCAATTACTTGTGCACCATGGTATATAAGGAACGAGGACATTCGCAGTGACTTGTGTATTTCATTAGTGAAATCTGCGATAGAGGCGCGAAAGCTTAAGTATGTGGAAAAACTCAACGCTCAGCCAAATCCACTAGCACGTTGTCTTACCCAGCAAAGTAGTCACTGGCGACTGAGAAGAAATAAGCCACCAGACGAGCGCACATCAAACGCTATTGAACTTTCGTAATTAGAACACGCAGCGTTTAGTTTTTAAGACTTGAAAAATTATTGTTTGTCTGTAGAAATAAGTATAAGAGTAAGAATAAAGGAAAGTTCGAAAAAAAAATATTTATTTAATCATTGAGCTCAATATATACGATCCCATTTTCTTGAAATGTTCACGGTAAACATAATGTTTACCGTTCTGAAGTAAGTAGTTTCCAATTACAGCAAAATTCGCCAACAAAATAAAATAAAAATAAATTTATAAATAAATAAATAAAAGGGTAAAATTTAATACAAGCACTTGTGGTGACTTATCATATATTGATGTTATAAAAGCATTAATTGTGCAACCTTGAAATCTTTATATCTTACTAGCTGGTACTAGTAGTCATGATTCCGTATGCATAGAATTAGTACTTCGAATAGCGTATTTTTTTCTCCAAACTTTCACCAATCTCCATACTATCTCCATACTAATTAAATGAATAAAAAAAAAAACTGTTCAGCGGTTTTGGCGTGCTAAAATTAAGTATATAGCTCAATGAATGAAAGGTAATCATTCAAAACTATAATAACTACATTTAACAATTGCTACGTTTTTGGCTTTTCATATCACATATTTTTAAATGTCACATAATCCCTATTTTCGCGGCAAAATATAGCCTATATTCTTTCACAAGATCCCATCTATCTCTGTACTAAAATTCATAAAAATTGGTGTAGCTCTTTAACCGTAAAAGGGTAACAGACAGACAGAGTTACTTTTGCATTTATAATATTAGTAAGGATACTTATGTAGATATATTCTAAATAAAAAAGACTCGCAGTTCAAGACACGAATAGTTTTCCATATAAGTATTTATAGTTAAGCGTCGGGCTAATTCCATAATCTTTTCATATTTGAATATGTACCATATGTCTGTCCAAAAACCCAATGAAACCCAACGAAAAGGTTTTCATACAAGAACTTAAATTTTTATGTGTTGATCGGAGCTAGTGGAAATCGAATACCTTCGACACACTAATTCGTCTTTTCGAATAAAATGTGTACTCTCAAGGTCTCCTGTATTTTATTAGAAAAATCTGCAATGGATGAGGCGTATAAAAACAATAAGAATTGATGCCACAAATAAGCAAAGCCAAATCATGCTGGGCGACGAACGAAACTGTAAATGAAAACAGCAGAAGTAAAATGACTTTGAAAGTACTTCGATTGTTTTTTTTTTTTTTGTTTTTACAATTTTTATTTAATATTTTTTAACGAACTTTCCTGAGACGCTTGACTGCACAAAAATCGCAAGCCGCGAATCGGCGTCTAATGAACGGCAGCTGGACAAAGCCCGAGCTCCATAACAAGACAATTCAAGCTGAAGAGTCTGGCTAAGCATTGGATCGGATCGCATCTGATCGCATGGCATGAGTGACCAACTAAGCGTAGAATTGAAATGAAAACGGTTGCCAGTGAAGAGGAAAATTACGTGCAACGCACACGCACAAGTAAACACTCGAAATAAGACAGATACACCGAAACCAACAACAACAACAACAACAACAAAAACAGTATAAAAAAAAGAGCCAAAAAGAAAGGTAGAAACAAACGAATGAAAAACTGATTTGTGCTGCTTTAATTTGATGTTTTAGTTTCGCCAAAACAATTGTGACAATTTTCTTGCGGCTTTTCTCTTAGACAGAAGAGCTGGCAAAGGGCAGCATGCGTTGGCGGTCACTTCGTGGCAATGCTAGATGCCTGGATGATTTTGGGAAAGTGCACCTGAACAGACAGAAATGTTTTTCTTTGGTTTACTTACCACAATTGACTTTGGCATTCGAGTATAAAATATGGTCAACCTCATGAAGTCGCATTTAGTTGACAATTCTTGTATTTGAAAACGGTTCATCGTCAGCCCGCACACACATAGTCGATCGATCGATAGTTCGCATAGTCGTCTCCTGTTGTGATGATTATGTTGCCTCACTGCGGCTACGTGCTTTGTTACGTTGCATACGCGCTGTTGCTGCTTGAATTGCCAAGCGTACGCGCATCCTTGCCACGGAATGACAACGCAGACAACGCGGATTGTTTATCGAACGCTTTGGATTATTCGCTTTATTGCCGCGGTTCGCGCGCCGTGCGTAACATCATCAAAAATCTGAATAGAAGCGATAAACCGCTGGTGCTAATGCGCGGTTTGGAGATCGTGCCCAGCCAGGATAACGACACAGTAACTGCAATGAATAACGAAGTCGAGACCGAGTCCGAGTCCGACGAATCATTTCTATCGTTGGTTGCTGCCTACTTGCGCAGGCACGAATTGAACTTGAAATTCTCCGACTTGTTGGCCGATGAAAGTGAACGCTTTTTGGCGCAAGATTTGGACCGGAACGGCATTAAAATTGGCAGCCAAGCAGGCGTTGAAGGTGCGTGCGCTGCTCTTCTATGTTGTCTATGTTGGGTTTTTGGCTTTTTGAATGGAAAATAAAAAAGAAAACGTTTTGCATTTCGGTAGCCACGTTAAGGTAGTGGCATTTGTCAGTGTCAAGTTATATAAATTTGATAGCGAGACAACTCTCGAACTCGAGACAACTAAAGGGCTATAAAAAGGAAGGAATTACTTTGTAACTATTTCCTGGTTCGCCCAGAAAAGTTAATTTATTATTTTGTTAATAATAATAATAATAATTTTGAGTGTCAGCACTACTCAATACATCTACACTCAATGAAAAGTTACCGTGGGTTTCAGTTTGAAACCAATAATTCTTACTTCACAGTGCTTGCCTTTCTTCTTATTAATCATTTTTAAGTGTCTTGAATAAGGACACAGCTCTTTCATTTAAGTGTTTTAAAAAAAATATGTTTACACCTAATTGCATCATAAAATACTTACGCCACATTTTATTTTGCTATCTTTCTATTATCAACCCAGAGGCACGTAAAAAGGATAAAGGACAAGGCATCATACTCGCCATGGCGCTCATGTTCGGTAAAATGCTGGCTGTGCTCGGTCTTGGCGGCATTGGCGCACTTGCGATGAAGGCATTGGGTGTAGCAATGACAGCGCTCATGATGGCCGGCCTTGTGGGTCTCAAATCGCTCTCACAAAATGGACACGAGAATAGTCACAGCGTTTCCTATCTAACTTCCGAGGGACATCATCACAAAAGGCGGCGACGTCGTAATGTGCCACGTGAGATTTATGATCCACTGAATTTGGTCTATGGCGGCTGGCAGAAGGACGTGAGAAACATTTAATGGATTTATGGTGAAACGCTACGCTTACAATTTCAAAATAATTTATTAACACTTAGTTCTTAGAATTTAATTGACTTATTTATGCAAGTGATTTATTAATAAATATTGTATTTGGCAACATGTTTTTTGTATTTTATTTATGGCATTGGTGTTGGATTTGATATTTAGTCTCTGTTTCAACTAAACTGTTCTCCTTTAGCAGAGGTTGTGTCCATCAATACTCACTACAGACAATGTAGTACAATAGTAGTGAGTAAGAAGTTGATTTTTCGTTGATTGAAGCAACAGTTTTTCTACTTATGGAAAAAATGTTATATAAAGCTTGACAGTTTACTTTAGTGCTACGAATTCTAACGTTTCTCTCTACGATTTTTACAATTTTTTGCAGACGATTTGGCGCACACACATCGCTCCTTTCCTCCCACTTTTCCTTCCCCTCTCGATTTCCGGAATCCCCTAGAGACTTCAATCTTAGCTATATCGACAGCTATCATCCAAATTATTATAATGTGTTTCCTGTCTATCAAATATAATAACTCAATCAATCGGCAACAGAATTGGTTTAGCTGGAATTTTGCGCAGTTTTCACACTTAAATTTTTGTCATTACCACTGAGAGCCGAAGCAGCTGAATTTTTAACAGTATCCATCCATCGATATTATTTATTTTATTTTTATTTTTATTATTATGATTATTATTTTACTTCAACGGATTGCTGATTGTCGTCACTTTTGTTGTCGTTGTTGTGCTGCTGTCGTTGTTATTTTTGTTTCAGCATTAATTCGGTGAAAGTTTCAGCTTCTTGTTAGCATTTTCTCTTCCTCTTTATATATACATATTTATTATTTCGCTTTGTCGTTAATTTGTAAGGAATTTTTCGTTATCTTTGCATCAAATACTGCTTCGGCATCATCGCACGAAGTCGCCATTAACAACAGCGTTGACAATCATTAAAATTTTTCATAGCCTTGCTTTACTTTTCTCACCCGCCTAGCTTTACCTTTACCCTCAACTACCTATTTCGATTCTATATATATTTTTTTTTTTTTTTTGTACAAATTTCAACAAAACTTTTGTTTTCTATGGGAGCAAAAAATTTGGGCCAAAAAAAATTATTTGCATAATAACACCAAAATAACTTTCACTGGTTTCGTGTATAATTTACAACGGGTTCTTTGAATAATTTTCTAAGCAGAAGTAGTCAAAATCTCTAAAGGCCAGACACCTTATATTAACAACTCAACTTATTATAAGATCTAAAAGTCCACTTGAGTTCAAAATTGAAACTAAGCTAATATAAATGCGAATGCTGACAGTCATTATGAGCTAATCTATCTTTTCATTCTGTTATTTTCACTTATTTCGTCTACTGACATTAAAATTGGGTGCGCTAAAACGAAATTCAGTCAAGCCAGATTGACTAAAAAATTAAGCAAAAACGAAAAAAAAAATTGGCCATTACGTTATATTGTAAATGACACCATTACTCGAGTCAGCGGGAACGTCATAAGTACACACGTATTCACACACAAATACATACTATACATACATACACGACAAACGCACATTAAAATAAATGGATTCTATTACACAATTTCTCGAATGAAACAAGCTCAGTCAACGACAATAACAACAACAACAACAACAACAACACCAAAGATTTCGATCCCTTGTAGTCGTTTGGCACCAATAAAAAAGCTAAGAGACCTGCTCTACCTGCTCAGAAGCCTACTTCTCGTGCATTCCTGCCTCACTGACTACCTAATTGCGGCAGACTGTGCAACTTGCTTCAACATGCCTAGATTTGCTCTTCCACTTAACTCGAGTCACCGCGGCGCGTCTTTTCTTCGGTCCACTCCGCTCAATGCTACTTGAAGAGCTACCAGCTACCAGGCACTGTAAACTTTCCCTTTTCAACGGTATTTTACGAGCTCTTAGCATCGTTAAATGCTCAACGCTAATTTTTGCACTCTTTATTTAGTGGATAGGCTTATGGCTTTGTTATAAAGTTCGTAATATAGCAAAAGAGAAACATCGGAAGTGCATGTTTTCTTGATTGGTTCTGCATATTTATATACGACAATGTGTATGCGAAGTCTTTTTCCAGCTTTTTTATCTAAGCAATTACATTTGTCGGAACATGTCATATCCGTTCACTAGAAAAATAAACACTGAAAATTTTGAGCCCATAGCATTATTAAAACAAATAAATAAATTCATGGCCTAAATGTTAATGTTTAAAAATGTTGTGATAAATAAATATTTTAATTCTTGACATATCGAGTTAGAGCTTGGACCTATGTTATTTCAGGACCGTAGCCCGAATTTATAATATATAAATCTATTGGTCACATTTATTTTCTGACATACCTAACTGGAATTCGCAGAGACGTTTAACAAGTCTATTCTATATTGCAATATACCGTGAAAATATAAAACAAATTAGGTTTATTGGATGTTATAGTAGATTATATGGGATTTATATGGATTGTATGCAACGCTTTGGCCCAAAATGTACTGAACCGATTTTAATATTTTTTTTTCTTATACAACACAATTGCACTATAGAAGATACTGGAATACTTGCTATTTTAATTTTTAAAGGAAAACATATTTTTGCGCAAGAACAAGCACAAAAACTTTCGTAGGTTTTTTTCGTTTTTATGCTTTGCTGCTACTTGACGTTTCTTGCTATTGTTGTGATTATAGTATTAAGCACGCACGCGAATATTGGGTTCTTCGTTTTCTTATTTTTGTATATGCATTTAAACGCTGAGCAAAACAGTTAGTATGAAATACTTTTCTCAAGCTCAAATTACAGCAGACTTTGTGAAAACTCTGAGGCCGGTAGAGTTCAGGACAGCTTCTCCAAAAGAGAGAAGCTTAATGCTTAAAAGTATCTAGACTAGCTTCGCCAGGCAAAATAAGCTCTTTCTAACGATTTTACTATATTTAGAATATACTGTGTTCTCGAGGAACTTGTGTTCGCTGTATGCGCTGAACATAACTTTCTTCTTCTCTGGCAGCACCGTTAAAAAATTTATAATTAATTAAATAATATATTTTGACAATTATCAAATTTAATAATTTATTTAAATGACAATCAATGTCATTGTTCATAAATAAACGTGAACATTTTTGAATTTTTGTTTTTTAATTTGGTTGAAAATTACCGGCAGCAAAGGGAAGTAAACACATTTTCACACTTTGTTTTATATATAGGTAAAGTTGCTGAATCGCAGAGGCCCATATAAGTTAGGTCCATTCCAAATTATGTGTTAATTTTTTTATTTTTATAGAACTAAAATTTTGCTCGTGAAATTCCACTATAAACGTAAAGAGCCTTTCGCGTGTAGAGTATTACAGTTTTCGGATCGGCCCTTATTTCTTGCTTATACAAATAATTTAAGTTGTAATAATTTTTTAATTTATTTTTAATATTATAACAACCACATTAAAGCCATGTCCGCCTGTAATTAAATTATAAAATAAACTTGCAAAAGTGTATACACACATTACATGAGATAATTTGTGCATTAAAGTTTTATAATCGGGTTGTATGTTTTTTTTATTATATTATTTATTATATTTATTATTATTTTTTTTAGCTTTTAATTAACAAACTATGATTTTGCTTTGGATAGTCTCTAACAACAACAATGAATACAAAAGAGTAGAAGTGAAACGTGAATGTTGCCGACCATACGAGCGATTGATTTTCTAAATTTCTGTTACGATTTTATTGCTCGTTTGCTCGTAATAGCAAGAGCCAAGTCAAAGTGGCGGCAGCAGCGCAGCGACTACAACAAGAGATCACAAGTTCAGTCTATCAACAGTTGAACTTTCAGGCTCTGCGTGCCTGTGATTCCGTATCTGAATTGTGCGCATAAAAGCCGCATGAATAAATGAAGAAAGTTCATATAGAAAGAAATCAACTGATTTATTGATTTTATGGATATTGCGCAGGCATATATTTTTGATTGTCTCTCAGTGTGTGTGCTTACGTATTTGGAGATTTTTATTTAACGCGCTTGACACGCCTTCATTTAACGGTTTTTGGTGCGTTTCGGTTTCGATCCGGCTACATTTTATTAAACGGCCTGCTCCACCTTCGAATCGATTATTGATTCATTTCGTTTTCATTGGAAATAACACGCTTTTTTGTCTATAAATTTCACTTTTCATCTCTTTGACGTTCTTCTATACGTTGTTGTTATTGTTGTTTTTTGAAGTCATCCCACACTATTCAGGTCACTGTTGACCGCGCCTCATTTCACGACATGCTTGGCCAGTAGCTTATTTCGCTTGTTTGAGATGTAAATTAATTTTTAACCCGAATTCCGCAAATTCTTTTTACGAACGCATATATTAAATTTCTCATCTTCCATTAAAATGTAAATTTTTTATTACTGTGTTGTTTAATACACTATAACGATTATTATGTAAATTACTTGAATCAAAGCAGACAGTCAGACAAATTAAGAAAGAGGAAAGCGTTTAATGCTTTAACAATTTTTGGGTTTGTGAAATTCGCATTGTATAAGCAAAGAAATTCTAAGAAATTTCTTTAAAATATATATTTTTTAATTTTCTTTTAAGTAAGTGAATGGATTTATCTAAAACTCTTGTTATTGTGTAGTTACTTTTTGTTCTGTTAAATTTGTTAAACTCATTCTCACAGAAAATTTATGAGATTCTGTTTTTCATGTTGAGTTTGGCTTAAAGTTTAATGAGAAAATTGGGTTTATTTTTACAAATTTTATTATATTTGTAAATTAGAAACAATATTCCGACCTCCTCCCAAACGCGCATTTTTGATAAAGTTAAGTAAAGCGAAAATTATTACTTCACCATCAATGAGCTCTGTTGTTTACACAGACCTTACAACACCTTTTATTTGCTTTCGATTTCTACTTAATTAAGCAGAAAACAAACAAAATTCAATTGATTTACTACGAATTATTTAAACTTGCCGTGCCGTGAGCAACATTTATTCCAAATAAACTCGTTTCTGGTTATCCTCAGTTAGGCAGTAGAGCGGTGGTTTCACGGCCTCGTGGTAACGCGTCACTTAATGTTGAATCTGAATTTAGTGGTTTAAGCAGTAAAAGTAACACAAGAAATGTGTTTGCCGTTTAATTGTATAGATTTAGCATTCTGTAAGTGTTGCCTACTCAGTCATTGGTGTCTGGTTAATTCTCTAACTTTGTTGCTTTTCAAACCTTATTGACACTAACTGGGTAAGGACCAAATCGGAGACGGAAGAAAGATTCCTTTTCACCAATGATCATCTCCAACAGTGAACTTTTCGAAAGGAGCCTGATTGCTTCGAAAGTAAACGTGAAGGCATGATGCAAACGTATGAATATAAAAGATGAACTATGAGATGAGCTGATTTCGATTATTTCTCAAGATGAACTTAGTTCACTTCAATCTTGTCGTAGTATTAAAATTATTAGTATTACTAGTAAGATTAGTAATAGCAGTTGGGTTAATGTTATAGTAGTAGAAATGACTTTTATTTTATATTTTATTATATAAACAAGATTCACAAGCAGAAAAGCGAATGATTTAAAGAAATATTTTGTTAATAAAAACAGTAATAAATAAATAATAACAGACACACGTGCAGTGGATAAATAAACAAATACGCAAGCAAAATGGCGAAAAAACTCTTCGATCTGAAAATGACAGCTATGCAAATTTATTAATTATACAAAAAACCCATGAACACATGGCTTTTGCCTACAGCCTCTTACAACCAATGGCCCACACTTGAAGAAATTAGTCTATGTAGCAAAAAAAATAAATAAATAAATAAAAAGAAATATTAAAAATCCGAATGCATAAAAGAACCTATTTAAAAATTATTTTGGACATTTCGAATTTCGGCATCTGATTGAATTTTATTTGATTTCACGCATTCGGAAATCGTTTTCCCCCGGATTATGCAAATCAGCAAAACTTTCACAAACTATTTTACTTCGTTCTGCTCATGTTGAAAAAATAAAGAAAAACTTCCAAATGGTTTCGAAATTTTAGGCCCAATCCAACAATACCAATAATGAAGACAATGATGTCGATTTTGATGCTGGTGACGCTGAAGCGGCGATTTGTTGGCTAGGCACAATTCGGTTAATTAAATTGATGTCGCATTGAATGAAAGCGAAAATCCTATACAAAACCAAAGACAAAAATAAATAAATAAATAAATAAAATAAAATAATCAAAATAAAACGAACTTATTTTATGTGTGGGTTCATGATGCTTTCGTAGTTATGACGTTGCTTTTTTGGCGAATCATAACGTTTGAAAGTTGAAATGTTTTTTGTTGTTAATTTAAATTGGAAAATTTTTAAGTAAACTTTTACTCTTCTTTTTAAAAAAAATTATAAAAAAGAGAAAAACAGTTTAAGAACATCTGACATTATGTTATTTAAAGCTCATAAATAAAAGTGTCCGTCGACTGACATCCAATAATAAAGGTCACACCATATGTATTTGTGCATATAACTAATGCATATAACTTTCATTTTACTTATGGAAAATATTTGTGTAATTGCTTTTGATGACAATCTTTGTGAAACAATTAAAGTTGATACATTTTCTTCTTTATTTAATTTTTTTTTTTTTTTTTTTTTGGAAAAAGCACACTTTGTATTTTGCATTTGAACACGTCGGAGAAATTAAAATAAAACCGTCGTGATGCAGCAATTAAATATTAAATTGTTAAGAGCATGATTTTCTTTTTTCCACTACAGCCAATGTAGGTCAATAAACATATACGCTTTTATTGTATATAGGAACACTTCTTCTGCTACACTAGACGGACTAATGCTCTGATTGTCTTACTGGAACTAGCCGATCTGGTTGGTAGGCGAATCGCTGCAATTGTAAGTTGTAAATCGGGTATAACAATATATATATTTAGCTAACTACCGGCATATATACATCAAATTAATATCTCTGATATGAAGATGCCCGGTGACTTCTTCTATGAACCTGCTTGTTCTCTCTCCAACAAAAGATTTCAGCACAGCGGTTTAATAATTTGTAGACATTGGAAAAATTTGTGACTGAGAAACCTTTAGAAGTGTAATATATAAATAAACAAACAAAAATTATATAATAAATAATCCTTGACATATAAAGCATAAAATTAAACGCAGTAAATTGCATGAGTTATTATTATGTATGTATTGAAATAAATAACATAGATCAAAGTAACGTAAAAATCAAAATAAAAGAGATCATTACTTGTCGATTATCGAGGGTTTTCAATAGGCTTTTTTCTTCAATTTCTCTCATGGCTTGAATTAAATGAATTGCGATAAAATGTAAAGCCAAAACCTCAATAAACAACATCAATGCACCACAACAATCAACAAAATTCAAGTCATGTAAGTTTCTTTCTAATTTCAAAACTAAAATTGGTACTACTTTGTGTTCATTGATATCATTTGTGAAATACATTTGAATATTACTATCTGTACTAGCCAGCGTAAATAAATTAGTCGATAGTTCACACGCTTAGTTGGCATCATAATATCAGGGTCAATGCTAACAATTTAAGGAAATTATTTAAAAAGAGCCAGCAGCCTGTAACGCACCAAAATAAAATGTTGAGAATACAAAATTTCGCACTTAACGGATACGAAGTTATTGTAAGAGAAAAATGTTGTTATTATACAATATGTAGACTAGTTTTAATTTGAATTTTATTTTTTATTTTATTTTTTTTATAAAATTTTTTTTAACGAATAAACAGCAACAGACAACTTTATCCGGTTTCTGTTAACTCATACAAAATTGCTGCCCGTGGAAAACCAACAAACGAAACTTTTATTAAGAAACATAGCAAAACAACAACAATAACAATAACAATAACATATAACTTAAATTAAAAGCGTAAGTTGCTGCAAGCGGAGAAATGCTGCGCTACACGATGTAATAACATCAAACTTCATCATTAACAAGATGAACAACAACAACAACAACAACAAAAAATTATTCAACTTCATCGGCATCAACGCCATTTCACCGCCATTGCCACAAGTCGAAAATGCACAGATATTTGCTTATTTTAAACAACAACACCGTCGAAAAGCACAACAATAAATCAGCGAATTGCGCATGTTTTCTTTGTTATTGTTGTTGTTGTTGTTGTTGTTGTCACTGCTGACCAAAAGCAACGCGAAAATTTTAAAGGAGGCGACCGCTGACGCAACTTTGGCAGCGCCACGAAATCCTGTTGATTTTTGGCATTTCTCTCTGCCAAAAAAAAAAAAAAAAAAACAAAATAATAATAATAATTCACAATCCGCTTATTTTACATATAAAAAATAAAAAAACAAATAAATAAAAATGAGATTGAAAATCTCGTAAAAGCCGCAGCGAACGGAGAAATTCATTCATAAAACGTGGAGAGATAATTTTCGAACTTTGTCTGTAATGAACTTGCAACGCGCCACACACGCAACCGCATCTTAAAAAAAAAATAAATAATTAAAATAAAATAAGAAGAACAACAAACTGTGCAGACTTTTGTTGCAATTAACTTATTTGCATTTCAATGGCCGAACAAAAAATGAAAATTTCAATTTCGCTGCTTTGATTAATTTCTCCACTTAATTGGATTTTTTACCCCAACTAACGCCCAACTACTTCACACACAACTGGCTTTCTGCAGTTACGAAATACAACAACTGCAAAGCATTGTACACTTTAACCGTTATAAAGTGTGACGTTGATAACGGCATAGCAGCGCATGTGTCGAAGTTGCCTGACACATTTGATGCTTTTACATCTTCAAATTTTGATTTGTCATTTTTGCTGCTCAGTCCGAATGATACACGCTTCATTAATGGCCATGTGGCTCTTCTGGCATCACTGCTCCTATTGCAGTCCAAAACACTTTCATTATCGTCTTCAAAAAGGTTTTTTTTTTTTCGCCGTCTAATTTTGTAATCGCTTCAACTTCAATTTAGTGGTAATAATTTCATAAATATCTGACCATGTCAGATCCGCTTCGATATCATTGTGGTTGACTATTTTGCCGCTTTTCTGTTCATCCGCACATTTTATTTAATTATTTTTTTTTTTTATTTTTTCGGTTTGTTTACCGGACGTGCGACTTTTTGATTTTTAGATTTACCTTGGGCATAGTTCCGTTTTTGTTTGCCTTTGAGTAATTTCTCTTTCTTTTCACTTGACGATGGAGCATTGCGCATTCAGTGGCAGCGGTGTTTGCACTTTTGCTGAAATTGTTTGCTAATGTGTCACAAGTGCGGCGGCATACGATACAAGCGGAGTGAAGTCGTCAGCATCGATTATTGTTTTCTCACATGTAGATGGAGCAAAACAATTTTGATTTTTTCGTTACATTTTGTGCGATGAATTGAAGAATTCTATTATTAAATAAAATTTATATAACGATAATGAAGTTAGACTTTCTTTTCCACGAAAAAACAGCAACCAGTTAACATAAGTTATCTATACCATCTATTTTAATATACGAGTAAATCGAAAGAGCAGATGAGATGATGTCCAATTATTGCCGATTATAAAAAAATTTAAAAATTTAATATTATGCTACCATATACGGAGCTTGGAACGATCTATAATATAGTAGTAAGAGATTTCTTTTGTATGTGAGGTCTAACTACTTCTATTTCGCTCTATGTTAGTCTCCTAATTCGATTTTATGCCTTCTAGCCTTATCGTTGAGCGGAGGCTATCTTTCACTTCCGTCTCAGCCAAGGCTTATCTGATATATTGTATAGCACGTACAATGTTTATTTAAACAATGCTTTACTCATGTAGACTATCTCTAATCCAACACGACGTTATAATGGGTTGGTTAGTATGGACTAATTCGAAGAATTAATAGCTTTTAACTTCAGAATGCTTCACAAAAGAAAGAACTTCAATTGTTTAAACATTTCTGGTTCAGCAATGCATGAAAATGAATGAAAATATGTATGCCGGTGCTTACATGCCGGTGCCGATAGTAAATCTCATTACACAATTCTGGTTTGAACGCTGTTCGTTGTCGGATTACGTAACAAGCACATACACTAATAATGCATTTCTAGTGGTATGGGTGAATCATAAAGTGGTCACGAAAATGAAAGCAGCCAGAAAATGTACATAAAGATGACCACATAAAAAAAACATAAAATGGCCAACAAATTGAGGTAAAAAGGGTACAACACACAAAAAGTGTGCGAGCCAACAGTAAAAATAACTTTCATTTTTGAAGTAACGGAAATACCATGAAAGTAGCCAAAGAATAAACAAGCACAAGGAGAAACTGGTCGGCAGATGAGACGAAGAGGAAACCACAGCAGCGTCAGCGCAGCACCTGTTTAGCACTTGAATGGTGTAATCTGCTGCGTTGAAACTACGGTGGAGCGCGCAAGCTGAAACGGATTAAGGGGCTTTGTCGGGTATAACTGAAATTCTACTGAGACGACTTCGACTTCGTCAGCGACTGCGGTAAAGAAGATGCGCGCCAGCGGCGCCAGAAACAGCAACCGAAAATGAGCGAAGATGCTTATAATGATTGAGCTTCGTTTTGTCTCTGTGTGTGTGTGTGTGTGTGTCGGCGTGTATGACAGAGAAAAGGGAAAACCTAATGAAGAAATTTGTGTCTGATCGTTGAGAGTTTAAGCGTCCGCAGTGACAACCTTGGCACTTGTTACACTCACGTATGCTCTTCGTTGGGCAACGCGTTCTCTTCGAGCACACACACTTTTACATTGACTTTCTACGGTTGGACAGCGACGACACAGACGCCGACCTAAAGCGGTTTAAAGCTCGGCAATTATGAGGGCAAGCAATAAGCGCCGACAACGACACCGGCATCGCTGAAGATGAACGAAGTGAGAAGACGTTGTTTTGAATGTGTTCGTTTCATGCGGAAGCTCATGTTGGCTGCTTCTGAGAGGCGTTGTGCCTGCTCTCTCGTTCTTTCGCACGCGCTTCTTGGCTTGACGTTGTGCGCGGGTTTGTTCGATGATGCTCTTGGCTTTAGTTCGATACAACAAAAACACCAACAACACGATCGTTCCCTACGCGGCAAAGGCACGACAGCAGCTTTTTATCATTGTTCTCTGGCAATGTGTGTGCGTAATGTGTGTCTGTATGAATCTGCTTATGGGTATGGGCTTTACATAATTCCATTCCATGTCACTGCAAGCAGCGGTTGCTGCTAGAAACTCTTTAAAAACGCCTGACATTGTCGAAAATTTATCAAACCGCAGCTTGTTCCATTCGAATGAACACAGTGATTTCGGTGGTGTTTAAAGTCGTTGAAGATATTTTTGAATAGTCTCACCAATACCCACACCAAAATGAAATTCTTCATAGCAGCTGCTTGTGTCCTTTTGCTGGCAACCAGCATCTCAGCTGATCCTGTGCCGGCAGACAACGCCGTCGTCGACGAGCAGCCAACGGCATTCGCAAAATGCTTGGATGCTGATTCGATCTCGTGTCTACAGCTTACGGTACGGATTACTCAATAATAACAACGAATAAAAATTAATAAATAAAAAATCAACAACAAATTACACAAAGGATTAATTGAAGTGAAAGTGTCAAGGGAAGCAAAATGCGAATAACTTGAAAAAAATGTAGAAAAGAAAAATTACAAAATGAAAAACAATCGATGAACAATGAAATCATCGAAAGTGAAAGTTTATAATTAAGATAAATCACAATGAGCTTGAGCTACATGAAAGTGCAGTCATGTATTATAATATAGTTCAAACAAAGGACCATAAAGTGAAAGTGCAAGAATGAAAAGAAGGTGAAGCATAACTATGATGAAATACTTTCGCCAGTTGCATAATGCTTCAGTGACTTGGATCATGTAATAGAAACATTTTGAAGAAGTATTGCATTCTAAATGAAAATTGCTCTAAATTTATTTTTTAAATTGTTTTAAATTTTTTGTGAATTTTTAAATTCCAAAAAAAATCAAACTATTCGAAAATCTTCGCGCGCTCCTTCACTTCAATAATCCATGAAGAATTAATAAAAAATAAAAATAAAAAAATAACATTAGGTGCAATCAATCAATTTACTCAAAACTAATGCGTATTTGTTTTTATTTTCTCCCCTTTTCTCTTTTTCTCTTTTTCTTGTCTCCATCTCCATCTCCCTCTCGCTCACTACATTCAAACCTTTGCACATAACCATCCTCGCCACTACAGCTCTTCCGTAAGGCGAAATCGATATTCGATAATCCACAAATCGAACTCTTCGGTGGCGTTTCGCTGCTCAAGGCTAACGAAGGACGTCAAGGCAAATCGTTGGACAACTCGATCGCCGTCGAAGCAGCGCCCTCTGTGGAGGCGCGCACCACCGAAATGGGCAACTACTTCATTGAGAACGCCAAGAACTTCTTCGCCGAACGCTCGTTGAACTTCAACTTTGCAAATGCCGCGCGCTCGGTTGCTCGTGCCATACCCGATGACATTAAGGCTGATCTCCGTGAATTGGTCGTAGAATCGCGTACACGCAAGAAGAAGCTGATTAAGAAATTGCTGCCAATACTGTTGGGTGTTGGTGCTAAGATCGCTGTCCTGACTGTGGGTGCAATCTTTGGTCTGCTGTTCTTGGCCAAGAAGGCGCTCGTTATCTCTGTGATTGCCTTCGTCATGGCTTTGGCAGCTGGCGCTTCAAGCGGTCTTAGCCGCTTGGGCGGTTCCGGCGGCGGCCTGTTCGGCGGTCTGGGCGGTCTCTTCGGTGGCAAGAACTCCGCTGCTAGCGTCAGTTCCGGCGGTGGCTGGTCATCGGGCGGCGGTGGCTCCTCGGCTGGTTGGTCTTCGGGCGGTAGCGGCTGGGATACGCATGGCGCTTACAGCGCACCAGTTGCACAGACCATTGCTTACTCTGGTTACAAGCAGGCCAGACGATAAGTTGCTGACTGCATGCTAGGGTAAAATGATGTTGCCTTAACAGTGGTCGTTCTCAAAGGCGACTAAAGACTGGCAAACAAAATCAATAATATTGACTTGACAAAAGTTCTTACGAAAATTTCTATGCGAACAATTTTAATTAATATTTATAAATTATTTATTTTAATTTATTTATTTATCTAATATCATCAACGAAAAAAAGTAGATAACAAAAAATGACAATGAAAATCCCTGACACAAAGAAAAAGAAAAACACTCAAACACCCACACACACACAAACACACACAGACCAAACTAAACACAGCCAGACATGAATAGTCGACGCTTTCTTTTCGGTGGCTCTTTTTTCTTTCTGTGTATAGATTTACATTGATTTAATTTATCTACAATATTGTTATGTATTTTACGAATCGATATTCTTACTTGCGAAAAATTGTTTAGTTACTTTCTTAGTTTAATTTCAGGCTATAAATAACTGCACATTAAAAGGCCAAGCACATAATGCATGCAACTAGTCGCTTATTGCCACATGAATTAAATCAAATGCAATCGCTACCATCACTATTACTATCACGATCTATCTAATTCTATATCTATCTATCTATCAAACTATTTATTTCTCTAACTGACTAGTCTTTCTTGCGCTGTCGCTACTACTTTCTCCATCTATCTATCTCGAAATATTCCTATCTACCTGTAGCTACTTGACATCTCTACTATTTATTTGTACTATAAACTTTAAGCTCTACCAACTACAACTACATTTAAATATTAAACTATATGTCGTCTTTATTTTTTCATACTCCTACGAAGAACATACAAATTCAAATGCTGAAAAGATCAAAGAAACAAATAATAACTTATTTAAAAAAGAAATATATAGAAAAATGATCTGCTACATTATTTTCGACGTTTATATTTGCTTTACTTTTTCTTTGTTTTTCACATTTCATTGTTTTTGTTGCTTTAGCAATATTTTCAACACGCCACCGCGCCTCTATCATCACCCTAAGTTTCTGCTTTTCAATGTAATTTTATTTACAATTTTATACAATTTTATTTTACAATAACAAAAACACAAGACTCTAAAAGACAACATTACTCATGCTTCATACATGCATTGAAAGGTTGCTAATGAGCCTCGTTATTTGCATAATTTCCAATCAGCAAGTAACACGCATAGGCATAATTCATAATTTGCCATAAAAAATTGAAAAAAAAAAAATAAAGTAAAAATGACAAATGAGCTTCGATTTTGCACAAGAATTTATGAAACGCCCACAAAGTTGAGTGGAGAAAAAATGTTTTGTTAACTTTTTCTGGAAGCTCATTTTTTATGCTCAAACTTTCATTTCATTTGCTGTCGCTCCACAAAGATAATAACGACTTCGGTCACCTATTGTAGTTAACATGAACAAAAAATAAAAAAAAATAAAATAAAAAAAGACGGAAGCTGTACAACATCAAATCAGAAAGCCAAATCCAATTTCACCCACCTTTTCTAATAACTCATTCGCTTCTACGCATTGCAACTTCCGTACTCCCAAACATTTTGTGTGCTGGTTTCTCCGAAATTAAACAAAATAATTTAATTCTTTTTCGTGTGTAAGAAATAAAGAAATATGATAATAATAAACTAATTTTTTCATTGTTGTTGTTGCTGATTTTTTTTTGTTTATTTTTGTTTGTAATTTTCTTCTTCAGCTCATTAAACTGGTTCAATCTCCTCAGTTTCTGTGTTCGACTGTATAAAAAACTATTAAATACAAATAATTTAATGGCCATCACTTGTTCGCATAGTAAGCTGTAAAATTAGCTACGAATTAGGCATTAACACGTTTTGTTTAGCTGAGAGTTTAGTTTTTATGCGCTGCCGTTATGATGTATTATTTGCTGTCAACTTTTGATCTGCTACAAATGCCTGTGAAAAATGTTAGAAAAATGCAAAGCAAAAATATATACATAATCAGATAAGAAAAACCAACAAAAAATATGCCATTGAAGAAAGCTCGAACTTGGTTCACTGTTTTATGCTTTTGCGCCACTGAAAATGCCACTGACTGGCTCGATTTTCTCCTCAGGGTAATTGCATTTTAATAACGTTATGAGTAGCCAAAGTAAGCGAAGTGGCAAAACACAAGTACACAGACGGTCAGACGTCAAAAAAAAAAAAACAACAAATAAATAAACAAGAAAAAAAAACAAAAAAAACACACACAAACCCCAAAGGGAACGTCATGCCCAGTCGCAGGCACAGCCTACGCCAGAGTAATAACACTCGAGGCAACGCGTCGTAGCATCACTTGATTTCGCTGTGCTGTGCTTTACTTAGGTGTATGACCCAGTTATTTGCCGCTATGTCTGACTATCTGACTCGTTGACCGCTTGAGTGACTACCACAAAAAGCACGTTACACACACAAAGCACCATGCGCAGATACAAATGTATCTACACATTCATTTACAATAGCTACGACAGCATCCAAAGCAAATAGTTGGCTGAGCTATTCTACGTTTCCCGTTGTGCCGTTGACTTTTGCTGCTTATGCTTGTTGTTATTTTCGACTTTCTTTAAGCCACTTCAACAATTAACAAAGCTGCTGTCATTGCCATCACTGCTGATCTCGAACAGTTTTTCGCTCCATTCGACTTCAGTTTTTCACTCTTTTTTTTGGATTTTATAGGTTTGTTTGTCATATTTGTGTACCTGCAGTAATTCGGTTTTTTATCTTCGATTTGTTTAGCATTTTTTGTGGTTTAAGTCGCTTTTTTCGCAGTGAAACTTCTTGCGTAGTTTTCTATTGAAATATGAAAAATCGTAGTGCAGCATTCTACTTCTTTTTTTTTCTTTTTAGCATTTTTCTGATAGCGAAAGTTTTGCGGAAAACCCTCAAGTCATTTTGCTTGTTCAATAAACTTTAAATTTCAATTTATAACATGAACTTTCTGTATTCCGTGAAAACACTGAAATAATTCGAATACAAGTTAATGGAGCTACCTACGTACAACATTTATTTTTGTTTGTGTACATCGTTGTACAATTTTGATGCTGATCAATGATGAGGCATCATTTTATTTCAGCCAATAAAAGTCGCCTTTCAAACATTTTTATGCAGTCATAATTCAAGCGAAATGACTCGACTCGGTGTGAGTAGGGTATGAAAGCTGTCACGACATTAAGTCACATTTGAAATTTCCTTGCGTTATGCTTTAAATGCACACTTAAAGACACAAAATTCTTTCATGCCTAAAAGGCGATAATGCGAAGTGGCCGCTTGCCACACACTGTAAGATCAGCTTTCAAGCTTCATGCAATTTCCGGTTTAGAAAGTACGAGTAAGTGCTGCTTGGTCTTTCTACTTTAAATACGCAAATCAGCGGGAAAGTATGCTACAATTTAAAAACATTTTATGGTGTATAACAAACACTGCAAGCACGTAAGTAATAACTCAAAATAAATACGAAATAGTCCAGACTTCTTTATGAAATACTAGTTTTTCGCTCAGTGGTCGTAATTCGAGCAGACAAGTAGTTAATTGCTGAGGTTATTTACCTATGAACATTTCTTTTTCAAAACACATTAGAATCGTCATCAGCATATTGCCAAAAAGAAACAGAGAAGAATGTTTCACCCAGAACTGTAATATTGCGAGCGCGAGCGTCGCAGTTCTTTTTTGCGCTCACTCTCCTTTAATCGCTCTCTCAATCATACTAACTTTCCTTTACTCACACTCTCCATCACGCATACTCTTCTTCACTCACACTCTACATAACACTCACTCTCACTCACTCACACTGTCTCTTGCATTTCCAAGCTGTTCTATTGCCAGCGCATGTACGATATTTTGTTGTCTGTTTAATGTGCTTAGACATAACTTTTTAACAATTAAACTATTTTGTGCACATCTACACAACTATAGCTTCCCATTGATGTATGTTTTTTATTACTAGGTTGTGTCTATAATAGAGTTAGCTTGATTTCAAAAAATGTGTTGACGTATTTATATATAGATTTCTTAATTTTAATTATGATTTTAACTATACAATCTTATGTCTACCAAAAGCGAAACAATAGTCACCGGAAAAAAAAAAATTATTCTTTATAAATATTAATAATTTGAGAAACAAAAATTTAGAGAGACATTACGATAGGCATATTACAACTTTCGATTACCTTATGAGCAAAATACTGTATAAGCAGCTTAGTGTGTCAAATTCGAGCGGCTTTCATTGACGACAAATGATAGAATAGCATAAGTGATTGATTACGGATAAACACCACTTGACGTGGTGTGAGTTGATTGATTGAGAACGCAAATACTAAACACGCTCTAACTAAATGTATCTGCTTCTCCAAAGGAGACTTTGATTATTAAACATACATAGGTGTGTGTATCGGAAATGCTTGTCTGCACTAAAAATGCGTGTGCTTGTTACGAATTTTAGACCGATTAAGTTAATCAAAATTGAAGCTATGTACTTTGCGGCATGGGTTGAGTATCTTCAGTGAAGCACCTTGTGATATACGACATTGTTTGTTATCGTGCGCAAAAGCAATACAAAAATTTGTGACTGATTTGACAGACTCACGATTTCAAATTTGACATACTTTTCAACGGCAAACTGATGAAGCAAATTTGATTTCATACACATTACATACTAACACAACAAACTTCACAGCATTACTCGACATTTCTATTCTAGAGTTTCCCTGAAAATTTTAACAAAATCGGTGCAGCGGTTTCGGCGTCTATAGCGGACAGACAGACAGACAGATAGACATACATACAATTTTATATATAGACAGAGTGGCGGCTCGGTGTATAAAGACTTTATCATTTGAGCCATACTCAAAATTAATATTTGACTTCAATGTGTAATGATAATTGGCTCAATTATTTAATGCTTCCGTTGCTGCCACTTCAGACAACACAATCAAGTCCGTTTATTTACTATAATTTCCGTGCTAGCAGTGTGGCAAAAAACAGAGAATTAAAAAAGAAACACACATTGAACTTTTCTGTGATCATTAAGAATGCAAAGTGCATGCAAACACTTTCAGTGCATTCAACATTTAACGTGCAGCGCTGGCGGCGTCAGTAATTCTAAAGATAAGCAGTGTAGCGCTTGCCGCCATTGGGACACCACGACGAACACGCGTCGAACGAATGTGAATGGCAACTGTGTTGGCAGCGGCGGCGGCGACGCAACCCCATTCGCATTGAATTCGATTCATTCATGTATTGCTCAATGCAGCAGACACTGGCGCGGGTGTGACAGCAAATCAGTGGCGCTTGTCAGCAGCAGTGCGGCAGTCGACTTGACTCGAACTCGAAAAACTCGTAGCCGCATTTGTACTGCAACTCAAGTCAACTATTGAAAGAAAAGTTGGGAGGGAAGTCTTTTAGCGCGCTTTCGTGATATTTAACACTTTCCACCGTGTTTTCATTTCGTTTCGTTTTGTTTGCAAAGTTTTTTTGTTTTTTTGTTTTCTTTTTTTCTTTTGTTTTATGTTTTTCGCTTTTGCTTTTGCTTGTTTACCGTTACTGCTGCACTGATTCAATTGGGCGGGGGCAATGGAACTTCACGGATTCGGTTGTAATGCACATTTCTGTAGCTAACTTTTTGCTTCTTCCTTTTTTTTTTGCTTTGTTTTATGAACTTGGCTAATGCAGCGTGCAAAACCCAAATACGGTTCACAGCGGCGTCGAAGGCGATGTGTTGGCAAGAAGTGCAAGACAGGTGGCAGCTCAGCTTGCTTGGGTGGTAATTGTAGTACTAAATAAATGTACATATATATATATATATATATATATATATATAACGTGTTGTTTTCCACGAATTTCATTTTGGCGCAAAATGGCTGAGTGTTGCTTTCTTGTGAAACTCAAGCAAAACAAAAGTAGTTCAAAACTTTTTGAATAACTCAATATTTTAACATTTTAATGAAAGTTGAATATTGAAGCGTGAATATTCGATTGGCATAAACTAATTTTGGCCATGTTGCGGCCGATCAGTATTATCAGTACTCTATTTATGATATTGCTGTTATAGTTTGGCTGGGATTAGTTTAGCGTTGCGTGCATCATCTATTATTTTGATTTCTCTCTCCCTGTCTCTGGCATGTAATATGTTCCAAAGGAAAATTAATCATGTAGCCTTAAACTTAGATTTAATAACTGAATAAAATTACTGTGAAAATGAATGGCCTGCAACCTTTTGCCTGCCCCTCAGCGCGGATTTCTTTGACTGGCTGCAACCAGCCCCATTTTAATGCCAGGCACCCTCTTTATTTTTTAATATTAAAGAAAAAAAAAGTTGTTAAAATGTAATAAGTAAAATGTAATGTTAATAACATAAGTAATAATATGTCTATGTTTTGAAATGCACTAATGTTAACTACTTTTAATGTAAAATCTGAATTAAACTTATTAAAGTGCTTCTCTTCTATTCTGGCGCTTGAAGAATACGTACGTTGTATTCTTTCTTATCTAGCAAATCAAATAGTTCCTCAACAGGTTATGGGCCCAGAATCTAGGTCCAGGGTTAAAGTATAAAAATAATTTTAAAAAAAAAAAGTGAATATGAGTGCGCTCTACAATATAGAAAAATTGGATGAGACCAATTATAATACGTGGTGTGTTCAAATGAGAAGCGTGTTGGTCCATCAAGAGCTGTGGTCAATAATAGACAATCCTAAGCCACCTGCAGATGAAGTTGAAGCGAGTACTGCATGGACTTCGGCTAACGAGAAGGCGTTGGCAGTTTTAACGTTGTCTGTTAAACACAGCCAAATAAACCACATCAAAAAGTGTCGCACTGCCTTAGGAGCTTGGGTAGCACTAAAGGAAATCCATCAACCATCTGGACCTGTGAGGAAGGTGTCACTATTCAAAAAATTGATTCATATGCGAATGACGGAAGCTGACAGTATGCAGCAATATATTTCGGATTTCAGTGAAATCATTGAACAACTCAGCGAATTGGGTATTACCTTGCAAGAAGAATTATTCGTCATTATGCTTCTTGCTAGTTTGCCTGTGTGTTACGAAAATTTTGTTGTTGCATTAGAATCTCGCGACGATTTGCCACAGTTGAATTCCCTCAAAGTGAAACTTATCGAGGAGAGTGAACGCAGAAACAGTAATGACTTGTTAAATTCGGGAGGAACGGGACAAGCATTTGTTGCTCGGCAAAACAACAACAAAATGCATAAAAATTCGGAAGGTGTGGATTACAGCAAGAATAACGGCGCCGACAGAAACAAAAGCGTAAGGAGAAACAACGGTAACTTCAAGTGTTATAATTGTGGTCGCAGGGGACATTACGCAGCGGATTGCCGAAATAAGAGAGACGAAAAAGTTTTAACCGCAACTAACGGATCGAGAGGAGCAGAGCAAGAAGAGACAGCTAAGTCTTTTTTTGGAATCTTTAACGCAAATGAGAGAACAACGGTTGATAAAACCAAGTGGTGTTTAGACAGTGGAGCAACGTCACACATGTGTGGAGTGCGTGAGCTTTTCGTACAGTTAGAACAGTACAATAGCAAAATTTTGCTCGCTGGAAATGAATATATAGAAGCAACTGGACGTGGTGATGTTTTAATTAAATCAAAAATGTGCACTATTAGGCTGAAAAATGTTTTATTTGTACCGCAACTTCAATGCAACTTTATTTCAGTGAGCAAAGCCATGAACAGTGGGTGCAAAGTAGTGTTTGAGAAAGGCATAGCCAATGTGTTCGATGAAAACGATCATAAAATATTATGTGCTAAACAATTGGGTGATTTATTTATGTGCGAACTTGAACTAACGGGTAAATTGTACCATGCCGAAAACTCTTATGAAGAATTATTTAAGTGGCACAAGAGATACGGACACTTAAATTTAAAATACCTAGTGGAGCTTAAAAAGAAAGAACTAGTGCGTGGTTTAAAGTTTAGCACAACGTGCAAACCAATTGATTGTACCGTTTGTTTAAAAAGCAAGTGCAGCGTAAAACCGTTTAAAGCGTCCGAAACCAAAACATTAAAAAAACTACAACTAATTCACAGTGACGTATGTGGTCCAATAAATGTAAAATCGTGGGGGGGCTCGCGATATTTTATTACGATGATCGACGACAAAACGCGTTTTGTAAATGTTTATTTTATGAAGCAGAAAAATGAAGCTTTAAACATATTTAAAACTTACAAAAACATGGCTGAGAGACAAACAGGTTGCAAAATAAAAATTCTGCGCACCGATAATGGCACGGAATACATTAATAAGGAATTTGATAAGTATCTAAAAGATAATGGTATTGTTCGTCAATTATCCGTTCCCCATACTCCCCAACAGAATGGAATTGCTGAGAGGTTCAACCGAACGCTGGTGGAAATGGCTCGCTGTATGCTGACAAACGCAGATTTACCTGAAAAATTTTGGGCTGAAGCAGTACATACAGCAGCATATATCAGAAACCGGTCACCTACAAGTGCTTTAGTCAATATGACGCCTTACGAAGCCTGGAATGGAAACAAGCCTGTCGTTAGTCATTTCAGAATATTTGGCTGTTTAGCTGTCGCACTGGACAAGACTCAGCATAAGAAGTTCCGCGCAAAGGGGAGAGAACTCATAATGGTTGGCTACGATGATAGGTCGAAGGCTTATCGATTATTTGATAAAAGCAGCAACAATATCATCATTAGCCGTGATGTTTCCTTTGTGGAAAACACCACCGAGAGTATTAGTATTGAACTTAACAACGAGCCTAGTAAAAGCACTAATCGTCCAGATGCCGCCGAATCTGTTAACCACAAAGAAGAACGAAATTTGGTAAACGACACGCCCGAAAATTACGACCAAATTTTAGATGACATAACAGATGAAAAGGCAATTGGGACTGAGGATGTCGAGTCAGATTCAACTGAAGAGAGCAGCAACGAGGTTAAACCGAGACGAGGACCAGGTCGTCCAAGAAAGATTAAGACAGGATTACGGGGCAGACCTAAAAAACAATACAATACCGTGAATTTGATGAGGAGTACCGTCGTGGAGCCGCAAACGGTCGAAGAGGCATTGTCTGGCAAGCAAGCAGATGAGTGGAGGAACGCAATGCAAAATGAATTTAATGCACTCATCGAAAATGATACGTGGGAGCTTGTGGACCCTCCTCGTAATCACAAGGCCATTGGAAATCGTTGGGTATTTACACTGAAAAAGAACAGCAAAGGCGAAATCGAGCGGTATAAAGCAAGGCTAGTTGCCAAAGGCTGTTCACAAACATTTGGTTTAAACTATGAGGAGACGTTTTCACCTGTAGTAAGATACTCTACAATTCGAATGGTATTGGCGTTGGCAGCGGAGATGGAGTTGTACGTGCATCAGCTGGACGTGTCAACAGCATACTTAAATGGTCAACTAGTTGATGACGTTTATATGAAGCAACCGAAAATGTTTGAAGTCCCTGGCAACAAAGTCCTGAAGCTGAAGAAATCATTATACGGGCTAAAGCAGTCCGGTAGAATGTGGAACATGACACTGGACACGATGCTCAAAAAAATTGGTTTCACACCATGCAAAAGTGAACCATGTGTGTACACAAGGAATGAGGACAATAATATTAATATCGTGACTGTATATGTGGATGACATATTATTGGCCAGTTCGGATAAAATCGAGCTTAATAATATCAAACAAAAAATTTCTAATTCATTCCAGATAGTCGACAAAGGCCCTATTAGTCATTTTTTGGGCATGGAGGTGGAAAGGGTTGGTGAAAGAGGTACCATTTTCATTAACCAACGGCAACACATTACACAACTCTTGCAGCAATACAACTTCGAGAACTGTCGCAAAGCAGTAGTTCCATTGGTACCAGGTTTTCAAGTGCAGTGCCATAAGGAAGCATGCAAACCAGTTGACCAAACCGAGTACCAATCGCTCATGGGATCGCTAATGTACATAGCTATCACGACACGGCCTGATATCTTACACTCGGTATGCAAGTTGTCGCAGCGAAATACAGACCCACATAACGAGCATCTGGCAGCAGCGAAACAAGTGTTACGTTATTTGAATTCAACAATAAACGTAAAGCTCAAATACGAGAGGACCGGCAAAGGAGTCGTAGGCTTCGTCGACGCTGACTGGGGTGGCGACTCAACGGATAGGAAATCCTTTACAGGATATGCGTTCATGCTTGGTGGCTGTGTGTTCTCATGGGAGAGCAAGAAGCAATCGTCAGTAGCCTTAAGCAGCACCGAAGCTGAATATATGGCTCTTTCGCTTGCTGCGAAAGAAGCTGTATATATTAGAAAGTTATTAAATGAAATGTATTTGAACAAAAAGATTGAAAGAATCGAAATTTTTGGAGATAATTTGAGCGCGCAAAATCTAGTTAAAAATCCTGTTTATCATTCCAGAAGCAAGCATATAGATATTCGCTATCATTATATTAGGGAGATATATAAAAAGAAAATTATTAATTTAAATTATTGTCCCACTAATGATATGACAGCTGACATACTAACAAAAAACCTTGCTAAAGTCAAACACATTAAATGCATTCAATTACTAGGATTATACAAGAACTAAGATAAGCAAATAATTTATATAATGAAGAATTATTAGAAGAACTTATTGTTATCAACATTAAAGGGGAATGTTAAAATGTAATAAGTAAAATGTAATGTTAATAACATAAGTAATAATATGTCTATGTTTTGAAATGCACTAATGTTAACTACTTTTAATGTAAAATCTGAATTAAACTTATTAAAGTGCTTCTCTTCTATTCTGGCGCTTGAAGAATACGTACGTTGTATTCTTTCTTATCTAGCAAATCAAATAGTTCCTCAACAAAAGTACAATAACGGATATATCGTCTGGTTTAGTTTACCCCTTAAGTTAACCCTTAAAAAGGCGTTTAGGTCACAAGAAGAGGAAGAAAAGAGAGAATAGTACGTACAAAATTATTTATCTTTTTTGGTATATTAATGCGTAATGGGGTCTGCAAGCACTCTACAGGTATTTCATTAAAAAAGAGTAATCTATATATATAAAATTGGAAGTATGATTATTTGTTTGTTTAGTTGTCCGTTATGGACGCCGAAACCGCTCTACCAATTTTAAATGAAATGTTCAGGGAATCTCTGTAATAGCTATAGATGGTCACTGTGAATTTTGGTGCGAAAAAATATTCGAATTCGCGAAAGACAATTAAGACCAACTGAATTTTCAGATGCTACTCAAACTGTGCAGATACAAATGAAACCTAAAAACAATGCAGTATCCGAGAATTGACTTTGTGGGCAGTGCTTCTCAAACTGTACAGAAAAAAAATCTAAAAAGTGAAGAATACCAAATGCCACCAAAAAAGTCAAACACTGGAAGATCAACGAGAAAATCGCACCAGTAGAGAGAGCGCAGAGCTGCTGAAACATTCGCTGCGCGAGACGCACGCGAAGGTAGCAACGCGACACTGCTAGTCTCCAATATACATATATAAAACAAAGTCGGTAGAAATGTGTATTTCCCTCTGCAGACCGTAGTTTTCAACCAATTAGATTATTTTATTTAATTAATTTTTTTGGTTTAAATAATTACGAACTGGATAGGCAAAAACACAATTTCAAAAACATTCAAAAATATTTCTTAAAAAGGGAACTCTTTCTTTTCTCATGTATGATTAAATATTTAATTCTATTTCTGTTCATAAAACAGTACTCGCTTTGAATATCATTGATTGTTATTCAAGTACATTATTAGATTTGTCAACTGTCAAAATATAATTCCTTTTTTTTTAGAATCAAGCCAAGAAAATTTAACACAAGATGCTCGAGAATGCAGTAAGTTCTCATTTTATGCAAATTGTTGAAAAAATTTGAGCCAGTAGTAATAATAAAATAAATAAATAAAAAGTTAGCAAAAGTTTATCGAACCACCGTGCTTGACTTCTTTGGGGCCTGGAAAAAGTTTTTCTTACCACTCTGTTATAACAATGGAACAACGATTCTGGTGGAGTTCATATAAATGTTGGTTGCATTTCTACAAGACATAGTTATTCCTTAATATTATAGATATTGTTGTTATAAGTAGTGTGCTGGTTGAAACGTCGTCATAAGTATAAAGCCATTTGGTTGGTATAAGTAAACGGCCAAGGTTCCAGACAACTATTTGGTCAACTGCCCAAGTCCACAAATAATTTTAATTCGTCATTTACTGTCTCCATGTAGATTCGTTTTACAATGAGTACTAAATAAGTGATAGCCCTAGTGCTATATATATCTAGAATAATTGGGCTATAATATTCTTTCTTAAACTACTTGTACCAACGTGCATATAGAGCTGTATACTTCTATACTGAAGTGTGAATACTACAAGTGACGTTAAAAAATATTTGTATTTGATTCACATTACAAGTGAGGCCTACAAGTTGTTTATCATTAACAACATCAACAACATCATTGCGACTTTGACGGCTGTTGTTGCCTTGTTGCTAATGATGGTAAACATAAGAGTAAAAGTGGCATTCAAAATAAAGACAACTCAACAACACACGGCAACAGCTGCGATCTGAATGAAGATGTGTGAAAGTTATCAAGTCGACGAAACGGTCGTCTTGTTTCATAAAGCGGCATGTAACATTTTTCATGGCTCTTGTCGTCGGCTTCAACGGCACTGCTGATATAGCCTTAAGTGTGGCACGCGTCATGGAAAATTCTTTAAACCTATTTACGAGTATTGTCATAAAATTTAAATAGCTGCTATTTAATAGCAACTGGCAACAATTGCTATGACAAGTGATGCTGCTGTCTAAGCTAGAAATAAAGTTTTTGTCAAATGTCGCAGAGGAAATGCCAACGATTCTACACAGTTTCACGTTTCCCGGCTTCGATGACATTATTTTGTTTATTTTTATTTATCTTTTATATTCTAGTTTAATTTATTTTATTTTTATTTTAATTTAATATTTTATTTTATTTTTTTGGTAAAACGAAAGCGAATTCATTTCGCTTTCAACTAACAATTTTAATTGCTACGCTTTTACCAATGGTTTACCTGCCTACCTGACTGCCTTCCTGCCTATCTAACCGGCTAATTTTCTACTCAATGTGCTCGCTTTTCCTTTCGTTTCATTTCATTTTTATTTCATTTCGCTTCACTTCACCTCCTTCACAGCTTCGTTTTTCTCTTACTCAGCCATTTCTACTACGGTTACACAACCCAACACTAATCGCCCTCCACACTCGCAGCGCACTCAGCTGAGTTCACTCAGCATCAACAAATTAAGTTTGACGTCGTCGAGCTTTGATAGTAAGTTGTGGGCTTTACTGGCCTCATTAGCCGTCTTGAAAAAAGAAAATTAAATACATATACACATATATATATATATATATATATATATATATATACATCTACCTTTGTGCACTGCATTGTAACCAAGTTAGTTAGAAAATAGTTGACACACCTCTGAGTGTGCTTGGCGCATTATTCTTTGGTTTCTTTTTGCTTTTGGTTGCTCTCTACGAGTATACAAAAAAATAAAATAAAATAAAATAATAATAACTCTCACTTTTTTGAATATCTTTCTACAAATTTATATACTAGTTTGGTATTTCCACACTACTTTTGATGTGTGCTTTTATACTCATCACATGAATAGTATTATAAGTTCGTTATGATGTTTGTAATGAAGTGAATATGACATGTGTTAAGTCCTTCTCTGCGAATGTATCTGTCAAGACTAGCCAATTTAAAGACATTGGCTCTTATACAAATCAGTGTATAGCAGTGTTAAACATATGCTCCTCAAATATTTACAAATCAGCTCAATAATTGTTGTAATATTGCTGGGTTAAATATTTTCGTTACGCTAAGCATTTCATTTGTAAGTTGTGAAAGTGAAATTCGGACAGACATTATTTTTAAACTGTTTACAAGAATTAACAATACAACTTATATTAGTATAGTGAGTGGGAATTAACAAAATAGTGTTAGGATCTGGTAGCATGGCTGACAGGAGGCGTTCTTCTGAGTGTCGCTTAAAAGGCGTCTGGTCATATACTTTTTGGCCATACACCAGCAAGTCATATCGCCAAGCAGCAGCAGTTATTGCCTTATAGATAAGCACTTTAATTTTCAAGGACAATTTGTACCCACTTTTGAATGTTTATATGCCGAATGCTGTTCCAGCAGCTGGTTGCCAAGAAAGACTGCAGCACAAATCCGTCCTTTTGTTTTTGTTAAGCAAAACATTCAGGAAAGTGCAATGCCTGAAATGGCTACACTTCCCAGATTTGGCATTTCGCATTGCGGTTAAGTGATCAAGTCATACTCGTACAAAATAATATTCAAAGCTAGTGTAACGTCTGACGATAGCAGCATATAAAGACTAGAGGAAAAACAAACAAAAAATTCCATTACATTTAGAAATTTCCAATTAAAAAAGAAAAGCAAATAATTAAATCAGTTAATTTACTTCCTCTTATTCGGCTGTCTTTCTTGGCTTTGATGACTATCAATGATAACATAGCGCAGCTCTGAGTTCAGCTGTAGCCAAGTATCTGTGCTTGGCTTAGGTTGCAGACGAACCACATCAACTCACATTAACAAAATTAGTTATAATCAAATTATTGTCGCTTACGATTTGCATGAATCGCTGTACCTGTCAATGCCTTTTGTTCGGTCACTCGTGTCAGCCAAAGTCCGCTGACATTTGGCCAATTCGCGCTTTTGGCTTTGGCTTTGGCTTTGGCTTTCAGATAAAAATCGCCTGTCTGCGTGCGCACGTCGTTCGGACCAGTTTCAAGATTTCGTTCGTTGATGCTGAGCTGCGGCTGCATTTTGTGCTCGTTCAGTTTGAATTTCTTTAAACGTGACATTTCTCTCTCTATTTATTTTTATTTATTTATTTTTATTTATTTATTTATTATTTTTGATGTTTTTGTTGTATGATTTTACAAGGAGTATTAAATTTTCAATGCACAACAACATTTCGAGTAGTGCGGCGTTGTCGACAAGAGCAACTTTTTTAAAATGCTGTCGTTGCCAGTGCTGGTGATGATGATGATGATAATGATGATGATGTTGATGATGCTAATAATGATGCTGCTGATAAAGCCATTCTTGTTGTGGCTGCTGCTGCTGTTGCAGTTGCTGCTGACGATGATGGCAATTGTGGGGCGTAGCGTTGCTTCGCGAAGCTTCGCATGAAGCGAAGAAGAAAGTGTTTCAATTTCGATTTTTTAATATCTTTTTCATCATACAAACAACAACAACAATAACAACGATGAACGTTGTGCTACGTTGATATTACTGCATTGCATTTGTTGCTGTATCTTTAATGTTGGCCATACAACTGCAAAAAACAGTCAAACACTTACGCATGCCTGTGTGAGAGAAGAGCATGACTGTGTGAATACATGAATGAACTGACTAATTTGAATATATATACGAGTATATTGTTAATTTATTTATTCTTTGTTGTTGTTGTTGTTGTTGTTGTTGCATCAAATTGAACAGGTAACTGTTTTTGTCAGTCAAAAATGTCAGCAGACGACGTCGACGACGATGATGAAGAAAAAGGCCAGTGCGAGATGGGGCCCAGGCATGTGTATAGCGTTGGAGATGAGGCTGTAAAAAATATAAAAAATCGAAGCGATAAAAATAAAAGTTTCACTTTCTCGTCTGTCGGTTTACAGTTACTTGATAAATATGGCAGCAATGCACAGCCAGGCAGATACAAACAAGCATACATTGGTATATGCATGTGTATGTGCATGTGTGTGTGTGTGTACGTGTGGTTGCTGGTGTTACCATTCAAATATATTTTACGGTGCGTGCGAATTTTGGTCATAAAAACAGTTGGCCAACTTATAAATCAAAGTCTATTTTGAGTATGCTTCCTCAGCATTTAAAGTGACTTATTTTTGGCGCTGGGGAAGGCTGTTTTATAGGCATGCTTAGTTTCAAATATACCACGTACCGCGTTGGTGGAACCAAACGCAGAAGATGAGAACATAATGTAGCTGCAAAAAACAAAAACAAAAAAAAAGTTGGTGGCACTTGAGAGAAAGAAATATTTCTTTCTCCCAAGCACATAAAGCATACAAAATATTTCCTTTAGACACGCGTCAACAGAGCAGATCAAACGCCTACATAGCGCTGGCAGACAAGCATAGCAGCAGACGAACAAGTCAAAGAGACAAGTTGCCACAAAAAGCGAAAAATACAAATAAAATAAAAATAAAAATAAAAAAAAATAAAAACTAAAAACCGCAGCAACTGGAAAACTCGAAACCTTCATTCAATAGGTTTAGGCTTGATGCTAATGGCAGTCAACTCGCGTGCCACCAAAGACGCCTCAGCAGCTATGCAGCTATAAAACTATTCGTTCAGGTGTTTTTCCCTCAGTCGTGGGCGTTCGAATAAGTCACATCGAGTCGCGCCGCGTCGAGTGAAGATCGCTTTCATTACAGTTTCACTTTGGCGTCTCTTCTTCTACACCGGGCACCAGTTTTTAACGGCTGCCATTTGGACTTGTGTGCGTTGAACTGTGACAAAGCGCAACGCTTTTCTGCCACACTCGCGCTTTTAGCGCTTTTGGCGTTTAAGTCAAATTGATTGTTTGTGGCTGCGCGTGCCACAACCACTGACAACGCTAATGTTCACAGCTGCCGCGGCCAACGGGTCGGGTCTTCTGACACACACGCATTCTAGCGTAGCACTGCATTCAAATACATTTTCCGATTGTCGTTTGCCAAATGCGAGACTGTAGCTTAACAAAAATGGTTACGCCGGTTAATGGTATCGTTTTCCCACCTAACTGCTTTCGCTTGAGTAATTAAACTTGGAAGCGGCAAATTAAATGGCCAACGAAGTGTTCAATTATAATCAATTGTAACATTTTTTGGCATGAAGCAATTAATGTCAGCTTGTGAAAGGTTGTGCAAGGGTTTAGCGGCGCATGCCAACTTTGACCTGTGGCGCTTAACAAATCCTTGTCCAGGAAAGTTTTCGTCTGCCGCAATGCTGCAATATTTTAGCAAGAGTTATTTTCGCGGCATACTAATGACGTTAGTGGCAAGTTCGAAATGCCTGTTGATATTAAGCGTTAAACAAATAGCTGAGGACCGGTGCAATGAACCCGTTGAATAATGCCGATTTGTAACCTCAACAACACTAAGCTGAGGGAGGTAAACGCTGTTTTACGCTTTGGCGTTTGTCTGAGTATAACTTCGGGTATTATTATTTATTTATTTATTTATTATTTTTTTGGACCACGTTTGAGGCGCAACCAAACGGGTTACTTTACGTTTGTGTGTGCTTGCTTGCGTGGTCTTACGTACTTAGTAAGACCTGACTTAATGCGGATTTCACACGGTCACAACTTTCACTTGAAGTTATGATTGCTGCTGCTGCTGCAAAAAAAGAAGTGGTTTTGCAGTAAAGTGCGCTGCTGTCAAAATCATGATCAGCTTCATTATCATTAACTTAAGTCAATAACAACAGCATCATCATCATAAACACCAATGGGCATTGACACTGAATATGAGACTGGTGCACTTTTTATGCTGTGATTTTTTTGTTGTTGCTGTTGTTGTTTCACACCAAGCATTATTTTTAACACTGCTCTATGCATCTGAATTGACAAGAAATTTTAGTTGGGTCCGGAAAAAAAAATTATATGATTAATGACTGCTGAGACAAGCAGTTTGCCTGCACGATTAGTGGTACACGCAACTTGAGGTTTTGTTGCAGAAACAAACATTTTGAATAATTTATATTGCTCGTTTAAGCCAGGCAGGAGCAGATAATCACTTGAATATGAATCTTGACCAAGGCAGTTTATCGAAGTGACTGCTACAGCAGTTATGCAAAAAGTTAAAAAATCTAATAAATTTGATTAATGCAGAAGTTTTTTAGAGCAGCTATTGCAATCAATTGTAAAAATGATGTACGCTCTTTTTCGCTCGTCTAAGATCCAAACATGGTGGATGGTTGGCTCACAATGCTCAAGCTACCGGAACAGCAGAAGTCGGGCAGGCAAATGATTTAACTTTATGTCAAAAGCCGAGCCGTACCACTACGTATACCTTCGTGCGTGAGCCGATGGCAATGTTTGATTGTATGCGAGCGTTACGCTTGTAAGATTTTGCAATACAGAAACCAAAGATTCGATTAGATTAGTTTATTTATTAATTTTAACAGGAGATTTGGTAATAAATTAATTTTACATTTGTATAGAGTATAGCGTAAACTAGGTTCACTGCTAAGGCATATAATTAACAAGTTTAAGGTTTTCGAGATGTAAGCAAAATATTCGTAAGGAGACTAAAGATGTTTTAAAAAGGTAATCAATAAAAATAATAAAGTTTCTCATTTATAAAAGCATATTGTATAAGCTTTGCAATAACTCTCAAAATTCTAGTGATACAAATTCATAAAAAAATAAAAAAAACTGTGGCCCACCAAAGTTAACATGAACGAGTCTGCTTTCAACTCTGCCAGCTCGAAGTTCATCAATATCGATGATAACACACCCAACGTGACTACCGATCGACGTGCGCTGCTCTCGTGGGTCAACGAAACGCTGCAGACCGATTTCAAGCATATCTATGAACTGCGCACGGGTGCGGCTTATTGTCAACTTTGGAATATGCTTTTTCCCAATTCCATCGCCTTGAAGGACATCAAAATGACGACGAATATGCAAACGGCTTTCCTACACAACTTCGCATTGTTGCAAGCTGCTCTTCGCAAGCGCGGTGTGTCCAAGCGGGTGCCAGTGCAACGTCTGGTTAAGGGCTACTTTGAGGATAATTTGGTGTTTCTACAATGGTTCAAAAATTTCTACGATATGAACCACAGGGGTGGCGTTTATAATGCATGGAATTCACGCCATAGTGTTGCACGAACTGTGACACAGGAGGTGAAGCGACCATATTCACTCTTCGAGGCGGACATCGATGATATACCATCGCTCGTATTTACCACGCACCACTGACTGAGATGCAGCAGTGGCAAGTTGAAAGCAGCGTTAACACTTTGCTGGGCACAGCGCTGGCGCTTAAATATGTGAAATACAAACAAATACAAATGGAACTCACAAATCAAATTGTTCTTGATTCATATGTGCATAGCCGCTCAGCTTCAATGAAATAAAAATTCTTTGCTATGGAAACGCTCTGTGACATGATTTGCACTGCTAGCAGGCAGTTGGCGGTAGCTACCAGCAATCGGAAATGCCGTTTTAATTGTCGTTCACGCTGTGGGTTCTTTTTTAATTGAGTTGGTCGCATGCTTGAACAAGCAGCCAGGCAGGCAGCTAGGCAGAGATTATTTGAGTGCATCAATACATCGACCACCCAAACGGCGACAACGCCACATATATTCCTTTGCTAGTTTTGACCGAAATACCCAACGAAAGCAAAAGAAGAAAGTTTTCATGCCACACACACGCACACACATGCACACACACACACACGAGTGTATTTTTTACATTTTATTTGCTTTTTTCATGTCAGTTGACTCTTTTCCATTGTATATACGCGCATTTTGATTTCATTGTGAACCGGTATGCATGCGCCTTTTTTAATTAAGTTAATTAAATGAACAGTTGCTTTTTTATTTATTTGTTGTTCTTTCAGTTTTTGGCTTTTTGCTGTAGTCGTTCAACATCTGCTTTTCATGAACGATTTACTCGTAAAACAAGAATGAAGACCGAAGACCGAAGACTGGATTTCACTTTAATCATACGCCGGCCGCCCTGTGCGAGTTGAGAAATTTGACCGCTCGTATAACCAGCGAGTATTGGGGCAGATACTGTGTAACAACAACAAGTGCATCGAAAATTGTTTATTGAACGCGGCCAATGCAAAGACAAAACCATACCAAAAACTACTCCTATACTCCTATGTTCGTACCGCGACACAGAGGAACGCTGCCCTTTGCGGCTGTCAGCGCAAAGGGCAGTCTGTGAAAGTCAGCATGCCCAAGCGGAAGCTGCTACGCTTTACAAATTGCGTTGTCCTACAAAAGAGTGGAACGAGATACGACCATGCACGTGTTGTATGGACGGCTGGGACAGACATGCAAGGCATTTAGACAGTGACCATTAAATGAAAAGAAAAAACCTGATCATAAAAATGGCAATTGTGTTTGTGTGTGTGTGTGTGTGTGTGTGTACTCGAGCAAGAAACCCTTTCTCTTTCGAAAGAAAGTGGTCCGTGCAGTTTTACTGTGCACCTTTTTGCGCCTGCTTGTCATATATATGCGCTCGTATATATGTTTTTTCATTCTTGCCACTACTTTAAGCGGCGTGTGAAATGTACCAAAAGAGGAAATGCAAATTTTGTACAACAATTTTAAGAGCACTTCGTTTTGAAATAAAAGTTTTACGGCTTTTTGCAGCGGTTGTTCATAAAGCCAAGAAATTATGTAATTTGTTGCGGTTGCTGTTGTTGTTGTTGTTTGCATCATTGCGCTCTTTTGTCGGCATTCGATGGCGTGTTGAATCAATTATTCAATATTTAATATCTTAAACACTTCCAGTTATACTTTTCAACGTCGATTTTCTTTGAACACAAGCGAAATTACATAAAAACAAAAGCTAAATAGTAAAAGAAAGGCTCAACTGAAACGAATTTATGATGCGCTTCAGATAGGCTTATAGGCAAAAGTACTAGGAACTTAAAATTTCCCATATCTATGGTCATGTAATAAGGCATACGGACGCGATTTCCCAGCAGACACAATCGAACGCATTCTAGAAAAAAGTGCTTAAAACTTCCCTGTAAAAATGTTCTCTGTAAAAACAATAGCAAGAACTGAACCAAAAAAAAAGAATAATTACAGAAAAGTAGCTCATGAGCAACCAAATTGATCTCTCCCCACTTTGCGTGTGAAACGAAAATGTAACAACAACAATAACACGGCTTCTCAAAACTCATATAACAGAGGAGAGCGGCACAAACACCGATATCTTCTCCAATTCCACTGCGCTAACAACATCAAAGACTGTATGTTGTTTTTATTGTTGTTGTAATGTTTGTTTATCTTTAATACCTATTCTAACCTAAACGCTGGTCCAATCCGGCAATGAATATCTTCATATTCGCATTTTTTTTAATCGAAATCGGTTCAGTGATTTAAGCAGCAAACGGAACAGAAAAAATTTTTTGCCGTTTAATTTTATAGATGTCTCGATATGTCATAGCCTATCAGTAACCTTGAGATCTCTCGCTTTTTACGATATTTTATATCTGTGGTATTCTCAGTTCGTTAGGTCAAAAACAACAACAACTATGTTATGGAGAATACAGTCAATCATTCTCTTCGCAAAAATCTACTCAAACTATAGAATCGATTGGCTAATGCTTTGAATAAATAATTCAGTTGCTTCTCAAACTGTATGGATACAAATAGAACACAAAAACAATGTAGCCTCTGAGAATTGAGTTTGCCGACAGTGCTGCTCAAACTGTACGATGTCAATATGTTAAAACATTCGAATGGAAAATATGAAAAAAGTGAAGAATATAAAATGCCACCCAAAATCAGACATTTTGGCAGCAACGCGCCGAGTATCTGCTAGTCATTTATAATTAAAAATCGATTCAATATATATATAAACATATATCTATTTTAAAATTAAATATTTATAATTTGCAATCAGATTAACATTTCTTCAGGAAAGTACGTCATAAGGGAAGTGTAGGCCAAGGTTATTTTTTTTTGAAATAATTTTTTTGTGGTTTGAGGAATTGTTTCCATTTTTATGAGTTATTTTTGAATGGGGATTTTGCGAAGCTTCACTCGTTAAGCGAGTTCACTTTTCGTGAAGAACCTTATTATATTTAATTTAATTTAATACTATATCATCCATTGTGTGTGCAGTATAAAAAAGAAGGCAACAGAAATCATCTGCAAATATATTCCAAATATATTCACATTAGATACCTTCAATAAGCATTCACAATTAGCTATCAAACTTGACCAACTAGTATCATGCTCATGAAAAATGTTACCATTGTCGAATTAGATAATTTTTATGCCTCCATTTTTGTTAAAGCGCTGTTACGCGTGTGTTTATTAATAAAAGTCAAATTTGGAAGGAAAAAATAAAATGAAATAATCACTGAAACCAAAGACAACCCACAGTCTTCGAAAGTGAAAGTTCTTGTTCGTGGTTCGCAGTACCTAGTTCGTTGCTCATCGCAGGAAAGATTAATGATGATGACGATGACGACTGTAGCGATGTTTGCTGAAGATGTTTGTAATGGCAATGATGATGATCTTATTGATGTCGCAGGGTGGTTTGGTTTATCTCATTTTGGTGTGTGGTTGCCGTTGTGATTGTATTGCATAAGCTTAGAAGTCATGTTAAGTGTTTTTTTGTTATTTGACTTGGAAATCAGGTCAAGTTCATTGGAGAAGGTTATATAGAGTTTTTTCTTAATTTTATTATTGTTATTATTATTATTATTATTATTATTATTATTATTATTATTATTATTATTATTATTATTATTATTATTATTATTATTATTATTATTATTATTATTATTATTATTATTATTATTATTATTATTATTATTATTATTATTATTATTATTATTATTATTATTATTATTATTATTATTATTATTATTATTATTATTGTAATTATTTTTATTTTTATTTTTATTTTTTTTATTTAAACACAAGATGCCTAAAAGACAACTTCTTGACGCACTCATTCCCACGCTTTTGATGAACTTGAAAGTGGCTACTTTCATTGGACTAAGTACAGTCCAATTACAAATGCGAAGTCACTGTAATCACAAAGGCGGAAGCTGCTGCTTGAGCTTGTTAAATTCATACAATGCACGCAACATACTCGCATATGATAATATTTAGTAAATACACATCAATTCAGAATAGCATTTTCAAACAAAAGATTATGGCAACGAACTTGCGCATGCACCGCCCAACCCGCCCGTGGTGTGTCGTGCAAGTTTTGTAGAGTTAAAATTAAGCTATCAAATAACATATTAAATTTCTTATAAAAAAAGACACGTCACGTCAACAATGCAATCGAGCAGCCACAAGCACGACATGCATTTTTGTATATTTTTCTGCTTGTGATTCGATTGCTTTGTATGCAGCAAATCATTACGAACAACTTCATTGTCATCGTCAAACATCGCGTCAGCTGCAAACACTAACATCGTCAACATCATAAACAACAACAACAACAAAAAAAGGCCAAAAACACAACAACAACAACAACAACAACAACAAGCTAACAAAAGCAGCTCTGGTGGTGGCACAACAGTGACAGAGTTGGGTTAAAGTAGGTACCAGGCCTTTGAAGCTGAGCGCGGGTACAAATGCGCGCACAAAATATATGGAAAAAGTAAGGAAAATTAAAGATGAACTTTCTTTTTGCTTCTGCCATTTGTAATTGTATTTATTTTTAAATATAATTATTTTTTCTTTACTTATCTCCATTTATTCCCTGCAAAGTTGAAGCAAGCAAAAATTCTTTACTTTCAAAAGGAAAGAAGAAGAAAAAAAATTATATAATAAAAAATGACCCAAAGAACCTACCAAAATGTATGCGATTTGCGAAGTGAAAGTGCAAAAAAAAACAACAAAAATTAATTAATTGTCAAATTTATCAACATTCGACAGTCGCGGCTGTGTAGGGTGCAAAACGCATTGCGTGTGCAGCTGTGCAGCTGCCAAAGGCGCAGCGCGACGGCACGGTGCGGCATCCTGAGCTCAAGCAATGCAGTGTTATATGCACGCTGCTCAACACAACTCACTTCATCACTTCATCGCCATGGCGATGGTGCAAATGAAATTCGCTTTCACTTTGAACAAAGTCAAAGTCAAAGCCAAAGCCGCCAGCCGCAACGCGCCGCATTCGACTTGGCAAGTCTTGGTGAAGCGAGTTTGCGCGATCTGGAGAAGACTTTACGCGACGGCGCACTCTATGCACAAAAATAGCAACAGCTCAACAACAATTCGAAAAGATCATGCATAATGTCGAATTAAATTAAAAGTCAAATGCAATAGCGAAAATTCACACTCACGTGTAAGTGAAAGAGGGATCGCGACAACGATGACGCGACAACGATTAAACCCGAATTCGGAAATCTGGCAAATAGCAATCTCCATCTAATATTGTATTACTATTATTTATGTATTATTTTTCGCGTGTTTTCGCACATGCGCACATTTTTAATTAATGAAAGAAAGGAAAAAGCGAAAACTAAGCGGAAAATTAAAACGCTGGCAAAGCGCGACTTTCGGCACAATTTCGTTGGCTTTCAAACTCCATGCTGAAGTGTGTGAATGTGCCGCATAATCACTTCGATTAAAGTTGGTTTTCATTCAAGCTAGACACAAAAAAATAAGTTGTAATAAAATTTTCCAGAGAAATCTCATTCATAGTTAAGCTTTGATGTCATAGACGTGCGCTAAGCCCAATGCAGTTACAAGCCAGGCTAGGTTAGTGTGATGTTAACAAAACTTAAAACTTCATTTTCACCTACTTGACTGACTGCCTTTAAATAACTTCAGCAGCAATATCATCGTGCGTTTCATACGCTCGCAACTTTATGACGTATATAAACAAAATCATCATTGAACATTATCGTCACTTCATATACTCGGAATTTTTTTATTTCATTTTTTCGTTGAAATAGCTCATAACCATGTTTTCCACTTCCACTAACGACTGACACACTTTTGGTATTCAGTCTATTACAGCGTTTACTTAATAGTTGATCTGGTCGCATGGTATGCAAACCACTCCCTCAGGCAGCTTTATACAATCCTAGGACAGAAACCCGCGTACTGTACAAAATCTACGGATCAAATTCAAGTTCATTAAAATTTGTTGTTGTTACTATAGTAAACTATAGAGTTGACATAAAAGAAAGTTTATAGTGTTATTCGATCGTATGGACTCTATGGATCGTACTGATGCTTTCCAAAGATACTGGCATGACAAAAGACACGTAACTTGGAGGCTGCAACATAATAACTTGGGCTGCATTATCTTCCCAAGGACTCTTAGAAACTGAAAGTTGAAAATGAAGTTAAATGAATTTTCCAGCATGTGAGCCGTGAAAAAAAAATTGCTTTACCTCAAGAAACTTAAATGTTTTGGAGTGGGCAGCCTGTTTGCCTGACTTGAACCCAATAAAAAATTTATGATCTTACTTAGACAGCGGATTTATAAGCATAATTGCAAAATTTGCTGTTGATCTTAAATGCATGACACGAGGGCATTTCAGAATGAATACGTCGCTGTATGTAAAACCTTTTAGTTTATGATGTATCCAGATGAAATTTTAACGTTTAATTTTTAGGATAAATCGTGCAATTTCAAATAGTCGTTAACTGTTCGATAGACTACTAATACGCAAAGACCCACATGAACCGTTGGGTCAATTTTGAGGTTTTCTTGTTTTCTGAATTCAAATATAAATAGACTCTTAGATTTTAGATCCATAAACTTAACCACTGAATTCTTTTCACTGCATCAACTTTCCACGCCTGCAAAAGCTTGTGATGCCACTCAAAAGATGGGCTGAATGCAGCCAGTCTCAGATTGTCTCAAAAGGTTACCCACAAAACAGTCCGTGCTGCAGGTCTTTTACTTTCAGAGTAATTTTATTTAGTTCATAAAACTAAGCTTAAGGCTACATAGTTTAATATATTCCGTGTAAGACGCAGAGAGCATTAAATCAAAATGAGGGATGATGCATTCAATTACAATTACACAACACAAAGTGTGAATCAGAGACTATAAATAGAGTACTTATAGTACTAGAGTACTTATCATACTTTTAATATTTAATTAAGTCAATAAATATTAAATAAAATAAGTAATTTGAAAAATATATCCCAAGCATGCTTCCAATTTTTCTGCTTTTTTTAACTCCGCTCCTCTTCAGTAACTTAGGCACTGGGTAGACTAGTTAACAGTGCTGTCAGGTCGCTCACAAGTAAAATGTTTCATAATTAACATCAATAGTGCATAGTGCTACCCTCGTTTGCCAAACTTTTCTATATCATAACTTCAAAAAGTCCATTGCAAGGGAAGCATGAACTAAAATAATCAACATCAACATCATTAGCAGCGCCCGCTTCGCCTTTTGTTTTGCAGCGAACTACCTCAACAGCTTGTAAGTCCGAGTTTAGGTTTTTGTCATTTCATTTTGTGCTTTTGCTGGAATACTCAGTGCAAGATACAAACAGTTTTTTTTAGCTTTAGTAGTTGCCAAACTTATTTGTTGTTAGTGTTGTTGACGTTATTGAATTTCGCTTCAAGCCTTTTTTCAATAACGTCGCACGTTTGCCAATGAGTGCATTGGCTTTTAAGCCAGATTGTGGTTTTCAGTCAGTAAGTCAGTTAGGTGGTTAGTATCTCTGCGGCTGTCACTTTACTCTGCACTTTGTTGGTTGTAATACTTGTAGCAGTGCCGAGGCAGCTGTTGTTGTTGCCGCACCAAATGTCAATGACAGCAGAAGTTATGCATATCCTGTACGAGGTCATTTGCACTATTTTCTGCAAGACTTTTTATTTTTGTTTTATTTAATTTTATTTTTATTTTAGTTTTTCGTTGTTGTGATGTTTCTTTCTTTTTTCGGTTTGCTCGTATTTATGTGTCTGAAGTTTTTCTCGCTTTGTATAACTTTCATTAATATGAGCGTGTTGTTGTTACTGTTGCTTTGCATTTGTTTATTGTTGCCAGTAGTTGAGTGTGTGATGTGTCTATGTACTCGTATTTATTTAACTATTTGCACACTTTTACTTCAAGCTACTGCCAGCTACTGAATTTTGCGAAGAAGACTTTCAACAGCTTTTTGTAATTTGCAGTAGACAAATAGTCAATAACTCAACTCAACTCAACTCAACTCAACTCAAGTCACAGCAAGCCGAAAGTTGTGAAAAAATTAGTGAGGGAATTGATGAAGTCAATAAGCAAACAACTGCAATGGTTTTTTTTTTGTGAATGCTTTTTGGGAATTCTGTGATATTCATTCAAAACGTTTTTCACCTCACTTACAAATTTATGCAGTCCCTGTTGTTGAATGTAAATTTATGTAAATCGTTTTGTCGCTTGGGGTACGGCAATTTGACTCAATACAACTCAACGCAGCTCAGCTCAGCATTTTATAACGTCGTCGCATAATCAACTAAATTATAAGAAGAATAAAAAGTAAAATAAAAAAGACGCACAACTCTAAAAATGTAGTATACTTATATATGATAATGCTGGCAAAGAAGACACCAATGCGTTGGAACTTTCCCTTTTTTCGGATCTCAAAAGTACATCAAAGCTTTAAATATTTTATACAGTTTTTTCGACTGCCTCAATCTTGCTCAAAGCAGAGTTGAGAAAAACGTGCGCGAAGAAATGAGCAGATCAAAAGAATGAGGCTAGGCTTGGCTTTCAAGTTGTGTGATGCTGGCCGACACGACATTATTTATTTAAGTTATTCGCATAATTAAACATTTAATTTCCAGTTTTCTTGGCTGTAAAAAAGCAGCAAGTGCACTGAGGTGTCTTAAATAAAAGTCAAGTAGCATTTGATAATTGTTACTAATTATTTATAATTATACTAAGTAGCTGTGCACGGCAACCGTTGTGTTGCCGTCGAAGAATGCATTGAATTGTGTTCTTACTTTCAATAGAATATAACTGCAATTTCTCTTCTATTTGCTTATGCTAATTGTTCTCTGTGCCTACGACTACAAAGCTAAAAATCGTTGCTCGATAGGCTTTATGGATGCGGTTGATACATATTTGATACATAAAGTTTTATTTAAATGCTATTAAACTAACTGACTTCAACTAAAGAAAGTGCTCGTATGATTTATATATTTTTTTAAAATTAAATCAAATTACTTTAGACTACCGAGTCCAAAGTGGAAAGTTAGGTCAGTCAGCTGTTCAGACAACAGAGAAGCCATTCTCTGCTTTCTGTGCAAAAAGTTATTCAAGCGCAAATTAAGACAAGTGAATCACCAACTCTAAGGCACTGAGATGGTGAAAATAAATATAAAACACACACACACACCCAACCATTATAATGTTCATTGATTACACTGATGATGCTGATGATGATGATGATGATGTGCCGCTGTCTTTCAATACATTGTATGAAACACAAGAAGAGACACGTTTTTGTATTGCCACTCTAAGCCAATCAAATGCAACGAACTGTTGGCTTTTTGGTCAACCGTGAAAGAAAAAAACTTGCACCTGATTTGCTTTTTATGTTTTTTGTTATTATTATTATTTTTTTCTTACTTCAGAGAGTTCATGATTCATTCAATTCAGATTTTTACCATTTTTTTTTTTTTTTAAATAACTTTTTTATTTATTTATAATTTTGTTTTATTGTCATGACAGGCACGACTTAAGCTTCTGTAGATAATTTCTAGCCAATCCAAACTAACACCAAAAAACACGTTTGAAAATTAATTATTATATATATACATATATATCTTCTACATATATATCTGCCTAATAAGCACTCAACCAGTCCAATTGAAAGGACGTAAAAGTAAAAGGGAAAGGCAAAGTCAAAGCCAGATAACAATAACTTGCAACATGGGCTTGCGTAAATCACAAGAAGCCAACAACAGCATCACCAGCGCGTTGCTAGTGCAAATTGCATCGCGTCGAAGACCACAAATAGGCTCATGCCACCACCGCCGATTGTTGCATTCAAATGTAAAAGTAAGAAAAAGGCGTCTACCGCAACCACAACCACAGACAAAACAAGACCCCTTGCTAAAATGAATGAGTAACCGGATGAAAGGCCGAAAAGAAAACCAAATGAAACCAAACGAGACCGAAGCATTTCATTTCATTACATTTCGAAGGCTCAATTGACCATGGCCAAAAGCAGCGGTAGTGATGACGATAACGATAACGATGACGATGACGATGTCGATGACGCTGACTCTGGTAAAGACGATGATGCCGTTGTCGCGTACAGTTTACAGATCACAGATCACAGACCTCAGACAAGAAGCCAAAACCTCTTTCGCTGCAGCATTTCGCCCAAGGCGTTGCGCCCAGTGTGCAGTTGTGCAGTTGCAAAAGTTTAACCAAAAATACTTTCAATGCCAAAAAGTAAGTGAAAATGAGCGAGAAAAAATTTAATAAATTAAACTTGTAAGAGCATTGCATGGGATTATGTGAAAATGCTTTTACTTTGTGGCGCGCATGCACAGCGAGAAATTATTACCAAGTCATAAGTCGACTTTATGTGATGATTTCGTTTAGTGCCTCAAAAAGGGGAGCAAGCATTTCCCATACACTTGTGCTCGTACACACACATACACTTAGAATGTGATGGCTTAATTGATGAGTACTCGATGAGTAGAGACAATGCGTGCTGAGTTCAATTGAGTCTAGTTCGAGTTGAGTTGAATTGAGTTGAGTTAAGTCGAGCCAGTTGATTGCCCATAATACCTTTTAATTGCCAAGAGTAGACGAGATGTGTGGTAGATACGAAATTTTTACCATGTCGCACATAGGCGTATAACGGCGACTTAAAGTTGCGTGCCGCCAAATGAATGTCGTTGACAATGTTACATGAACTTGCTGCGCTGCTACTTTGAATTGAAATATGTGTACTCGTACGCTGCACTGAGAGTTGCTGGTTTTCTTTTTTCATTTTTGGTTTTTGCTGCTTGCGTTGAATTCAAAGCGAAAGCATTTTGCAGCAGCAAAGACAAAAAAAAAAAAGAAGAAAATAAAAAATAACTGCGATGATGTTGACGCTTACGCATGAAAAGTGGGGAGGGTCAAACAAAGTGCGTCAGCACACTGTGGCAGGCATATAGCTCGGCTCAAGAGCTAATGCAGCAGCAACAGTAACAGCAACAGCAACAGCAACAACAATAACAAAGTAACAGTAACAAGCCATGGAGGCCATGACACAGACATAGCGATAACAACACCAACAACAACAACAACAACAACAACAGCAATAGCTAAAGCAGCGTGAGCGCGCTTTAAACGAAAGACTTAAGCAAGAAACTTGTTTGGCTGGTTGGCCAGCAGCGGCTGAGGCAGCAGAAAAGAAATGCTTTCATTGCTGTTGCTCTTGGCCTTCTCGTTTTTATTGTTGTTGTTGTTGTTGTTGTTGTTGTTGTTGTTGTTGTTGTACGTATTCTTGCTTATTTCTTTTCTGCCAACAAGTCGTCTGTGCAGAAGTCAAAGAAGCAAAATAAGCTGCTCTTCTTGTTGTTGGCAACAACAGCAGCAGCAGCAGCAGCAGCAGCCGACGACGACGAAGACGACGTCGACGACAACGACAACTACAATGTCGACGCTCTATACAAAAAGAAGAAGCAGACCAGAGACGCTATATAAATTGTGGAGGCCATTGGAAAATTGTATCATTTCATCCTTACTCGTCAAAGCAACAGCAGCAACACGACACAAGCGTTGTTGCACGGTGCGAATTACTTGTCGAAAAAAAAATAACACAAAAATAGTCTAATCAAATAAAAAACAATAAATAAAGCGGCCACAAAATAACAGCTGCGTGCGAAAAAAGAGAAAGTGCGTTCGTGTGTTCACAACAAACAACAACAATAAAAACAAGAGACGAAACAATAAAATCCAAACAAAGAACAAAAAAGTTAACCCAAACCAGAAACGCCCACTCTGAAGAAGGACTACAACGATACTACAGAGTGTTACGAAACATTTCTTAAACAAAGCCAAAAACCAAAAAAAAGTGTTCAAAATGTCAAACAAAAAAGTCGTTTTCGGTGTTTTGTGTCTGGTCGCACTGTCTGCAGCGCTGCCAGCGGAGGAGACGCGCGGTCAAGCACGCAACGGCCTCGGTGGCGGTGACAATGATATTGTGGATAGCATCTACAGCGACTGTTTGCGCAAGGACTCCGTGTCGTGCGTGAAGTACAAACTGTTCAACTTCGTCGACAAAGTTTTGGGCGCACGCGATCAATTCGCGCTGACTGAGGGCGTGACCGTGGTGCGCTCGCCGGATGCACCCGTACAGGATGTTGCACGCTCCATCTCCGGCGACGAGTCGTTCGAATCGTTGGCCCTGAATCGTATCTCCAGCTTCTTGAACACGCACACCATCAAGGTCGAATTGAAGGGCGCCGACATTGTGCAGGCGGTCAGCTCAACTGGTCGTGCGCTTGAAGACGCCTCCGAGTCGCTCTTTGGTTCGAACGATGTTGAAGAAAGCCGCGGCAAGAAAAAGAAGGCAGCAAAAATTTTGGGCCCCATTCTGGCACTCGTTGCACTGAAGGCCGCCGCACTGTTGCCCCTGCTGTTGGGTGCCATCGCTCTGATCGCTGGTAAGGCTCTGTTGATCGGTAAGATCGCTTTGGTGCTCTCCGCTGTTATCGGTTTGAAGAAGTTGCTGTCACAAGAGAAGCATGTCACCTACGAGGTGATCGCACATCCGCATCACAGCGCTAGCCACTCGGTGAGTCACGATTCATATGGCAGCGGTTATAGCGCTGATGCGGCCGCATCACCATCGTACGGCAGCTCTGGTCATGGTGGCTGGGGACGTTCCATTGATGCGCAGGATTTGGCCTATGGTGCACAGAAACCAACGGTTTAAGTCATTCGAAAGGTGTAGAAGTTCTTGATAACAGCACAAACTAAGACGACGACAACGACAACGATGACAATGATGACAACGATGATGATGATGATGATGATGATGATGATGAGAAGGACAAACGGTACGCAGACGCCAACGCCCACGACGCCACTCAAACCATCTGACTCGGAACCAACAACAACTACTATGACAACAAGAAGAAGAACAACAACAACCGTAACTACAATCAGGACACTATAGCCACAACAACATGGAGAATAAGCACAACAAAACGACTTAAATAACAAGCACGACGACACAAGTGGTCAGCGCTCTAACAGCCTCTTGATGAGAATTATTTATGCTTCTTTATTTTATTTCTAATTTATTTATTAATTAATTTACTTAATTTATTTTATCTTCGAACAAAACAAAACAAAACAAAACAAAACAAAACAAAAGAAAAAAATTACATAAATCATTGCCACAGCAAACGTCAACCGCCAGCCGATAAGTGCGGCCAACAACAACGCAGCGGCGGAAATCAGCAAATGAGACAGGCCAGCAAAACAGTTTGTAATCTTGTTAATGATGATGTCTGTCTGTCTGTCTCTCTCTCTCTCTCTCTCTGTGTGTGTGTGTGTGTGTGTGCATTTTAGATTATGCAACTTGCTTTTCTTACATAACTGATAAATGATTAATTTATTTATTTTGTAATTTCTTCTTTAGGATTACGAAAGCGAAACGAACAAATTTCTTACTTTAAGTTGTATAAAACACATAACGAAATGAAAGGAAAAAAAGAACAGAATCATACAACGAGAGATAGAAGTGTCGGTACCTTACACAATTTTTGCACAAAAAAAAAAAAGCAAACAAAAAAGAAACAAAAATTGCTTGCAAATACATACTCATGTTATATGACGTAATCACAATGCATCAAACTGATGAACTCAGCGGATCGATGCGGATTTCGTCAGTGGTCTGTCTATATTGAAAGAACGCACAAGACTTTCACTAATAATTTTTGAGTCTATAAATCTCTTGTATCTTCTCTTTACAGTCGTTCGCTCTATCTCTACTTAGCTCTTCTTCTCGCTACACTTTATTATTCTTCTTCTTCTCTCTCTCTCTCTCACATTCCTTCTCTCTTTTCACTCTTTTCATACTATCCAAAACAGTTGCTATGCTAACTTGCATCTACAAGCTTTACCAAATCGCTATAGCTTTTCTTTAAGCTCGTTTAATGTACAAACTTCTACTCTAATCTAATTATTCTTATCTTACACTTGTTACAACTTTTACATGTAAATCTAGTCTTACAATATTCTCTAATAATACTCATTCTAAACTACTAGCTTTACTATGCACTCTTTCATGCTCTTTCATTTTACTCTCTTAATAACACTGTCTCTATATATATTTTTTTCTAGCTGTCTCTACTACTCTACTTTTGCTCAGCAAAGGAGTCATAGTTTTGGTCATTGTACGCCATAACTTGCCATAGTTATTCTCTCACTCACACCTTACTCTATTATATTTTCACACATGACTATGTACTCTCTTTAGCTTCTGCTCACTTTCTCACTATTTCTCGCTACTGCCCATACTCGTTCTCTGTCGTTCCATCTATATGACTATGCGTCTACGTCTATATTATTAATCTATCTAGCTATCTATCTGTATTTCCATATGTCTACGTAAAATTTATACTTTCTTCGCTCATTTCTCGCTCATTTCACTTGGTCTGAAGACAATACTCCACTTTCTCCAAGTCTCATATTTTTCGAAACTTTCTCCTTCTCGAAATTACTTCACTCACTCGATGCTGCTCAGCTTTCCTCTCTGCTCTACCTGTTCTATCTATTTATCTCTTTTTTCATCTTATTTTCTCTTTGTGTCTCTCTTGTCACTCTACAAGTTTCTTTCCATTTCTGAAAATTTCCGCACATTTTTGCTAACAATAATTTTTTTTTTGTAATTTTGTTATCAAAAAGCCAAGTTGTGTAGCTTTTATCAGAATCTGTGCAATTAACTGATTTTTAAATTGATTTAAAAATACGAAACCGTTAAAAATTTGTCTCAGATTTGTTGCAAAAAGTTGCATGCTCATTTGGCAATTATTTTAAATTTAATTATTGATGTAAACCGCTTAAATGCATAAACCTCAAATATTATTCAGTTATCACTTTCACAACGTAGACGAAACAGCAAAACAACGACGACGACTCACACACGAGAAAAAAAAATTGTTTGACGCACACAACGCAACAACAACGAAAAAAAATTGTATTATTTGTAAACATTTCTCTGTCATTCATGGATTTCATTAAAAAATGAACAAAAAATAAAAATTTAAAAAAAAATCAATGAAAAATACAAATAAAAAATTTATTGAAAATAAAACTTGTCATTTTTCTTAACTCTTTTTTATTGAAAGCTGTTTTTGGTAATGAATAAGAATAAGAAAGAAAACGAATTCAGGTGAAAGTAAAAAGTGAGAAAACAAAAGCAAAAGCAAAAACGCATAAATATGTTAAAAATGTTTGAGTCTGTCCAAAATCGAATAATGATTCATGAATAATTCGAAACAGGACGGCAAAACGGATTTTCGCTGGCGCTCATTGAAATCCGATTTGGTCATAAAATTTATGCCAACTAAAATATTCATTTTATTGTTGCTGTCGTTTTTTGAATTATTTAAAAAGTGACAAGTCAAACTGTGCAAACGAAAAAATTTGAAAAATCTGTAGAATTCCAAAAGCCAAGCCCCAAGCCCACCTAAAAGAAAAAGAAATTAATAAATAAAACCGGAGCGTTGAAAAACTTGAAGCCAACAAAGACGCACCGCTGTCCGACCTAGTTTGTAAGAATTTAACTGTCGAAAGTTAATGAATGAATGTAGCGAATAAGCAGACGACGATGATGAGCACGATAATAATGACGCCGATGTTTATTATGACGCTTGTGTTGACCTGAGGCCAAAAAGTGATTAGCGCAGCGTCGAAAGCTGGCCCACAGCTCTCTCTCTCTCTCTCTCTCTCTCTCTCTCTCGCTCTCTCTCTGTAGTCTGAAGCTACGTACGCAGGTGTATCATACAATGAGATGATGTTGATGGGTTTGAGTGAATGCTGTTTCGCGATAATGGTCAACCAATAAAGCTTGAGCACAAAACATGATTAAGAAGAGCTCGGTTTGCCTGCTATGCTGGCTTCCGACAAAAAACAGCAACAAGTCCGGCCAACAGTGACAGTGAAAGTAAACACTAAACTTAAAAAAACTCGAATACAAAGTCAACAAAAGCAGACCAGTCAACAGAATGCATACAAAAGAAAAAAAAGTAATAGCAAAAAGAAATGTTAAAAGTTGGTGAAAAGCAGTGAGTTACTCGCACTTGTGGCACATTTGACTTCGCTGGGTGGGTTTTTGCGCATAAGGCAAAGCAATAAAAGTGAATGATTCATTTGGAGTACATAAAAAAAATGAGTACCATCGCTGTAGAAGTTGTTTGAAGACCTCTAAAAAGCTTAGCCAATGCAAAGTGTAAAGCAATATTGTATTTCTATTGGCCTTCTCGTTAAGCATGGAATTTTGTATGGTTAAGGACATCGTCAGATCATATGACAGATCACCTAACAGAAAGAATTCAATGACTTTTTGGTTTTACAATAATCCAACTTTCCACCGACAAAGAAACTGATGTCTTTTAAGTCTGGGTTGAGCCGCTATAACTTCAAACGGGCCAGAACTTTAATGCAACTGAAGCCCTCCTAAAAGCATTTTATTATATTAGGTATATCTAATGATGACTATTTAAAAGAAGAAGAATTATATAAATAATGGAAATTCTTGTATAGATATAACATGTGTTTGTTTATTACTACCGTAGAACTCCAGACGTTATTCTGCCTTTTCCAGTTGCATTGACGGAGCAAAAACGTGTTTAGTGAACGACGAATATTGCGCATTAAACTTTGGATGTGAGTTAACCTTTTTTTATTATTTTTCTTTGACAGATACATACCTATACATATTTATTTCATACAAAAAATTTGATGGAATATCCCGATTTTCGCGAAACAAATTTCTAGAGCTTCCCTAAAAATTTCATCAAAATCGGTTCAGCAACTTCGACGTCTATAACGGACAGACAGACATACATACAGATTTCCAATTTTTCATATATCGATCGGTTTATTTAATTGTACCCAGAAATTCTAATAAATAAAAGTGTGGTTAGTTAGACCATTTGGAACTAAAAAACGGTGGACTGATTTTAATGATTTCTGATTTGTTGGATTTGCCTCAAAATTCACGGAAACAAAATTCACGCTGCTTGTCAGCGTAAGTCTTGAGACTTATACTATACTTTCAACGTGGAACCTACTTTACTTTAGGCCGTTTTGAATTATTTTGATAAGATAAAGCTTGTGAACCAGAGCCTTATGCCAAACAGTCTCCTAATTATGTGTCCCAATTTATGAAAGCTTTATTACTAAACTATAATAAAGTAAACAAAAAAAAAAAACAACAACAAAACAATTAAAAAATGGTTTAAGTACATAAAACTTTTTGCATTATTCATTCCTAGTTTGTTGGATGTTTTCACTTATTGTTATGAATGCAATGCATCTTAAAACATAACTGAACGTGATTAGTAAGTATATTCCATAGTTTTCTGGGGACCAGCGAAATTTTCTGGTGGACTACTAGTGTTCCGCGGAGCACCACTTTGGTCATCTAAAATTGTCATCAGTTTTTAAGCTAGAGAGTTGACATAGATAAAACCTCTGAACATTGTAAAATCTGAGTAGTACTGCAAAAACAAGAATAACATTTGTTTACACGTTGTGAGCTGATATTTCTAAAGACTTTACCTTCAGACCATAGATGTAAGCCGCGCAAATTGTACACATGATTCTTAGGGGATTTCATGCCAAGCATTAAAGAATTTTGATGATGATATGACATGCATGACAGCAACATAATGGTACTTCTTTAAAGCCTTCTTTTATTAGTTGCATTTAGCAAAACATGTAGATTATTGTTTTTCAGGTTAAGTCGTAGAGTATACTTCTTTAATTTTCTAAAATAACATTTCGTACAAAAACCATAACTGAAACAAAAAAATGCACAGCACAACAATAAAAAATGGCGAAGTGTGCTACACAAAATAAATACAATAAAAAAATAATAATATGAATAATAAGAAAATGTGTCAAAGATAAGCCCTTAGTGGCACAAGATTGCAAGTTTTTCGCAACTTGGCAAAATTTACGCATCACTTCGACGTTGGTAGGTCGCCTGTGCTCCGCTGATAAGCAATTTATGTAAATTTAATGTGGCTTATAAAAATAGGCTTTTGTAATAAAGAGAAAAGAGAAATTATTTAAAAAAGAGGCTAGAATATTTTATTTGCTATTTGTGTTCATTATTATAAATAAATTTGATTGCTCGAAAATATGTTAAATCAGGTCACAAATGGAAATGAGTAGAAGATCATACAAAATCACGGAAGATATTTTCCAGACATGCTCTACTAAAAGCCATAAAACAGCAAATAGCAAATGACAATGAATTGAAGAGCTCAGCGGCAACGTCAATTGAAGCGCACCACTCACCACAGCTCAGCGCCCAATTTAGATAATCTCACTGACTCACTGCCAATCGTTGGCAGTCGATGGTGGCAGTGGTGACAGGAGCTGCGGTAAGGCAATGGGACACCAACTGCCGTTGCAATCAAATGAAAACGAGTTTCCAAAGTGTGTCAGGAGAACGAAGTCAACGGCAAAACAGCACAGCGCAGAAGGCAGTAGAATATTCATGTAGAGTGTTGAGTGTTGAGTAGTTGGCAATGCACAAATAGCAAATTGCAATGAAAACATGCACACCGCATAGACATAGGAAATCTGCTTTGCATGCAAGTTGTGCGGCATGAATGCAACCATGCAAGTGAGCGTGCATGGATTGGAGCAGCAGCAGAAACAACACGTTTGCCACCTGTTTGATTGTGCAGTACGTGTGCCGATGAGGGAGCGGTGCGTGCTGCAGCTGCAGAAACAGTAAACAAAATTGTTGCTGTTAGTGCTGCTGACACAAAAACTTCACCTTGAGTAATTGCAAGAAGTTCGATGCGCATCGCATCACATAGCATCTATGAAGTTATTAAGTGAGTAGGAGCGTAAATTGTTTGAAGCGCCAAGTCAATTTAAAGTGAAAAAATTGTTTGTGTTAATTTAATGCCATACGCTTCATTCATACATATAATAGTAATTACATGAAATTACACGCCAACATTTACCAATCATTGCATTCATTCGTCCATTTTAACCACCTTACGCTCCAGCGAATTTTCTCACGCGTTCAGGTGCCACACTTAAAAAAATGTTTTGTTAAAATTATTATTTACACACGCTCATTACATGCTTAATCGCCTTATTACACACAACGAGCTAGCTAGCATAGACATTGAACAATTAATCGTTATTTAATTACATAAAGAGTTAATAAAAAGCAGCAACAAAAAATGTTACAATGTATATGTTATATAAGTAGTACGTCTCTGCTCGTGTGCATGTCCATTGTTAATGGCCAAAAAATTGCTCATTAAATTTAAATCAATCCACTTATGTTCGAGCCACTGCTTTTGTATGCACGGCACGCTTGTAATAAATTATTAATTATGGTTTGACCGTCAATCACACATGACGACGACTGCCTTAAGCAGTTACCGAGAACTGACATAAAGAGTTTAAACATTACATAATATGCGATTAAGCAAAGTGTGTTTCTCAAAGTTTTGTTTCCCTTTCAGGCGCGCCTATTTTATTGGTCGCCGTTAACAGTAAATTCTACTTAAGCAGAGATAATGGGCAGCCAGTGTACAGGAGCTGGGCAAGTACAGTCATTAGACGCTACTGTCTACTTCATTTGAACTTGTTTCTTGTTTTCTTTTCCAGTGTTGAGAATGAAGTCTTTAATGCTCAAGTTGAAAAATTGTTACTCTTGGTACAAAATCTACTTCCACCATGCCATTTCTTCAGGTTTAGGTGCAGAAATTAGTCTCATAGTCGGAGATGGCTAACTCCGGCGAATACGGTGGATGATGAAGCAATTCGAATTATACTTCATTGATTTTTTCCATCTCTTGAAACATTATCACGGCTCAGTTTCTGTGCAATTGCTAGCAAATACGGCACCCATCTTCTCATATCCAACATTTTAGCATGCGCTTTTGAAAAGCTGACAATCTCTGCTATCTGCGCTAACTTTATTCGGCAGTTATTTATAAAACTTTATGAAACTTTCTCTACTTTCTGGGAACACACTCCAAAGAATAGCATGACGTGCAGCGGCGTATTGCTGAAGCCCTTTGGTATATATTGGGTGTTTAGGTAACAGACAAATCGATGCATAGGGTCCTGGGTATATTCGTTTAGTGCAACAGTTTTCCACGTTGGTGCCACAATATTATTAAAGAACAACAAGTTGAGGGAACGGAAGTAATAAAATAAGTCGTTAAGCTTACCAAGCAGGTTCATAGATGCACAGCTACGAAAAGCGCGTATCACTTAAATTACAGTTAATATCTATCTATATATAATCTATATATATATAAAGGCCAAGACATTTTTTAACAGCCTTTTACGCTTAAATCATATAAATGATTTGAAAAAAGAAATATACTATTCAATAGCTTTTCATTTACAGATTGTCACAATATACTTTTTAATAAACTTATTTAGGTATTGTGCGCGTATAACAGTTAAAAGTTGTCATACACACAACTACAATAAAGCTCTCAAATTACCTTAACGCGTGTGGTGCAGAATGGCATGCTACATTTCAATAAGGGTCTTCACGAAATATCATAAATATATAAATGTTATAAAGTTATAAAGTTACAAGCTACATTTCGTAAACGAACAATTTAATTTTTTGGCGTCGTAAACTGTTCATATCAGCTGTCGTCCTATACACAAATGCAAACAAACAATTTTAAAATGCCGAAAATAAATGAAAAGAGCAAATTAATTGAAATAAGCACAGAAAATGGCATAAATAATTTATTATTTTTGCAAATTTTTGGTGAGAACGCTGCTAAGATGTGTTATACAAAAATATACAACTAACATACGATTGAGCAGACTTTCTATTCACAATAAACATAAAAATTCATAATAATGTTGCAACACTCAGAGTTAACAGTTTATCACACACAATTGTGTAACTAGTATATGAACATTTGTATGGCGCTGCGTTCAGTTTGTATACGACGTTATAAAAATATAACTTATATAACACATATGCGACGTTTCGTGAAGACCCTAAATAGATTTGCGATCGTCTTTGAATTTCAGGCGCTCGTCGAAGTCGTGTATTAACTAAAAGTTAAAGTTCCTCATTTGCCTTTATGATAAGTTGGAAATTTGAAAACATCCACAACGGCAAATTTTGAATGCGGCAAAATTAAGCAAAAATCAAAACCAAGAAGACATACGAATTTCGCCTTTATCTATTTGTATATTTGAGCGTTATAGTCTTCTTTATTTGGCGTTTTAGTTCTTCCTCTGTATGCTCTGTTTGATCTCATGCATACAAAGGACCAAAACTTGTAGGAAAAATATTCAAGTAATTCACTTGCTTGGAGCAATCATCCATTTTAAACAAACTTTAAGCTATAAATAAAGCTTAAATTTCATATTGAAGCACTTGAAATCATTTATGCTTTCTATGCTTTCTTATCTTTCTAATGTACATAAACCGCTGAGAAAGCGACTTAAGTGTTTCGTTAAGTCAAGTAGCGAGGAACTTTCACAAAGCGTAGCCTAAAAGTATGCAGCTTTCTGCATAAGAAATTGCATAAAAGAAATTTTTAAAAATTCAAGTTAAAGCCGTGCTTCTTCTTTAACTTATATTTTGTATAGAAAAAGCTTTCAAATCTTTCTGAACCAGATCGGTTTACAGCTCTAATTTTTATAGGGCAATCCTACGAGCATAGTATTGTGAGTTGTATGAGTTCGTAGCATAAACTCTTACACCACCCGAACGAATTCTCAAAACAAACTAGGTGGTCAATCTATTGATTGATTGTTAACGCCAATTTGATAGCCAGCGTTATAGTTTCTATTAATTGGAACTTTTTTTGGATCAAATTATTATTCGAAATATTCCCATTCCCAAAACCTAAATTTGGATTCAGTATGCGTCCATCCTGTTTCATGTTTCACTTCACCCTTTATTAAGTATTGGAATATTGTATTCCACAGTCAACGTACATAATATGAAAATAGATTTTAACTAGTCAAAGTCAGACAAATAGAAGAAAGCGCTGCAATTGCACTTACAACGACAACAATGCAATCAACTACAAACGACGATCAGTGAATCTGTAAACATATTTTGCGGTCTACTAAACTTTTTCAAAAAGAATTTGGCACATGAATGGTGCTGCGCTTTTTCGCTTTACAAGTTCGATGTTGCTGTATTTCAACCCAGAGCATTGAGTATCTTTAGCTATAAATTAATGACACGCAAATACTTATGATGATAAGAAGCAGGGGGATGCAGCACGTTGTTGAATTAAAGTTGAATACGTATGAATCAGAACAAAATTTTCCAAAGAAAGTCATAAAAAATGGAGTGGAGTTGCAATTACCAGCGAAATATTTTAGCTAAACTTGACGGCAACGAGCTGAGTGCAACACTTAGAAAAAAAAAGCATTTGAAGTTTAGCGCTTGGATTTGTTGTCTAAACTGTTCGCTATTGTGTGATGTTGGTTATGGTCTGGTTAGTTTCAGAGCATGTGCGTGAGTGCAGGCTAATTGGCGTGATATTTAGACTAAAACAAAAGATTTTTCAATTTCAGCAGCTGCTTGACATGCACTTGCAAGTAATTAGCAGCAGTAGTGCTAACGTTTGGCAAAACAAGAAGAAGAAAAGAAAAACACACACATACACACATACACACAACTGAAGAAAAGAAAGAAAATTTGTCTGCCACAATAAGTTGTTGAAAAAGTGAACACGAAAGAAAAGCAAGCAAATGCAAAAGCAAAATGATTTGCCATTTAAAGGAATGAGATATCATGGCAACTTGAACACGGCTGTATAAAATGCATTGGCCGCAATTAAACCAGATCAGTTGAATAGCAAAGCGTAACGCGCCGGCAACTAAAGCACACACCACAGACTGCGGACTGCGTATAGGTGGCGTGTCAGGGATATAAAAAGGATTAGCGGCAAGTGAGAAGACACGACGACCAAAACATGATTAAATATGTGTTGCAGTTGGCGGCTGTGCTGATCGTCTTTTGTTGGGCTCATGGGGCGACTGCGCGCACCGCCACAAGTGGCGCCTACCATCAGCAGCAGCAGTTGAATAGCCATGCGAGCGGCAAAGAGCAAACAACAGCGGAGGCGAGCGCAAGCACACCCAGCATTTGGAAGGATATGTCATTGGTCTATCGCATATATCAACAATGCACGGGCGAAAATCTGTCGGTCTGTCTGAAAGTGAAATTGCTCACTGGCATAGAGAAAGCGCTGCGCCATGCTAAAACACTGAAAATCATCGATGGCATACAGTTTGTCAGCAGCAACGGTGGTGAAAGTGAGACGCATAAGGTAGCGCCGACAGTGCACATCAGTGAGAAGGATATAGAAGCGGTGCTGCCACGTGCCGCCGATGCCAAGGAGCAGGTGCTCAATGGCATGATACTCAAACGGCTGGCGAACTTTCTGCAAGAGCACACATTGCAGGTGAGAATAGCACTCTCTCTCTCTCAAGCCTTTGAGAATGCAAACATTTTGTTTACAGGTCAAATTCCCCGATCTGCGCTCTGAGGAGGCGCTCAACGACAACTCAGTGGAGAGCCGCAAGAAGAAGGAGAAGAAGGGTAATGGCGCTTACATTATGATTCCGTTACTGCTCGGCGGCACACTTGTGCCAATAGCCTATGGCGCTCTGGCCATGCTTGCTGGCAAAGCGCTAATTGTATCAAAACTAGCTCTTGTACTCGCCTCCATTATTGGCATTAAGAAACTGCTTAGTGGCGGCGGCGGCGGCGGCAAGGAATCGTCACACGAAGTGGTCGTCTCATCGGGTGGTCACTCCGAGTGGGGACGCGACTTTGATTTGGCATACAAAGGCTGGAAACCGGCAGCCACCAACAAAGACTCGACGACAAAGAGTTTATAAACCCAGCAGCACTTGAGAGCATTTTAAGTACTTTAGCCAAGTTACAAAGCAGAACTTGGTGTAGGCAACAGTAGTCGCAGCGAAGCCAATCGAAAATGGAAGGGGAACCAAAGAAACGTTTGCCGAAATTTGGTGTCTGACTTAATTTATTTACATAGATTTATTTATTTAGATAACAATACTAAATGTGTGTGTTAGGTTTAAGTAAATTAAATGCATTCTTTAAAAATATATACATATATATTGAAAAATAAAAGAAAAGGGAACAACGAAGTGTGTGTGTTTCAATGAAGCATTCGTTGCCATAAACCCAAAGGCTATTTTGAGTGGAGCGAAATCAAGTTGAATCCTCAATTAGGACAAGCAAAACCACAGGCACCATTATTTGTCTACTGTTTGAAGCGTATTAAAACCCACTTTTCAAATAAAATTTATTTCCAAAACCAAAAAAGAAAAAGTAATCTGCCTCACCTATATAAGCGCACACTATTAAAGTGAAACTGCTGAACAAAATGGTAGGCATCATTTATTTTGTTTGTTCGAAGCGCAGCATGTCTTGCCATATTGTGTCGAATTTCAAAGACTTTAAAATTATATAGACTAGACAAAGCGCTCACAAAGTAACAGTTCCGCTTCTTCTTTGTTTAGTCTATACAATTTTATAGTCTGCGTTTACTTACTTGCTTCAGTGCAAGTATATTATGTTCGTAAATGCAAATACTATACAGCTCACCCCTTTTAAGCTTAGCTATTCCATTATCACTTATGGTTTTTAAAGCTTGTCGAAACGAACAACTTAGACTTAAATAATATAAATAATTGTGGCAAAAATGTATTTATTTCTATGACATATAACAACAAATCCTCAGTGACGTGCACACCGGTTAATATGCGGGTTCGGCGCACACAAATGAAAAGCATAGTTGAGATTCTATCGCCATAAGCACAAATATGATTCCATATATAAATAAATTTTTTTCAAGCGTCATTATCTTGAATTCCGTTTCACTTTTTTTGGACTTTCACCTCACTTTAAAAAATAAAAAAGAACCAATATCTACGAAAGTTCTTCTGAAATTTTTACACAACGTTACATATGCGTTCGTTACATATGCACATGTTTTGATATATTTACTTATTATGTCGATGTGACAACTGTGACAGCTTAAAACACTCTTCACACACGGATATGCGATCTTCACTACCCAGCAATAATTTGAAGTAGAGAAAAAGTCGTTCTTTGCATATGATTTGTGAGTTAGAAGTACGCAGAAAATCTCACGTCTTCCTTTCGTTTTTACACGGGGTTGCTGTCTTTGTGATGCATTTTTTCAACTTTGGAAGTATTCGGCTATCTTCCGAAATAATTACTTCTGAAGTACTTACTATCGCAGCTAACGAGACTCACTTCTGATTTGCAAGCTGCCGCAATAATTACTTCTGAAGTACTTACTATAGCAGCTAAAATAGCAACTATTGTGATTTTTCTTAAAAAAATAATATACATAAAAACACTTATATGTACTTATTTTATATTTATTTATTTATTTTAAATTTATTTCGGTTTTTTATTTACTTAATAAATCAATTTGTTATTTTTCTTTATATTTTTTTTTTATTTGTGCCGTTCCCGGCGGTACTGCAATACCGGGCCAACCCGCGACAGATGTGGATCAAGCACCTAACCAACCATCTATTTCCAAATATCAGTTTAACATTTGTTGTCCCTGATAGTTCCCCCTCTCAGATGTTAAGCTGATAAGAACAGATACATGAATTTGTTTAAAGGGTACTTAAAAATGACTGGCGGTCTGCCTGCTGGATACAAAAGTCGCTTAAATTATAAAGATAGACTCCACGAAGGGTTCTTATGATGATGATTGGCGGTCTGCTTGCTGTATGATCTTTGATCTAAGCCTAGAGGTCAAAAAGCGATTTGATTATCCAAGGACTTGTGTAAATCGAACAGTTTTTTTGTCTGCCTCCAGAGTGGGATTTGAACATCGGCCTCTGCGGTTTTCAGCCCAGTGCACTTTCACTGCGCCATCGAGGAATGAATGCTATGCATAAAATGTTTTACATGAATATTTCGATGCTCGTTTTCGTTCGTGCATCTTCGTTTTTTTGTGCTTCAGATCTACTTCAATAGCAGTATGAATGAAGTAGGATTGTAGTCCTTGGTCTGACAGAGTCATGAAAAAATAATTAATTCTATTTTAATACTGAGAGAAGGGAAAAGCATTAGGAAATAATCATGCTATTGGAGAAATACTTCCTAAAGTTACTGCTGGGTATTGTTGTGGCGAAATAAAAAGAAGCCAAATAGGAAGAACAACGAGAACACATGACATATGTGCATACTCATGGTGCACATAGTAATAACAAAATCTAAAAAAAATTGAAACCACTATAAATTTTGATTTCTATGCCAAGCAACAACGATAAAAATAAGAGAGAAAAAAATTTGCTCCCTATAGCAAAATGAGTGTGCATGCAAATGTCTGTTGCATGGGTTTGCTTGTGGCCACCTAGCATACACACAAATCAAACAAACAAATCATACAAATCATACAAACATAGATACCATACATGTAAATAAAGTAGTGGCCGAACGAACAAATAATAATATGTGCTGCAGATACGCGTTTCGCCATTTCGCCGAACTTACCTTTCGGAAGAGGGTGCTAACATTCGCATAGAATAAGCAACAACAACAACAAAACTACAAATGACTACATGAAAAATGATACGAAAAACGCAAAAGCGCATTCAGTCAGCATTACAAAGTAGACAAGAGTAAATAATGAGCTACTTTAAGTAGCAACACAAATAACTGAAACGACTATAAAAGCCAAATAGGAAATTATATATAATATATAAGATATTAACTGTCTTCCCAAAGACACTAACAACGACAATTGCAATAACAACAAAGGCAGTAGTGTATGCAGCACATGCACTTAATCCAAGAGTAGCTACATGCCACAGCATTGCTCGTACTGTTACGGCAGGAACGACATTAGTTGTGGTCTGTCTCTGCAAGCAAGTGAAGGTTGCACTTACACTAACAATAACAACTAAGTTGTTATTCGGTTGAGTGTTTTTGCTTGTACGCTTGCATACTTGTGCATCTAAGTACATTTGCATCTTCATAAATAATCTCAGGCGAGCAAGCGAATTGCGTGAAAGTGAATTTGTGCGAGGGTATTCTATGTTATTAAATGCCACAATTTCACTTTCAATGTGGTCGAGCAGTTTAGGAAATTGGGTTAAATAAATGCCTCAGTTATGTAAATGACTTTAAAATCATTTTCTTTCACTATTCACGAGTATAAAGATAGAACAAGTTTAGAGCGGCGTACTTTAGAAAGAATCAAAGTGGCATATTTAACACATACATTTATGACACCTTGATATACATGGGTTTATTTTTAAGAGCTGCCGCTTATAATATTAAAAAAAAATGCACACACTAGTCGGACAGTTTTCGTAGTCAGTAGAGAATTTCATGGAATTAACTAGCAAACCCGGCAAACGTTATTTTGCCCTCTCTAGTATGCGGTGCACTACTAACCAAGGCTCAAGCTACGCTCTCACTGTATTCATAAGAGCGCACTCACTGCCTTAGCAAATATCTGCACACGCTCTTTTTGCAAGCAATTTAAAGAAATGAAGAAGCAGCATAGCAGAAACAACGAAAAAACGTGCAAAACGTTTTTTGCTTGTGGTCTTTTAGTTGTTTTCAAAAAACTGTATATTTGCCTTTAAAAACTGAAAAAAGCATACCCTAAACTGCCTACGGTAACAAAAGAAAAAAACTAAATAGGTAAAAAAATATGATCAACAGAGAGAAACACAGTTCTTTTTAAATAAATAGAAGAAGCAGATGATGTCAAATGATTAGTGTTACATTCTGAAGCTTAAATTTTCAAGCACAGCTTGTATGATATGCTCAATATAAGCTTCAGAATTTTGGTGCGTTGTCAGATGCTTTATGCCCAAGTGGCGAAAAAGAATTGCCGAGTGTGTAATGATGTACGCAATTATAAAAACTGTAGACAGATTTAGCAAGCCGCCATATTAAAACTAGGTAATTTAAAACTTAATAACCAATCAAATTCACGCTGGTCTACAATATGAATCTCAATTATTCTGGAGCAATACCTTTAATAATATAACCGTAAGTGAAAACGCAAGTTTAAGATATCGAATTAACATAAAAAGGAATTCAAGTGTCCAAGTCATAAGTTACGACAGGTTATAGCTGAATTTCAGATTAGAATGTTGAGCTTGAGCACGTTCATTTCATTTTTTGTGTTTCCTTGCCTGCCTATTTTCATAAAAAAATAGCAATTGAATGGCATGCTTTCGCTATCGATCAATTAGTTTAGATTAGAAAAGATGATAAACAACAATCTCTTATATTCTAACGATTATGTGAAGCCGTTGTTCCATTTTCGTTTCATAACTTATTAGTGTTGTGTTGCTCATGAGTGAGTGAAGAAAAATGAGCTGCTCACTAAACTAAGCAAATGAGCAACTTCCTTCCGTATTGTTCTTGTTTGCGCAGTTCTTCCCTTTGTTTGCTTATCGAGAAGTTTTTGCCACTTAAAAATAGAACAAATGTTTTTTCTATCACACAATCTGACAGGTGTCTATTCCTTAAAAACCCTACAGTGTAAAATAAGTTTTAGAAGCGATGATAGCAATGTGTCTTTTGGCACAAGGAATGTCAATTAAAGAAAAAATATATTTTAAGAAAAAATTATAATAAACGTTCAAATTACAACATTTTTTATTATTAAATAAATAAGAATTAACATATAAATAGTACTTCACACTGCTCTTCTTCTTTATTGCGACTTTATATTTAAGTCTCCTTCTGTACTTGCCTGCTACTCTTTGTACCTTTAATTGCCAACTTCTTGTAGTTTTTATCGTTGCAGTTTTATATCTGAAATCTACAGATTAGGCGCATCATCCAATTAGCTTAGTTCTGTTAAGCCGCATTTGTCAAAATCGTTGTTGAGCTCAACTTTATGTAACTTTAATTAGCTCCCAAAATCTGTTTATGGCATTGCCACATTGAAACACTTTTTCACGCTCATTACGTTTATCGCCATCTCCAACTCGCCCATTCTGAGTGCTGCAATTTGAGTTGTCTGAGTGCCGTTAGCGTCCACACGCCCAAAAGCTAACGTCTATACGAGTACGATACGAGAGGTACGCAATTGGAATTTACGATGCTACAAAAGCAATTCAAAACTGCGTGCGTGCCAAAAATCTGAAAACAAAATTCGCTTTCTACAAAAAGGCATACAAATAAACAGTCGAAAATAATGACACGTGAAGCGAGCGTGGCAACTGCAATATTCATACGTTCGAGTACTCGGGTTTGATTGACTTCACTTGCGTTCAGTTGCTTGTTGTTGTTGTTGGCTTCGCATTGTGGAATTTGTCATTTTCACTTTTGACTCACTGTCCGAAATAATAATGAAATGGCGGGTGCCGACAGCAATGCAAATTTCGTGCTCAAACACGTCAAGCCCTTTTCCACACAACAACAAATAGGGTGACATTTATTTGAAGAATTCAGAGCAATTAAACATTTCTTAAGTACGGCGAGGAAAGCAAGAAAGCTACTGCAGTTAAATTTAACAAGTCTGCGTAGCATTGACGTCAATCCCAACACCAAAGTGCAAGTTATACACAATACATGTATATATATATATATATATGTGTGTGTGTGTGTGTGTGTGAATGAAGTTGCGCAGACCGCTGCGTTAACACTTTCATTCACTTTATTTGTGTACATCGCAATAACATCGAAAATCACTCATGCGCACTGTGGGCGCGGAACAGCAACACAGTGGCAAAGCTAGCGAAAAAAATTAAAAAAATAAATAAATAAAATAAATGAATACATTTCAAGCGGAAGCATCATTGAAAGTATGGTTGAAAGTGAAACTTTTTCAAAGGTGTCAATTTGTGTGCGATGCGGTTAGGCACAAGAAGCCGCTGTCACTGATGGAGAGACATTAATTGTATTGATGAATGATGGCGTATTACAGTGAATGAGTGAGGGAATGTATGAAGACGACTCGTTGTTTAGGTTTGGCAATCGATATTTACAAGGCTTTTGAACTACACAGCGCCACAACAAGCGCCATTACAGCGCTATGTTCACGTATTGTAGGCCAATATAAAACTTCGCTCAGTGTAGTTAAAAACATACGTACATGGCTTGTAGGCGTGTTAAATTTTCGTTTACTAAATCAATACGTGCATATATGTATATGTGTCTGTCTGTATGAACCATTACTGGCATTACATTCTCACATTATCGACACATTTGTCACAGAAATCCGTACACCTAAATGACTGCCATTATTTGACTTAGTTGACTTCTGTAACCACAACAGAAAAAAAAAACAAAAAAAAAACAATTTTGGTAGATGAGCGAATTGCGTTTTTGAGCATATTACGTAAGATGTGAAAATATGTTGGCAACAACATTTTTGAAATGCCTTAAAGGCATCTAAACTAAATGCCATACTCTGCTGTCATACATCGACTGATCGTAACATCATCATACGATTATTTATGGGAGCATATTTTTCTATTATCGAAATCTGCAGGAGGCATTTACTACTAAAACTTCTACTACTGCAACTATTTATATTAGTTTCTCTGCTTTTTCTGCCGCTACTACTACAAGCGTCTATTGTAGCAAAAGGACTTGAATAAAGTCACGCGAAACCAAGCAAACTCTGTTCAAAGATATGTTATCCAGAGGCAACTAAAGCATTGAATGCATCCTCGCAAGAGCATTGAATCAAAAACAAAATGTTGTGCCATATATTCTTGTATATAATTAGGGGCAGTGGAGGCACATAAGCGCCTATGTGTATTCAGTTCTGGGCGCCTTTTATACTACTCACGCAGCCAAATAAATTATAGGCACCCTTACTTAGAACACTTCTTTAATAAGAGAGAGTAGGTTGTTTGTCGCAGAATTCGTCATCATGCATGGCTGGTTTTAGCTAATTTCACTAAGGTTCAACGCAGCCTTTATACAATAAGTGAATGCAGTCCTCTTCGAGACAGATATAATCTGAAGTCTGAGTCGGAAGACCTTGCACAAGGCAAGCGATAGCTCAGCCTATATTTCCACAATCCAATTTCCTGAGTTTCACATTTTAGTGCAGAAAATGATGTGGAAAAGTTACTCCTCTTAAAATGTTCAATACGAACAAAATTATAGAAAGCAAAACATCTCGTCAGTGACCCAGTGACCTTGTTGCATCAGGACAATTGCTGCAGCCTATCAAATTATTCATTTACACTACTACAGAAAGATTTGCGGCATATGTGCAACTTGAGAGCTGCTTGACTAACAAAAAATGTAATGATACTGACAACTCCAAAATAACATTATTACGAGGTTCCTCGTTTGAATGATTTTCTTCTTTAATATGACGGCTCAGTTGAAGTTTATTGTCAGTTTGTCTATGAACTACATCAACCTTTGGTCAACAATAATGTTGCACATTTATGTGTCCTTTAATCTCTACTTGCTGCAGTATGTAAACAATAAATTCCAACAACTTTAAACTTCAATGACAATCTCATTTACCTCATTAACGTTGCACAAAGTCAGTTTTCACTTTCAACTCACTCACACTCACATTGCAAGTATTTAATATAATAATTATAATTTTTTCTTTGAACGTTGAAAAAGGCCTTCTTTGCAGCGCGTTTAAGAGATCATTTTGCTGTCGACATAGTCGCGTAATAATTAACACGTCCAAGCCGTTTTACTCTTATACAAAATGCAAATCATATTAACAAGCTTTCTTTCTCGCTGTCGTTCGTTCGAGCAGACCACCGCATAGAAGACTCAATCGACTCAATCTGTTTGATATCTAAGATTAAAGAAATAATTTCTGTATCAAAACGACATAGTGACAAGTCGAAGAACGCGAAGGCATTTGCAAATGGAACTTGCTGATGACTGTAATGCTGCTAATAATCATGTTGATAATGATGATGATGATGATTTTAATGGCGTTAAGCCTACACGAAATATACGAATGAATGAACTGATCAGCGACGTTGCCATCGACGAACAGATAACAACGCCAATGTGTGGCATAGAAATAAATAAATAAAAAATACAAAAAAATTATAGTTGTTTCCTCTTTTTTCTTTTTAAGTAAAATTGTTTTTATACACGTTAAGCTAGTTAAATTTCTATTTAACTTTAATTTCGATACAAATAGTTGTTTTTTTTTTTCGTGCAGATAGTGTGCGACTGGCTTTAATAGTGCTACATGCCACGAGCGTTCACCATGGCACGTAAGCCGTTTTCATGGGCATAATTCAATGCAATGCGAGGCGACGACGCTGATGCCGTAAACTAATTATGCCTTGTAAATGCATCGCACGTTAGTCGTCTTTGTCAAAGCAACACTATGCCACCTCAAACTTTAACTTTTCAACACGATACTTGACGCCGCGCCTGCCTAAGCCAAGGGTGATTTGTGTTGCCAACAATGATACTCTACGTAGCGCAAGTCACGTGCCTGCAATTTTTTTTTTGTTATTTAATTTTTATTTTTTTTTTTTTGCTTTTTCGATTTGCTATGTTTGCATTTTATGGTTCACACTTTCCGCCTTTTTATTGCTTGTGCGGCTGTTTGTATGTGTTTATGTGTCTATGCCTTTGTTTGCTGTCGCTGGCAAAGGTATCTACTATTTGATCGCAACGCGGAACGATAGCGCGCAAGGAAGCCATTAACACAGTCAGATCTGTTGGCAATTATATTGATTTTTATTGTTATTTTATAAATTTTTTTTTTTGCACTGATTTTGTGCCAAATCAATAGCTGCAAATAAAGGCTCATCTACTATTGAATTAGCATTTTTCAGTCACATGCCAAATTTGATTTGAAACGGTGTCCTTTTTTTCATATAACACTGAAAAGTGTTGTTGTAAAACAAATAGAAATAAATCTTTTCACTTTGTCATTGTCTGAACAACGCATAAATTTGTGCTTGTAAAAAACAGTTCATCGAGTTAATCAATAAATAAGTAAATCGAACAATTGAAACTGGTGAACGAGTGCATACACTTTTAGTGATACACACACACATACGCGCAATATTCATGCAGACAATTTGCAAGAAAATTGTTGTCGTTGATCGCAAATCACGATCGCATTCAGGTAACTGTGAATGAAAGCTTGAGAGCGTACACTGTAAAAAACATAATGCGCCAAATTGAACTAAATACAAAATGCCTTAAAGCACTTCACTGAGTTTTGGCAATATTTGATTGAAATAAACGTTATTATAAGGAGATCATGCGGAAAAAAGCACATTTACTTTCTTTGTTAAAATACATTAAAATCGTCATCAGCATATTGCTAAAAAGTAAGTAGGAGAAACCAAAAAAAAAAATTTTTTTTTTAATCTCTTAATTTTTTTATTAATACTCTTTGCGTATTACGCTCATTGAGCTTTACTCACACTCTCTCTTGTATTTCCTCGCTTTTATATTGCCAGCTCATGTATTTTTTAGTGGCAATTACACTTTTTTAAAAGTCTTTTGAATGTGTTCAGATACAACTTTTTGACGAATAAACTATTTTGTGCACATCTACACCTCCATAGCTTTCCACTGATGTAGGTTTCATGTTATTATGTTGTGTCTATAATAGCGTTAGCTTGATTTCAAAAATGTGTTGACGTGCTTATCGTCTTTCCAAGCTTCACCAAATATTGTAAATATTAATATGTATATTTATAAGTATCCTTGCTAGCGCACAGTAATGCTTTAAATATCAAACTGCCCCATTAACTTAGATGTAGTAGAGTATATTAACGAAGTCAAAATCATTGCAATAGCTTTTCAGTTTATGCCATAATAATAAACCTTACTAATGTTCATTAGCTTACCATCAAAAACACTCCAATATGAAATATTATGACTTAATTGTTTCATATATCGCAAAGAAATTGCCTATCCAATATTGGCAAATTAAGAACAAAAGAGAAGTAACGAACCCTTAAATTTCTACTACTGTTAATAGTGTGTGACTAGCCCTACCTTTGACTTATCGGCAGACCTACGGCTCGTTGTTTAACATATTAACCACTGACTTAAAACAAGGTGGCAACAGACTGCGGTTGATATATATATATATATTTTTTTATAACAATTTGTAGGCTTATAGCTAAACTACAGCTACAAGGAAAAGAAACGGTCATGGCTACCTGGGCCTTCGGCACGAGCTAAGTGCTTACAATTAAGTTTTGACAATTCCTTAAATTCCATATTGGGTAAAAGTGTTGCGGTAGACAATTTCAATGCTCGTGAAGTAATAACTTATAAGCGATTTAAATCAACAATAGAAGTACATTGGTTTCAGAGACGTTTGCATCTTTTGCAATGCGGAGAATTTCTGCCAGTGTATTACACTCACTGAGAGCATTGCTGATGATGATGTTTCCGTGTGCTGACGATGAGCACGAATGCGTGTACTTGTATAAGCTGGTGTGTGTGAGTGAGTACACAATAACAAAACGGCGCTTAGTGCAGTTGTCAATGCAAACAACAACAACAACAACAACAAAAGCGAATAGACACGAAAGCAACAAGCCAGCGGCAACAACAACAACAACAAAAACTGCAGCTGAGTAACAACTAACAACAAACAAACGAACAACTACCCAAAGAAGTCAAAGTGACTTGATCGGCTTTGACTTTGACTTGGTTTGCCGAACACGCACGCACGAACACACAGGCAAGATATCCACTCGTCGTCGGGTTGTTTATTTAAATTCTAAGCTCGGCTACTGTGTTAAAAGTCGATTTGCCGTTGCCGTTGTCTTGCTCTGTGTTGTTGTTGCACATAACTTGCGTCGCTTTCTCAGGTGTGTCGTCGTCGTCGTCATCGTCGTCGTCGTTGTCGTCGTCGTCTTGAGCAGCACAGATGTGCGCCGGGAATAAAACTCGATCCACGAACGTCTTTTAGTCACAGTTTACCGGTGGCCTTCTGACCGACAGATCGAACAATCCAATCGAGCGCAGCGCAGCACTCAATCAAGTGACTTCAAAAAGTGCCAACAATAATAAAAGAGTAAAAAATAAAATAATAATGAGAACTGAAAAATAAGAAAACCAGAAAATTGTTATTAAATCTAAAAGCCAAAGTACCCAGAAAGGATAACAGTTTGTGGCTTGTGTTATTTTCAATTTGCTACGTTGCTGGCGAAAGACAAATTTTGACGTTTCAATTTCAAATCTCCCACTCAAATCACAAGGCAGCGCATCATGTTGAAATTCGTGTGTTTGTTCGCACTTGTGGCAGCGACAACTGCTTCCGCCTCCAACTCCGAGGCGGACAGTTTGTTGAGCAGCGCACTGAAAATGGTCAAGGACTGTGGTGATCGTTCGATGCTTTTGTGCATGAAGGTAAGGCTTGGCAGTGTCAAGTGGTGGATTGCTTTGAAAAATTGAATTTAAATTGAATTCGAGACCGAACACAAACGGAAAGAGTTCTGTGTGCCAGCCGGAGCAGGCTTAATCAAAGTATTTCAACATGAATCCAGCCAATTGGAAATAAAATAGTAATAGTAATAGTAATAATGCAAAGGATAAATGCTACACAAGTATAAAATATCAGCGCACAATTCTGCGTCTGATTGGTTGTTCAAAGTCGATGCGATTTAAAGCCCATACCCCTCCTTCTTGGCACTCTCTTCCACAGGAGCGCGCACTGCACTACTTCGACAGTGAGAACGGCGATGTCAAACTAACCGACGGCATTGCGCTGGTCAAGACCGATGACATACCCGTTGGACGTGCACTCAACGATGTTGTACTCTCCGAGGATGCTGAGGCGCGCGAGAATGAAGTCGACTCACTGCTGGTTGAGCGTGTGGCACGCTTCTTTGGCACACATACGCTGCAATTCAAGGTGCCCAAAGACTCCATTCAGGATATGCAACGCGCTCTGGAGGAATGTAAGTCATAGATAAATGTATGCATAGTCCATTATTTATAGTTAGCTGCTTATCTTTTGTGCAACGTTGAGCCGGTTTGCATTTGCTGTGCTGGTTTTGCAAGGCAAACTGAAAATTGGGTTACAAATGCAATTATTGCAACGCATCTCAGTGCAATGCGCGGCATGTCATGAAGAAAATGTAAAAATGCGGCAGATCTAAGAGGCCAAGTTGCACTTTACAACTTTGGCGCGCAGAAATAGAAATGGGAAATCTCGTTTTCGCTATTAAATTCAGCGTATTTTTTGAGGTCGCCAGGCAAGTCGCAGACGTCTTGGCTTTTGTAACTTCATGGCATTCATCTGAGACGCTGTTCGCTGCCACTCTTGTTGCTACCGCGGTAGCACCCAAGTGTGGTGTGTATAGAAAAATCATGTCACGCAACGTAAAGTGGTCTATAGCCAGCATTTTCGTATGCGATACAGGGTGCATGTTTGAGAGTTGAACTAAACAAAATTCAAAAATATACAACTATGGTAAATTAGCATGATGTTGTGGGGTGTAGTGTGGTAAGATTTTAAATTTATTAGAAACCACTGCTAGATGTAGCACCCTGTATAAAGTTTTTATTTGGCCTGTAATGCAACAAACAAGCCTGTATTATTTGGCAAGGCATGAAATTTAAGACAAACATCGGAGAGACAGGCAGCGGAGAATTGGTAAGCAGTATATTAATTGATCAATTGAGATTCCTATTATTTGATTTTTACTTCTAAACGAAATAAAAAGTAGGCATATTGCCTGAACTCAATGAATTCATTTTTAGCTGTATTTCTCTATACAAAAACCACTTTATTGCCACACCCCTTCATTAGCCTCACAAAACTTCAGCTAATCATTTAGACTACTTACAAAAAAATAAGCATATCAAAAGTTTTCAGTGTGTCACACATTAAAAAGAGGCAATAGAAAATGTTCACATCTTTTCACATTCACTTCAATTAATTATATAAAAGTTGACGTATGAAAAGAGTTTAAAAAGTTCAAGTCACCAGTTTCAGCATGTGAAAATATTATTTTTAGTACATATTAATATTTAAAGGTCCTTTGTTATTCTCGTTTAAATACCCACTCCATAATAGAGCAAATTTGCGCTGCAGCCTAATTGTTAGAAGCAACAACAATAAAAATAAACTCTTCTTTCTATTTTACAATTTTTATTTTTTTTTCTGATTTTGCCTTTTCTTTGTTTCACAAAACGCATTTAATTAGGCACAGCATTACTTTCTTTTTTATAACCATATAAATGAATGCATTGCGCTGTAATTGATCGCAACAATGCGCGCCACATCAACTCAGTGTAGTGGCTCAAGGAACCAGCGATAGCTGGCCAACAGTGACAGCGAACACATCAACGCTCAACGCTCAAAGCGATTTCTAAATAATTTTTTTTATGTAGAAAGCTCGTCGATCCTGTCGATCCAGTTATTGCGCAAATATGTAGCAGTTGCGCTAATGATGAAATTTCTATAGTTGTATCTTTTGTTGTCGGCTGTGCCACTGTTAATGAGCCAATAATGATGGCTACTTCATTTATGCCAATTAACAATTCCGCTTACTTGTTCATAGATTTCTGAAAAGCAATTAAACTAAATTAAAACTATTAAACTAAACTTTTTTCAATTCTACTACTAAACAGCACGTGGCAAGAAGAAGGAAAAGAAGAAGTATCTCATGCCGCTACTGTTGCTCTTCAAACTGAAATTGGCTGCTCTGTTGCCTTTGGCAATTGGCTTCTTGGCACTGATCTCTTTCAAGGCCCTCGTTATTGGTAAAATTGCGCTATTGCTCTCCGGCATTATTGGTCTTAAGAAACTCTTGGAATCGAAAAAGGAGAACTACGAAGTGGTTGCGCATCCACACTACGAACACGAGCATAGCTACGGGCGTGCGCTGCATGAGGCACAAAAACTCGCCTACTCGGCGTACCAACAACAATAATCGTTTGCCTCAAATCGTGAAGAAAAGCAGTGAAGCGAGTGCAATATTTAAATAAATTAAATTAAATAAAAATTAAAAAAAAAAACAAACAAACAAAAAAGAATCAACCAAGAAGCCACAAACAGAAAGACAAGCCAACGTGTTCATGTTCGTCGACGCGCTTCTTTAATTTATTATTTATTATTTATTATTTATTATGCTTATTTATTTATTAATTTAATTTTAGTTTAATTGAAAGTCAAAGTAGTTGCAAAAAGCGCCATGAATTGTAATAATTTTTAAATGACGAAAATTTACAAACAAAAAAAAGGTTGTGCAATAAAGAAACTGACGCAAAATTTATACACGCGAAAAGCGTTTTTGGCACAAAGTTAAAGACAAAAAAGTTATAAATAAATACATAAATAAAAAAATACAATTTCATAGAAACAAGTATAAAGAAGCGTAGTTTTTAAGTACTACAGATTGCTGAGAATATCTTTTTGCATTTATTCTATATTATTGACTGCTAATTTTTAATATTTGTTTATATAATTTAATACGCTAAACACTCCGATTTTCTATAGCAACGCTCAATTCAGCTCAACTCAACACTCAAAGCACTCAGAGCTTTATTATCTTTTAAACAATTTCTTAACCGAACTTAGTCTTTTTTTTTGTTAATTGTTATTATTATTATTATTATTTTTTAGCAAAGTACAAATTATTAATTTTTAATTAGCACATTTGTAATTTGTTTACTCTATCGCTTTGTGTTCAACCTAAACTCTTGACTCTGACGCTTTAAACTTATATTCTCACAAATGCCAAAATGAATGCGCACATTTTCTGCAACACATTATGGCACAACTAAAATGAAATGCATAAATGCATTAAAAAAATTAATTTATTAAAAAAAAAAAAAAACAACACACAAATTTTTATTATAATTTCTTCATTGCATCAACAATTAAAGAAAATAATTTGAGAAAAAAAAAATATGAGTAAATTTTTGCACACTTTTTGAGTGACTTGTTCCAGCCATAACACGCATGCGAAGCGATTGACTTTCATTGCGATACCATTGTATCTTTGTGAGTGTTTATCTTTAACAAGTTATCCGTCATCGGTTTTTTTATATGTGAAACTGAAAACTAAAAACTAATGCAGTAGCAATAATAGCAGCAGCAATAACAAGTGAAATGCTTTCACTCATTTCATTTAAAGCTGCTCGTGTAGCTACGCGCCCAGGCCACGGCGCTTGTACAACTCTCACGCTAGAAGAAAATTGCCTTGTAAATCATATGAATCGAAACGAGGTCAGCCATATCAATTGCATGCGACATACAAAATCACAGCAAAGCAAAAGATTTTCACTGCACCAAAAGCGCTGCGCATGCGTAGCACTCAGCCGCAGCCGTTTGGGCAGCTTGCACTTTTTCGCAGTGCTTGTTGCAGTGTTGTTGTTCTTCTTCTCTTTTCTATTTTCTTCTTGTTTTCATTTATTTATTTATTTTTTTATGCTTGGACACTTTAGCAGCTGTGTTGCCTGCCGCCTTGGTAGTCCACAAATGGCGGCGCTGCTGTCTCCATTGGCATCCGGTGTCGCTCCAAAAACGAATGAAAGTTTCTGTCGAATCGCCAATGCCGCTGCCACCACTGTCACCAACACCATCACCGTTATCGTCTTTGCTGACCTTCTTTTTAGTTGCAACTTGTGAAATTTTTTTTTTTTTTTTGTACTCGTACACACTCGCATATATACACATATGTATGTGTTGATTAACTTAAAAATTTTCGTCTGCATTCGAGTGCGTGCAATGCCAATGACACACCACGCGCCACACCACTTAGGCAGCAACTTAACTTGCCACAAAAAGGCAGCTGCGGTTTTTCTACATTTTTTTTTTATGTACTTGCTTTTCGTTGTTGTTTGCTTTACTGTTATTTATTAGAGTTCATAGCATCATCGATTATTTTGAGGTAATGCTACAACGCACAAAAACCACACAAATAACGCGCACGAAAAGTGAGATTTTTGGGTGCGACAAGTTGGCACTAATCAATTAGAGCCGCACATAATCGCACACACAAATTGGTGACAACTGCGCAAAAAAAGCAATAAATCATTATCGCTTTCATGTAAAAGTTCAAACCACAAAAAAATATGTCGCGACTATCACTTACATGTTATATAAGTATAATTATTAGGTGTTTAAATAAGTTTGGAGGGTTTTTAGTGACTTTGAAGCTTTATTCCGAGGCAGTGGTACAATGCATTTTATTCATAAAATTGTCCATAATTACTTACGAGTTTTTCTTGTTATGACAACTTTCGTAAATCCTGTAAACTTATTTGTACAATTAATACTTTATGTCATCTTTCCAGCGCTTCAGTCATACAAATACAAGTGTGTAAGTATAATTGTTTGATGTGAAACGTCTTTCGCTTCAGTAGAGTAAAATTTTGCATATCCTAGTATTATTATTAATATTGGGATGGTTCAATAATCTCTCATTTTTTTGGCGCATATTTTTTTTATAGGATTTTCACTACCGGTCGCATTGGAGCGTAGAACTCGCACAAACCAGAGCGAACAGCAGCGATTTTTAATTAAAGAGCATTATTTTTTATTGTTTTTATTAAAATATTAGCACCACCTCTCGTCATAATCTCTGAGTTTTGAATTTGTATGGCTTGTTTTTCATTTTCACTAAGCTTGCAAGTGTACCAAGGTGTAGGCCCTCATTTATTGTATTATACAACTAACAGATACCTGGCGCGTTGCTGCCTCTTGGCATGTTGTAGACCATGCCGAGATTCTCATTGTTCTTCGGTTTCAAGTGATTTATTTTTACTTTTTCGCTTTGCTTCGGATGTTTTTTTTCTTCCAGTTGATGCTTTTTTTGGTGGCATTACTTTGCAGTTTACTTTTTTTTCTTTGACTTTATTGAATTATTTAAAAAATTTACTAACATCTTCTTCGGTACGGGTTCAAATGATTAAACCGTTTTGTGACAGAGTTTCGAATTCGAATTTGTCATATTTTCTAAAGGTAAATTGCTGAAGCAATATTCACTTCATACAAATATTCCAATTTATTTATATTTTTTTTTCCCAACTTTCGCGGTATACTAAGACACGAAACTTTAGAGGATTACTCGACAGGCTATTCTATATAGTCAAACATACTTCCAATTTTATATATATATAGATATAACTATTCGAATATTTATAGTATGCAAATAATTTTCATTCAACACTTACAATTTGCAATTGACTCAATGACTATCACGTACATGTAACAATTTTTACTTTAAATATTTATAATTTGCAATTAGTTTATCATATTTTTTTACCTAATATTGCTCAGCTTGTCTTTCATCTCGAGCTGATTTTTGTTGAGGTTTTGCTTGGATTTATTAATTTTGTTAATTTCTCAGCTTGGTTATCATTTAGAATTGATTTTTGTTTTGGTTTTTTTTACTTATCAAGTTTGATTTATTAATTTTGTTAATTTTTGTTATTTCATTTGAGAGAGTATATTACAATGTAATTTAGGAACTAGTAATTAATGGTCGATTACACGTTAAACATGAGGAGTAATTTATTTAAATGTAATGTAATGTTTAATCAATAAATAATGGTCGAATTCACGTTAAACATGAGGTCCATATGAAGAAAATAGCAGAGGACTTGATTTCTCGTCATACTCTGTCTTAAAGTGAACCACTTTTTTATATTAATTATCTAGTTAATTAGAATTTTTGGGTAGTATTCGCACAACTACATAACGTCTTCCACTACAGTTTTAATATATCTTCTTTGCATAGCAAATATGTGAACAACCAACGACACGCATGATTTACTCTATATTTCACAAATTAATTTATAATAAATATAAAATTTGAAGTATGTCTGTCTATCTGTCTGTCCGCTATGGACTTTAGAACCGATGGACTGATTTTGATGAAAAACTTTACAATAGCCTGGCGAGTAGTCAGTCCTGTGAAGTTTGGCGGGCGAAAATAGGGGGCGGAAGAAATAAATCAATCAATGCTCTATTCGCTTAAAATTTAGAAGTTTTTTTTTTTTGGTGCGTTAGTACGTCGCGAAAGTTGGGGGGAAAAGAATTAGTTGGATTATTTTTATGTATATATATAAAAGTATGTCGAAATCAAAAGGCTGTCCAAGAAAAATGTCAATGACGTATATCACAATTGGCTTCACTGAACAGAATCAATGCATGCAGGAAAATACATAGCTGCTATCAAGGAAATTTTTTGCTGATACGCCATTGAAATACTTGACTATTGTACTCTTATTGAGTTTTTATTTTATTTGCTAATACCGAAAAGGACAGAATAACGTCTCTCGAATTTAACAAAACGTAAAACATAATAATACCACCATTTTCCAAAACTTAAATTTCACACTCTTTTTCTATTAGCAGCCAGCAGTTTTTTTAAGTAATTACAGGATTTCATAGTAATTGAAAACATATTTCATTTTTTTTTTAAATTTCATTTTATTATTTTTACTTTACACAGACTTTAGAAAATTAAGTTTCAAACTAAATTAATGAAAAAGTTTTCGTAGGTTAAAATGCAATTTTCGATAACAATAACAAGTTTTACAAAAATGACTACACTGTCTTATGGAACATTTTCAAATATGCGAAGAACCATACACTTCACGTCAATGGAATTGCGGATAACCAGCTGCTAAATCCTTTAAAATACCCATGTGCACCTTTGTATCTTCGTGTTCAAAGTAGTCGAGTTAAAACTTTTAAGCGCAAAAGTTTTGCAGGCATAAAAATAAGCATACAAAAGCGCCGATGTAGCCGACCTCATGTAATTTTTGATTGCCATTATTATTAGCATTATTACGAATGCAGAGTAAGGAGTCAAGTTGTTGTATTTTAGGGCATGTGTATGCTCTACTAAATTAACAGAATATGCAAATTCAAGCGATTTTACTTGGTGACCTTGCAAGGCTGTTGATATTACGCCTTCTTTGTATAAGTTTCATTACGCAGCTTGTGGAGGAATCATAATCTGGCAGCATTTACTCTTCTGAACTTTTTATTAAGCGCCGTCTGGAAATGGGCAACACTTTCTATAATTTCTGGAGGTAATTTTTGTAATATACAAATTTTTTCAAATTCTCTTTTTAATGTTAAATTGTTCATATAACTTTTCAGTTTGTTTCATACTTTAATGTGTATTATTTATGCTTGTTTGCTGATGTACTAATGTTATCTATAATTACGTACTTGTCTGTTGCTGCTATTATGTTAATGAAGCTTTGTTTTGCACTCCTAACCAATGCGTAATTATTCTTTGAAAAATGTTCCAACTTCTACAATTATGACTGCGAATTAATAAGTCAACGACTTTGTTAAAACGAAAGATACGTTCATAAAATAAGCCTTTGCATTTCTGCAAACTCGCGCATTTCTGTCATGGAAGATACATTTTTTTCTGCTCAGACAAAGTGCGATCCTTTTTCAGTTTAAGTTTTAATTCTAATCTAATTGTAGGATTTTCTAATTTCATTTCTATCCAAAACTCTAAAAGCAGCAGCTTGTCATCAGAACGTTGTCAGTTGACAGTCTTCGATACCGACACATTCGCTTGGATTGCTTTTGGGTGTATTGCCATAGTTATATTCTGTAAATGATTATGAAGTGGTGCAGTTATATGTAAGCGAGCGGGACACACGACTTAAGATAGCTTTCTCATTCCCAGTCGAATTTTATTTATTTTTATGTTGAAGGTGAAATCTTTATTAAGCGCTTTCTGTGATTTGTATCGGCGCAAAAAGTTCTGGTATTGCATCATTGACATGTTTTTTTTTTTTTTTTCAAAATTGAAGTGTACCATTTATTGTTGTTGTTAGTAGAAACATACGAATTTCAAAATAAAAGTATGCGCATAAAGAGAAATAAATATGCTTAATTTTTCAGTGCATACTTTTGAGCGCTAATAAAAAGGTTGTAAAAAAACAATATTTTTGATAGAGCCAAGACCTCCTAGCTGGTGCTCTCTGTAAATTACTATTATCTCAATTAATGTATTATAATTAATTTTAATAATATTTGCAGAGTGAAGCGAATCGGAAATCGAATTATAATTATATGATAATTATAAGTATTGATGTACAGATATTTTTTACCCAGCCAATTTTATCGGGTTTAAAAAGCACATGTGCAATAAAAGTTTATATGACTTGATCAGTCATCCGTGATGCCTACTGGGACATTTAATGTTGTAGCATTTTCAGGCATTACCTTTCCCTAATGTTGTACAGGTTGATTGCTAGGTGGTTGAGTTGGTCCTCCAATCTAATGATATGTCTGTTGCTGTGCTCGAAGATTCCTTCTTTGATTGTAGGGGGCTGCTCCAGATACCACGCCATACTTACGATTCTTCGCATTTGCTTGGACTGAAACCTCTGATGAATTTCCAGATTTGAAGTGGATGCAGTGACCCCAACTTGTATACCGTAAGTCCATAGCGGTTTCAGTATGGCTTTACGAAATTCTTCAGAATATGAAATCCTCTTTTTTAATGGTACTTTATCAGCCGCTGCGTTCGGTAAGCCGGAGTGAAATAAAATTGGCATGTCATCCGTGTAGGTAGCGATAATCTTTTGGTCGTTGCACATCGTCGCAGTGTTGGAGATGTGTAAAGATATCAATTAAGGAGTTTACAATATTCTTACAAGATTTTGTTGAGGGAGCTAGTCTCGTACGATTAGTAACGTTGTAGTAACATTGTATTACACATCTTTATTTCTAAAGAATTATTGTTTTTTCAGCTTATGTAGAGTACAAAAAATGCTATTCGTAGTTAAATAGCAAAGGCACACACGTAAAACCTGATATTTTCAAATTAGTATTATTTCTTTGTTTCAAGTTTTTACTTTTATCGGTTTATGTTTTTAAATCTTATTATTTTGTATTATTATTTTAAAACTATTATAATTATATTTCTATTATTATTATTACTTTCTATTATTGATCGATGAAAATGGCGAAAGCACTCGAAGGTGTAAATAATGTCGACACACCACCTTACTCTGCTACGCAAGATTTAATATGAACAACCCAGTCATCTCGTGTCCGCTGTGCTCGAGACTTTTGATAAAAAATATTACAGATAGTCCGCAAGATGACCAAGGCTTTGGCTGACTAAAACCGCTTCGCTGTGACTGATTTAGAAGCCGATCTGAACATGACAATAGAATCATCACAGAAGAAGCTCTTGCATTGCATGGCGCCCCCTGATATAATAATTTTTTTTTGACGAATTTTTACGGATAATAACCAACAGAACTCAAACTTAGTTAAACGGATAAATAATCAATTACCTCATACCTAGACAAACCGATAAATTCATATAATTTTTTTCATTTAAGCGTAAGTACAACTAATTTGGCATGTAATGGGAGCTAATTTCCAATATTCCACGTCAATATACCAAGGCAACTGGTTTCAGATTCGTTTTTAGCCTAAATATTTCATACATGTGTTGAGGCGCTGAGAAAATTCGTTGATGACTGCATAATGCGACCAAGCACAAGTTTATGTAATGTATATTTTCTTTTGATTACTTTCGTTTCTTTTTTGCGGAGAAACATTTGCAGAAAATGTAGGCGAAAAGCCGCTAAGCCGGTCGTTTGTGCACTGACCGTGACCATGCTGTGTGGCCGCCTGTAACAGTGGTGGGCATAGGGCGATTTCGGAGAACGCGGGCGCTGAGATTGACAAACATTTTAACGAAAAAAACGCGCAACTTCGCACATTACAACTTCCGACACGAATGGGAATCGCGTGGTTTACTTTTTTGCCGAAATTGCGCAGGTCGTGGCCGCAACCTACGCACTTGGCTGATTTTGACCAAAAAGCAAATTTTATTTTTTCCCTTGCATTGTGACATAATAATATTAATGCCAAAATGCGGACTATAAAAGACTTGTGGAATTTTGGCAACTGTTTCAGTACAATTTGTATATTTTTGGCAACAACAAGGCGAAAATTCGAGCGGAGCATGGCACTGGGCGTTTGGTTCACATTGCTAATTATTAAATATTATATAACAACTGCAGCATGCAGTGATCTTCGGCAAGACGGCTTGCAGGAATTGAGAAGCTTCAAGTACTGTCTGCGTCAAGCGCCGCAGCCAAGTCTGGGAGAATGTGTCGGCCGTTCGGCGTTGAATTTTTTGCAACGTTTCGATGAGCAGGAGAATTTCACTGTCACGGAGGACTTCGTAGCAACAAAGGATGAAAAAATGTCCGGACGTTCATTGGCCAATGTGCTTGACACCGATCCAGTTGATTTTCGCGGCATTTTGGAAAATGCTGGCGCCGTTTTCAGTCAACGTAGCTTGGAGTGGCATATGGACAACATTTATCCAGGACTCATGTTCAAGATTGGACCAACTGCGGATGCAAACAGTTTGGCGGAATTTGTATTGGATAGTTCGGTGGCCAATCGTCAGTTTGGCTTTGAAGAGCCATCTACAGGTGAGTAGCGACATGTCAAGCATAAATGTGCTGCAGCATGCTTTTAGGCATACTACTAAAGTGATATTAACACACGAACCGGCACACCAAACTTTCACTTGAACAGCACGTGTCTTGGCCCAACAATATCTGATACCATTTCTGCTGGGCTTGAAATTCAATCTGGTGGCACTGGTGCCACTACTCTTCGCTGGCATTTGTTTGCTGCTGAAAAAGTCACTCTTCTTCGCTAAGCTGGCGATTTACGTGAGCAGCTTTTTAGGCATAGGTGGTGCCTTAGGTGCGCTTGGCACTTTCGGCGGCAGCCAAGGAAGTTACAACAGTGGCGCGGCCGGTGGCGCCTTTAATGCATTTAATACTTTCGCACACGGTTTCGGTGGCTTTAGTGGCGCAGCATTGCCAGGAGTTCGACCGCAAGTGGGCCAGTTTCCAGGCAAAACAACAGTCTATACTAACTATGATGAACTACATCACAACGATGAACCACAGCAGCCCTACAAACGTGAAGATCGTAAAACAAATTATGAATACGCAATGCCACGTGCAACAATGACAACACCGGCATCGGCACCGAACTCAATGCCAACTGCAGATCACTTTTATGATTTTGAGAAGACTAGTTTGATAGAGGAGCGCAGCAATGATGCCAAGCAACATTTAGCGCCGAGTGCCTTTGAAGAACAAACTAGGGTAAAACAAAAATTTAGAGCTGGCAAAAGTTTGAATGGTTGGCAAGTGGTCGATGTAAGAATATGAGTTGTAAAAAGTAAATAAATAAGTTTATTTAAAAATTGTTTTTGAACGGAGTTCATAGCCGACGACGGAAGTACTACGCGCTGTGCCAGGCGAATCACAAAGTGTATCAAAGAGTATTTTGTAGCAGAAGAAAACAAAATTTTCAAGGTTCAGTAATTTAGGTGACACAAGATAAAAATTAAATCAGAAATCACGAAACAGTGAGAAGGAGAGAGCGAGAGAGAGAGAGAGAGAGACAGGCGTAGCTAGACTAATGAAAGAAAAGTCTGCTCAAATTTAAAGTTTGATTAGATTCCCATCAAGACGCAGTTGACGGTTGTGCTTTGACAAGCATGTTAATTACGAGAGAGCCAAGCCAGTCCAAAAGCGAACTGGCAAAATGTCGTATTCTTCTTCTTGTCTAGAGCGCAGAAGAGTGTCTTTAATTAAGCCAGCCACTCGCCCGGCACGCCTCGAAATGCGAGTTGAGCCACAGAGACCCAGAAGTCAAACGGCATATAAATAATGCAAAACAGCGTAAAGCGTTTCATTTAAGCTTTGCTACGTGTGTGTCGTCGTGAAATGTATAAAGCGAAAATGTCAACTGCGTCGGGCCTGAGACGATGTGGAAATGTGTTAGTTTTGATCCTGCAGTGTTTAGTGTTGCCAACGCATGCCGCGCCACAGCAAAACAAATTTGCGTTAAATGCGCGCGGTGTGGGACGCAATTTGGCGCAGTGTCTTGGCGTGGCTACCGTCAACGAGACGATGTGGCATTGCGTGAGCGTGCAATGCGAGCGTGCACTCGATTTGGCCATAAAGGACAATACAACATGGCATATGGGTGACTGGCTTAGTTTGGAAAAGGAACAATTACGAACGCCACAATTGCAGCAACGCTCACTTGGTGATAGCATTGCGGCAAAATTGCTGCATTTAGCGCAGACACGTGCACTGCGTATGCGGCTACCGGCGGCGACCATATCGAATGCTATTGATGAATTCAGCGATTTTGGTTTTGAACAAGGTATGCTCGGGGCAAGCGTAAAGAGTGTGCCTCATAGAGCGGGCATTTGTCGTTTTCTTAGTACAACAAGTACAGTCGAACTTGGCTATAGTGAATTCGCATGGCTCCAGAAAATATATAGTTCTTATATAGGAATTTCATTATATTATTTTCCACTTTATTCGAAACTAGCAGGCGAGCCAGCGTATCTCGGTTTGTGTGTAGAATGAAGATGTGAACGGCAAGTGAAAACGTCTTTAGTCGCGTTAAGAGCGATTTTTGGTAGGGCACAATCTTATGAGTTCGCGTCAAGCTATTGTTATATTGTATTGTATTTATATATATTGTTATATGTATATATAAATGAACATACATACTTTACAATTCATTTTCTTCTTATCCTCTCGCCAATTCTTATTTGTTTTCCTCAGTCTCATTGATGCTACGATCATATTTTTGCCTTGCTGCGCGCATGCGCCGATCAATACTTTGATATCAATGGCTCACTGGCACTTTTCATTCCACACCAAATTCGGAACACACTAAATGATTTTATCGATTTTAATCAAATTTATTTTTTTCTATTTTTTTTTTTGCAGGCCGAAATAAACTAAGCGCGAGGAACTCGGAATAGCTGCATTCCTCAATCTTAGACGAAAAAAAAAATTATTTTTTTGTTGGCTAGGAATCTGTATAGTACGAGCAACTCAATTCTCAGTGGCAACTTTGTTTTCGTTTGTTTACAGTTTATGGAGCACCTGAGGTAGCTTTGTTGGTCTTATTAATAAGCGTATTTAACGTATTAAAATAAAGTGTATAGACTAATAACCTTCTCCATGATAACATCCATATATGTACCAAAAGTTAGGCGAATTGATCCAACCGTTCTCAAGATTAGCGCTTACCAACACATTAAGTCATTCATTTTTATTTATATAAATAATCACCCATTTTACTATTCCATTTTTCTTCAACAACAAAAGCTTCTAATATATTTAAAGATTCAAACGTATTAGTCGGTACGTTGCTTCTTATCTCCCTAAAGGTTCGAACTAAGTCAGTTGATGTAGAAATTCGTCACAGTGTAGGTAACAACTTTTCATCGACATTAAAGATGTGCCTTTGATTATATTTTTATAACAATCTCGGCAAAACGTTCATTACTTATTATTAGCAATATATATTTTTCTTATTTCTTCTTCAATTTCATTAACTGCCAATAACTTTTTTTAATAGAGAGGCAACTTCGCTGCGACTTGTCACTTTGTTAAGTGAACACAGGCAACTGTTGACAAAACTGTAATGGGACCACTTTTTTGCTGTTGTTATTATCCAATTCGGGGGATCCACCAATTATGTTTAACTTTTTTAGTGCCACACGGTTTTTTTAATATGGGTAATAGAAAGTTTTTTAAAAAATTCGGTATATGGAGAAAAAAACGCTTGAGAGTGCAAATTGCGGTTACAAAATTGGTTGATTGTAGAAAAAAATTCATGTATTAAAAATTCGTTATAAGGAGATCAAAACACAGTAAATTAAAGCTGCGTACACGAAATCAATTCATAATAGAAAGAGCTTCTTTGTATAGAAGGTTCACTATAGAGATGTTCGACTGTAGTTGTAGGTATGAGAACAGAAATAAAGATAAAGGAATAAACCATTTAAGAAGGAAGTTAAAAATATAAGAACTCTCTTTTACATTCAGGCCGCAAAAAGAAGGACAAAGACAAGCAAACGGCTATGATGGGCGGCTTGGTACTGATCGCCACACTCGCACAAATGTTCCTCGGCAAAGTGATACTCATCGCTGGTTCAGCTTTTGTTATGGCCAAGATAGCATTAGCCGTTTCACTGTTGGTGAGTTAGTGATGCAATGCAATAAAGAATCCTAGTCGAGTTACGATAATGCTGACTCTGCTAATTTATGTTTTCAGAGCAGCCTCAAGAAGGGCGCAATTGGTAGCAGTGGTAACGCTGAACACAGCACCGTAATACTCGGCGGTCATAGTCACGAAAGCGGCTGGCATCGCAGTATGCCGCCGCACTACTATGCGCCAATCGAACACGCCGAATACACAGAAGCCGAGCCAACAACGAACGAGTTTGTTGCGCACCACAGCGCGCCAGCAAGTCACGCACAGCACTCGAATAAGTACTATGAAAGTGCACCATATCGGCGCAGACAGGGCAATGGTTTTCTCTAGTAATTGTTCTTGTGTTTGGATGTTGTTTTTTTGTCCCTTCATTTTGTTCTTTCATTAAATACTCGTAACTGATTACAGTAGTATTGTAGTTGTAATTGTATAACGCTTAACTAACCTATGAATCTACGAAACTAAGCACATTTTAGCAATGAATTTAAGTGCGTACATCTACATGCACAAGACACTATTCAACTAAACCGAAACAGATCTTTGGTTGGCATTCGCTCACACGCTTTCACCGGCTGTCATCATCGTCATGCGCGTCATGGCTTCGCGGGCACCCAAGCGTGGTAAGCCTTATCCTGCATCATCATCTCATCATCGATGCTGCGATGGTACGAACCGACATCATGTCCGCCGCTCTCGTAATCACCCTGATGACTCGACGAGTAGCTGTGACTCTGTTGCACCTGTGGATGTTTGACAATTTCGTAGGTGGTCTTTTCGCCGCCGTCGCCAGACACGAGTTTCTTCAGACCGATGATGGCGCTTATTATGAGTGCAATTTTACCCACAATCAACGCCTTGCCCGCAACAATGGCAATCGAGTGGTAGGCCATCTTCAATATAGCCGCTTTCAGTAGCACCGCTGCTACGAATGGGCCCAGATACTTTTTATCGTCGCCCTTCTTTTTACGTCCTTCGACGTCGTTTTGTAAGTCCAGTGGCTGCGTGAAGTAGGACATCACGCTGCGCAGTAAATCCTGACTATTTCGTTCGCCAAACATCAGCAAACGCGGCAGATTCACCTGCAGCTGGCGACTTTGTACAAAATTCGCAAAACGTTCCAGTAAAAGTGCATCCAAACTTTTCATAGATAAATGCTCGATATCACGATTGCTTAAATTTATGTCCGCTGCACTGGCACGTCCTGTACGTGTTTCATTCTTGCTATTGCTGCTGTCGTCGTCGTTGGCATTGCTGCTTGCATCCGTGCGTTTCACCAATGTTACGCCATCGATGATGTTGATGTTGGGTACCTTGAGTGCGCGTCCCAGCAGTCGTGCGCCCTGAACTTTGAAGCACCAAAAGATATCTTCGCTTTCGGCACACTGCATGTACATGTGACGCAGCGTACGTGTGAGACCATTGTCCAGGTATGTGCTACGCCCATTGACACTGTCCGTTGTCGTTGGTTCTTGTGTTATTTGTGGTTGTGCTGCCACGCTGGCCGTGCTGTGCTCGCAGAGCGCAACCAGAATCAGCGCAGCCAGCAGCCAAAAACGTGTATCCATTGCTGTGTGTGTCTTGTACATGCCTTGCGTAATGCGCTATATCCTTCTTATATGTCGTTCACGCGAGTTACACTTAACAGAACTTCAATTCTTAACACCAACTTTGTCTGCAAGTGTAGTACAACTGATCTGCTGCACTGGTTTGTCGATCAAATTTATACACTTCACGCTGTTCGGTGGCACAATTAGCTCAGCCACGGACCCAGTTTGGTGGTTTGTCGATTGAAATTTTGTTTGTTGTTGCCGAGACGCGTCGACAGTGTGGCTATTCAGAGCGTAATATGCATGATGCACTTGCCACAAATTGCAATGCGGTGCGATTCTCCGCAACGCAGCCTCATCCAGCGCATACGTTTTTTGCAAGCTTCGTTGCGGATTTGGTACAAAATTGTTGATGCTTCTCTTACTTGTGCCGCAGGTGCCACGAACGCTAGAAGCCACAAAAACGATTTTCCCGCAATTAGAAACATTTTACAATTATTTTCATTTTCTTGGCAGCATAAGTTTTGCGCTTTCGGACACCCACTTTCTTTTGCGGATACTGCATGGGGTTTCTTTCTTGTGTCGGTGGCAATATAAATCTTTGCCACTTCACATTGGTTTTTGTTGACGTTTAGCTTTCGTTTGATATGCTCTCTTCAACATTTCAATTTCTTTCTGCATTTCGCTACACTTGGCGAAATTGGAAATGGAAATGGAAAGAAAAAAACTGACGCTTCATACAATGCAATGTTCGTGGCATACCTTCAGGCTGTTTCCATAATATTTTTACTGTTATTTCAAAATCAATGGTGCACTGCACGACCTTTTAGGCAATTCAATTAAACTTTTTGAAAAGGGTTCGACTTTCACCTGAAAAAAATTAGAAATTTAAATTTAAATAGTAAAGTGTTCATGTACTGAGAAAAATATAACTATAATAATAATAATAAAAAAGAATTTATTGAGAATGAAATCAAATGCAAAATGCCAGTGGGTATGGAGACTCTGGATGTGCAGGCTGCGTTCGATACTGTGTGGTATAAAGAGCTAATACATAAACTCATCATCATTGGTACTCCAAAGTACCTTACTAAAATCATTTTTAGTGTTTTTAGGAACTACTCTTTATCATATCTATACTTATATATCTTTACTGAGGACACTGCCATTTATTGCTCCGCAGATAGATTTAGCGAGATTCAGATTACGAGCGAGATCAGATTAAATCATGTTGAACACCCAGAAATCAAACGCTATCTACTTCTTCTTGCTTCTTGCTCGTACAAATCTACTAATAAATTTTGAACCCATTATGTTGAATGTCAGCATCAAATATCGCGGACTTTACTTAGATAAAAAAAAACTAACCTTCAGCTTACACGTTAGCAAAACATTAGACAAAACAAACAAATTAATCAGAACATTATATACCCTCATAAATAGAAAGCCAAAACTAACATTAAGAAAAAAATAAAAATTTTTTAAACCATTGCCGTTCTTTTGATGCTATTTGGCTCAGAGGGTTGGAGTGACTGTGCAGCGAGTCACCGTATAAAACTGCAGAGCGCGCAAAACAAGATACTCAGAATGATGCTAAATTTACCCTGTTAGCATTTTTTTTTTCTCCACTTAACCTTCCAAAAATTTGGAATGCATCCCTAAAACGTTAACCTTGTAAATTACATATTTTAATAGTGAAGCTAGACTGAGCTATACTCTATACAAATGTAAAATTAATTTATTACCAAATCTGATCTTAAAATAAATAAATAAATAAGTAGGTAATATAATAATAATAATAATATTAATATTAATAACAATAATAATAATAATAATAATAATAATAATAATAATAATAATAATAATAATAATAATAATAATAATAATAATAATAATAATAATAATAATAATAATAATAATAATAATAATAATAATAATAATAATAATAATAATAATAATAATAATAATAATAATAATAATAATAATAATAATAATAATAATAATAATAATAATAATAATAATAATAATAATAATAATAATCATAATAATAATAATAATAATAATAATAATAATAATAATAATAATAGTAATAATAATAATAATAATAATAATAATAATAATAATAATAATAATAATAATAATAATAATAATAATAATAAAGCAACAAAGCAGATTTTCACAGTGCACATTGCATTACCAAACCACCGCAATTTCTTGTGTTTTTTTCTTTTCTTTTAATATAATACAACAATTTATTGTTAATGACTTTATACATGGATATCGGCGAGATTTATAAAGTTATAAGCTTGTCTGCATTGAGCACGCTATGCAGGCACATTTACAGTCAGTAATCTAAGCATTTCAACTGCGCGCAACTGAACAAAGCAAGGTGCATTTTTTAAGATACCAAAAAAGTTTTAATCAATTTTCATGGGTTTCTTTGTTACAGTAACACTAGCACATGCAGTACCTGTTCTACTTAAAGATTGTAGGCACGTGAAGAATGTACGGCGTCGACCAAGCAGCAATTGCAATGGCAACTTGCAAGTTGCGTGCCTTGCGAGTTTTTAAGGTTTGCAGCTAAACACGCGCATTATGAATGAAATTATGTTTCGACACGACACGACACAACACAACACACAAAACTTTCACATGGGTTGGGCTTTTCTTCATATGACAGGCGTACAAGTGATTTTTCTTCTTTCGTTGTATTTGTGCTCGCGAATTTTTCTTTTCTTAATTTTCGCCAAGTCGAGGTAGCTGCAGCCGCTTCTGCAGTAACAGAAGTGATGCCAATAACAGCTACGTCAACATTGAAAACAAATAAAAATTAATTTTTATATCAAAGCAGAGCAGTTGTTGTCAGTCAGTCAGTCAATTGAAGCAAACAATCAGGAGGTGTTGCTTTAACCGCTGCAATTACAATGAAAATTACATGTCTTCAACAGAAGATCTCAGCGACGAATAGCCAGATGCAACGTCATCATTTATCGCGCAATGTCATCTGCATGCGGCAGCACGTTTTTCCTGCAGTCGTTGTTTCTACTCCATGCCCATTTCTCTATCTACGCTCTTACAACTTTTACCAAATGCGGGAGTGTTGCAAACAGCATTTGTTGCACATGCCAAGCAACGATTTATTTCACCTTTGTTTACGAGTACAACCATCGTTGCGGCTTCAATAAGAATCCATTACTTTGTAACGACAAACATTCAAACAGCATCAAACAGCAAAGCCAACAATAGCATCAAGCGCCGTTCAAAGACAGACAGTTTGAAAAAAACTAAATTCAAATATTTACGGGTAGAGCGCAAATTTTTCACTTTCACTGCGCTACGCTGCCAATGACAATGAGAACGCCACCGAAGCGCACAGTCGCCCCTTGAACCGTCAGCGCTGGTGGTTGGCTACAGGTTGGCGTCAATCTTCAATTGTCAATCTTCAATCAAATTGCACCGCACAGAGGCCAATTACATTAATGTTTTGACCCAGCATCATCGACATCAGACGTTGTATTTATCCCAAAAAACAAACTTCAAGGCAGTTTGCAACAACTTCAACTGAAATTCGCTCACCAGAGATTTCTATATTTATTCGACTCCCTGCCCCTTAGTCGCTTTGCTTGTCAGTGATTTAGTCCAGCGACAACGTGTACGCAGCGGTTTGCTTGCTTTATGTTGTCGCTGTTGTTTTCGTTATGGGGGCTGCTTTGATGAATTTATTATGAACGTAGTTTGGCTAGAGAGCTTTTCTCCACCCCCGTTTCGCTTTCGGCTTAGCTTTGTTTGAATTCGTCTATATTTCGTCGTCTTTATCGTCTTATTTTGCCACGTTTCCATTGTTCCGCATTTCCACTTATTTGTTTGCGTTGGCTTTCCTTAATAGCCCCCCACTTGGTTTGTGGTCACGAACACATTTCTTATACACTTTATGCAGCGAAGACTCTTCTAATTTTGTTATAAAGTTTAACATAGTAAGGGGGCAAAGGGCACGATACTGCTTTTACCTTTGTCTGCAAACAACGTTTCGATAACTAAGAAATGACACACCTTATTTCACTATCATAAACTTTAACCGTCAAGTTTTAAAGTGCTTTACTGTATATTTTCTATATAAGTGTCGAGCGATCGAGTGAGTACATCTTTTTTCAACACAGTTTCAAGTGCACAAATTTCTTACTTTTTGAGGTATTGAGTTGAAGTCTGAACGGACCTTATAAGAGAACCATAAACAAAAAGCGCCAACATTTCAACGCGCTTTCATCAAACAAAACTTGAGCTCTATGCCTTGATTTGTGGAATTAATTTTAGCGAAAAAGGTTTAATTTTATAATTTTCAATTACAAGGAGAAAGTTAAAGTAGTCTACTGGAAGTGTGCTACTCGTGCAGTTCCAGAAGTCGAGGTTCAATCCACACAGTGGGCGGAAGAAAAATCACGTTGTTCTGAGTTGCACCCAATTGAAAAAACACTTTTGCAGTTTACCAATTATTTATTCATTTACTTAAAACTAACTTACAATTCGGCTAGATCTAAGTTCTATTCAGATGCTGACTACACACAATTTGATGCACTCCACTGTTGAATTCTAACGATAAAATGCACTTGTTAGAGATATTAGCTCCAGGTTATAAACGCTAATGCTCCTTAGTTACAGAGCCAACGTTGGCTAATGATACACTCCACTTAAAGGAGGTTCAGTTCAAAAATTAACTTCAGTTACTGCACTTTACAAACCTCAATCGCTGGTCCCAGCTCACCCAAATATTTTTTCTCTTTGACTCAAATAGTCATTCCGGCACAACAGTCTAAAGACACAGTTCGCGACTAAGTAAAGGCCCGCCTTCAAGTAACGGCGTCACCAGTTGCTAACATAAATATAATATTATTTATGATACTAACAATTGTTTTACCTTCAAACGTTGAGTCAGTTGTTAATATTAATAGGAAACAAATTTGGGTTATCTGTGCGGGAGTGCGAAATAACAGAACAACTGATTTCAATATGGTAGACAAACTGAGGATGTAAGTTAGAACTTTGAACACAAAATAGAACAGTTTTCTATAATAATGTGTATATGCAACAATGAGCTTTTTATATATAAGTAAATCTTAGTAATCGACATAAATGCACGGCCAGCATCCAGGTACAAATAAAAATAAAATAAAAACCCAGAAGAGTTCGAACCGAACCCAACGTAAAAATTTTAGCTGGCTAGCTCTGATAAATCCGGAGCTTACGCATTGCTAACAAACGCACAGAGTCTAAAGCCACAATTCTTATATTATTATTATTATTTTCCAATTTAGAAACCTTTGCGAATCTTAAGAGCTTCTTAGAATATATATTTTTTTTTACGATGGCCAGACAAAAATTGCACAAAGCCAAGTACAATGATGATACAAATAAATGTCTACAATTTGAGACGAATGCACTGAAAAAAGCCGCCAAACAGAACATCGACATAGACATTTTCGTAAGTCAAAACTAATTGTTGAATACGTCAAGTAGACAGTAAATATATTAACCGCCAGGAATTGGAATTTGGAAAAATGTATGCAAAAAAAAAGAAAGAAAAAAAATCCAAAACAGCCAATGCCGGCAGACAAGAAACGCGGTTAATGGCGAGGAAACTTGGCATGTGCCCAGTAAGAAGCTTTAAAAACAAAAGTTTTACCTTTTTTGTCTACTGTTGTGTGCAACAAAAGATAAGCAAAGCAAAGCATAATAGTAACAAACAATGCGACTGACAATGAGTGACTCGTTAGTACCAATAAAAATCAATAGAAAAAGTCGATTTTTTTCAGTCTTTACCTTTTGTCATTTTTATGTCCTTGTCATCATCCTTAAGTCGATGTGCAAAAAGGTTGTTCGCCCTGTCAAGTAAGTTCGACAGACGTTTTCATTTGTTTTTACTATTACTTGGCAAATATTGTTAAACTTTGAGCAATAACAATAAATTGCATGCTTTTAAGAAAGTTTCACCAAAGCAGCCAGAAATGGCAAATTGTTGCATTACAAAAACCATAATTAAAATGCCGCAAAAGATAGCAATGTGCGCTCGCTCGCTCTCATAAAAATTCAACAGTAAACGTCCATCAAGCCACACAAGCTGCCACTTGGATTCGAAGAAGTTCAACTCTAACTAATTGCAACAACAACTCCCGCCACATTGTGCACAGCAGCTACATATTCATCTGCATCACAATTAAGATTGGTCATCATTGACAAACGTCATGATCATGCAATAGCAAATCGCCTGCTCATCAATCAGTGTCAACGACGAATTTGGCTGAGCTCATCGCTCAACTAAACATGCATGAAAATACGCGTGTACTCACTTTCGGCAGACGAAATGCTGATAACGTTGAAAGGAATCTACTTTGAAAAGCCGAAAAAAATAAATGAATACTAAAACTTACAACAACAAACAACACACTCTAGTGGTACTCTGCAAAGATGCATCCTTAGTTGTTGTTATTAAGTGAATATTGCTACATTGTCTTTTAGAGATTTTTATTTTCATGTGAGTGCCTAGCGGCATGTGTCACGCTGTCATGACACTGCAACGTCAACAAACAATTTTCTTCTTTGCTCTGTCATTGTTGACGTTGTTGTCGAACTCGCAGTTGCAGGGCAAAGATTCATACACATAGATACGGCTCGGTTGAATGTCGCTTTCTTTTATGTATTTTTTTTTATATTTTTTTTTATTTTGCATTTTTTTCACATTGTCTGGCTTTTGTATAACAATAAGTAAGTCTCAGTGAGAGCAATTTTAAACAATGTACGAGTACACTGAGCAGCTAAGCATAGAAACAGCTTTTCTTCTTGTGCATCAAGCTATTAGCTCAAATGTAGCATAGAAAATACAAATAATTACTGAAAGAACAAAGCATATGGTTTGGATACTTAGAGAGTTGTAGTCGGGCCTTAGCTAATTAAGCGTATGATGCTACTTAGTGAACATTCTGCTCCCTAATGTTGCAATATATATATATATATATATGTATATATATTATAGTAAGCTGCGCAAAATTATCCAGACTTACATTAAACCAATTGCACATAAAGAATTCCAACTAATGCCAACATAAAGCAAGTAACATTTGAAATGAGTATGTAAAAGACAAAAAGTTTACTGATGTCAAGCACCCGGTCAACACACGTAAGAAAACCATAAAAAGCTAAAGACTGCAACACACCCACAACCAAAACCAAAAGTCAATGTACTCTCAAGCAGGCCTTAAGCTGAGCTAAGGAAGTTTAAGCCGCCACTGAGCTCATCGTCTGACCGTCTGGAAGATGGCAGCATCGCCTACCACTGGCTGCTGACGTGCATGATAAATGGAAAAACAGTAAACGTGACATGGCGTACCAACGTAGAAAAGTGAAAGCAGCTGGCAACCCGAAAATAACTCAGTGAAAACTTGTGCAAAGAACATGGATAACGCTGCTGTTGCATATTGAACCTTTTCAAAGGAAAATGCTTTCGTAGTTACAAAAGTTGAAAGGCAAAGTGAAAAATAAGAAAATAAAAAATTAAAAGCAACGAAGACAACAAAAATTTGTAGCAAAAGTTCACTGAACAGTTTGGCATTGAGTGCGATATGCAGCGCTATGCAGCGACTCCAGCAACTGAAGGCATCTCTTCGCAATTTTCCATTTCAGCAATGGCAGCGGCAAACTTTTGCTGTAAACAAGCTTAACTGCTAGTCTTGTGGGTGAGGAGCGGTTGTTGGCATACAGAAGCAATACCAGAGAATGAAGTTTGACATTGTGCGGCAAAATGCACTTTGCTGCTGCACAAAGAGCGTTGGAAGCTACAAAAAAAAAAAAAAAAACCGCTCAACTCAAATTGACAGTTTCGCAGCGGCCATGGATGACGTTGTTGACTGCATTAAGAATACGTTACAAAGTTTCTTGTTTGCACACAGTGAGCTGGAAACAAAAAAAAATATTTTCCAAAAACTGTAACGATTTTGGCGTAGCTGCTTCGTTGCGCTTTGTTTGCATGAAAAGCAATACTAGAAGTCGAGCAACACTTTGGCCAATGTAGCGTGCAGTTAGCGCACAAAGCGTTTGTCAATAAGTAGCACTGCTTTGAGCCAACATAGACACTCACTTTGATTGGCTATCAAGGGAAATGCTTAGTTGTTTGAAGGACTTTCGCTAGCTATATATTTGAGGAACTGATTTAAAGAAAGTACCGCCATATATGGAAATGTCACATACTGTGAAATTAAATATTTGTTTTTATTGTTCCAGCATAATAAATCTATTAAGCCAAGATAAACACAGTGTGGACGTATTAAAACAGAGACACATGTTTATCTCGGCTGCGGCGCATTTTTGAAATGTTTCAAGCTCGAAGTGCGTTAGGCATTTATTCTATAAGATTTAGTAGGGCAGCCTATAATGCTTGATATGCCTGGTTTATGTCGTTGATCCTATAATGAGCACCAATATAATTTTAGCTAGATGCATCAAAAATAAAAGGGCGTTAAGATAGAGCGTTCATTTAGCGGCTTTACAAACCACTTAAAGATATATTTTAGGGCTTTACAATTTTAGCGTATTGTCTATTAATCTTTATAAGGTGTGTCCAAATGTCAGCTGGAAACATTAGCGACAAAACAAATTCCATATAAGACTTAGAGTTGTTTCATGGTTTAATGGCGCTATACATCGAGCTAAACAAAATTTATTTAGGGCTTTGTGACATATATAAGTGGCCACACTTTTCACCCAATCACTATGTTACAAACGTCATGACAAATTCGTGATACTAACCACTGTATGAAGCGCATAAAAAAAGTCAACGAAATTATTGTCTTATTCTAACAGCACAACTCTTGCAACTCACTTTCAGTTTGCTTTTATTCACTTAATTAACTTAAAGACACACGACTATAAAACAAAAAAAAAGTGGTCAACACAAATGTCTTTATGTGTGCGGTGCGGGCATTGTTAAGTGCGCCTGTACTGCAAGGCCCGTTTTATCATACGCGACACTTAAGCATACATAATTACGGCCCATGCGAAACGGTTATATACGCGTACACGCATGGGGGCGCAGTGCTGGGGCTCTGAGTGTGAGCACTGAGCTGCACAGGTGGAGTTCAGAGTGTGAAGTTGCTGTGACGGCGGCTGTTGAAGCTGCGCGCGATGCTGCGGGCTGTCCGGTAAATAATAAATAAATAAATAAATAACTAAACAAAAAATTATTTTCGACTCTGGTCAACTCGGAAAGTTGCGTGTTCAAGCATGATTTTCCTTTTGTTTAATTTTGTTGAGTTTATTGCTATTTTCATGCATTTTTTTTTTTTTTCAAAATTTTCTTAACCCCTCAAGAAAAGCGAAAAATTTCACTGAAAGAGTTTTCGCTTTCTTTTGAAAGATATAAAAAACTGCAGATAAATTAAATTTGACACAAGCCAATCGTCACAAAGACCGCAAGAAAAATGCAAGCAAAAAGAAAAACAATTTTGCGAACGTAAAATCTTCAACAAATTGACCAAAACCCAAACAACATTCGCAGCCCACACATACGCACACACAAAAATAAGTAATTTTAAATAATTAAATAATAATTGAATTGAATTTGAGCAGTTAAATGTATAATGAACGCTACACAGCTGAGCTACTACTCAATTGACACCACATTTCACTTAGCTCGTTATTCACAAGCCAGGTTATGCCAAGGCAGCACTTCCGTTTGATGGCCAGCTTAATTTGTGGTTGACTTTTGTCTATCCGCTTGGCATTTGGCCTGCGTATTAATCAAAGGCGTTGAAAGTACTTGACAACCATTGTTACGAGCATTGCTTGCCTTAAAACAAAGCTAAATGCATCGTGCACTGTTTACATTGTCTCCAACAATAAGATTATCGAAGAAAAGTTAAGTTTTCCTTTTAGATAATTTTTTCTTTACCTCTTTGAATTTCTGTTTTATGTATATTTTATTTATTATTTATTTTTAATATTATGTGAAAAACGTTAAATAAATAAAATGATTTTAATACGACTTTAAGCCGCTCATTTTATACAAGTAACAACTGTGTGTATGACGGAGCATATAAAAGGTAATTAGCGTGCCAGTTACGCTCGACTGCATCTTTCAACTCAGAAATATGCGATTTGCTCTTAATGCACATAAAGTTCAACTACACTAACTGATTTTCACTTGAGCACGAGATGCCGAAATAGTTTCACTTCAACGAAAGTCCAAAAGAGCGAAAAATATTTGACGTGTGTTCGCCCAGAGGTTGAAATTCAACCACTAAGCGACATAACAATACAGGTAAGTAACATTTAGTTAAACGTCTTAATCACAGACTTGCAATGCATAGCGCCATGCGTTTGCAATTATTGCATTGTGTATGTTGAGTAGCCAGCCAACTTTGAGCTATCCTGGCGCTAAGAGATTTTAACATTCCGTTAACCTGGGTTTTGAAAGTGAGTCGCCTATCCAGACAGACACCCAGCTATTTATGCCACGGTTGGTGGTCTAGCAGCTGACCCTGGTGATAGACGCCCGAACAGTCATGCCTGCGCAGTGATTGGGATACACAGACGCATTTTTCCAAGTTTATATCAATATTCCAGCGTTTTGCCCAAATCTAAAAATCGAGAAGATACAGCTAAAGTACAGCGGTAGCATTGTATACAGTGGTCCTTGTCCAGGATAGCCGTATCGTCAGTAAAAATGGCGACCATTATGTCGCCATAGAGGCATATAGTCATTATAGAGGCATATAGTAACCTGTAGGCATGGTGCTCCATTGTGATAAGCCAGCATTTATTGGTTTTACTGCTTATTCCACCCCATATAGGCCAACACAGAAGCTACTATCAGCCAAATAGCTGCGCACTAAAAAGCACAACTATGGCGGCAGAAGACCTTTCAGTTTATACTTTAAAATTTTGTATAGTTCCCTATGAGGCCATGAAATAACTTTAAATTTTTATATGTAACTAGCAGTGCGCAGCTCAGAATTTTTAAATTGATTTTATCGCTTCGAATGCAACTTCGATTTGATTTAAACATTTTCTATTATTTTTTTTTTTTGATAGACTTTCGACTTCGAATTTGACATACATATCAACGACAAACTGATGAAGCAATATTGCGATTTTCTTACTATCATACAATTTCATACAAAACAATTAGATGGAATTTCACCACTTTCTCGGTAGACTAACGCATCAAAAAGCCACACAAATATTCTCCACGATGTATCATATCCACATATGTATCAATTTTCATGGTTTTCGGCCAAACGGTGTCGCAGTCTATAGGCAACCGAGAGACACAAAAACAAACAAACAAGCAAACATCAATTTTTATGTATGCAGTTAAATTAGGCACAAAAAAATCATATCAAACTTTTGTTTAATGTCTGAAATTGGCCATATACTTAAAAGAAAAGAAAAAATTTACATAAACAATAAAAATTTTATACAAAATGTTCAACGTAACCATGACCAACGCAATAATATTCTCTACAACACCATTTATGTAAATCCATTAAAATTATGTCGGTCACTTTAGGCTCACGCTTTCTAATAGACAAAGAAGTTCATAAATCTGATCAAGTTACGGTAAAGTCAAGCTGAGTTATACATTAGCAGCTTGAATTTATATATTCTACCACGCATTTGGCATATTAATAGAGTTGTGTCTATACGAAAAGAATATAAGATTCATAAGGCTGTAGTGTTTGATCGGTTTAGTGGCTGCTTCGATTTTCTTTCATTCAGTACTTCATTGACTCCATTCACAAGAAGTCACATTTTTCGGAAATGAATTACATTTGCTTCTGTAGGCTTCTATTTTTCGGATATTTTGTGCTCAGTGAAATCGCACCGGGTTCGGGTCAACAGAGAGCAACAACTAACAACAACACAGATGGCAACAGCAATATACAGGACATATTTAACATATTCGGGCAAGCTATTTTAGGTGGACCTTTCCTCGTAGGAGCAAATATTATTAACAGAGCTTGTAAGTTGTTTAGTGTAGACACAAATGGTTAGCAAAACTATTTCAAGATGTCTCCAATGCAGGTTCCTTTATATTGCAGTCGGGCTTGATACGTCCACACATTACGCCTGATATTAGGCAAATGCATCTGCAGTTGATTGGCGAGAATTGCGTCAACATTAGTGTGCCCATTCTGAAAGCGGAGTACCTCTGGAGTATGCCCGAGTTCAATCATGCCAAGGAAACTGTGATATTTATTTCTGGTTGGACGACATCGTATGCACAACCAGATAGTTATAGCGCTCTCGCCAAGGCTTACAACTGTCGCAATTCTTCAAATTTTGTGGTAAACTTTTGACTTTTCACTGATTCTTATTATTGCGTCACATCGAATGCATATATCTCTGTTAATTGTAAAGGTGCTCGATGCGGCCAACTTTATAGACACGTTTTACACTTGGTCCGCCTTTAATACTGAAGAAATTGGGCGCAATGTCGCAATCGGACTGCAGAAACTATCAAAAGTATATAATGTTGATAAAGTTCATGTGATTGGTCATAGTTTGGGTGCTCAGATTGCGAGCTCGGCTGGTCGGCACTACAAAGAGTTGACCAAACGTCGCTTGAAGCGCCTCACCGGTTTGGACCCCGCAAATCCCTGTTTCTATGAGGATCGCGAGCTGCCCGGTCTGCAAAAGGGTGACGCCGTTTTCGTCGACATCATACATACGAACCCAGGTGTATTGGGCACCTCCACAGCGCTCGGCGATGCTGATTTTTTTATGGGTGGCTATGGCCCGATTCAGAATGGTTGCTTTGATGTTGGCTGCTCGCATAATCGTGCTGTCTCCTATTATGCTGAGACCGTATATCCTGGCAATGAGTATGATTTTCAAGCAACGCAATGTCAAACGCTCTCTTCGGTGTTAATAGCCAATTGCAAGGGTACACATGTCAATATGGGCTTCATTGTGCCAATCAATATTAGTGGAAATTATTATGTGAATGTAAATGCAATGGAGCCATTTGGCAGAAATGCTTCAACACGTTTTTTGAACTCCAGCAGCAACTGTGGCAGGTGTGGTTTGTTCAGTTAAGTTCAGTAGTTTGTTTCTTTAATATAATAAATAAAATCTCGTTTAAATGTATTCAATGTAATTATTCAATTCAATTCTTTATTTAACCCAAGAAATCATATTGTAGTTTACATATTACAATTTGTGTTATTTTGTAAGAAAAAATTCACAGTAAAACGCGAGTAGAGTCTAAAGCGTTCCGTACTTTGAATATGTTACCATGTTTTCGGAAATTGTTTGTGGTAACTAAAAACGGATGTGTGCTACTAAATTGTCTAAATAAATTGTCAGTTGTTGTATTCTCTATTGTTGTATATTTGTGAATATTTCTATAGCTTTAAAATTTTGCAGACATATATATCATTGCCTTTGAAAGTCGTTGGGCAGTTCTTTTAAAATGTTCCCTAACATGTATTTTCAGAATTGACCTAACGCATTTGGTTCGTAAATGTAGGTAACATACGTTTGCTGTTTGCTGTTTGTTGTTATTGTATTTAGGTTTGCCGCATGCCTTTCTTGCCCACAACTGAGCACAAGTCCGAACACAGCAATCTTATTTAATTACCTTCTTTCCTTTCTTCGATCTGCGCTGTGCAAACAATAAACTTTTGCTTCCCAGGCATGGGCTGTATTCTTTCTCTGTTTCTCTTATATTTAATTATAATACTTCCACATTAGTCGACTTAGAAAAGCTGCAAATTTTCACTATTTAGTACAATTCTTTAGAATTTAGACTTCTTGTAGGTTTTCTCGAAATCAAAAAGTAAGGAATTATGTTCTGTATTTTTTTTTTAATTTTAGGGTCTGTAATTTCGTGATAGGTGTGGTCAATATTCATCTATTTCCGTAAAAATTTAAAACTATTTCAAAATTAAAAAAATATATATATATTAAGACCCTTATAAGCCCTCTCATTTGATAAATCAAACTACTTCATCGGGGTCCAGTAGATTCAGAGTAATTTGACTGTAGCGGTGAGACAGACAGACACACGACTGATCCTATAAATGGGGAAAACTTTCATAAAACTAACACAAAAACTGAAACTAAATTAATGCCTAAACTAAGATCGATACTTAATAGAGCTAACTACGAGTACGATCAACATTTGGAATGTGAGGTATTTGGTTTCTTGTAATAAAATTTATTTATTATCTATCAAAGAGTAGAGAATTGGAGTAGAAAAAATGTTGGTTTCGAATAATTTTTAATATTTTATTTTGGGCTCTTAGAAGTTGACCACAGTGACTGGCTGCACATTCTGCCCAGATTGCCAAGCCACATAGCATTAGTACAAAATAGGCTTAAATATTAATAGTTTATTTCTTATTGACAGTTGCGACTTCCTATTGATGAATGGATATAATAATCTAGTTGCTTTATTAATTTTATCTATGATCTTGCTATGATCTATTGCACATATGTAAGCCGATATGGTTTTTTTAAACAGTTCGCCCAGGCCATGGATTCAGGGCATGCAGTTTTCTTGGAACAGCTGCTCGTAGAGGTCGTCGTCGTCGGAAGATGTTACTGAATTTCCCAGAAACCTTTCTCAAGCTCGTTTAGAGCATCGCTTTCAGTTTCTGTGTTAGCTTCGTTGTTAAAAACTGCAAGAGTACAGTATCTTTGGGGGTTTTAACGAATGATGCTGCAGTCACCAGAAACACACAGTCGATGACGTTGATTTTCGCTGGATGAGGATGAAATGAGCGTTGATGGGGGGCATTTGGCGATGATTCAACTGCATCAGCTGCTGCACTCACGAAAGGCTGCACAAGCTTAGTGGAAATAAAGGACAAGCTCTTTTGGAATACAGAAGTAAAATGAATTGAATGAATTTTCAATCAGACCAAAGGTATGTAAAGGTAAAGTACACGTTTGACTTAGCTTAGTGCTGCGAGTTATTTTAATGCAATGCCATTGGAAGAGAGCGAAAGATCCGGCATTAGAGCAACAGCTAAGCCCAAAAAAAAGCATTAGAATGCAACACCTAAAAGGGTTTTGTTCGACTGCAACGAATTGAGGCGATCAAAAATAGCTGTTGCATCGATAAGCTATCTAATGTGCATGATTTTCGAGTAAATTGCAAACGGTTTTCAGGTAAGCGCAAAGCAAAATGATCGAACCGAATCAGTGCGATGTGAACGTGCAGTTAGCGGCATGTGAGGTTGAACGTGCCACAACATACAAGTTCAACTTTGTTGTTTTTGTGTTGTTGTTTTGTTGTTTTTGTTTTTGTTGTCGACGCTTAGAAATGTTGTTCGCAATAAAACCGCTGCCTTATGCTGCAATACTGCAGCTACTGCTGTTTGTATTAAAATTGCCTACCTTTGCACACACACACACACACTTTGCTGCGGTTTGAGCTGTGGAATTTTCATTCCGAAAATGTCCGAGTGAACCAACACATTAAAAGGAGAAAAGGCGAAAGAAATTAGCTTAATTTTCGATGCTTACTTTCGCTGCTACTTGGTCACCTTGCACTCAGTACGAGTACATTATTGTGGTCGCAACAACCACAACAACATCGCCGCCGGCAGCAGGTGTTGCCGCAGCACACAAATATTTTCAATGAAAAAAGGAAAGGGATTTAGCATTTTTTTTTTAGTATATTTTTTTCTCCTTTCTGTTTTAAAATGAAAATGCCTAAACAACATTCGAAAACAGCGTGTCGGGGCGGGGCACAATTTTCCAAAATCATTCAAATTTTCCTGCTTAAATGCGCTAAGCTGCGTTAAATGACGCAAATGCATTGCATCTATGCTGCTACACAATTATTGTACTTCTACAATGCCAGAAGAAAGCAACATTTTCTAAAGCAAAACTTTTCTGTGTTATTCTGTGGGGTCAATGAAATCAATGGCTATACTGTTTTCTAAGCTAGATGTGCGCGTAGACACTTCACTTGTCTGTCTCAAAAAGTTCAACAACTTTTTTACAAGCATGTTGTCAAAATATATTTTTACATTGGATTTATTTCGAGCGCATACAAGAATATGAAATATTTCTTTATGTGTGTCCAAGTGGAATAAACTGTAAGCGCAGCGAATTTGTTGCCACAGCTGCTATGCAAATATCCAAGTCTGGCCAACATGTAAACTGTGAGCAGCGGACGAGCCTAGTGTCAGCGAAACTAACCACATTAAAACAAATAAAATGAAATTGATATTTGGTTAAAACAAATTGAAATCATAGCTGAAGACGATTTGCTTTTGACAGCCAAGGCAGTCTCTGCATTGAAGCGTAATAATTGAAGACAGCTCAATGGCACGTCGCTGTTCATGCGAAGCATTGCTTTCCATGCAAAATATTTCAGTTCATTTTCAGTGGGCATATTTGTGTGATGTCGATGTGTGTGTGTTGTTAACGAATTTGGGTCTGTGGCCTTGCTACGCTTTATATACATTAGACAGATGAGATTCCTTTTCACAAGCTGTCTGTGAATTATTGCGGTTGCTTTTGTCATATGTAAATAGCTGGAGTGCTGCTCATCATCTACGCGTAGCTGTAACTTCTAATTTGTCTTTTCTGTGTCACATTGTGGTTCGTCATATAACAATTTCTACGTCCAATGGCAACAGCAAAAACAGCACCAATAACAAGAGTAACAGCAGCCCCCTTGTCGTTAATATAAAACGAAGACAACCAAATTAAAATGGAACCGGATTTTAATAAAGGCTGCCTTTACTCGTAGTATGGCAGCCTGCCTGCTTGCTTGCTCGGTCTAACTTGGCAATTATTTTGAGGTTTATGCAAAAGTTGTCGTCATTCTCATTGCAATCAAGAATTGCTCGTATTTACCGCGCTTTGAAATGTAGAGAAAGTAAAATTGTTCTGGATTGTCTTAGCGGCAAAACAAGTTGGTCTCTGTGCACAGCCACGCCCTTGGACGAGACTTCTGCTTGGCAGAGAGTCACGACAGCCCATCTTCTACATGTCAATTTATAAACTTTCGTTTTTTGTTTATATTTTCTTTCCATGTAAGTGTATACCATATTTCAGCTTAATTCGGCAGTTAATCCAATTTTTGAACACAGTTGGCATTTTTGCGTGTGCTCAGTTCATGAACTTTCTAAGTCACGCATATAGCGTGACACGACAACGGCTGCACACGAGTCTTCACTAAATTCTCAATATAAATTACTTCAACGCGCTTCAAGTAATATACTTTAAAGAAACTAAACGTGAAAACCAGACCAAGTCTACCCCAGCTACGGTCTCAGCATAATAGGAGACAGCACGATTATGCGAGCAGCCAACATCAAAGCAAGCATTCTGAATCGGGCCAAAGCCACCCATAAAAAAATCAGCAACGCCGAGCGCTGTGCAGGTACCCAATACATCTGGGGTTTGTATGTATGATACCGACGAAAACGGCGTCACCCTTTTGCAGATCGAATAGTTTGCGATCCTCATAGAAATGCGTCTTTGCAGGGATTGTCATTTGATGTTAATACAAATTATAGTATTGTCATGAGAACTGAAGTTGTGTTTCAAATTTCAGATCAATCGGTCAACAGGAAGTAGGCAAACTTCAAATTACAAGATTTGACCCACGCAAACAGGCTGAGTCAAATAAAAGAGTTTAATAAGCAGCATCATATTATGTTTCAAAGCTGATATTCATTCAAAATGGTAACTATTCAGTGCAATATAATGTTTGAAACGATCAACCAATTTCTCCATAGACTTTGTGTTGTGAATACGTCCTAGGTTTTCAGTTATATGTGGGTGCATGTTTAAAAAGTGAGTGAATGACTGAGTGAGTGGTGCGATACAGTTTGGTGTTGTAGCTACATATCCATCATTCACATTGAAAATTTAATTACACCACTCGATAGCTAAAGGATTAAAGAATTCATTAGCTATATTGTGAACTTGTCGCATAACGGGCGGGTGGAGGGTTAAGCGGCGCCGTTTTGCTTACGTTCTTCAATAAATTTCAATGCGAAAACTGCTGTTGTTGTTGTTGTTATTCTTTTCTGCCTTACTACACTCGTTGTTTTTGTTTTCTGTGCTGCGTGCCTGCGCGCGAGTACTTCGTATCTGAGCACAAACAATTACGTACATATGTCGTATGTAAGTATTATACGACACAGCTACATACCCACTTTTTTAAACTCAGTTTTTGGCACATCCTTTAGCATTTGTGTCACGGCGGCTTGTATGGCTGCAGCGCGTCTTCAAAACGAGCTGCTTTCATTGCAGTTTTCAGAAAATAGTCGATGACACAAATCCCTTTTTCATCAAAAATTCGTTGAACTCTTTGTTCTTGTGTGCTTTGCATTCAAGCGATGTGGAGCAAAACGTGCACAGAACTCTCTTTTATCGAAATTTTTAGTTAATAATGTGCATTTTGTACAGTAAAATTTGCTGAATCTTTCAGCAGTGGTCCCTCGGGAGGAATGTGGCGCAATCGTAGTGAGTGGGACTGGCTTTTAATTTAATTGTCTTTAATTAATTTTAATTTTAATGTTACACTTTGATTTCACTGCTTCACTGCGCACAAGTAAGTGAGTTTTTAAAATTTTTTTATTTACTTGTCCCTATCGAGTAGTGCGAGCGTGCTTCAAGCGAGAGGTTGAATCGGGTGCGAGTCTTGCCCACATCGCCTTGCCATATTGGCGAATTGCGTGTGTTATCCTTCAACAATTAATTAATTAATTTTGCTGTCAGCATATTCATAGTGAAATCTGAATCGTTAGCAATTACTATGCTTCTGGTCGTCCACTTCCTGGTTCATCATTAAAACTTGAATGTAAACTTGAGTAAGACTCATACAATCATCACTATAAACTTTTTTAAAAATTCGAATGACTCAGTAAATTTCTTATTGAATTTTAAACAAAATTTAATATTTGCCGTTTTTTTTTTTACAACATAAACAGTGATTATTGAATACAAAAACTGCTGTCATTATAACGTACATAGTTTTATCGTTTAGCTAGATGTTAGCTGCTTTCGAAAGAAGAAAATTAATTATTTAAAAACTCATTTAATTTTAAGATCACATCTTGTATGTCCTCTTGCCATATGTTGACCGGCACTTAGGCCGTTTAGCTCATTTCTAAAATCTCAATAGTTGCAAGTGTCAAGTTAATGACTTCTTCGATGATCTACTTGAATCTAAACTCTGCTTCAATAGTCATACTTCGACGGTGAATTAGTTACAGTAATTTTCACATCATTCCTTGCTGTACAACTTTTAAGTTTATAGAAAATTGTAAAGAAAATAAATAAATTGGGTAAATAAACAACTCTTCAAACAACATGTGCTTTACCAAAATTATGTTGCAAAAAATCAATTAAAACTTTTACACCAGACCACAGTTTAATTAAGTAATTTTCCTACCCACGCCTACCCGTGCAACATTCATTACTGAACTTTCTTTTCACCAGCCACACGAGTAACTGATTGATGACTGTCTTTTGGGTCATTCATTTATCTAACACTTATTGTGCAGCGACTATGTCCTGGTATTAAAAACGCATTAAAAACCAATAAACGACAAAATGGCAATTGAAGTTCAAATGCAAATCAAAGTGGTGTCAATAACAAAGCAAGCAGAAGCCAGGCAGCCAACGAGAAGCAAAACGAAAAATTAAAAATCAAAATAAAAACAAAAACGAAACAATAAACAAATCTTTGTAAACAAAGCTGTACTTGACAAAATAATAACACAGAGGAAAATGTCTTTTGAAGTTGGCAAAACGAAGCAAGCAACCGATGAATTGCAGGCAAAACAAGCCAACAAAGTCGTGCGCACACACACAGCGCAGTTGGTACATGAGCAGCGCGACGACAGTGGCAAGCAAAAGTGTTTCTTTAATGATTGTGTTTCTCAACGCTTAATGATCATTAAGCTGAGTAGCAACGATCGCAGCAACATGCCAGCGACAACAAACCACGTAACTGTTGCGGCAAATGTTGCTGAACTGCAGCAGCGGCAACAACATTTCGTGTATGGCAGGCAGGCAGAGGCACAAACCAAAGTCGCAAACAAGCCAAGCACAGACAACAACAGCAGCAACATTTACGTAGCAGTGGCAATAACAGCACACCAATGGCCATGGCCGTGGTAGTGGCAGTGGCAGTGGCAAAAACAAAGCGAGGCAAAAAGCAACAACGTGAAAAAGAAAAATGAAAATGATTGAGTGCGAAAGAAAGGTCTATAAAAGAACAAAGCGCGCCGGGCTTAGACGTCAGTTTGATTTGAGAATTCACAGCGTGCAAAGCTCGAGAGGAGCGGTTGAGAAAAATAGCGAATTGGAAAATAGCTCCAAGTAGCAGACTTGGGCTCAGGTTCAAAGGACAAATCAACTATAGGTTGTGTGCGCGTGTGTGTTCATTGAACGTGCAAGATCTGCGTGCGCGTGCTCGTGTGCTGTGTGTGAGTTAGGCACGCCAAAAGTGCACAAAAATAAACAAGCAAAATAAAAATAAAACAAAAAAAGACAAAGACAAAGACAAATTAAAATATAAATACAAACAACAAATTAATTATATTAAATTAAAGAAGAAGCTAAAAACAAAAGGAAAATGTTACCAAAAAAGACAATCAACACGAAAAGATTGAAAAATCGCAATGCTCCCATGTATTTGGCCTTTGCAATATCCTTGAGCATGCTCTGCCTGCCTGCCTGCGGCGCTGCTACTGAGCACCTTTCACAGCTGCCCGGCTCCACTTTGGGTGGCGCATCGCTGTCGTCGTCATCGTCGTCATCGTCGTCGTCGCCAACAGCCAAATCGTCCACCTACTCAAACGTCGGCACGCGTGCCGTGTGGCGCGTCTATGATGAGTGTACACACGCCGAGGGCGGTTTTGTGCCATGCCTCAAGAAGAAAGCCATCTCATTCATCGATCGTATTGCACCAATTGAGGCTATAACCGTCGCCGATGGTATTAAGTTGGTGCGTATGCCTGGCGCAGATGCTGCGGCGCTGCGTTCGGTATATAGCGAGAATGAATTGGAATCGGCATTGCCACGCGCGGGCATCGATCGTGACACGAAGCTGACGAATATGCTGATCGAACGTTTGAGTTACTTCTTCAATGGGCACTCGCTTCAAGTTAGTTTTCCCAAATTGACTTCGGATGAAATCGGACGTGGCTTGGAGGAGGGTAAGTTTTGTGCGAGCTGCTTTGAATATTATATAATATACTCAAATGAGATGTGTGTTACTGGAAGCGATCTAAATAATTATCATTGTTTAGGTATATAAATACTGTGCTGAACTTTTTCCAATCACTTGAATAAAATTAAAACACACTTTGTTCGCTTTGTTCGCTGTACGTAACTTTCTTCTTCTCTGACAGCAGCTTGCCACTCTGCATTAATAGATTGTTGATTAACAGGCCCAATTCTCAGCAACCTAACAGCAATTAGATAGAGTGTTACTGTCAGGAACCTGTCAAGCCCCTGTTAGCGAAGTTCCTGTAAAAAGCTTGACCATTTGCTGAGGTCGGTGAGAATAGGGTACTAAAACTAAATTTTCTTGGCGTGATACTCAAATAAATAATTATGTTTTGACAAATTGAATAATTTACTTAAATGGCAATCAATTCAAAAACATTCAAAGCGAGTACTGCTTTGTAAACAGAAATGGAATTAAATATTTGCTCATATATAAGCGTGAGCGTACTGTCTACTTTATTTAAAATGTTTTTGAATATCCTTTTTTTTTTTGTTGCCTATCCAGTTTATACCGCAATTCGTTCTCTACTTAAAAAAAAAACCGGAATCGGCTCACAGATTAGATAGTCGAATCTATATTTCAAGTGTAAAGACATTTGTTGAAGGACTCAATAAGTCAAAATTAAATACCTCAAGTAGCTGGAAAGCTATACGAATGCCAGCTACAAGTATATTCTGCAGCGTTTGCTAATTTTGTTCTCAAGTCAAGATTTTATATTACATGTAACAGCAGAGCCTGTGTTGATGTGGTCTAATTCAAAATAAATTTTCATATATTTTTTTTATTTTTATTATTATTATTTTTGTAATAATTAACTCGTACAAAAGGCCTGCTGAAATCAGTCATAATTTACTAGTACAGCTTTCTCAAATCATAATCAGTTTTTCCTGTTTTCAACCGCTCAACTTATGCAAGCCAACAAGTCAGCCGACTTCAAATGCATCAATTAAATGCAAAACTTAGGAGTATAGCAACTGATTTAATGCAACTTTAAAGCACAGGAACCGTTAACAGGAACACCGTTCGATAGCTGAAGCCGTAACAGTGACATAATTTTCAAGAATGTGGCTGCAATATGCAGCGCAATCACTAAATCTTTTATGTCGCCTCACCTAAGTAAATAAGTTCTCATTGGCACACGACAATGTTTTAATAAATGCAACAAGGCACAACAACAACAATTGCAACATGTGTTATGTTAGAGATACATGCACTCGAGCGAGCGTAGCTAATTGCACTGTGTGTGTTTAATAACATATCATAAAAATATTTTTTTGCTGCCTCAAATCGTATACGATAGCATTGCTAAGTCATGACACATTTGACACATTTTTCTTTAAAAAAAATGATTAGAAAAAAAATTTTTTTTTCTGTGAAAATTGACAAATTTAAGTCAAAAATAGTTTTACTTTGTTAGCTTACGCTTTGCTGAGCTTAAGGTTGGCAAGTCACGTGACCAAACCTATAATAGAAATAAAAATTACAATAATAAATATGGCTAAAGAGAAGTCTGGGAAAATGCGCAATTGTTTTTCATTCCTTATGAATTGGGCCTTTTTGATAATGCAATGCCTGCGCGCTCGCTACTGTCTAACTGAAGCTGGTGGTAGTTGTTGGCTTACTGTCGCGTTTGCTTTGTAAGCGCAGTTTCAGCTACTCTTCTTTTTATAATATTACAACCATGTGTGTGTGTGTGCGTGCGTGTGTTTCTGGGTTTGTTAGCTGGCATGTTGTTTGGCAGGAACGACCCAGAAAAAAAGTTGGCCGCTTTAATTTTTTTTTACTTATTTATTTATTTATTTTTTGCTGTTGGTTGTTGTTGGCATTTCTTAGTCTTATAGCCCCCGTTTGTGTACTTTGTATATAAAATGAATGACACGATTTACTGGCGTGTTTTTTTATTTTTATTTTTTTTATGCATGTTTGGTTTTTATTGTTGTGCATGTTATTGTAACGGCAAAACAGCGGAAGAAATTTTAAGTAGCGCGTCAGCAATGCCAATGTTGAAAAGTGTTAAATGAAATTTAATTTTTAGGTGACATCAAATTATTTCCAAAAAATTATAATAATAATAGAAATAATCTAATTTAATTTACACTAAAAATAGGCCGGTTTAAGGCAATATATGTACATTGTATAATTTGCTAATTAACAAACAAACAAAGTTGCTCTTTCGCTTCATTAATTTATTAAAGCGATTTTCAGGCAAATACTGCAAGTGAAAGTATATAAAAAGTCAGCTCCATTAAAAATAATCAGTGACAAATTTTGACATGCTTTTTAGCCAAACAAGTCAACTTAATGAAAAGCGAAGACACTTTCACAGCGCAATTTTCCATTTTTGGACTTGCAATGCGCTACGATGCAATTGCCAATGTGCTTCATCAAATCGCCGTAGTAACTGCAAAGTTGCCATGAATGAAATGGTTTGGCCGCATGTACTCGTCTATGCCATTGAGTCACAAATGCACTCGTAGACTTGCTTAAAATCTGCTGGCAATCGAAATTAGAAATGAAGGCAATAACACTTTCACAATGCTTTGCTATTTCGAGTAATTGTTTTGCTTCAAAATCTGTTGAAATATTTCAGTTGAAGTTATGTTGTAGTCGTGCTTATCAACAGGTGTTAACTGAGGATTTAACTAAGGCAGTTGCAGTTTATTTGCGAAATAAACCATTAATCAAGCTAAGCATTAATGTATTATTTCCAACAACGTCATCATCATTATCATCAACATTATCATTGACGTTGAAAAGAAAGTAACTCATAACCTACGTGACATTTTCCGAAGGCTTGAAAGAAAAACTTAGTGAGAAAAATTCTCATAAATTGTAATTGAGACTTTCACCGCAAAAACAACAAATATGTGTATTTAAAAAAAAAACCTACCTACTGATATCAAAACCCTTTTTGTGTTTGTTTTTTTATTTTTATTAATATTTTTCTTTTCACCACTTTCAGGTCGTGGTAAAATGAAGAAAATGATGGGCATGATGGTAATGGGCATGGCCATGAAAATGATGGGTATGATACCGATCGCCATGGGCATGTTGTACATACTCGCTGGCAAGGCATTGATCATCTCAAAGATAGCGCTCTTGTTGGCCGGCATCATTGGGTTGAAGAAACTGATGTCGGGCAAATCGAGCGGCGGCAGCTCGGGTTGGTCTTCAGGCGGCGGTGGTGGTGGTTGGTCATCGGGCGGCGGTGGTGGCGGCGGTGCCGGTGGTGGCGGCGGTTGGGATCGACGTTCATTGAATGAGGCACAAGAATTGGCTTATCGTGGTTATAGTCGACAACAGCAGCAACAACAACAACAGCAACAACAACAATTGCAACAAAATCCACAGCAATACCAACAACAGCAACAACTGCAACAAAACTCACAAAAGTCATAAAGGCCACCAAGCGTCCATCGTCATGTGCACTGTTGTCATGCGCATTCGCGACAAGTGTGTTATATTTATCTAATGGATAAATGTCTAACAACGTACGGTACAATCGATGTTGATATTAATTATTGTGCGTGCATTTTTTTGTATTTATTCTTAAAACACTTCCACATCCGGAAGTACGAGTAGTATGTATGTGCAGCGCGAATGCGAATGCGAATGCGAAAGATGATAATTTGTAATTAGTTATTCTTTGCTTAGCTTCTGCCAAATGCATAACGTTGTAATCTTCTTGCACTGTGTTTTTTTTTCTTTCTTTCTTGTTGTTGTAATATTATTTTGCATTTACAGTTACATAATCATAATCAAGCACATACTAAAGCTCAAAGTTTGCACACTCCACCGCACACACGCTCTTTCTATCACTTTGTCTATCTTCCTAGCTCGAACTGATATATACGCAACTGTTGCTTGAACTCTGTTGCTGAACTTCAACACTTATTCTACTCTTCTGTCTCATTTTACTCTTATCGCTCATTCACTTACATTCACTTTGCAGTTATTTTTCAATTACTTCACTTGGCACATCATTTGCTACCAACTTGATTTTCCTTTTGCTTTTGCTTTTGCTTTCCTCGTGAACTTTTCTTCACTTGAACGGTTCGCTTTTCATGCCAAATATTGACTTCAAACGATTTCAAAGATTATTGTTTTTCGCTCTTAATTGCTACTGTTTGATTTAAGTTTAAGATTAATTTATTTATTTATTTATTTATTAGTAAGCATACTTCCTTCATTGAAATTATGTTACTTTAAGCTGCAATGTTCTGAAAGACAAGTTACAAAAAATATATAAAAAAAAGAAAACGAATGGAGTTTCCAATATGCACGTAGAGCAACTTCGGAAATAATATTTATTTATTTTGTTTTTTTTTTTTTTGTTAGTGCTCTAGTGGGCAAAGCATTTCATTTATCTAACACGTCGTATAGCTGTTGAAAAGTTTTAAAAATATTTAACAAAAATAACAATGGGCAAACAACGAACCAAAGTCAGTTATTACTTGGAAATGTTGCAGAGCATTATAACGGCATATTCGGGACCTGAAACTTGTGAATAGTGAGATGTGGACATCGAAATCTGGTGGAAATAAACTCAAAGCAAGCTGCCTACTGCTCAAAACAAAATACTCCAAAGGCAAGATAACATCAAATTCAGTTAGTATGCACCACAAGTGCTCAAACAATTTATTTTATTATTTGTCTCCTTTTTTGGAGCTCTATAAATTAAAACTCGATCACATCAATTTGAAATCAAAGTTATTTTTTAAAAACATAAAACTTTTTCTTAAATTCTTTCAAAACGTTCACAATAAAATTTAAGCAATTCTATGTTGTGTTGGAGTACATAACATTCTAAATCTTATTATAAAACCTTTCTAGATGAAGGCCCTGGCAATCGTAGCTAGTAAAAAAAAAAGAAACGCTAAGTACAATAAGAAAAGGGCCATATTAGGTGGAGTACTGAATAAAAAAAACTCATGAAAACACTTTTTTGGCTGAAGCAGAGTTGATTACATAAGTTTTTGTATATGATATCGCACAAATGCTCACTCTGACCTGGAATGGCTTCGAAGGATGTGGCTGCTATTTCCTGATGGTTGTTTGCCTTAAATTCGCCTAGGATCATTGGCTTGTTGATTTGTAGTTATAAATCCCAATTTTTCGATAACAAGCGACCGGGTAACAATGGCTTCAATAAATCGAATGTGACACGAGCTGTGTGAGGTGGTGCGGCGTCTTATTGAAACAAGTAATGCTTGTTGCCATCTTCATGAACAATCGTTATCAGAAACCACGATGTATTCATCAGTTCGTCTCGGTCGCCTGGGATTACCGACAATACCAGCAGACAAAGCTCTTTCGGTCAAACGCTTTATATTATATACGACCTTATATATAGACGGCATATTTTTCACTTTTCTATTTTTTTCGCCATGCACCTTGAGTTTTCATAGTTGTACAGTTACTTTGCATGTACAACTGAACAATTTCAGAGCGTTCAATTTGTGTGCACTGCTCCATAGTCAATCAGATGTTTCGTATCAGATGTCAGTCTATCTAATATGGCACACCCTGTGTATGAAAATAAATGCCTTTACAACTTTCCATATTCCTCTGTCTGATTAAGACACAAAACCCACTATCCCAGAATATCCACAGTTTCAGATAGCCACACCATTTTAACCCATATGATTTAACAGATGAAATTCTCATAAAAAATAGAGTAGCTAAAAGAGCTCCTAAGAAATTCTACCTGACGAAAACTGAAAGGTATGCTAGCGTATAGATCTATTTAGAAGGTGTTTATTTTATATATAGAGCATGACACAAGCTATTTAAATGGTTAAGAGATTTTAGCTCTTTGAGTTTTGAAGGCCGGTAAGCTAGATGAAATTAACGATGGCTATTAATTCTATTCCCACAAACCGGTTCCTAAAACGTTTCCAAATCGATCGATTAGTATTCGCTAGTACATCATTAAAGCATCTCGAAAATGAAATAGAGAATTTCGTAGATTACAATTACCTTGAGTTTAGAGGAAAAAATCACAATGTAAAGAAATAACCCGGATGTAAATATACAATATTAGGCATATTTAATTTAATTTGAACTCAGTACAAAGCAAAATCACATTTTTCACTTATCCCACCACCAACCAGAGCTGCCGCCGCCATGACCGCCACTATAGCCGCCACCATAGCCGCCACCATAACCACCGCCATATCCGCCACCATGGCCACCGCCATAGCCGCCACCGCCATGTGACGTTGTGATAACCTTGTAAACATCGATGTGTGTATCACCATGGCCGCCACCATATCCACCGCCATATCCACCGCCATAGCCGCCAACGTAGCCGCCACCATAGCCGCCACCGTGGCCGCCACCATAGCCGCCACCATAACCACCGCCGTAACCGCCGCCGCCACCGTGTGTTTCTGTTATAACTTTATATACTTTAACGGCGCCGCCACCACCATAGCCGCCACCATAGCCGCCACCATAGCTGCCACCATAGCCGCCACCATGACCGCCACCATAGCCGCCGCCATAGCCGCCACTATAACCGCCGCCATAGCCGCCATAACCGCCACCCTTTACAATGTTAATAACCCCAGCTTGAGCTGAGGCCAGCAGCGCGCTCAGCGCCAATACACACACGAAGATCTAAATAAATGCAAAAACATTTTCATTATCCTTTATTTCTTTCACACCTTTCGCTCCTTTTGCTTGAGCTTAGAACTCACTTTCATTGCGCCCAGCGAAGTTAACCTTTCGACCGAACTGAACAAACTAATCGCTTCGACGAAAGAATCTCAATTTTTATCAGCTTTGCAGTTGCGCAGACGTACCAACGAATATCTCAAACGAGAGTGAACTTGTTTAGCCAAAAAATCAATGATCGACTTTTAAAATGTCAGTTTAAATCTATTTTATTAGCAGCAGACGCGCCCGCCGCGCAATGACTTCAGAGCTTCAGCTGGCATTCTAACGTAAACACACATTTAATAGACCCACTAGCATAAAATGAGTGGTAGCAACTAAAAACAAGATGATTTAGTCACTGAAAGCGTCCAATCCACTTTTGTTGTGCCTTTGAACATTTTTTATTTATTTATTTATTTTTTTATTTGACTGCATTAAGTGAAGCTCTCAAGTGAGGGAGGAGTGCAAAAACTAGTTTAGCCAAACCTATTTAAATATCAGATACAAAAAAAAGAAAAAAATTCCACTGCGCTCAAACGACTTATTATATTAACTAAGAGTTCTTTAAATTTAATTATGCTTAGTCATTTCAACTCCTATTTTTCCATATACTCGTATGTGTGCGTTTGGAATACCCGAAACTTGTTTTTAAGATTTACTATTGTTTGGCTGAAATTTGAGATAATTATACATTTTAATTTTTAAACATTTTTTTGGCCATTTCATTGCATCTGCAGAGATGACAGATGAAAACAATGCTGAAGGTCAAGTTAACACTCGGACTGGTTGAAAACAAAGAAACCTTGTGTAGAATTCGACAAAAAATATTTTTGTTTCACATGAATAACAATTTTTGACGCAGTACGAGTACAGCAGACTGTTGCATTTTTCGATTCAAATCATCATAGTCCGTATAGTAAATTGGCTTTTAGCGGGGTCAGCTAACGAGGTGCGGTGCACATTTGAAAGTAAATTTATTTGTTATTATTTATTTTGTCATCAATAACACAAACATATATAACTCAAACGCTGATGATCATTATATATATCATAGATAAGACATATCTGACTTTGTCAGAGTCTATAATAAAAAATTTCAAATTTTTATAAAAAAAAAATTTTTTTAATAAAATAAATAAAAATTAAATATTTTTGTTGGTGAATTTTTTTGTGAAAAAAAAAAATTATTTCATTAAAGCAAAAACATTAAAACACAATTCAGAGTCAGAGTTTTCAGACATAAGTAGGTCAACCAGGTAACCCATTCTCATCCGGCAGAAGTTTTTTGACCTCATTATCTATTTCTATGTACTTCTCAGGGTACCTTGATGTACTTTTAGATTTTGATGTTATCAAAAATCAAGTCCTCCATAGTATTTAGTCTCGATTATTTAAGAGTGTGATTCAAGGCTTTGGTTCGTACTTTAAGCGCTTCTACTGACATCATACCTACTTTAACGAAATTAAGATCCAAATGTCATACTTAGGTTCATCTTAAGATTATTGATTACGATTAGATTAAATATATCGGTACTGGTATGTGTCACTGTGTGAGAGACGGACTCGCCTATTCTCAACTTCAACATCGAAGTATGAGTAATCAAAACTAAGTTCCATACTAAGATGTATAGGATGGTTTTCTATATAATTTAGTCAATATGTGGGGACTCACCGCTCAATGCCTTTAACAGTGAAGCTCTTTATAAGATAATGGGATTCCCAAGAGAACACTCTCTAGTCAGAAACAGTTTATTAGAATAACCCTAATATGAAAAGTTAAAACATAAATAAACCATGGTAACTTATGAACGTAATTATGCACAAAAAAACAATCTTAAACGACAAAATGCTTTGATCTGTTGTGAAACCCGAAGTTTCATTCAAGTTCGATTTTGTCATTAACAAACTTAAATATTTATTTAAGGGAAATCTGATTTCCCCTTCAAACTCCAGCAGAACTTTTTAGTTATGCATCCGAGAGCTTTTACCCAGGCAGACTTCAAAGAAATGATTTTTGTTGCTTACTTTTGCGTACAAATATTATGACTAGCTTAAGAGAAACGCGCCTGAAACTATGTTAATTTTTTAACTCGCTGATCAAAAGGCAGACAGAAAGATATGCAGTGGCACAGAAGAGTTGGCTAGACTTTTTCCAATGTTTTGAGAAAATAAATAAGCCCAAAAGTAGTAAAAAAAAATGCATAGACAACAAAATTGCCCTTTTATTAGTGTGTTTTATATATATATATATATATATATATATATTAAAATTCATTTATTTCGCAAATTAAACTAAACTCGTCAATGAACTTTCACACCATACACTTACACAGGTAGAAGATTAAAATAATTTATCTTTTCGCTGAGATGAGCCGCAGCTTCTTCATTGAAATAGAAACGCCCACAATCAATACCGAAATGTCTGCGTCAAGAAGCACGTTCACGGGATAACAATAAATTGCTACATGTGCACAAATAGCAAAACAACAATGTAGAGCAAACTTTGACATGACCTGTGCTCAGAGCCCCAGAGCACTGAACTGCAAATACTCGCAACAACAAAAGCGCAATGAGTATATGCCAAATGGCGCACAAAGTTTGCACTTCAGCAAATTGTCAAGTAGGCACTTGAGCGTAAATTAAAAAAAACTTTCCACCATTTCCACAATGAAAGTGTGTGTATCAACAAAAAGCACAACACACAAGTGCAGCAAAGATGAAGAGGCAAAAAACGATGTCAACTTGCAGCAGCGTAGAACAGTGTGCACGGCAAAAAGTGTACTTTCAACAGCAATTAGCATTGGCCAGAAGGAAGTGCGCATTGCAATTACAATGTGTGGCACCTGCATAAGCGGCACTGACAGTGGCTGTTAATGCAAGTGTAAGTGCAGCAAAAGGTCGCAACAAATTATGCAAATTTAGATAAATGCGCTTGCCCAAATGATCAGCCAACCAACCAACAAACTAAACGTTGGCAGCTGCAGTTACACACGCCTGAGTAGACTTTCTTTTCGCGCTTTTATATGCGCTGACAGTCATAGTTCTCGACTGCAGTCATAAGCGCGCTGTCATTTATTCGGCATCACAACTGCGTTGCATGCCGAAAGCAACTCAAATATATTTTTCAAAAGAAATAAACTCGTGTTCTATGTATTGCTCTATGTGCGCACAAAATTGCACCGGAAAATTGAAGTTGTTATGTAAAGAAATACTTTGCTTTTTGTTTTTTAAGAACAAACAAAATAAATCAATAAAAACATCAAATAAAAAATTCAAGTGAAAAAAGAATGAAAAGGTTTTGGTTTGCTGCTTCGCTTTTTTTTCTTTTTTTTTTTGTTTGTCAACAGTAAAAGTAACATTTTTACGCTTTTTGACTTTGAAACTGAAAATTTCAATTAAGCGACAATTAAATAAAACGCTTCATTTGCTCACGAACCGCGCGGTTCATCCAAGTTGTTCTTGTTTATTATTTTTTTTTAATGTTTTTTATTTTTCTTCTATGCTAGAAATGCTCACTTTAAATACAAAAACTGCTGTGGAAAAGTGAAAACTTAACGCTTCAAGTTGTATAGCAACAAACGAAATGCTGCTCGAAATAATTATTGAGTTGATGCAGGTCTATGCGAAGCTTTTGAGGTTACCTTGCGATTTTGTTTAATGTATATTATAATAAATATCATTGGAAAATACAATGTTGCTGCAAATCGATGTGGCTACTAAATAAGCTAACACAAAGCACATAGTCCTCGATGTCGTGGGCGTATGCCAAGCCAATTAAGCCCATGGACCAAGTGATGATCGCGAGAACTAGAAGCGATATGCGCAGTAGAATCGAGAGCACTGACGTGATTTGAGGCCGTTAGATGTAGAGATGTGGTGACATTACACGATTTAAGATCTGGTTGCGAACATCGTAGCTGCGTGGCACGGTCTCCGATGAGGGTATGACCTTTATTTGGATCTTGCGGCCACTGTAATGGGCAATGGGTGAACAACTGCGCGCAAGTATTACTGCGTAGTGTGGCAAAAAAATATTGATACCAATTTTAAAAATAATTTTAGATTTTACTATTCAATTTTAACAATATTTATTTTTTCTATTTTGTTGAGATTTGCTGTTTGTTGTTGTCTGCAGTGGCGCGTATTGTTGTACTTACGTTTGCCGCACACGCTTCTTGCCCACAACTGCGAGCACAGCACAGCTTAGCTTAGTTTCTTAATTTTTTGTTTCAATAAATTTCAAATCACTACTGGTGCTAAAGAAGTTGTCACTTCAAAAAGGTATGAAGCTGAGCAAATGTTTAAAAGAAAGTAAGTACGAAAGGCTCGCCTAACTATTCTATACTCAAAAACATTTGCTCAAAACTGACACGCATTCCCCTATCTAAAAGTGTTTTTACACAACTACTTTAAAACAAAGCCACTGTACCAAGCATGCTAAAAATGATTTTGTTATGTTTGTAGTTAATTAAATAATAATAGAATATTGCAACGCCAAGTTTTAGTTACTCCAACACCACAAACAAGAGCAAGAGAGAGCCGCAATAAATAACAAACCCGTTAAAGTAGTGTAAAAATAAATAATTAATGCATTAGCATGTGCCCGAGAGCGCATACTAGTGCAGCGAAGCAGTTGAATAAGAAAAAGTACAGTTGTAGCAGTCAAACCTTACAGAGCCGGTACTAACCAAATTGCAGAATGAAAACAAAATCAAATGCAAGAGCATAGCTAAGCAGATGAACGAATGCGTTGGCCGGTGTGACGGACCGGACCGTTAGAGCGAATTGGTGTTGCTGTTAATATTGTTGACGTTAGCGATTCTGTGGCTTATGTTGACTATGACTATGAGCTTTGTTGTGGCTGTGGTTGCTGTTAGTGTAGATGATAAGCATAACAAGCAAGCTGAGGTTTACTTCTTATTATTATTGTTATTATTTTTTATTTTGTTCATTTGTATTTTTTTCATTTTTTGTTATTACCTTTCTTCCAATTTAGCGTAAAAGCATACAGCCTGGTAGTTTTTCGCTTAATATTTTTCTACAATTTTTGTGACGGCAAAATCCAAACAGTGACCAGTGACCAACGAACCATCGAACCGACACAAACCTAGAGACTCGAAGAAAGCCAATAAAATTCAGTGAAGTAAAACAATGAGAAAATGTCAATCGACATTTGGTAGAATTCGTTTATTTGCATATGAACTTTGTGTCGATGTTGAACAGTCTTAGTTTGGCAGGCAGCATGTGTGCTTCAAATCGAGTGCTGAACTTCGGAATCGTTTAATAGAAAAAATATACGCCAAGGATAAAGTCTAATCAAAAGCCGATTGAGTGAAAGTGTTTAACAAAAATATGTGTTGGTCACGCCACATCGTTGAGTTTGTAGTAATTTTATGCCTGCTAAACAAACTCAATACACAACAACTATATACGCAGTACAAACGCTTTAATGTCGCCGCTGTCGATATTCTCGCTAATAACTATGACCTATACAATCACAATAATGGGCACATTGACGATATGCTAAAACAAACCACACAAATACAACTAAAGCAACAACAAGTACAACCACAAAATAACGCATGGGAAGCGCTAACGACGCACAAGAATTGCTTTATCCTGCAGGCAACGGCGCCAAGCGGCGATAACACACAACAGAGACATCAGCATAAGCATAAGCAACCGCAACAGCAACAGCAACAACAACAACAACAACAACCGCATGACCAGCAACCACAACAACCAGAACAACAACTTCCCGTCACTTACTATGCCTACAATCGTCGCTATAATCAAAGCGACGGAAATTACAAGAAGCTGCTTACGCACACAGCTACGACCAACGCCAATTTCAACAAACTGTCAGAGAAAGAGAACGTGGTCGATGATGGCGTGGTTTTAGCGCATGCAAACCAACCATATGTCATGGCCATTGCCAAAGTAATGCGTCGTGGCATGCTGCTGACGAGCGAGAACACGCCGCTGCCGCTGCCGCTGATACGCGTTGATAAACGTAACAACTCGCCAAGGAATATAATGAGACGTAACATTGATGAAGGAATTTTGTCAACGCAACACAAGCACAAACAGCGCCAAGAAGTGCGCAAAAAGCCGGCGTTGTTGTTTATTGCTCAGCACAATAATATCAGTGCAGATGGTGTCGCCACGGCAGCAAACATTCATAATTCAGTTGTTGGCAATCGCAATGACAATGGCAATGGCAATGCTCTTGTTACCGCCACTCATGCAACGACAAACGATGCGACAGCTGCTAATGATGATGATGATGATATTGTTGATCAAAATACAAATGACGTTGAGGATGTGCGCCTTAACGAGGTCCTGGTGCCATTTGTGTTTGCTTTGGATAGAGTGCGTAATTTCTGTGATATTGTCAAAAATATCATCAGCGATGACAATGACAGCGTATACTACGCGGGCGGTAATGCTGGCAATGACGTCGGTGAGTATTGTGAATATAAATAAATATACAAATCTATCTATCAGCATCTATGGCTATAGCAACAAAGTGAATATTTCGAATTTTCCACCAGATCACGCATAACATACACACATACATACACATTAAGGGGGAATACCTTTTAAAAGTCCCAGACGCTCATTGCAAGTAATTACGCTTCAGCAGACCACGCCTTGTATCTGCTCATTTAATGAGCTCTTAAAAGCCCCGATTAATAATTTATTTTCACTTTGCTGTCACAAACTAGTCAGCGTGAAACGCAGTGAATATAGGAATATTTACCCAGAAACCTTTTACACCTTTTTTTACAAAGTTATTTACATTTCTTTCTACCTCACTTGTAAAATATTCGCAGCTAACGGCAAGACGGACGACAAGCCAAGGCAAACAACCTTAGCCTCAGTCGCAGTTCAAGGTCGCAATGTTGCAGTAACAACAACAGAATCATCAATAACATTAGCATCAGCGTCATCAACAACATCATTAGTGACAGCAAGGTCTTTAGCACCAAAATTCTCATCGCCGGCGCCGCTAACGACTGGCACGGAACGCAAGGTGAAGCTTAAGAAGAAGTTCAAAAAGTTATTGCTGCCGCTGCTTATCGCCTACAAGCTCAAATTTCTGGCGCTGATTCCACTGCTGATTGGCGGTCTTACGCTGCTTGTGGGCACGACGGGCTTAGCTGGCTTCTTTTTTGCGCTCTTCACCGCTGTAATGAGCCTTAAGTCAACAAGTGGCAGCAAATCGATTGTTGTTAAGAAAATTTGACACAAAACAACTTCACACAGTTTTCAAGTTTATATTTCGCTTATTTATTGCCTTAGTTTAAGTGTATGATTTTTTGTTATTTTTTTTTTTTTATCGCTGTTTATATTAAAAACAACACTGAAGCCATGCTGAATTTGTCTTCGCAACATACAACGGTTTGGTATAACCCAAACCGGATGCAAGCATTTTGTACAGTTACTCGCAGAAACACGTGCCGACGTCTGCTGAATTTCAAAGCCCATACATGCAATGTCTAGTGAGCTTACCACGAGCTTAATGGCAGTCGTAATGGTAGTGGTAATGGCATGCAGACATTGACGAAATGTCAGTGGCATTAAGCGACGATGACTTGAGCAATTGTTCGGCCAAAAATAAAAATTTACAACGTCAACATGACTTACGACAGTACTCGCAGTTTAGTTCCGCAGACGCGTACTTGCATTTTAATGCAGCGCACACACTGACAAACCAAAACACACTGACAAACTAAAAATATTTCGTAAATTTTAATTTCAAATTCCAACTTTTCTTACTATCAGACGTTAACCTTTCTGTAGCCAACGGCAGTAGACAACGTCTACTATCTATCTTTGATTATGTTTGACTTTTAATGGGCTCTGTGCAAATTTACAAATAAGTGGTTAAAATTTCTGTTCACTTAGCAAAGTTATATTAATAACGTTTTGAAGAGTTCCCTAAGCATTGAGCATGTTGTGTAAGATTCGATACAGGGTTTCGAATGTAGTTGAGTTGGAAGCTCCTGTTTCGTTTGTTGCATTCGCACATGAAAAGCTAAGTTACAACTTTAATCATTTAAGTAATTTTTATATTTTTAATATAGATTGCAATAAAAAATACAACAAATCAAAAATGAAACGCATAAATAGACGACCTTGTTTCTATTCTAGTTACATCATACCTAGAAGAAGCACATAACATATCCCTTTTAAGTAACTTAATTAACTTCTTTTTTTTTCGGACTTTTAATGTGAAGCAACTTTTGCTTGAGTACGGTGATTGTAAGGCACCTGTAAGGATGCATCACTTGCCTGCCTGAATATGTGCCATGGCACACATTTTATTTAGTTATTATGTTGCCGGCGCAACGGCTTGGACTTACGCATGTCGACTACTCGCAGCCTAGTGGAGAACTCTAATTAGAACTCTTAAGGAAGTAGCCAGACAAGCACAACTCAAAGTGCAGATGGCGAATTATAATACTAGCGTAATTGGCATAAGCGAGAAGCGGACACTATATATAAACGTACGGCAACATGGAACGACAGTACAGAAAGCGCAGTTGGCCTTATAATAGCTGAGGACATGCGGCACACCTTGCATTTCTGGTAGCCAATTTCTGACAGCATAATTCTGGCCCGCTACTGCAGCAATATACACCGGTAAATAAACGCTTTGCGCGTTATTATTTTATGTTACCATTAACCTTTTGTTTATTTTTCTTTGACAGATTTTTGATTTCGAATTTAACATACTAACAGATGAAGCAGTTTTGATTTTATACATATAATCCAATAAATTTTTTTTTTCACGACTTTCGCGATATAACAACGTACCAAGCTTCACAACATTACGCGACAGGCTGTTCTAGAATTTCACTGAAAATTTCATCAAAATCGGTTCAGCGGTTTCGGCGTCTATAGCGAACAGACAGACAGACATGTGTCCAATTATATATATATAGATTACTATATTATTTTATGACTCGGAATCATCATTAAGTAGTAGTTTGCGAGGGAGAGTTAAAAACCGGAGAATTACGAATAGAAAATATGACAATACTAGAACTCAAAACCTGGGCTATGCTAACCAGCTCTATGTTTTTCATTATTTAACACAATATCGAAATTTAAAGCCAGCATCATCTTAATACATTTAATGTTGGACGTAAATTTCTACAAAAATGCCTACTTCGTGAACAGCTTTTAAACATAGTTTTATTTTTATTGTTGATAGATCATTTATCAGCATAGATGATAATTACTAACTAGATTATATAGCCTCCAACAAATCCACGTGCCAAAGCCTGCGTTCATACAAGAAGAGTTTTTCTTGAGCGTTTCGAGTTAATCATTATCAATTATCATTTACTGAGCGCTACAAATAATTTAACTGTAAATGGAAAACGACCCGAACGAGTTCGTATGCTTTCGTGTGCGAGTCCTTGACGATGTTTGATTGTATGCGAACGTTACGCTATGCAAAATTTTACGCTACTGAAACCGAAAATATTTCACATCAAGAAAACATAACACAAAATTTGTAATAATTTTTACATAATAAACTGCATCCTCAATTTAAAACTCTCTACCAACGCGTGCAACTTTAAATGGAAATTAAATGGTTTCAATTTAATAAAGAGTACATTGAAACCAAAACATACAATAAAATGAATATTTAAGATGATTATAACGCCGCAAGGGTCCATTTAAATTAATTAAAAACGAACTTTTTTTAATGCAGAGATGCGGCGCCTGAAGCAATGGTTGAGCCACAGGGCCCCAGAGGGTATGTAAAATAACAAAAGGGTGTGCAATTTTACACTAAAACGATTTCTTTATACAAAAGTATATGCAAGCTGCAGTGAACAATGATAATTTTTAAAGTAGGACAATACAATACTTTAAAGCCTAATAAAGAAGTTTGAACTTAAGTGAGACGCTCCGTTGAAATGAAAACCACTTTTCAGCAAGAGCGCAGCGCGTGACAAGTGAACCAAAAACACAATAAAAGCGCGTTCTGAACGAGCAACGTAACCATTTAATAAGCTGGGGAAAATATATTTAATACATTTCTTTATGCACAGGTTGAATTGCAATGAAAGCTAAGCAGAAGCATTAAAGTGAAGAAGCTAAGCTGCGGCAACAATGTGAACAGCTTAGAATCGCACCATACAAAGAAATAACAAAGAATAAGGAACGCTGCACATTTTGACTGATTGACTGACTAACTGAATGACTGGCAGACTTGTTAGAAGTCAGGGGGCTATGAGACGAAGCAGCAGCAGAAACTGAAGCGATGGTGGAATAACGAATGCGGCCAAGTGCAACGGCATGAAAACGTGAGGATTTATGAAAATTTTACTATCTGCTTGACTGACTGACTGATGGACTGATGGACTGATGGACTGACTCGCTGCCGTGGCTTGCTTTGCTGTCTGCTTGAATGGAATTGATGGCTGCCTGCCTTGATTAGCGGGCGTAAGCGAAAATAACGCGCATCATACAAGTTCAGTGCTGCTAGAACCACACGCCGGTGTAAAACGCTTTTCGCGTTTTCCAAGTAAATCTTCTGAAATTCATCGCACTTTGCGCGCACAAAATGCCGACACTTTGGTGTTTCTGCTTTTGGTTTTCATTAACTTGCGTCTCCACCAATCTACTAGTGCCAGTGTCGTTGCCATTGGTGGCTGGCCACGAGCTGCCTACGTCGGTGAAATTGGGTAGCGCAATTGTTGCTGCTGTCGAGGATGATGCCGAACGTAGCGCAGAGTTGGAGGAGCAAAACCAAGCACAGCGAGAACAAGAACAACAAATCAAATTTTGGCCCAAACTTTGGCAATTCGGTGATGGAAACTTTGAAGATTTGGCAAGATTACTCGAGAATATTGAAGCTAGCGATATGCACAATGCACGCGGAAAATTTCACAAGCGCAACAAAATGCTTAAAATGTTGTATCCGATCTTGGCTGGCATACTCATTGCCAAAGCGGTCATTTTGCCACTGATGCTAAAACTACTAACGGCACTTTCGACGTCGTCTTTTATTATGGCTAAAATCGCTTTAATTATGTCGGCACTGCTAGCACTAGTATATTTATTCTCAAACGATGGCAGCCGTGTTGGTGGGCGCGACCGTTTGGAGATTATAAACGTGCCACCAGTGCACGGCGGCAGCGATTGGAGAGATTTGTCTCCAAGTTACAGTACAAGTTGGTTCGATGTCAAACAACCACACAAATATATTCCATTAAGCATTGTTGTTGGCAGCGAGCATACAAATGCTTATCGTTATCATAAGCAGCAGCAGCAGCAGCAGCAACAGCAGCAGCAACAGTACAACAGCCACAATAACAATTACAATAACTATGACAATGGTGTCTACGATGCCAAACCGTTTCTATAGAATGTTCTATTTTCAAAAGGACAAGTCTCCGAGCAGTTTGCTTTTATTACTGGCACATGGAGCACGATGCTGATGCCAGCGATAGCGATGTGTTGTTAGGGTTTAAGGCATGTTCATAAACCAGAAGAAGCAAAAACAAATGCTTTGTAGATAGCTTAATGTAGAAATGCTTAGTTTTAAAGAGAATTCACATTTAAAACTTAATAATAAAAACTAAGAAAATTAGTGCAAAATAATTGTATTAAATTGCATTACAGTGGTGCGACCATTGAGAATAAGTACATAAAAAAAATCTAACCTCAAGTGTACCAGCCAAACTAACACCTAAATCCCTGCTCCACCGCATATAGAAAAAATGCCAGCAGCAGCGTCTACTACAAATTAATAACTAAATTTAAATATAAATCAAATTTAATAAAACTTTAACGTTGAACTGAATAATATCAGCGGATATGGAAAGCAAAGTCAAGGCAATACAACGAAAAGTGCTGTAAATAAGAGGATCTATAAAAGCCCATTTTGATGGGAATAGAGTGCCTTGTTGGTCAGAGCTGTGCAAACAAGAGTAGATACACGTATTGAGATAAATGAGCTTGTATATGAATAATACCAAGAATGTACATTAATACCAAGAACAATCTTAAGCTACTCCGATAAGATGGTAGACGTGCGTTAGGCTGCCGTGTATAGTTCTAAGAGTAGATACGGTTTTTGAACGAATTTAATACAAGCAATATATAATTCGTGGAACTTGAATCGGTAGCCTGGTTGAAGTATATTACGGCTGCCAACTGAACGGGCGAGCGGAACAAATTTTATGTTTTTCCAAATCAGCTGCGTTTCAAACGTCACTTCGCGACCATCAGACGGCCCTCTCCAACTTCGGTAGATTCTCGGCGGCGACAGTCAACACTCCCAACAGCCGCTACAAGTGGCAGGTTAGTCACCCAACCTATCAGATAAAACAATCGATTTTCGTTAACAAAGCAAGTCTCAGATATCCAATAAGATGTAAGTGCCTTATGAGGTTATAAATACATATATATATATATATATAATTTGTATTGTGAGTACCAGACACAGGAAGTAGGCAGAGTTGGCCTTACTTATAAAACACTGGTTGTAGTGAAAAGCGTTTGTTGTAGCCTAATTAAAATTTGCTCTCTCTCTGCAAGTGATAAGTGCCTTCAATCAATGAAATCAAACTAATCAACGTCAGCTATTGCGTATGCGTAATTTCATTTAATTAATTAACACCTCAGAGTGCAGACAAAAAAATTTCGTAAGCTGGTATGCATGTTTATTCATAATGTCATTCCGCGGACATTAAATCGTTTGGCATTTGCTATGCACATACCCTCAGTTACGCTGCAATTAACAGCGTTTTATACCTCTAATCATATAACACTTTATTAAGCGTGCACATGCTCTTGCAAGCAGCGACGACAACTTCCGCAAGTCTTTGGCTAACAACAACTAATACAACAACACGACTGCGTTGCAACTGCAAAAAATAGCTTATGTAAAAAAGCGTGTACGTACATGTAAATAAATGACAAATAAAAAATGAAAACAAGTGGCTCAATGAAAAAGAAATCAATCAATATGCAGACAATGTCTTGGGCAGAAACAGCCAACGTAGCCAACTTCACAGCTACTTTGTCAGAGAAAATTTGTCCCATCTTTCTGGCAAGAGCTGCTTGTCTTAGGCATATAGTAATTCATATGTTGTGGCTAAGCGGTCCCTAAACTAATTTTTTATATTCGAATTCGAAATGGTTAACAGCAAGACCGAAACTAGTGTTAGTCGTATGGCACAAAGTCTGGTGATTTTTATACAATACTAAACTCAAATGCATCACTTATTCTTAGTGACGATCCTATGTTACCGCAACAAATCATAAGGACACAAAGCTTTCAAATACAAGCAGCTACATACCATTTCATCTACACTGAAAAATCACCACTTCTAAAGCCAAAGTTTTTCAATAAGGTATACTCACTATAAGTCTTATTATAGGCATTACAATGAATGCCTGTGAAGTTTTCTGTATACAATAGCTACAAATGAAGTTTATATCCTACTGGCTCTTCGGATGTTTCAACAGCTCTGCGTTGTGTCATTGTACTATATTCTTCCTTAAGCTGGCCATACACGACGAACAGGCTCGTGTTATTTGCTTGTGTGTATGTCGTGTGTGGTGCTGTTGACGTTTCGATGTTCATGTAAAATTTTAAATTTTCTTGATTTGCTCGAGCGAATGACACGAGCATGTTCGTTGTGTATGGCCAGATTTAGGCAACCGTTGCGACCTAAAGGGAAGTATAGCCAAAGCGAGGTTTGGCACGACTTCGTTGTACCATTCCAACAAATTTTTCCTTTAGCATAAAAAGTATGTATTTCATTTCTTTCTAAAAAAAAATAAAAATAAAAGAAAATACAAAAATAAAAAATTAAGCCAAAAATTGACACCAAAGAACCGCAAACAAAATATCAATTACTCCTAATTATTATTAGCTATTGTTGTAGACACTTTTCGTGTGCCCACTCAATGATGCTATGATACCTTTTTAGAAAAGGCCAACGTATTGTGGTTAGAGAGATAAGGCACATTACGTAAAATGCCCACCGGCTAAATATGCATTAGCTGAAGTTAATGTTTCGGCAGCCAACGGAGAAGAAAGAAACAAAAGCCAAGCCAAAGTCAACAAAGAAGCCAACTGCGACTCAACTCAAGATCTCAACAGCCATGACAAAAGCAATTAACAGAAGCCCAGCTGCAGCAGAATTGCCTGGAATGAGGGCGGCATCTGTGGCCATCACACGCCGACTAGTGAAAGTTTAGGGCGCATTGTAAACACAATTACGCTCAGCAACGCCCAATGTGTGCGCATGCGCAACGCGAATCTAAGAAATTGATCGAAAAAAGGCGCGCGTACTCGCAAGAGCTCAACAAACGCGACTCTGATCTGCTCGACTGTGCTCTGCTGCGATTTGTGGGACTAACATTGACGCTGAAAACGAAATTTTCATGCATTGACAATTAACAAGCACTGAATGTTTGAGGCGTTGAGGCGCGCGGTCGATCGTCAAGCAATTGTTGGCTGCGCAATGTTTACGACTCTCACGAGATTACTTAACTCATGCTATTTCCTCCGCTTTGCCGGCCTTTGCCGCCATCATCTTTAACTGCTTTGCTTCTTTTTCTACGACGATTGCTGTCAGCGTCATATCTTCTGTTGTTATTGGCTTTTCGAGCTTGACTATCGTATTTGTGTCGTCAATTTCACTTTCTTTTGGGTTAAGTAAACCATTTACCGATGAGCGCTCCGTATTTGAATGACAATAAAAATAATGTGGTGCTGGTGCATATTGGCTAAATTTAAGGAAAAAAATATTATTACTTAGTTACTTCAACTGTAAACTTAGGCAGTAAGAGAAATTAAATTATACCAGACTAAAATTTTTGTAGTTCTAATCTGCTGTACATATAAGTCGTAATATAGACAAATAATCAACGTACCACGATTGCATTCTTTCGTTCTTTATTCGCCTTGGTCTTATTTCTTATCGTTGTCTACTATCGTACTTAGTAAAGGCTTAGTAAAGGATTACACAGATTACTCAGAGAGGATCGAAAGTAGCAAGCCAGTAGTAAGCTGTTGCTGAACATCGTACCGAGTGTTGCTAGCATGAATAACAGATACCTAATGATGTGTAATGTCGTGCGTTGCCCTATGAGTGCCACTAAGAACTGTGTGGATATTTATAGAACCGCCAACGGAGCAATAATCACTCACTTGGGAATTCATTAACCGTCATACAAAGATGGAGAGCATTTCAAATAATAACTCGACATATATATATTTGCTCCTTGAACCGATGTTGAAAGTCTTCGCAAAACTACAAAATTCAAGAAATTGTTAATCATCAGACATTACAGTTAATCGTTATACCGAAAAGGAAAACCAGCAATGACAACTTCTACCCAAGGCTGCAGCTCCAGAAGTAGAAGACGAGCTGATCTAGCCATGTCGCTCTAATCGTATGTCTGTCCATTCGTTTGTCTCTCTGTCTATATGCATGAAAACTAGTCTCTCAGTTTTTCAGCGCATAAATAAATTATAACTTAGGATACCTATTTCGTATAGCTCCAATGCTATAGAGTGTACAGTGACCATTACTACAACATAAGAGAAATCAGTCTTCAAATATTATATATTCTTGATAATATATTAAAAATGGCAGAATTATTTTAGGGTCTCAATGTTGAACTATTTTATGTATAGTGGCTACTCTTTAAACATAACTCAATATTAATATAGCCTTGTGTGCTCAACACACATGAACGTCTACTGACATTTCTTCGGTGGTTGCGTGAGGAGTATTACAAGCATATGAAGTAATTAGAGGACGCTTTAAAGTATAAGATCCTTATATAGTTAAAAGACAGATATATATTTTAGGAATACGCGCTGTTGAGAACTGCATAGCTACAATTCTAGTGCATGCGGAGACAAAGCTGTGAACAAAGACGAAACTGAAGATGAAGACGAAGCACAAGCAGCTATCAGCTTCAAACTTTGCGGTACAAATTTTGTATCAGAATCGCTTGCACTACACTTGTAGCCTTAGAGTAATTTGTATTACAAGATACAAATGATAAGAAGTAATAATAAAAAAATAGAGCATAGGTGCGGAGTTAATTTCTTAAAAATGGGAGAATGAATAGTGCTCAAACACAAACTACTAATTCAACTACACAAACACATTCTACAAGTAAGGCATCAAACCTATAGGAAGCTATGATAAAACACACCATACTACACAGAATTTTTTTATTTTTATTTTATTTTAATTTTTTATTTTCAAAAGGTTCTTACCTTAAGTCGCTTAATATCTGGATGAACACACGTTTTGTTCACAAATAGAAGAGATATGAGTATCATAACTACCTTCTTGACCGATGACTAGTGGTGAGCTGACGGGACCTGAAGGGACATTTTCATTGACAAATTCAATTTGGCTTGTACGAAGACTGTGGTACTAAGAATTTAATATTTAGTTAACTAATACACAAAGCACTGCGCAACAACAAGTTAAAATTGCAAAAGAAGAGGAAAAACATATATCTATAGCAACTTAAATTCACATTTAAATTATATCTTCGATATAAAAATAAACGTAAGAAAGTACTTCTAAAGCATTTCAGCACAGCACGGCTGTCAGCCACAAAGTATGATTTAGTAATGCTATTCCCAGAAGCCCAACATATTACTCAAAACACGCGTAAAGTAAGAGAAAAAAGAAGATACACCAAAAATAAATGAATCCAAAAACGTTTTGCGCTAACTTTGTACTTTGCTAAAGTAAAAGCCGCTAAAAGTAAAGTTTCTTTTTGGGTGTGCAACATTTACAAAATACAATACAAGAGAGTGTTTATAGCTATTAGCATATGTGTATGTGTGTGTGTGTGTGTGTGTGTGTGTGTGTGGGTCGACATTTTGTCACACCAAACTGCCAAACAATTTGAACGACGCTTTGCACATTTAAATAGTTTCCGTTTCGTTTTAAAGTAAGCTGAAACGTCAATGTGCGACGAACGATGAAGTCGATGCCGACAACAAAACTTCAAGAAGTTGATGCCTCACTTGGGCTTTTGTAGTAGTTATTTGAAAAAAAAAAAATAACGACGCAAGTATCATATAACGTAATGCTTATGAATGATGGCATGGGATGAAAAAAGCAAACTGAAAAAATTTAAATAAAAGCGAAAAATTATGTTTTGCATGCGTTAATGCGTTACTATGGCGCGAGAGGACCCTTAACCACATGAGAGAGCATGTCGCCCACTTTCTCAGACGCTCAATATTGACACTTCATATTTGCACAAATGAAAAGAAAATCAATTTCACCTGTTGGCATTTATGCGTTTAACCTAAAAAAGCACTTACCAAACCAGTTTTGAGGCGTGCTAAACGCAGCGTGTAATATGCATAAAGTCAATAACAACGTCGATGAATTACACTCGCGGCAACGCCTAAAGAAGACACAAACACAAACTGATTTTTCTGCTTATGCTGAGTGCTCAAACCTTCTCATCAAAAATAGGTCGACCTAATAAGCCGCCAATAATAATAAAAAAAATTTAAAAAACTCTACCTGATTGCGGTCAATAAACGAATTCCAAAGCTTGCTAATTTCAAAAGTAAATGAAAGTAGAAGTTGCGCTCGTTATGCATGCGAGACACAGCACAATTTTTGGGATAATTTTTTTTGCAATTTCTACACGAAGCATACAAGATTTCTATGGACTTAACCAGAAAAGCAAAAAACAAAAAAAAAATTTTTAACTTCGTCAAAGCCGAAATTATAATACACTACACTATTGTATAATATATAATGAAGCTGCAGATTGTAGAAGCTGCAGTGCGAAGGACTGTTGACTTCATTGTATTACTCCCTTAAACCTCATCCAGGCCTTTGTCTATAGTCATTAGTTAAAAGAGTTTTCGTATAAGGACTTAAAGTAGCCCATTATATGGAAGATGTATGAACCAATAAACGTATGATTACTATATGTTTATGTCTATAGAAAGTTCTAATAAAATGTCGCATAAATTGATTTAAAAAAATTAAGCCAAATATTTGAAGTTGACCCGTGGCTTCATATGAGAACTACACGCTACAGAACTTCTAGTGTCTTTATTTATTTAGTGTTTATTTCTTGAACTTGCAATTGATACTTATATTAAAGTAATACAGTTTAACGGGGTCTTTTAATTTATGCATTTTAACATACGAATCTACGAATATCTTCAAATGCCAGTTCGATACATTGAACCTACTCCATATAAGGACGAAAAGATGGTTTATGGGTACAAGAGTTGTACGGCAAAGACCTTTCACGAATTTGAGGGAGTATGTCTTTAAACCTGTTAAGATCTGTTCAATTTTAAGCCCAACACGTCACAAACAAGTTGCACTTATAAGAACTGAATAAAACATTGACTTGTTTAGAGGTCTATGACTCATCAGAACAGCATTCGCTGGTTCCGTCATTTATATAGAAATGGCATATCAAGAATAATTATGCTTTTTTTGGTATCTATTCCGCCCTTACCAAATTCTTAACAAAATTATAAAGCCATGCAATGAATGAAGAGTATAAAAATAACTGCCAGTGGGTGTTACCAAATGCCAAAGAAACAAGTGACGCACTTGGCAACAATTGCTAGCGCGCTCTCCTACTCCAGCTAATTGAGTATCTAATAAAAGCATAGTTGAAATAAAGCTAATTGACAGGCAAAATGATGACAACAACAAAAACAACAGTTACAGTGACCATCCGAATACACACACAGATACACTCACAACGTTACATACAAAGGCAAAGCAAGTAATTTGCAACTTCTTCTAGGAAACATCAACCAAGGAAAGAAGCCAGAAAAATGTTGAACACTGCGTGGCTGTCAAATGTGACTACCATCAGTGCCAGATTTAAGATAACAAAGAAATAATTATAATAATAATAATAATGATAATGAAATAATGAGTGAAATGTATTATACATTGAGAACTAACTACGCTGCATTAACAGACGTAATAGTCGAGTCTTGAAGACAAATTATTTATTATCGATTGGCAATAATTATACGCGATAAATAATTGACACACAAAGCACAGCAGGGCCCGGTGAAATGAATGAATGGACTTTAAAGATTAACTGATTAGTTGAAGCTTGCGGGGAGGCTTCAAACAAGCACCACGTGA